>CM053766.1:94345016-94455040 GCA_028658305.1 Pachyuromys duprasi
CCCACAGGTTGAGAACCACTGTTCTAACACATGCTCCCATCCTCGGGGGGAGTATGGGGGGTGGCCACCATGGGACACTGACCTTCAGAGGACAGAATTGTGAATCCTCTTCCTGAGTGAAGAGGTTCTGGCTGGCCTGAGGTTCAGCAACTCCCACCAAGCTTGGCATTTAGGGGCCTCACATTTGCTCTCCTCCACAGGTCTTGGAGCCTTTCCGGCAGGTACCTACCCAGGGGCAGGTGCTCTGGTGCCTGGAGGAGCGGCAGGGGCTGCTGCCGCTTATAAAGCTGCCGCCAAAGCTGGTGAGTAGCGCCTTCAGCAGCTTCCTCAGCCCTCCGGCTTTCCCAGACAGCCAGACACGGAGACAGAAGTGGGAGGCAGGAAGATGATGAGGGCAGCCAGTTGTACACAGTCCTGAATGGCTTGGCGAAAGAACCTAAACCTTAATACCTGGCCCCCAATACACAGTCCTTATCTGACCCCTGAACTTTCCTGCTTCTGGTTATGCAGGGGCCGGGCTTGGTGGAGTCGGGGGAGTTCCTGGTGGTGTCGGAGTCGGGGGAGTTCCTGGTGGTGTCGGAGTTGGCGGAGTCCCTGGTGGCGTTGGTGGCATTGGTGGCATTGGTGGCCTAGGAGTATCAACAGGTACGGAGGCCAGACATGAGGGTCTGAAAGTGGTGGCAGCGGGCCTGGGCAGTCAGCTCTGCAATCCATTCTGTTCAGGTGCTGTGGTCCCTCAAGTTGGAGCTGGAGTCGGAGCTGGAGCAAAGCCTGGAAAAGTTCCTGGTCAGTGCAGAAACTGTGGGGGAGGGAGGTTAGAGGTCAGGGAGAGGTCAGAGGTCTAGGAGTCTGCAGAGATCAGAGACCTCTCCTACTCCAACACACTGGAGGATGAAGGGAAGTCTACGTAACCGGATCCAAAGTATCAGGCCTGTTTGGGCAATGGGGCTGAGTGACTTGACTTGAGTTCTAGAAATTTCTATGCTCTTGGAGTGAAAAAGAAAAAAAAAAAGAGAGACCCCCACAGACAGGCTCTGGGTCACAGATGGGGAAACTGAGGCTTTAACTGTTGAGTCAGGACAGAAGGGCCCACAGCTGTTCCTGGGAGAGCTGGAGGCCAGCCGACCCCCCCCCCCCCGCCGGGGCAGCCCATCTGGTGCTCATTTGGCCCAGTGCTCTTTAGGAAGTGACTTCAGGTTGAATCAAAGGCAAGCATCTGGAAGGACTTGAGGTGGGCTGACAGGGCTGCGTAAACAGGCTTGGGCTCCAAAGACAGCTAAATCAATGCCCCGAGGTCTAACCCAGAGCGGGGAGTACCATGCTATGTCTGACCCCAGCTACCCCAGTGGGCATGCTGGCTTGCAGTCCAGGAGAGCTGTCGGGCTATCTGGTGTGGCGACAGAACCTCTGCTCAGGTGCTTGTTCTTCTGCCTCCAGGTGTTGGTCTTCCAGGTGTGTACCCTGGAGGAGTGCTCCCAGGCACAGGTGAGGACAAGAATGGGAGGGGGAATAGCTCAGTTGGTGGGGTGCTTACCTGGCATGATTTCCTCCCCCGCGTCACATAAACCAGGTGTGGTGGTACAGGCCTTTCATCCCAGCACTTTGAAGGCTGAGGCATAAGGATCTTAAACTTGAGGTCAGCCTGGGCTACATAATGAGACCTTATTTCAAAAAACAAAGAATGGGGGCTAAAGAGATGGCCCAGTGCTTAAGAGCACTGGCTGCTCTTCCAGAGGACCTGGCTTCAATTTCCAGCAACCACATGGCATCTCACAACCATCTGCAACTCTTCTGTCCTCTAAGGGCACTAGGCATGCATGTGGTCTGCAGGCAAAACACCCATACACATAAAATTAAAATATTTTTTAAAAGAGTAGGTTGGAGATGTACTTCAATTAGTAGAATACTTGCCTAGCATGCATGAAGCCCTGGGCTTCATCCCCAGCGTCTCATAAAGCAGGCATGCTAGCGCACTCTTGTAATGCCAGCACTTGAGAGGTTGAAACAGAAGGATCCAGAGTTCAAGGTCATCCTTGACCACATAACAAGTTTTAGGCCAGCCTGACCTGCATAAGACTCTGTCTTTAAAAAGAGAGAGGAAGGAAGGAAGGAACAGGAAGGAGCAGAAAGAGAGAGAGAGAGAGAGAGAGAGAGAGAGAGAGAAAGAAGTTGGGGTGTACCCTCTCACTAGTACCCCCTCTTCTCCCTCCTCCTAAAGCTGAGGCCAGCTGAGGCCAGTGGCTTTTTTCCCTAAGTGTCCAAGTTCAACTTAATGGACATTAGGTCCTTGGCAAAAAAGGTCAGCTTTCCCCAGCCCCGCCCAGTCCCTCACCCCAGGCCAACACCCTCATCTAAGCCTAAAGCCAATCCTCAGAGGACAGATGGAGTCCCTAGTGTAGCCAGCTTTTTCCCAAAAGCCCTGAGTCACCAGGGGTAGGCACGCCCAGGAAGTCTGCCCTACAGGAGACCCCCCTAAGAACTGTCCCTCACTTCTTTCCCTGCCAGGACTTACCTCCCCACCCAGCAAGGCCTCCTAAAATCCCCCAAAAGCCCAGATTCAGGGATTTGCTGACAGAGCACCCCTTCCTTCCTGGTTGAGGCAGCCAAGCTCCAGGGGAGGCAAGAGGGAAGGGAAAGTCTGGCAGTTTCCAGTCCGTTGAGAGGTAGCCACTATAAAGCACGCCACACTGTCTCTGTCTCTCTATGCTTTTGCCCATCCAAGTCTTGAGTGGACCCGGTCCTGCTTAGTTACCTTCTGCAATCAGACCCTTCAGGGTGGTATGGCTATAGATTTCTCTGTGCCTTTTTTCCTAAGCTTGGCCATGATGGATCTATAACTTACAGTTGAGGTCTACCAAGGCTGAGATCAGGCTCAGTTGAGTTAGGATTAAAACTCAGATCTTCCAGCCAAGCCTAGTGGAATTGGCATGCTACTCCAGCCATTTGGAAGGCTGAGACAGATGAATCAAAAGTTCAAGTCTACCCAGGGTAACTTAGCCAGACACTGTCTCAAACACTAAGAAGAGCACCTGCCTAGAATCTCCCAGTGAGGGGCTGGAGGTGTGGCTCAGTGGTAGAGTACCTGCCTGGAATCCCCCAGCATATTTGGGGGCCTGGATTCAATTCACAGCACTACCAAAAATAATACATACATACATCATATATACATGCGTACTTATATAAATCAAATCATCTGAGCTTGAGCCACATAGAAGAAGAAAGTCTCCACAAACTGGTCTTTAATTTCCTTGCCCCGTGAGTCATACCTGTGATTGGCCATCAGTACTGAAATACATTGGGTCAATGAACCTAAGGTTGTCAAGGGGGTGACAAGCAGAGTTGCTCTTCCCTTACTGTCACCTGTGTCTTCACCACTCAGGAGCTCGGTTCCCTGGCGTGGGTGTGCTCCCTGGAGTGCCCACTGGCACAGGAGTTAAGGCCAAGATTGCAGGTATGTGGAGCCAACTGTGCTAGGAACTAGGGTAGAACACTCTGTCTGTCTGCATGCTCCTCAGGCCTGGGATTTAGGAGAGACCTTGGGATTCTAAGCTTATTTGGGAACCTCTGTGGGAATGGGGAGGTACTTTTTATGCCCCAGCCCTGCTTCTGTGGGCTAGGAAGGGCAGCATGCTTTTCAGAAAGCCGATAGAGTAAGCCTGGTCTAGTGGCATAGGCCTATAATCCCAAGCTACTCAGGAGGCTGAAGCAGAAAGTTTGAAAGTTCAAGGTCAACCTCAGTAGCTTAATGGGCCACTGTTTCCAATTAAAAGTAAAAAGAAGGTTAATGGGTATGGCTTAGTAGTAAAGCGCTTGCCTAGAATCCCCCAGTGAGGGGCTGGGGGTGTGGCTCAGTGGTAGAGCACCTGCCTAGAATCCCCCAGTGAGGGGCTGGGGGTGTGGCTCAGTGGTAGATATCTTGTCCAGTGTAAACAAAGGAAGGCCAGTACTCACTGCCCTACACACTTAGGGCTGGGCCTCAGTGGCGGCTCTTTGTCATTGCAGGTGGAGGTGGTGCTTTTGGTGGAATCCCAGGTGAGTTGAACCTGCCCTCCCAAGGTGAGCAGGTGGAAGAACACTCAGGGGCTAGACACCAGGAAACTTATCTGTAACTGCCCATCTCCCTTACATCTCTTACCATAAGGCTTAGTGAAGCACTTACCATACAACTATGAGGACCTAAGCTCAATTCCTACACCCACATTCAAAAAAATAAAAGGAAGGAAGGAAAGAAAAAAGGAAAGAAAGGAAAGAAAATGCCAGGCTTCTACACAGAGTGTCATCAGTCCCAGCCATGATCTCCAAACATTCTCAGCCTGTGGGCTGGAATCCTTTGGGGTCAAAAATGACCCTTTCACAGGGGTCCTATATCAGATATCCTGTATATCAGATATTTACATTATGGTTCATAACAGTGGCAAACTGCAGTTATAAAGTTGCAATGAAATTTTATGGTTGGGGGTCACCACAACATGAGGAACTGTACTAAAGGGTCACAGGGTTAGGAAGGTTGAGAACCACTGTCCTAACCCAAACTCCATCAATGTGGATCCAAAATGAACCCAGATACCCAGCAGTGCACTAACACCTGCACACAAGAATATTACGAGTGTGCTCCTTAGCTCCTAGAGTCAGTGGCTTATCACTGGAGAGTGCCTCCCTGACCCATGACAAAGAGATAGGGAAGGCCCCCAAAGGCAGAACAATTCCGGAGAGCCATTGAGAATGAATTCATCCACCTAAACAGAGTAGACTTGCCAGCAGGGAGCTGAGGGGCCTGAGATTATATGGTTTACTTTATTTGTCCTTGCAGGGGTCGGGCCCTTCGGAGGCCAGCAGCCTGGTGTCCCACTGGGCTACCCCATCAAAGCACCGAAGCTGCCAGGTAAGCTGGAGTTAGGTTTACGATGCTTGACTGGGCTGAGGGAGATGGCTCGGGGCGAAGCACCTGCTGCCCGAGTTCAGGTCCCCAGAGCCCACTGGAAGCTGAGCGAGGCAGCGGGACCTGTAACCCAGTTACAATCCAACGATGAGACGGGGCAAAGCGCAGATGGGACACCCTCTGAGCACTCACGGGCCAGCTAGCCTGGTGTACACAGCAGCAGACAGCAAGGAGACCCTTCCTCAGATGAGTGGAAGCGAAGACCAACACCCGACATTATCTTCTGAACGCTTCTTGCACACAGTGGTACCCATGCACATACACACACAGGCATAAACACGCACACGGTGGCATCCATGCATACACACAAATCATACATACACAATGGTATCCATTCGTACACACATACACGTACACACACACAAACACATACACATGTATATACATATACAAACACTAATAATAAAAATAGTAATAATAATAATGGGCATGGTTTGCTGAGACTCCTGCTGGGAAATCAGCCTCAAGGGGACTTGTTTGGCGCCATTCGCACTGGAGGAAGCATGACTGCTTACAGGGCTAGGAAGTGTCACTTAGGAATCTGCTGCACAAGTACAAGGACCTGAGTTCAGCCCCCAGAACCAGGAAAAGAGCCAGGCATCGCAGGCTGCGCTCATGGTCCCAGTGCTGGAAGGGCAGTCAGGAGAATCCTTAAGGCTTGTGGGCAGCCATTCTAGCCAGTCCCAGGTCCAATTGAGAGACAAGATGGACAGCTCCTGAGAAATGACACCCGAAGTTGTCTTCTAGTCTTTCCACATACATGTATATATACACACACACACACCTACACCTGCACACATATGCACACGCACATATAAAAGAATTACCACTATAGCCAGGAATGTAATCCCAGCACTCTGGAGGCTGGGAGCAGGAGGACAGTGTAATTTCAAGGTCAGCCTGGGCTGCTGGTGAGGTGTGCAGTGATTTGGAGGTCAGCCGGGGCTACAGAATGGGACCCTACCACAAAACAAGAACAAAAACAAGAGAAAATGACTAGAAAAAGGAAAGGAGAGCCCACCACCCTCTGGCAGGACTCCTGTTGTCTCTAGCTAGCCACTCGGTTGCCACCCTGTCACTTCTACCACAGCCTTCAGTCCAGACAATGCCATACCCTCCCTGGGCACAACCAGACAAAGTGGCTCTCATGCAGACAAAGCACGCAGACCCCGGGGGCCATGTTGGGACCTCAGTTTGGAGAGGAATGGATGACCTCTCCCTGCCCTACCTGAGAGATTTTAATTAACCACCAGTGAGCCTCAGGCGAGCGCTGCAGCACCGGTGAAGGGGAGGTCTGTCCTTTCAGGGAGACGGCAGACGGACACGGCGTCTAGCCCCACCTCTGCCCATCATCCAGCCATTACTCCTTCCTCCACCCATTCCTCACCATCTTTCCCTCCTTCTCTCCATGCATCTACTCACCACTCCTTCCACCCACTTACCTCTCCATCCATCCCTCTCCTCCTGCATCATACATTCATCCCTCCATCTACCCGTATCCCCTGCTACCCCTTCCTCCCACCCCGTCCATCCACGCACCAGTCCTTCACTCCATCCATCCCTTGCCCTGTCCATAGGTGGCTACGGACTACCCTATACCAATGGGAAGTTGCCCTATGGTAAGTAATACCCTCGCAGAGATTCTAACCCTCTCCAGATCTATAGGCCTACCAAGGGTACCAAAGCCCTACCAGATAGCCTGGGATGGGGGCAAGGCCCTAGAATAAGAATTCCCAAAGGACAAAGACTGAGACTGGGGACTTGGCTAGCCATCCAGTTGTGTCACTCTTGCTCATTACAACACTTTAAGCAAGCCATTTTTTTTCCTTCTCTAAGCCTCAGTGTTTGTCTGTAAAATGGGATGGCATCCCTTATGCTTGTATCTGCATGCACTTTTGTTGGAGGTGACTGGGGAGACTCGGGACGAGTGGGACAAGGGAGGGCAGAGTGGCAAGGTCCATGTGAGTGACCAAGCACCTTTGTTACAGGTGTGGCTGGTGCAGGTGGCAAGGCCGGCTACCCTACGGGGACAGGTAAGGGGGGAGGGACTCACCTGTTTCCAGGCAAAGGGACTACCCAAAACACAAGCTAAGCCACCTTCTTGCATGAAGGCTTTGGTCCACATAGATTCTGGTCTGGGTCTATGGCCTCTCCTGGCTATGAAACCTCCAGCTATATCTGAGTGTCTGTGGGGCTGTAAGTGAGGGACTCTGGACATACCGGGACACCAGCTCCAGGTTCAGTGTACCCTCACCCTCCTCTTCCAGGAGTTGGATCCCAGGCGGCAGCAGCAGCAGCTAAAGCAGCAAAGTATGGTGAGCACTCTGGGACCCTCGCCAGCCCCCAGGCCTCCCCACCCCCGCCTCCTGTGATGGTTGGAAGAACAACAAGGCGGTGGTTTCTGTGTCCCCTCCTTATCCCCCTTTTCAATAGACCCATAGACGTAGCTCTCCCTCCCCTTCCTCTACCCCTCCATCTACGTGTCTCCTATCCCTCCCCATCTCCCTCCCGTCATACCCTACCCACCCATGATCCTCTCTATTTCTCAATCTTCTCCACCCTCCTTTATCCCTCCTTCTCTCTGTCCATCCCTCCACATTTCCCTCTTTCCCTATTCTGCCCTCCACTGATCCATTCCTCCATCCGTTCCTCCGCTCTCCCTTTCAGCATCCATCCTTCACTCACCCCTCTATCATACCTTCTCTCCATCTATCCCTTCATGCCTCCCTTCCCTGTTCTTCCCTTACTGTACCCATCATCATCCCTCCTTCAGTCCATCCATTCACCTTTTCTTCTCTTCCTTCTTCACTCCATCTATCTCCTATCCATCCATCTACCCTACCTCGATATCTAGGTACCCTACCTCTCACAGTATCTCTTCCCTAACTACACTTACACACATACATCCCTCCAGCCAGCCATCTTATCCATTCACCCACCCTCCCCCACTCACTCCTCTAACTCTGCCTCCTTCTATCCCTTCCCATTCCTCCTCCATCCCTACACCCTATCACCCCTGTATCACCCCTTTCTCCACCCACCTCTCCCAGGGAACATGAGCACATCCCTGAGGGCCATTATTTCTCCATGGGGAAAATGAGAGAAGCTTCTTGGAGAAAGTGACCTCAGCATACAGGTGGTGTTTGCCCTGTGGGTCAGACAGAAAGAACACTGAGTGGGAGGTGGTGGCAGGAAGATTGGAAGTTTGCAGCCATCCTTTGTTACATGGCAAGTTTGAGGCTAGCCTGGGCTACATGAGACCCTGTCTCAAAACAAAAACAAAAGAGGAAGGAGGCACCCAATCCTAAAGGATAGGTGCCATAGTGATTGGAGAAAGAAATATAGACAGTACCTATAGAAGCCTTTTTTAATGTTAGGCATCCACTTCACCTATACTACAAAAAAGAAAAAGAGCAACCCCTCTCCAAGCCTGCAGCCCCTAGCCCTGGACATGGTGTGGTGAGGGTGTGGTGTGGTAGTTCCATGTCCTTAGTAGACAGAGCGGGCACCTTCTCCCCGCTCCATGTGGAGATCAGCTCACTAGGGCCACAGTTCTCTCCTCTGCTCCAACCCAGGAGGCCTTCCTACTTCCAGGTAAGGAAGGGCAGAAGCCCCGACCAGCTCAGAGGATAGACATTCAAGGAGCTGATCCTGCCCTGTGGAGGCCCCAGGCTTTTCTCCAGGCAGAGGCCCCTTTGGCAGACTGATATTGGTGGGAGTAGCTGCAATATGGGAACTGGAGAGCCTGGAGAGAGGGGCTGCCAGAGCTGGGCAGCCAGACGCTTGGATTGTGAACTTGGCTGAGTCTTCGGAACACAGGGAAAGGAAGCCTTCAGCATTCCTTTGGGGGCCTCTGGCCCAGGGAATGGAGCTTGTGGTTTCTCAGTATGTAGCAGTGATTAGAAAGGGATTTGTCTGTGAACATCGGACTCCCTTAATGAGCGTGTCGAAATGGACACTTTGGGGGCAAACCCAAGAACTCTGGGGTAGGAACCTTCCCAGACAAGCCCCACTGGAGATGCTGAGGTTTATTCCTAGGTAAGAAGATAGTGGGTAAAAAGCCAGCATCCACCAGGAGGCTGAGGCAACAGGACTGAGAATTCAAAGCCAGCCTGAGATACCTCGCTGAGCCTCTGTCTCACAAAGCAGCAGGTGGGAAGGGGCCTGGGGAGAGAGGTCAGTTGATACAGTACTGTCTACACAGCATGAGGACATGAGTCCTATGTGTCCATATAAAATCAGACAGGGGCAGTGTGTAACACCGTGCTGGAGTGGTGGAGACGGGGGTACTGGGGCTCACTGGCCAGCCAGACTACCTAGGCACACAGTCCAGGTAAGAGCGGGAAAAGCAGCCTCAGAGATGAAGACAGGGACTGGGGAGATGGCTCAGCAGCTACAGGGTTCGCTTTGCAAGCGTGAGGACTGGAGTTCAGGGCCCGGAAACATGCATAAATCCCAGACGTTAGGGTCCACATGTAATTCCAGCCGTGGGAGGCAGAGATGGGGAATTCCTCCAGTCAAGCTGGCTAGTGAGACTAGTCGTACGAACCGAGAGGCTCTGCCTCAATGAATGAGAAGAAAGAACAGCAAGGGTGCCTCTGTGACCTCAACCTTGGGCCTCCACCTGCAGGAACACCCACATGCATGTGCTCTCACGTGCATGGAAAAACATACATATACATGTACATACATGTAAGAAAGAGGGAAACAAAGTTCCTGAGCAAAGGTTAACCTCTGGCCTTGACACGCATGAACATATGTAAGTACACTCATGCATATACACACACATATGCTAACACCCCTGGAGCCTTTCCTCAGAAGAAGTGCTAGGGAGTCACATGGTACCGCCCCTGTCCCAGCAGGTGCTGGAGGAGCTGGAGTCCTCCCTGGTGTTGGAGGGGCTGGCATTCCTGGTGGTGCTGGTGCAATTCCTGGGATTGGAGGCATTGCAGGTAATGCTTCTCTGAGCTGGAGGGTGGAAGTGTCCTGGAGGGACCACAAGGGCAGCACCTCACCCTCTGGGCCTGTCTTTCCAGGGGCTGGGACTCCTGCAGCAGCCGCTGCTGCCAAGGCTGCTGCCAAGGCTGCTAAGTACGGTGAGTGTCCCCCAGAAGCAGAAGGCTTGAGCCTCTGCCTGAATGCTGGAGATCCACAAGGAGGGACAGACTTTACCTCTCTTCACCGAGCACAGTAGTTCTCAACCTGTGGGCTGCAACCCCTGTGGGGCTGAACCACTTTTCCACAGGGGTCACCTAAGACCATCAGAAAACAGATATTTACAGTTCCGAGTTTATAAATAACAACAGTAGCAAAATCACTGTTATGAAGTAGCGTTGAAAATAATGTAGTGGTTGGGAATCACCACAACATGAGGAACTGTTTTAAAGAGTCCCCGCATTAGGAAGGTTGAAAACCGCTGATATAGGGACACCTGTGACTTCCCCAAAGGGATATTTTTGCCCATCCAGGTCACTCTATCCTGAAGGTAGCTCCTATTCTGTATGGACTTTGCAGGGGAAGGGATGGTGCCATAGACAACCTGCCTAGAATGCCCCAGTGAGGGGCGGGGGTGTGGCTCAGTGGCAGAGTGGTAGCATGTGCAAACTCTTGGTTTCAATTCCCAGTACTGCAAATTAAAGCATGATTAAACAACAACAACATACACACGAAAGAAAACCCATAGCCTAGGTGCCCACAGCAGACATTTTGATTTTGCTTTAGAACTGATCATGTTCTTCTCAGCTACATACATGCAAACTAGAGGTCTCTTTGGGCTCCATCTTAGTTCATACCCTGCTTCCTGGTGAGTTGGATCCTTGTAGAGAAATCACCAGCGCATCTGCATGTGATCCTGCACTCAAGACCGACTGTGGTCCCCAAAGTTGACATGTACATCTGCCCTGGGAGGCCTGCAGAAGTCCCACAAGGCTGAGTTCAGATCCTCTTTCCATCTACAGGAGCTGCTGGAGGCTTAGTGCCTGGTGGACCCGGAGTTAGGATCCCAGGTGCTGGAATCCCAGGTGCTGGAATCCCAGGTGTTGGTGGTATTCCAGGTGTTGGGGGCATCCCAGGTGTTGGGGGCATCCCAGGTGTTGGAGGACCCGGTATCGGAGGTCCAGGCATTGCAGGCGGACCAGGTAAATTGGGCTGTGTGTGTGTGTGTGTGTGTGTGTGTGTGTGTGTGCATGTAAGCCAAGACTTTAGGTGCTCCCTAAAACCTCATTCATGTGTATATACTCTTGGCCAAGTCTAACGCCCTCCCTTTTAGACTGTAACAACTTTCTAACTAGCTTCCAGCAACAGCAGCACATCCAGCTTCACAGTATGTTGCCAAGGCAGGAACCATGTTCTTCATTAATATGCCCCCATCTGTAGCTTGTCTTTGCTACTTTTTGAGTTCTTTATTTTTCCACCCTTTATCCTGGGTTTTACCCCCTAACACCAGATAAGAGAGAAAGAAGGTGAGAGGAGAGAGGGAACCCTGAATCTATTTTCTTCCCAGCCATCCTTCCCAGTTCTCAGACCAGCCTTCAAACATTTCTCTTGAAAGCTTCTCCCTCAGTTCCCCAGTAGTCCCTTCCTCTGTTCTTCCCCATACTAGCAGCTCCAAACTATAGCAACTGTTCTAGCCAGTCTGCTCAGCTTAGCTTCTCCTGGCTCAACTGTCTCCTAATCATAGCTTCTGCCCCAGCTGCCTTCTCTTCTCTACTCAATCTCCCTTTCTTAGCCTCTGCAGGCTTTTCTTATAGCCTCTCCTTGTTCCCAGAAATCCAAGAAGCAATCAACACTGAAGGTCATAGGGTCAAGCAGTTCTAATGACTAAGATTTTTTTTAATCTTTTTGAGACAGGGTTTTTCTGTGTAGCCTTGGCTGTCCTGGAATCACTTTGTAGACCAGGCTGGCCCCGAACTCATAGGATTGCCTGCATCTGCCTCCTTGAGTGCTGGGATTACCAGCATGTGCTAAGAATTCTTATAGGGCCATTTGATTAGCTACTGCAGATCCTTTAAAGGGCCAGGCACACAAGAGAAATCACACTCCATCCACCCCTTAGCTCAGCAGGTACTCAGTAAATGGTAGATGGGTGGGTAGGTGCATGGACTGATAAATGTCAAGTCGTCATAGAAGTGACCACATAAGATGAGCAGTTAAACTGATAAATGAAGGGTAAGCAAAAGTTGAATAGATAGAAGAATGGGTGCATCCACAGGTAGGTAGATGGGTGGAGGGGCAAAGAGTAGTTGGGAAGATGAATTAGTAAATGAAAAAAACAGATGGATGTGCAGGTAGGAAGTGCATCAGTGGTTAGAAGGATGGATGGATGCATGCATGGATCTGTGGATACATGAGCAAGTGGGTAGCTAAAGTGATGGATAGACAGATAAGCAGGCTGATAGACAAGCTGATGGATAGATGGGTGGGTGGGTAAGCTTTTGCTAGATGGTCAGCAGGGTGGGTGAGCTGGTGAACAGATGGGCAGGTGGGTGGGTAAGCTGATGATGAGTGGATGACTAAATGATTGACAGATGGGTTTCTATCCATTCATTCCTCCACTCCTCCATTTATCCGTACACCCATGCATACATTCATTCATCCATTTACCTATCTGTCCACCAATCTACAAATGGACAGAGAGCTAATGGGTGGGTGGGTAGACTGAACTCCAATGCCAGACATCAAATGGATGGCCAGAGACAGGACAGAGGATGAACGGATGAAGGAACAAATATCACAGCTCTATAGGTAATTGTTTTAAAAAGGAGGTGCAGACAGGTAGACAGAGGGATATACATTGACCATCTTTCATCCATTCTCTCCTGAGCATGTGTCTCCTTGATTCCTCCAGGGGCTGTGTCACCAGCTGCAGCTGCTAAAGCAGCGGCCAAAGCTGCCAAATACGGTGAGTGCCCTGACCACCCTTTCCCGGCTCCTACTCACCAGAATGGAAAGCCCTTGACCCTAATGCTCAAAGGGGAGTGACTCACCCAGGGAGAGTCCAGGCAGAGCTGCTTGGACCACTGGATCCCAGGGCAGTGTCTCTCCAAGCGTGTCCCACCATGAAGCCATGTGGATGAGTAGTGGGACCACCCCCGGATGGCACCCCAGTCGAGAGAGTATCCCTACTCAAAGGACAGAAAGCCCAGTTAGAGTAAACCCACTCACTTCTCCATAACAGAGGGATGCTTTCCCCCAAATACCTAGGAGAGAAAACCAGGGAAGACTCAAGTGTCATAGAGGAAACTAGTCAAGGACCCTAGGAATCCCAGTTTCCCATCCTTCTCCTAGCCAATGAGCTTGCTCAGCTCACTGGAGTCCCTTTTCACTGGATTCTCTCTCCTCCACAGGAGCCAGGGGTGGAGTTGGCATTCCAACATATGGCGTTGGTGCTGGGGGCTTTCCCGGCTATGGTGTTGGAGCTGGAGCCGGACTTGGAGCTGGACTTGGAGCCGGACTTGGAGCCGGACTCGGAGCCGGACTCGGAGGTATCCTTTCCTGGGAACTTCAGTTCCATCTGTGGGAAGCTGGGGAGGAAGAAGTGGGGATTTCAAGTCATGAAGGGAGTTGGAGAGTGGGTGTGGGTTTTAGTGCAGTAGGGAAGAGAGAAACAATCTTCATAGCATTTAGGAGCAGGAAAAGCTATGATCCTTGCTCAGCAGCAATCCAGCAAAAGACCACCCATCCATCCATTTCTCCATCTATCTATTTATCCATCCATTAATCTACTGCCCATCCATCTATCCAACCATCTATCAATCCATTATCCATCCATTTTTTTATTTATCCACCCTCTACCCATTAATCTATTACCTAATTATCCATTTATCCATTCACCTAGACACCTCACTTATTCAGACATCCATACATCATCCATCTCCTATCCATCCATATATCTACCCATATATATATACATCTATCCAGCCATCTGTGTATCCATCCATTTATCTATCCATCTCTATATCCATCTATTTATCCATCCATTTACCTATCTATCCATCACCCAGTTTGCCCACTCATTCACCCATCTTTCTAACCACTTACCTACTCCTCTGTCTGCCTGACCCCCTGTCCCCGCCTCCCCATTCTATTAACTCTTCTATCCCTGTACCCACCTGTGCGTCTCTTTTTCTTGCAGGTGCAAGCCAAGCAGCTGCTGCTGCCAAAGCTGCCAAGTATGGTAAGTGACTTTAACCTGTCTGATGTCCTTCTCTCTGTGGAGCCTAGACTCTGAGCAAGGGCAGAGCAGCCTCACACTTGGGCTTCCAGGGAAAAGATGCAAATCCACAGCCCCTATCTGTCTTCTAAACCTGCTCAATTCTTCCACCATTTCCATTTGCCTTTAAGATTATTGGTACCTCTTTACCGGCTCACTCCAAAAGAGTGAGTTGAAGATGTTGACAATCCTGTACCCCACCTCCCCCTCCATTTATCCATACATACATTCATATATACATATGGGTGGGTGAGTGGTGGAAGATAAATGGATGGGTGGATGAGGTAAGCACTGTTCATTCTCTCTTCCAGGAGCCGGAGGAGCCGGAGCCCTGGGAGGCCTTGTGCCAGGTGCAGTGCCAGGAGCAATACCAGGTGTGCCAGGCACTGGTGGGGTGCCAGGTGAGCTGTGTTCCCCATGCTGAGATGGGTTTGTATTGTCTCATGAAAGGCTTGGGGCTTGGCATTTTACAGATAGGAAAACTGACCCCATGGCTGAGTGGGGAAGTAGGGAGAGTTTCCCCTAAGGTAGAAAGTGGGGAGGAGCCTCTGCAGGAACCTGGTTGCTGATCCTGGAAAGCCTCTCCCTGGCTAGGGAGACTCCGCCAGCCATGCGGGAGATAGCCATGTCACTCAGTTAGGTGATCTGCCTTTCACTCTGGGGCATTTCTAGTTCCTTACCAACAGACAACTCCAGTGTCAGGACCTTTCTCACCCACCAATTAGGGATCAAAGGGAGATGATTAAAAGACCATGGCATTCAAGGATAGCCTTCTTAGTTGTTGCTTTTCCGATTTCTCTTCTGCATAATCTGCCCCCCCCCACCAGCAGGATAAAATTGCCCTTCTGTATATTTTTCAGAAAGGAGCTAGGGCTGGAAGTGTGGCTGAGTGGTAGAGTCCTGCTGGACATAGAAAGGAGCCTGGATTCATTCCTGGTATTGCAAAGAAAGAAGGGGGCTCTCAGGGGGTAGAGACACTTGCGGCCAAGCCTGACAACCTGAGTTTGAATCCTGAAACCCCACATGTTGGAATGACAGAGATGACTCCCACAAGTTATCGTCTGGCACCCATATGTGTGCTGGGGGACATGCGAGCATAAGTGCACACAGATAAATAAATAAATGTGAATTTTAAAAAAGAGAAAGAGAGAGGGTGCTTGGGAGATGGTGCAGAGAGATAAGCATCTGCATTGCAACAAGTTTAAGCAGAGGCTGAACTCCCCAGAACCCACATGAAGCCAGTGAACATGGCAGCCAGCCTGTACTCTTAGGATACAAGAGGTAGATCCAGGAAATACCCAGAGTAAGCTAACTATCTAGAAAAGCTAAAACAGCAAGCTCTGGGTTCAAGGAGAGACCCTGCTTCAAAACACAATGTGGGACCAGAAAGAAGATAAGGATGTGTAATTCCTGTACTCATGTACAGAAAGAAAAATAAAACTCTCAGAAATCAAATTTCCAAAACAGATATGTATATTCAATACTTAAATCCTCAACAAAACGTGTGTGTGTGTACATGTGTTTAAATTTTAAAAAAAGCCATGCAGTGGTGGGGTGCACCTTTAATCCTAGCACTCTGGAGGCAGAGGCAGGCAGATCTCTGAGTTTGCAGCCAGCCTGGTCTACAGAGAGAGTTCTAGGACAGCCAGGGCTGCACAGAGAAACCTTGTTTTGATGAAGAAGAAAAAAAGATGAGAAAGGGCTCATTTTCTATGATAGCTTAGGATTCTAATGCTACTAGGATTTACATATATACTTAAGAGAATTCCAAGTAAATGCTGAAATCCCATGGGTTCAGAGCTGCCTCTCAGCTATTTGCTGAAGTCCAAGGAAAGCAGGGCCATGGCCTGGTGCCCTGCATGGGGCATCAGCGGCACTATGCCTCGAGCCCGGTCCACCCACCTCAGCACCCCTTCCTGTCTCCAGGGTAGGATACCCATGTACAGACCCTAGAAGTGTTGAGTAAGAACAAGGAAGAGTATTCAGGGTAATTATGCTTTCTTTATCTAAATAGGAGCAGGTACCCCTGCAGCTGCCGCCGCCGCCGCTGCCAAAGCAGCTGCCAAAGCAGCCCAGTATGGTAAGCTGTCCCATCTGTACCTGACCATTGACCCCAGACCATAGCCTTCTCACGTCTGCTTCTGGGGAGCTAAGGGTGAATTCCAGTTCCTCCTGCCTCCACTTCTCACATTCCGGAACTTCAGGCATGCAACACCATGCCTTGTTTCTGCGTGGTGGGGGGATAGAACCCAGGACTTCCTGCATGCTAGGTGAACGTTCTACCATCTAAGCTACATCCCAAGTCCTGACTCTGAGCTGTTCTCATAGATTTTAGCTTACTTGCTCCCCTTTAGCAGTGTGGGTCTGCCAACCCTTCCGTGGCCTTGTCTCATTCTGCTTCTGAAAGCTCCTGGTTCCCCAAGTCCAACTAAGGCTGGTCCCCTTCTGAATCTCAAGATAGAGTCCAGCCTTGTCTCCCGAGAGGTGCCACATTCCTCTTGCCTCCTCTTGGTAGATGTCAAGGTCACCCTCAGTAACCCCAGGAATGTATACATTTCCTAAATACGATTAATCCCAAATATGCTTAATGGTGTAGGCTCCACTTACAGGAGCTCAGCTAGGGTCCAGTCATAGGCTGGGGGGTTGGTGAGACTTGGCCTTAATGGATTTGGAAGCTGATGGTACTGACCTGTAATCTCAAGTTGCTAAGGCAAGGACACTGAAAGTTCAAGGTCAGCCTGGGAAATTTAGTGAGACCAAAGTAAATGATGATGACGATGATGACAAATCTGGATCTGTTTCACCATCAGCAGTGGAACTTCCTGCCTAGAATCCCCCAGTAAAGGGCTGGGGCGTGGCTCAGTGGCAGGGCAACTGCCTAGAATCCCCCAGGGAGGGGCTGGAAATGTAGATCAGTGTTAGGACACTTGGCTAGCATGTTCAAGGTCTCCCGTTTACCCTCTAGTAGTGAAAAGAAAAAAAGTAAAATACAACAAACCCAAAACTGCTTATCCTCCATCATCCCCAAATAAGCCTCCAATGTCTCCCTGTTCCTCAAAAGGTTACAAACTAACACATTTACATCTGACTCATTATATAGCAACAAAAAGAGGCCCAGCAAGGGACAATATCTGCCCCAAGATCAAACAGCAAGTCCTTGCCGGGGCTGGGAAGAGAACCCACAGCTCCTGATTTGTAGCTGGGGCCTCTTTTCATCAGCTCTTACCCTCCTTTTGGGCCTCGATTATAGATAAGCTATTCCTTCTCTTGCAGGTTTGGTCCCTGGTGTTGGCGGGGTTCCTGGTGGAGTTGGTGTTGGTGGGGTTCCCGGTGGAGTTGGCCCTGGTGGTGTTACTGGTATTGGAGCTGGCCCTGGCCCTGGCATTGTACCTGGTGGTATTGGAGGTGAGCTACCATGGGTAAGTGGGTCTGGGGGTTCCTTGGAATCTCCACAGGCGCCATCTTGAATGTCCTTCCTCTCTCTTCAGGAGCAGGGACGCCAGCTGCTGCCAAATCTGCTGCTAAGGCAGCTGCCAAAGCCCAGTACAGTGAGTGTGCCATGACCCTCTTTTCCTTCCCCCAGCCACCTGGCCAGGACACGCAGCCCCAGCACAGCCACAGGAAACAGCCTCTCAGATTAATCTTTAGGTCCTCGTGGCTCCTAGCACAGGGCTCAGAAGTACACATCCAGCAAGAGGGAGACCTGGCTTCAAGTCTACATTCCCAAGATAGCTGAGTGACTTCCAGACTTCCTTTAGCTTCTGTATCAAGTGTGGGAGTCATGGCAAGACTGCACACAGAAAGTGTGAATTTAAGAGGGTGAGGGTGAGGATGTGGCTCTGGCGGTAGAGTGCTTGCCTAGCATGATGAAGCCCTGGCTTCCATCCCTAGCACTGCATAAACCAGGCATCGTGCTGCATGCCTGTTAACCCATCCCAGCACCTATGAGATAGAGGCAATAGGACCAGAAATTCAAGAGCAGCTTTAGTTCAAGTCCACCTGGGCTACATGAGACGAAATTAAATAGATTCCTCCAAAAACTGGGGTGGTTGTGCATGCCTCTAATCCCAGCACCCAGGAGGCAGAGGCAGGCAGATCTCTATGAGTTCGATGTCAGCCTGGTCCATATATAGTTCCAGGTCAGCCAAGACAACATAATGAGACCCTGTCTCAAAAACCAGTAACCACAACAAAAAACAAGGACTCTGGGGTGAGTCAGCAGATGAGGACGGAGCTGGAGAGGAGGCTCCTGCTCCCTTGGAGGCCCCTTTCTGTGGGGCCTGACTCAGCTCCTAAGGGAGGCACCTCCACAGGGACAACATGCCCTACTAGTTCTAAGCACTTACTCCTCTCCTCTCTGCAGGGGCCGCTGCTGGGCTTGGGGCCGGTGTCCCAGGATTTGGGGCTGGTACTGGTGTCCCCGGATTTGGAGCAGGTGCTGGTGTCCCAGGATTTGGGGCTGGAGCAGGTAAGGAGAATTCTAGAAACTGGATCAGAAAGAGAGAAGCCAGCTCCTCCCAGGATTCCTATCTAGCATCCGTTAGATTTCTCTAAGCAGGCAAAAGCAAACAGGTACCAGGTAGGATGGTACAGGCCTGTCATCTCAGCTACTCAGGAGACTGAGACATGACACAAGTTCAAGGCCAGCCTGCCCTGTAGAGAGGCTTCAAGGCTGGCCTATATAGACATTATTTTAAAGGTAGGTAGGTAGGTAGGTAGGTAGGTAGGTAGGTAGGTAGGTAGGTAGATAGATAGATAGATAAAGATAAACAGATAAACACAACAGGAACTAGTACTGAAGTTCCATGGTTGGAGTGCCTACCTTCAATCCCCCTGTGAGGGGCTGAGGGTGTGGCTCAGTGAGAAAGCACCTGCCTAGAATTTCCCAGTAAGGGGCTGAGGTGTGGCTCAGTGGTAGAGCACCTGCCTAGCATGGCTGAAGTACTGGGTTCCATTTCCAGTACCAAGCAGAACTAGAACAAATGAGCTAATAGTTGAGGGGAGGCTGGCCAAACAAATAATCCAGGATGTGATAGTTTAAAGGGAGATATAACAAGGCTGCAGACTGATCAAAAGAGCCCACCTAACCCCACAGAAAGGAAGGTAGGAGTCTCTTCCTCCAGGCCAGTCCATTATCATTCCGAAGTGTCCTAAGACCCTTAAGGAGGCTACAAGGAGGCCCAGCTCTTCATCACATGGCTACTGAGCCTTAGTGTGTGCCCAGCCTCAGGCAGGCTACACTGGGCCTGGAGGGTGTAAGGGCAGATGGAATGAAGCACAAGTTGGCTCTGTAGGAGTCCCAGATAAGCAATGTCAGGATTAAATACTAGAGCCCTGTATCTACAAGGAGGACCTCCTGACTGGTCTGCCACCAGCCATTTTTTTTTAAAGCTTCAGGGCCAGGGTGGGCTTCCTGAAAGAGGCAGCAGAATCACAGGTAGAGAGCTCAGCAGCCGACCTGTCTTTCCCTTTTTCCACAGTACCTGGAGCCCTGGCTGCATCAAAAGCTGCTAAATATGGTGAGTACAGCCCATCAACTGGTCCCCTTGTCACCCCACCAGCCTTGACAATATAGGGCTGAGCTCTCATTCTGAGGGACATCTGGAAGACAGCCATAGACCTCACAACCTGCCTATTAACCCCTGTGCCAGGCTAAAGCACCTGCTGCACCTGGCATGGTGGTGCGCACCTATTACCCCAGCTCTTGGAAAGTGCAGGCAGGAGCTCACCCCTGGCTACATGGAGAGCTCAAAGCCAGCCTGGGATGTAGGATACACAGGGTCACCCACAACAACTGTCATGCTGCCAAGCTCCACTCTGACCCTGGCAGTTCCCTTGGTGCCAAGGGAATGTTCCTGGTATTGGTCCTGAGAGGCTGGGCAGCCTTAGCCTCCACTCTGCCCGTTGGCTGACAAGCTGGGGAGCTGGGGATATGCCTTGTGCAGGCCTCCCCTCCTCCCTCCTTTCCTGTCAGCCTGACTTTGCCCAACACCCGCCAGCCTGGAGGAAGACGTGGCAGAGCCGCCTGCCTTGCCACTTGGCACTCCAGCCAGACCCACACTGTGACCCCCACATTCCTGGCCTCCTAAAGAGCTAGGCGGCGGGGGGGGGGAGCTCTGCCAGGGATGTGCCAACTGGCTACAGTTTGTCTACTTGAGGCCAGTTTCCACCTCGGAAAATCCCATTCCTCAGCTACACACACACACACACACACACAGAGCTCCTGGTCACCCACAGCTCAGGTTCCCTGCTGGCTGCTCTTGGCCCTGCTCGACAGACATTGCCAGGGAAGTACACTGAGGGACTCCCTGGAAGAGCAGCCACTGGGTCATTTCCTGCCTTGAACACAGCACTCTGTTTAACCCCTCCTCTGCCTCTGCTTCCGGCCATGATGGATCACCCCTGTGAGGCCAGCATTTTGAAGGCTGAGGCAGGAGAATCTCAAGTACAAAGGCAGTATAGTGTAAAAAGTGAGAGCCTGTCTCAGAAAACCAACAAACAGATAAGCACCTGACTAGAATGCTCTAGCAAAGGGCTTGCAAGCCTGGGTCAGTGGGAGAGGGCTTGCCTATACTCCTCCAGTGAGGGCCTGGGCTAGGCTTCACTGGGAGAGGGCTTGCCTAGACTCCCGCTGGCCCACGTTACATTCCGACCCTAGGGCATGACCACATCTTTCAGAAACAGGAAACTGAAGGCAGGCATGTTGGCACAGGCCTGTCATCTAGCCGTTAGGAAGCAGAAATGGGACTGATAGATCATGAGTTCAAGGCCAATCTTAGCAACTTAGTGAGACTGTCTCACTAGGAAAGAAAGAAAGAAAGAAAGAAAGAAAGAAAGAAAGAAAGAAAGAAAGAAAGAAAGAAAGAAAGAAAGAAAGAAAGAAAGAAAGAAAGAAAGAAAAGAATAAAGTAACTGGGCAGTAATGGCACAGGCCTTTAATCCCAGCATTCAGGATGGCAGATCTCTAAGTTCTAGATTGAGCTCCAGGAAAACCAAAAATTTTAAAAAGCCAAAAAAAAAAAAAGTTCCAGGCATCGTAGCAGACACCTATACACCTTAGTACTTGGAGGTAGAAGCGGGAGGATCAAGAGTGCAAAGTTCTCCTCAGCCACGCAGAAAGCCCAAAGCAAACCTGAGCTGTAAGTGATCTGGTCTTAAAACAACAAACAAAAATGTGAGCACTGTCCCTCGGTCTGTCTCCACAGGAGCAGCAGGAGCTGGTGGCCTTGGTGGCCTTGGAGGGCCTGGAGGTCTGGGTGGGGTTGGTGTCCCAGGTGGAGTAGCAGGTATGTTTTTGCTGTCCCAACAATGAGCTGGCTGAGGGTGGAGACTGGACCCCGAATCAGTCCCTTCTTGAGTCCCTCCTGTTCCCAGGAGCTGCACCTGCTGCTGCCGCTGCCAAAGCTGCTGCCAAGGCTGCCCAGTATGGTAAGCTACAATTCAGCCTCCCTGGCCGGTTCCTGAGCCCAGCCATTTCCTAGCCATGGGTACCTCAGAAATGACCTGGGAGTTTAGGAAGCCCTCACCAACAGGGTCTAATTATAATCTTCTGACCAGTGTGTGTAATGCATGGGTCTCCCCTCAGGCCTTGGTGGAGCTGGCGGACTGGGAGCCGGCGGACTGGGGGCCGGCGGACTGGGTGCTGGCGGACTGGGTGCTGGTGGAGCGATCCCTGGTGCTGCAGGCCTTGGAGGTAAGGAGTGAGAAAGTGAGGTATGTAAGAGGGAGAAAGAGACTTGTGAAGGCAGGTACCATGGCAAACCTGTCATGCCAGCATGCAGGAGGCTAAGGCAGGAACATCGTGAGTTGGAGGCTAACCTAGACAACACCGCGAGTTCAAGGTCAGCCTAGGATACATTAGACCCTGGCTGAAAGCAAAAGCATAGAAAGCTTAAGCAGACAGGATCTGGGACTGCCCAACACCTATCTCCCCCTCTCTTTCAACCTACCAACTACTAGAGGTGAGGGCTCATTAGCGTAATGATGGTCAGGCCCATTTCTCAGACAAAAAAAAACATCAAAGACTGGAGAATACTTCCCTAAAGTCTCTACCATCATGATGGATGCCTGCTTCTCTCTCTCTTCTCTCTGCCATTGTTGTCTCCTTACCTAAACTAGCCTGTAAGCTGTGCTACCCAAAGCTAGACATATAATAGCACCTTAATATAAACTAACGGAGGTGTAGAAAGATGGCTCAGTGGTAGAGCACTTACTTAGAATCCTCCAGTGGGGGGCTTCAGGCATGGCTCAGTGGTAGAGCACCTGCCTAGAATTCCCCAGTGAGGGGCTGAGGTGTGGCTCAGTGGTAGAGTGTTTGCCTAGAATCCCCCAGGGAGGGGCTGTAAGCATTGCTGAATGGCAGAACACTTGTATAGCATTCATGAGACCCTGGATTCCATCTTTAGCAACACACACATACATACATGTACACAAAGGCTATTAAAAAGATGGATGTGTGAAAAAGGAGGGATGATAAAATGGTGGGATATGGGAGGACAAGTCAGGGGCAGATGCTGGTGTATGGATCAGCTAAGAGAGCTGAAGCTGGGGAGAGAGGTGCCTTTCCTGAGCCCTCCTGTGCTTCCTCTAGGTGTGTCCCCGGCTGCGGCTGCTAAAGCAGCCAAATATGGTGAGTTTTCCCCATGACCTCCCCCTCCCGAGCACAGCTCATACCCGAATTACCATCACACACCCTGCCCAGCTCAGGGTACCCCTCAAGATCTTGTCCAAAATGTCAGCAGCACCACCCTCGTGCCTCACCCTGACACCCCTGTGCCCTCTCCTCAGGTGCTGCTGGCCTCGGAGGTGTCCTAGGAGCCAGGCCATTCCCAGGTGGAGGTATGGCCACCCCTGGTGGTGTTCTCAGATCTCCCTGGCTCTAGGGGACAGACAACAGGGTTCTGGACGTTATATTCACAGGAGGGCCCAAGGCTGGAGACAACTATGGGGAAGGAGTGCCCTCCCCCCGAGTTGAGAGTAGTGCTAACCAAAACTCAGAGAAAGAGCCACAAGGCGCTGCAAAGGCAAATGAGATGGAGACAAGTTTAATTAAGAAAGTGGCTTCAAGGCTGGGAAAACAGTTCAGTTAGTAAAGCATGAAGACCTGAATTCAGTCCCCCAGCATGCATGGAAGACATGCAGGCTAGAGAGGAGGTGACTAGGGCATCCCTGGGGCTTGCTGGCCCAGCTAGTTTTTTTGCCAAATTGGTGAACAAAGAGTTTAGTGAGAGACCCTACCTCAAAATGAAAGGTAGAGCTTGCACGCATGCACACATACACACACACAGCACACATACACATACACCACAAAGAATGTGGCTTTGGGCTGGAGAGATGGCTCAGAGGTTAAGAGCACTGGCTGTTCTTCCAAAGATTCTGAGTTCAATTCCCAGCAACCACATGGTGGCTCACAACCATCTATAATGAGATCTGGTGCCCTCTTCTGGCTTGCTGACACACATGCGGGCAGGACACTGTATAAATAACAAATAAATCAATCTTTGGGAAACAAACAAACAAACAAACAATGTGGCTTCAGTTGGTTAAGGCAATGGACAATGGAAAGTAGCTGGTTCCAGATATCAAGGCTAGGTGACAAGAGCAGAGCATGGCCTGTCACCATGCATCACCAACCCTACATCTCTCCTGCAGGAGTAGCAGCAAGACCTGGCTTTGGACTTTCTCCTATTTACCCAGGTGTGCCCAAGTTTCCTGCCCTGGGGCCCTGTTCTGGACTCTCCAGACCCTTCCCTCTCCTCCACTGCATTGCTCAGAAGAGCTGAGCTGACGTCTGCAGTAGACCCCAAGGGGAAGCCAAACCCCGATGTAACATAAGCACCTTTCTAAGGACAGAGGACACCACACCCGCTTGTCTAAAGCATCTTTCACATCTCTCGGGGTCCCTGTGGGTCAAATAGCTTCCCTGCCATACTTCTCCTGAGGTAAACTGAGGTTCAGAGATCAACAGGCACTCAAGGACTCCTGCCACCCAAGCTCAGGACTTAACCCTTCTTATATCACATGGCTTTCTCCAATCAGGGAGGGCATAGTGGGCTCTCAGAACTGGCACACTGACACCTCTTCTTCTTTTTACTTCATAGGTGGTGGTGCTGGGGGCCTGGGAGTTGGTGGTGAGTCTGCAGTGAAGAAACATCTCATAAACTAGTGTTGTTGGTAGAAGGAATCTTAGCACTGGTGGACTGGGGTGGGGGTGGGGGCTGAAACAGAAGGCTCAAAGTTCAAGACTACCCTAGGCGACTGAGAGAGTTCCAGACAACTTGGTCAACTTAGCAAAACTCTGTCTCAGGGTTTTTTAATGAACATTTTTAAAGGGCTGATGGTACAACTCAGTAGTAGGGCAATTACTTAGAATCCCCCCGTAAGTAGCATGAGTTAGTGGTAGGTCACCTGTCTAGAATCCCCTAGAATCCCCTAGTCATTGGCTAGGGTTGTTCATGGCTCAGCAGTAAATCTCTTCCTTATACTCCTCCAGTGATAGGTTTAAGGGCATGGCTCAGTGGTAAAGCAACTGCCTAGAATCCCCCTGTGAGGGCCTGGGGGTGTGGCTCAGTGGTAGAGCTCTCGTCTAGAATACACTAGGTTCCATCCCCAATACAACAGAGCTTGGCTCTGGGGAGAAGGGTAGGTGGGTGGGCTGACTGGCAGGGAGGTTTTGGGAGCCTACAAAAACAGGGCCGAGCTGGCACAAGGTAAGACACTGGTAGAGGGAGGGGAGCCCAGGATCCTCCTCATCTCATCCTCTCCACCACCTCCCCATAGGAAAACCCCCAAAGCCCTATGGAGGAGCCCTTGGAGCCCTGGGATACCAAGGTAAGTAGAGACTCCTTCCCTAGGAAAGGAAGAGACAGGTCAAGGTGTAGGTCTGCCAGATGCGGCTAGAGGCACCTACAATGCAGATACTCAGAGCTGGGAGCAGGTCTAGGACCCTTCATGCTCACCCTCTGTGTAGCTGGACCTTCTTACCCCTGTCCCTTAGCTGTTGCCCACCGTCACATCACAGAGAAGCCTGGGAGTTGAACAGTGACAAATGGGTGGGAAGGTCTTCCAGGACAGACCACCAGGTGGTGCTAATAGGCCACATCTAGCAGAAATTGGATGAGGGCTACACACCGTCCTATGTTGCCTTCCTGCCCCAGGCTATCTATCCCCAGGTTTACTAAACAGGTCTTCCCAGAAAGTTAGAGGCCAGCTGGCTCCTTAAGGAGACAATGTCAACAACCCCACCACCGTGTGGCTGGGGGAGACGGGACACAGAGAGAGAGCTGAGGCTATAGCTCTGTTGACAGCCTTGGGCTGCATCCCCAACACAGCTTAAAACCAATCAAGGTGGTGCATGCTAGAATCTCAGGTCTTGGGAGGATAAATCCACATAAAGACCAGGAGTTCAAGACCACCCACAGCTATGAACTGAGTTCATCCACAGCTTGACTTACATGAGACATTGTCTCAAAAAAGGAGGGGTGAAGGAATGAGGGAAGGAAGGCAGGACTGACTGACTAGCTTCTCTTAGATCCTCTAAGCCTGGGATGGAAACGAACAGAGCTTGCAGGAACTTGAAGAGCAGCCTAGAGGAACCATGTTGATCATAGCTGTTTGTAAACCCTTCCAATGCAGGTGGGGGCTGCTTCGGGAAATCCTGTGGCCGGAAGAGAAAGTGATCTTCCAGGGACCCCTGACTAGCGACCTCATCAACGTTGGTGCTACTGCTTGGTGGAGAATGTAAACCTTCTATGACCACCCCCACTTCTATCCCCCGACCCCCACCTGGGAGGGGACAACAGGCCAGTGGCCTTGGAAACCCACAGGACAAGGAACTCAGACGGCAGCGGCCACGTACCCCTAACCAGAAACTTCTCCCCTATATCAGAGACCAGGGCGGGTGTCCCATCTCTTCCCACCCAGGAGCTTCCCACACAGTCTCCATCTCCAAGGGAAATTGGTGCTACATGTTGGTGCTTCTTCTTCGTGGGGGGAGGGAGGAGGGAAGGGAATCCCAGGGTAACCCCCTTACCTGAAGCCCCTCTGTTAAGATGGTGCACACCTTTGCTGGGCAGTCTCACCTCCCCCCTGCCCACCAGGAGCCATCCTGGCTACATCCTATTGGTACCCAAGTACCAGAAGCCTTGACGCTGGATTTGGTGACATGATCCCTCTGTCTTTGGGTCCCCTTGGCCCTGTCCCCTCTACCAATAGCTATTTCCCACAACTGGGACACCGTGGAGTCAGATGGTTGCCCATACTGGGAATAGCGCCCTTGTTCTTGTGGAAGTCACCTGCCTGCCTACCCACCCATTCATCAGTCCATGCATCCATCCGTCCTGACTGCCTGGTGCCACTACCTGGCTGGGCACACCTATCGACCCGGTTCACCCGTCATGGCGGCCTGTACCCTGTTTCTGCCCCTGCCACACACCCCTAACGCTGGCCTGGGGTGCAAGGGTTGTGCGGGCTGGGCAGGACTATCCCCCACATGCAGTACTGTATCCCGTCCCTTCCTGGAGCCACTCAATCAGAGCATGTCTCGCCTCCCCACCTCTTTGTGTTTCGCTGTGATAGATCAATAAATATTTTATTTTTTGTCCTGGATATTTGGGGATGATGTTTAATTGTTGGTGTGCTCTTTGGATTTTATTTTTTGTGGTTAATTGGGGAAGAAGAAAAAAGCCTTTTCTAATCTGGGGAGCTGTATCCACAGGAGAAAATTCATTTTAATCGCTTTGATATAACTCTGGATGAAACACACATTTTAAAAAAAACAATGAAAACAAAATAAGAAAAGAGAATTAACTGCTTTAGAAAAGACTAATAAATGAAAACCTTTTAAAGGAAATTGTCTTGGGTTTCTTTGTGGCTGTGACTGTGTTGGTGCACGTACAAGTACACACATGCGCGTATAGGAGCCAGAGGACAACCTTTAGCATTACCCCTTGGATGCTGTCCACCTCTCCTTTAAGACATAGTCTCTCCATAGCCTGGAGCTCCCCAGGGATGCTGGCCTGGTTTGACAGGGACCTCACGGTTCTGCCTATATCTGCCTCTCCCCGCAAGAGTAGAAATTATAAGCACTCAGCACCAAGCCCTGCTTTTTTTGCTTTGTACATGGGTTCTGGGAATCAAACTCAGATCATCATACTTGCAGATGCAACAAACATTTCATAAACTGAGCCATCTCCTCAGACACCTTTGTGGGGGGGGTTTTTTCCCCTGGCCCAATGATAAATTGGTTCTGACGTGAAGAACATCCACTGCCCAGGATAGATTGAGGAGGCTATTGACCCAATTCAGCTGTTGTCACCTGTAGATATAACTAAGCAGTTGAGCTCTTGCCTAAAATCCCTCAGTGAGGGGCTGGAGGTGTGAAGCACCTGCCTAGAATCCCGAGTGAGGGGCTCTGGACTTGGTTTGGTTGTTAGAGTGTCTGCCTGCAGTTCTCTACTGAGGGTCTGGCATTGGGACTCAGAGGTGGAGACTCATCCCCAACATGGCGGGGGCAGGAGGAGAAGGAGGGAGAGGGAAGTGGAGGGTAGCTAACTTAAGAATTCTCAGAAGGGGCTGGAGAGATGGCTCAGTGGTTAAGAGCACTGTCTGCTCTTCCAAAGGTCATGAGTTCAATTCCCAGCAACCACATGGTGGCTCACAACCATCTATAATGTGAACTGATTCCCTCTTCTGGCTGGTGTAAATGCAGATAGAACACTCATATACATCAAATAAATAAATCTTTAAAAAAAATAAAAAGAATTCTCAGAAGGCTACTGAGGTTCATGGATATCTATAGGGGGCTGCAGTGAAGGTGACCCAGCTTTTCCAAGAAAGTGGCAAAGGCTACCCATCCATCCATGCATCCTTCCATTTCCTCAATCAGAAGAAAAGTCATTTGCTGATTTGACAGTCTTGCCCACAAGTTGGCAAGCTCCAACCTCGAGACCTAGGATTCCCTGACTTGATTTCTCATAGTTTGCTTGGAAGTTTGTCTCACAGTACTGGGGATTGAACCTTGGATATCATACATGCTAGGGAGTGCGCCATCACTGAGCTAGCTACATCCCCAGCCCAGCTCATGACTGTGAATACCATGTAGGGGCTGGCAAAATGGCCCATCAGTTTAAGGAACTTGCCATCACGCCTCACAACATGAGTTCGGATCCCTGAACCCTCGTGGTGGAAGGAGAGAGCTGACTCTCACAAGTTCTCTGACCTCCACACATGTGCGTTACCAAACATATGCTACAAAAATAAATAATTGTGGTAAGAAATTTAATATCATGTATCTTAATGATACAAGTTGATATGTTTAGCATGAGCCCAGAACTCACATATCCAAGCTCAGTTTATTTGAGACAAGATCTCCCTCCATAACCCAGGCTGGCCTCAAGCTCAAAATCCTCTTGTCTCACTCCAAGGATTATAATTGCGTGTGACCACTCCTGGTCTCAAGGCCAGCTCTACCATCTCTGTCTGAAGTCTAGTAGACATGACCTAGCCTGTAGCTATTTCCTCTAATTTGAAACATTCCCTCCTAAGAGGAGAAGAGAGTGTTGGGAGAATTCCTTCCCTCCCCAGGAGATTTAAATGTCAGTTGCCTCCTCACAAAAATCCCCATGATAAACCAAAGTAGCAATTTCGCCACAGTTAACCCTGGGGAACCAATGTTTTTCATGGGGCTTTACTCACAGAGCATGTGCGAGAGGTTATTCGTGGCAGGAGCAGGGCTTACCCCAAGCAGCCATACTGGGAACTCTGTCCCCCAAAATTAATAATAGCTTCCAGTGCACCACATAGATGGTTGTTTAATTTCCCCTGGCTGTATACCACAGCACCTCTAGAGACCCCCCCCCAAAAAAAAGCCTTGGGTGATTAGAGCAGAACTAAATACAAATGGCTGGAATGTCAGGTGAGGTCCATAGGCCACAGATGATGGATGCAGCAAGCAGAAATAGTTCATGTAATGAAGGTAGTGGCTGTTTTGCTAGGAGGAGAGGAGTCTGTGACGGAGTCACCTGCAAGTTATCTAGGAATTTCAGATAGAGCTTTCATGCACTGTCACCCAGGCCGGGGTTGGCTAGTCAGTGGACAGCTGCCTGAGGCATCTCTGCTCCTATAAGTGACCAATATGATTTCATTAGTTCAAGCCAGACTTGGGTTGCATCATTTCTTTGGTCTGTAACCAGTGCCCTATCACAGGAGTAAAAGGATATTTGTGCAGGTCTGTCAAGAAGAAAGCACACAACACAAGTAGCATCCTAATAGGGAGAGGTCCCCAGGACCAAAGTCATGTTAGCTATCTGGTCCCTTCTATGAGTAAGTGAAAAGACAGGCAACTGAGGTAGAACCAGCAGAGAATAGAGCATCCGTGGGGCGTCCACAGTACAGCCAGCTTTCCCTGTGTAGGGGAGCACTTCCTTGTTTCAGCGGCTGTTGCCTGCACCTTGAAGTAGGTGACAAAACAAGACTGCAACCAAGGTTGAGTTGTCTGAAAGTGGACTACGTTTAGAAGGGCTGGCAGGGGCATCTTCCTCTGTGTGATGTGGGGTGAGTTCGGATCCCTGAACCCTCGTGGTGGAAGGAGAGAGCTGACTCTCACAAGTTCTCTGACCTCCACACATGTGCATTAACCAAACATACACTACAAAAATAAATAATTGTGGTAAGAAATTTAATATCATGTATTACCTTGGTCTCCCATGTGGTAATATATGCTATATCAGTAAATTGCCGTGTGTGTTGTTGGGGTTCAACAATAAAGTGGTCCTGGAAGTGGGGTTGCTCCCCAACACCCCCCAACTCTATGACAGAAAGGGAAGAGAACAGAAAAATAGCCCAAGAACAAAAACATCTTGTGCTTAAGAACAGCTGGAAGGTGACCCATATCCAACAGAGGTCACCCTATGATATAAAAGCACCCACAGTGGGAGAGAGAAACTGGAAGATCAGCCGTGGGGTGAAAGGTCAGTAGGGAACCCTTCCCATTCACTGCTTCAACTTCACCCAATGGTTCCTGGAGGTTCCTCAATGATTTGATGATTCTTATTTTTAGCTGCTGTTATTTGTTCTTTTCCTTGGACTCGTCCCCCAATGGGGACACTCTGCTCTGCCCAGGACTCCAGCTGGCTGCCTCACCGTGGCTTCCCTAGTTGAAGCCCGCTAGCTAGTTTGATTACTCAGTTCAGTTGTTTTGCTGTCAATTTAATCTATCTACCCACTATTTGTCCCCCGCCCCTTTGGCTTTTTATATACTTAATAAATTAATTCAGAACTGAAAACATGGCTCTGTGAGGTCATTCTCCAGACAATAATGCAGATTAATACAGGCGTGCCCTCAGAAGACCTGATGAGCTAGAAGATGCATTGCAGCTTCGAGCAGTAGCACATATGGGTTGGGACGGGAGGCTTCTGCAGTGTGGCCATTGCTGTGGGAGAGAAGACAAGAGACTCGGTTTCAGCTGTCTTCCCAGAGAGAACGCACCCATATAAGGGAAGAATTACAACAGGAGGTATGCAGGTGGGTGTCTTCCTCTCCATTAGCCTCAGATCTGGCAGGAAATGTGGGGAAATGGGGAGAGTGAGATGGAGGTGTTGTCTTGCCATTTCTTACAGCTGACAGGATTCAAAGGGAAGAGAAGCAATTCAGTCTGTGCTGAGGAGCTCTTATCAGGATTTAAAAACTTGGAACCCATGGGAAGAATCAGTGAGGAGTAAGAGAGCAAGTTAGAAGCCATAGAAGATATCCATCAAGCCTGACCTTTAACACACAAGAAGACAAAAAATCCTTGATTTAGCAGACAAATGGAGATGTTGATGATGGCCAGTACAGGAAACTATAAGAAGTACTCTATGTGATAGTTTTAATTATCATCTTGACACAGTGTAGAATCACCAGGAAAAGGAGTCTTAATGAAGAATTAATCTAGATTAGGTTGGTCTATAGGCCTGTCTGTGGGAGATTGTCTAGATTGAATTGATAAGGAAAGAACTGTGGGCAGCACCATTCCCTAGGCAGGGGATTCTGGACTAAAAACAGAAAGAGAGCTGAGCACTAACTTCTGCCCTTAACTGTGGATGTGGTATGACTAGCCGCTTCAAGTTTCTGCTGCCTTGGCCTCCCCTCCATAAGGGACTATATGACCCTTATGAGCTAAAATAAACCTTTTATCCCCTAAGTCACTGCTTTTTGTCACATATATTAATCACAGCAACTGTTGTCTTCAAAAATGAAAACCCTAACCATTCTATTTTTACCAATAAAGACACAGGAGCCAGATGCTAGGGTGAAAACCTGCTAGCTCAGAGAGGCAGAGAAAGCATCCAGCTAACCTTCCTTCTTAGTTCAGGTCCAGATGGAAAAACAAAACAAACAAACAAACAAAAAAACCCAAAAGGCTTACTAGCTCAGTTGACAGCCCAGGAGGAAAAGGCCAAAAAAAACAAAAAACAAAAAACAAACAAGCAAACAAAAAACCAAGGCCACAGGCTTTCTAGCTCAAAGCCCAAAAGGCCCTAAACGCAAGAATGCTAGAGAGCTAAAGCTTGAGCTAAAGCCAAAAACATCTTTCCTCTTTTCCACACTGTCTTAAATACCCCTCAGACTCAAAGTCCCTCCTATGTTTTAATCCCTGTCAGCTGTTTTCTTGTTCCATCTCTTGACCTAGGGTTAACTTTATTACATCCTGTGTGAACCACCGTACCTGGATCTAAGTTTTTCTCTATTTGAGACTTGATCTGTATCAGGCTGGCCTTGAACCCAGAGATCTGCATGCTTCTAACTCCTGAGTATTTGGGGGGATTAAAGGCATATGCCTTCCAAGTGCTGGGATTAAAGGTGTGAACTGTTAATCCCTGTTCACTGTAGCTATAGAATTTAGAAAACAGCTAATTTATAGAGATCACCTGTCTCTGCTGATATTAAAGACATGGGGTATCACCACCCTACTCAGATTTTTTTTTAAATCTTAGCTCCAAATTACTCCAACTCTTAGAGATTTAGAAAGCAAGTTTGATCTGTACTAATCCTTTAAAATTACTTAAAACATTTTAAATCTCTTAACTGTGTTTTTAATACCAAACAACAAAAATAACATTTTTATATGAGAAGTAAACTTTAGTCTTATATGTTAGTTTGAATTGAATGACCAAACTATCTGATGAACGATCACCTCTCTTTATTCAGTAGATCTCTCCTGTTCAAATCTAACTTTCATCACTTTTGATGGTACCCACAGCTTTTCTTCTCCTGTGGAAGCAAAGGCAAAACCTCTTTCCCAACATAACACCTGTCCTGTGTTCTGTTGGACTCCCGAGGTGGGAAGACCCTCTGTTCCTCAGGATAGATGCCAGACCTCAATAACCCACAAAGTCAAGAACTTGATGCAAACAGCAAGAGGTTTAATTAGTAGCTGGCATGCCAGGGCTCCGCGCATAGCTCCCACACAAGGGGGTGATGCGGAGCGCCCCGCAACAGAATCACAGAGTTTATAAAGGCAAAACCCACAAAACCGGAGGGGGTCTAGGGGTAAAGGACTTTCCTAACGGGGCAGTCTGTGATTGGCTGTGCCCAGGTGTGGTGACTAGGGGACGGTTAGAGATTGTATCCATAACTACAGAAGGGTGTATCTTAGAAACATTTTGTATCAGATCCCGGTTTGGTTTTATATCAGATCCGGGTTTGGTAATGATTAAAGCTCATAAGTCTCAGTTTCCATGGTTAGTTCCCATGGTTAGGGCAGAGTTAAAATTTTCCATCCTTACAGTTCCATTCTGAGGTCAACACATCTTTAAAATATACAGGTTGATTCAGCAGGGTTTTTTTTCTATTATCTGCAGCTGTTGTTCCTTTTTCATCAGCATTTTAAAAAATTGAAGTTAATAAACACCGTGTAATCTATCTCTTGGGGGCTTTAAGCAACAGAAATGAAACTAGAATACCCTGCATCTGAACTACTTGAATTGGGAGAGGTTTTTAAAGAGTAATTTAATTTTGTTAAGGGGGACAGTCCAGAATTTAATTATTATTGATCACTCTTCAACCTTATTCATTGAAGCAGAGCTTCCCAATCAAGCCCAGGGATTTCTAATAATGCCAGTCTTGCTAGACAACTTGCTCTGGGTCAAAAGGCTAGAAGGCACTTGCCACCAAGCCTAGTGACCTGAGTTCAGTCCTGAGACCCACACTGTGGAAGGAGAGAACTGACTTCCACAAGATGTCCTCTGACCTTTGTATACATGCTATGTCATGACATGTGCCCACACAGTAAATAAATAAATAAATGTAATAAAATGTTAAAAGAAGGGGGAAAGTACTCCCAAAGTGTTATGCTTCCCATGTGAAATGTCTCCCATAGGCTCATATGTCTGAATACTTGGTCTTCAGCAGGTGGTGGTGTTTGGAGGGTTGTAGAGCTTTTTAAAGGGAAAATATTGCTGGAGGAATTAGGTCACCAGGGCCCCATTTCCTGGCCACTTTCCATTTGCTGGTCCACCAAAGTATGAGAAATTTCAGCCATACATTCCTCTGCCATCCCTTTCCTGCCTCTCATACTGTGATCCAAACTAAATCCTTCTTCCTTAAGTTGCTTCATGTCATGTATTTGATTACCACAACCAGAAATGTAACTAATACTTAGTACTAGAAGTGAGTTACTTTCCTGCAAGTTGTTGGCCAGTGAGACCCTAGAGGCCCCACAAACCATAAGGACTATTGATTGCTATTGCTGTTGTTACATGCCAAAACTAATTGGTAGGAACCAATTGCTGGAGACACTACATACTTCAGCTGCAGGTTATAGAGATATCAGCCTGAAACTGAGCTGGAATCTCCCTGCTTGTTGGCTTTCATAGTACTAGAGGTTTTATATAGGCTCCTGGGGGAGAACCGTTGCTGACAGCCCACTTGGTGATCAATCTTGTATGCTATACCATCACATCAATAGACCAGACAAACTACGGCTACTGGTGCAACTGTGGCACAAGTGCTATGGATGCAACCAGCTGCTTAATGTAAATGTAATGCCCACTTCACAGGAAGGAGTTTATGCTTGATACTGTCTATAAGGAAAGTTTATTTTTTTAATTTTTTAATTTTATTTTTATATTAATCACAGGTTACATATTTTTTATCCCAGCCGTAGCCCCCTCCCTCATTCCCTCCCACTCTCCCCATCCCTCCCTCATCTCCTCCCTGCCCCCCCTCCAAGTCCACTGATAGGGGAGGACCTCACCCCCTTCCATCTGATCCTAGCTTATCGAGTCTCTTCTGGGCTGGCTGCAATGTCCTCTTCTGGGATCTAGCTAGGCTGCTCCTCCCTGGGGGGTAGGGGGGAGGAACAGTCGACAAGCCAGTATAAGGCAAATTAAAAAAAAAAACCCGTTAAGTAGATATATGACACCCCTATCAAATCACCTAAACATTTGCATATCCATAGATTCCTGCTACAGTCAGCCTTGGTCATAGAGATGAACTTTTTTACAGTGAGGAGTAGTTACTGTGGAGACTCGAACAACAAACCTGCTAAGAATAACTGACTAGTGCTATAGTGTGGTTTTAGCCTAATGCTCATCCGTAAAAGGAAAAAAATTATAAGACATCTCTATCACTCCCTCTAAGCCTCACAGAGCACTACAAAAGAGGAAGAGAAAGGAGAAGAGCTGGGGAAAAGATGCTGTGTTGTGTTGCTATTTCTTCTGAATTGAAATAGTCCTTAAAACTTAGGAGCCTTAAAAAGCTTATGAATATACAAGGCTCATGAGGTCCCTCCTTAAGGTTATATAAGCTAGAAACAGCTTCTAGGGGAGAACAGACTGTTTGGTGGAGCTATGTGAAAGTTGTTCAGGGAGTCCTAGGAACACAGCTTCAATGCGACACCACCCTCCTCAGGGTGAGCTTTTGGGGAGGTCTCTGCAACCAAGGCAAGACACAGTTTGATTCAACATAACTAAGTAACTGGTGTTGGTTCAAATTTCTGGAGTCTGACCTGAGTAGTTTATTTTAGGCACAATTTGGTGGGAAATTTTCCTGGTGGTAATTAACTGAATCCCATGTGCACAATAAAGCACAAAGTAAAATAAATAAATACGGGAGGCGACTGCATCAAAACCCTGTAAAGTACATGTGACACCTTCCATAAAGATGGGTTCTGTAGATAGGAGCTGGAGAGATGGCTCAGAGGTTAAGAGCACTGTCTGCTCTTCTCAGAGGTCCTGAGTTCAATTCCCAGCACCCACATGGTGGCTCCCAGCCATCTATAATGTGGTCTGATGCCCTCTTCTGGAATGTAGGTGTACATGCAGATAGAGCACTCATGTACATTAAATAAATAAATAAATCTTTTTAAAAAATGGGTTCTCTAGGTTGATTGAGAAAAACAAGCTTACGATAAGGGTCTGGGAGAGGGTCCTGTATGGTCTCCACCACACAGAAAGTGCAAAGGTCACTGGGCTATTAAGTAGCCTTCTGGGTGAATAACAGGCTATGTATCCCTGTTTTTGAAGGAACAAGCCTGTATATATAACACTCCTGGTTCCCTAGTGCTTTAATGTGAGCACAAAGCCCTCCATGCATCCTATGGTGCAGCTGCCAGAGTCCCCCTGCTCTTGTCCCCTGATCCTGTAATCAAGCCAAATAAACTCACTGCTTCACTAACTAGATTACAGAGAGTTCAATTTTTCGGTTTTGTCACCAGTGACCCATCTTGGGTGAAAAGATATTTGTTCACATCTCCATAGGAAAATGTAACACTCCACCTAGGTAATGTGTTAACCCCTCCCCACCAAGCTTGCTCCCCTCCCCCACCTTTTCCAATTTGGGTACCCATAGCCCCTCTCTTCCAGCAGTTGTGGCCTGCAACCCTGAGGCCATCTCTGACTCAGCCCTCTCATTCGCCACAGCTAGGCCACCAGCAAGTTACGCAGCACATGACTGAGGCTATAGCCAGGGTCCACGGGGTTTTCAACACCTACAGGGCTATGCCCTGATCCGACAGCATAATCTTGCCTACATTGCTGAAATAACTCATTGCTTCTGCCCAGGTTCTTCTTCAACCTTCACTCCACCCACAGCCCAAAAGAATCCTATGAAAATAGAAGCCAGGTGTGGTAGTGCATGTCTGTGATCTCAGAACTCAGAAGGATAGAACAGGAGGATCATGGGGGCCAGGGAGATGGCTCAGTGGTTAAGAGTCCCGAATGCTCTTCCACAAGCCCCAGGTTCAATTTCCGGCACACACGTGGCAGTTCACAACTGTCTGTAACTCCAGTTCCAGGAGATCCTACACCCTCGCACAGACTTCCATGCAGGCAAAACACCAATGCACATAAAATTAAATATATATATATACATATATGTATGTATGTATATATATATATATACATATATGTATGTATCATAGCTTCAAGGATCATAACTTCAAGTCTAGCTAATGTGAGCTACATAGTAAGGTCCTATCTCAAGATACAAAAAGCTAAGGATATCACCTATGATAGAGTGCTTGCTTAGAATCCCTGGTGAGGAGTTAGAAGAATGGCTCAGAAGTAGAACACCAGGCTAGACTCTCCCTGTGAGGGGCTGAAGATGTAGTTCAATGGCAACACTTACTTATTGACATGGTTTGGGTGTGAAATGTTATCCACAGGCTCACATGCTTGAATACCTGGTCCCAGCTGGTAGCATTGTTCTGGGTGATTATGGAACCTCTGAGAACGTGGGCCTAGCTGGTAGGCATGAACCACTACAGGATGGCCTGGGGGCTATACCCTGGGCCTGCTTCCAGGCTCATGTTTGTTTTCAGTCCATTGCCATCATGTGGCCAACTTCCTTATAATTCAGCCAGCATGAATTAAGCCACTGCAGCCACCATGCATTCCCCACGATGATGAACCATATCCCTACAAACTGTGAGCCAAAAAGAGTACTTCCCTACATATGTTGTTCCTGACAGGCGTTCTGTCACTTCGATTAAAAAATAACCAATACACCTAGTATCCCAAAGCCCCTTGCTTCATCTCTAACATGTCCAGCAAAGGAAAATGAAGAACATTGTTGTAAGGAATAAAAAAAAAAACAAAACACAACTGTAGGCCAACAAATGGGGAAAACAAGATAAAATAAGTACATTTCTACAAATACACAACCTACTAAGAACTACAGACAATCTGAACACATCAAAGATGAGTAAGGATTTGGATCAAGCTTGACAATTCTAACAAAGAAAAGACCAGGAGCAGATGGCTTCAGTGGCGAATTCTGCCAAACATTTAAAGACTTAACACCCATACTCCTGAGGCTCTTCCAAAAAAAAAAAAAAAAAGAAGAAGAAGAAGAAAAGAAAAGAAAATTAAAGAAGATGGAACATCTCCAAACCCATTTGAAGAAGCTGGCTTTGCCCTAATACCCAAACCAGACAAGGGCACAAGCAAAGATTTACAATGGCTGGATACAGGTGACCCATACCTATAATCCTGGCACTCAGGAAATGGAGGAAGGAGGATCAGAAGTTCAAGATTTTTATTTTTAATTTTTGGCTTTTTTGAGACAAGGTTTCTCTATGTAGCCTTGCCTGTCTTGGACTCACTCTGTAGACCAGGCTGGCCTCAAACTCACAGAAATCCACCTGCCTTTGCCTCCCAGAGTGCTGAGATTACAGGCATGCGCCACTGTGCCCAGCCAGAAGTTCAACATGATCCTCAGTTATGTAACAAGTTTGAGGCCGGCCTGGGCTACCTGAGGCCCTATCTCAACAGAATCAAATAGGGCCGGTGAGAGAGTTCAGTGAATAAAGGTGTTTGTGAGTTCAGCAACCTGAGTTCAACCCCTAGAACCCATTCGAAGATGGGAGGCAAAATCTGACATTGTCCTCCGACCTCCCCATGCCCTGTGGCACAGCCACCCTCTGCAAGGCATGCACACCATCATAAATACATATTTCATAATAAAACAATGATTTTTTTATTACACAAGTTGCTACCAAACAAAAAGTGTACCTTTTGTCTACTGCTAAAACATTGTGGTGCTTTGAATAAAAAATAGCCCCAATAGGTGCCAGTAGGAAGTGGCCTTGTTGGAGTAGGTGTGGCTTTGTTGGATTAAGGATGGGCTTTGAGGTCTCAGAAGCTGAAGCCAGGCCTGGTGGCTCACTGCTGCTTCCTGATGCCTGCTGATTTTGACAGAAATCCCGCTTCTCTCCAGCACCATGTCTGCCTGCATGCTACCATGGTTCCCACCATGACAGTAACAGACCACATCCCTGAACTGTAAGCTAGCCCCAATTAAGTGTTTTCCTTTATAAGGGTTGATGTGGTCATGGTGTCTCCTCACAGCCATGGAAACCCTGACTAAGACAGACATGATATTTTGTTGTTGTGTGTATTTCTGTGTGTCTGTATGTATGGGTGTGTGCCCATGGAAACCAGAAGAGGATGCCAGATCCCCTGAGGCTGGAGTTACAGGATGTTGAGAGCCACCCAAAGTGGGTGCTAGGAACTGAACTCCAGTCCTCTGCAAAGGCAGCAAGTGGTCTTAGCCACCAAGCTATCTCTCATGACCCTAGAATCTAACATCCTATCCTATAGGAAAGTGCATGTGTGTGAGCACAGAGGTCAGAGGTTGATGTCAGGTGTCTTTCTTAATTACTCCCCACTTTGTTTGCTTGCTTGCTTGCTTGTTTGTTTCTGAGGCAGGGTCTCTCACTGAACCTGGAGTTCACCAATTCAGCTAAACTGGCTGGCCAGCCAGCCCCAGCTGCTCCCAGCATTTTTTTTTTTTTAATGTGAGCTCTGGGCATCCAATTCTAGCCCTTGCACTTCCACAGCAATCACTTTACTGGCAGAGTCATCTCTGCATCAGCCCCTGGCAAAGATTGCCATAGAGCCCCTTAGATCCTCATGCTGCACTGGGATGCACCACTGGGCGACAGGGTCACCCCTGCCCATGTCCAGCACTGTCAAATTTTCCACATCGATGCAGAATGCTCCGGCCTTCCAGTGCTGGCTCAGATAGCCTCACACCTTTGGTCACTCGATTCAGCCAAAACTCTCTTCAGCTGTCCCAGCCCAGCCCAGTTCCCAGCTCCAGGCTGGCTCTGAGCAACTTGACAGCCCCTGCATATTAGGCTCCTGCGTGGCCTGGGAGGGTCAGGGTTAGATGGGTGCCAGGCTTTCTCCCTCCTAACCTGTGCTCACTGCAGGCATCAGGAGAGGACCTCTCAAGTGGGGGAAGGGCAAAGACTCTAGCAGCCGACTGAGACCTCCCCCTCAGAGACCTCCAGTCATACAAAACCAGGATCTGTGACTTCAGTGCATAGAAGTCAAAATAGAGGGCCAATGAATTGAGTGCGTGGGAAAAGGAGCTGGCCTCCAAGAGCAACAACCTGAGTTTGATCCATAGGACGCACAGAGTAGGAGCTGTCCTCTGAGAGACACCATGGCATATGCAAGCACACGAATGCCCACCTCATGCCAAGCCTGATGACCTGAGCTCAATTTCCGGGACCCATGTAGAGAAAAGCTAGAACCAGCTCCTGGAAGCTGCCCTCCGATCTCCCTCAGTGTGCCACACGCACACACACACAAACACCATGCATGAACACACACACATGCACACATGCACTAAATAAACAATTAATTTAAAATTAAAAAAAACCTTAAAATAGAAAGGTGTGCAGGGATAGAATAAAGCAAACCAAAGTACATGGTTGTGGGATTCACAGTCTGTTTTAGCCCACTTTAAGCATGAGGTTGCACTTGCTAATCTTATTCAGGGTATGCAGGGTAGAGTGATCTGAGAGGAAGAAATCCCGACTGAGAAAATGTCTCCGTGAGGTTGGCCTGTAGACAGGCCTGTAGGGTATTCTCTATCTTTTTCTTTCAAGCCTATACCAGTATACATTCATCTTATATGGGTTTAGAAAGAATACGATTACATTTATATGTAAGGAAAATCACGAGTACAAATGAAAATTATTTCCAAGATAAAGTAGGTAGACTACTTCCATAACAATTTTAATAGGTATTTTCTTAAGTAGTGACTGATGGGAGAGGGCACAGCCCGTTGTGGGTGGTGCTGTCCCTGAGACGGTGGTCCAGGGTTCTATAAGAAAGCAGGCTGAGCAAGCCAGTGAGCAGAACCCTTCCATAGCCTCTGCATCAGCTCCAGATTCCGGGTTCCTACCCTGTTTTACTTCTTGTCCTGACTTCTTTCAATGATGAACAATGATGTGGAAGTGTAGGCCAAATGAACCCTTTCCTCCTAATTTGCTTTTGGTCATGGTGTTTCATCACAGCAATAGTAACCCTAACTAAGACAAGGGTTGAAAAAAAGACAGAGAAGCGAGTGAAAAGTAAGACATACCAAGTACAAACTTTCTCAAGAGGGGTGGTGGCAATTGTCTTAGCAGTAGGCATATGTAGCACGCGGATGGTCCCCATTACATATCAAAGAGTTACTAAGACATTTTCCTCGTTTTCTCTCTCTTATTTCCATTTTCTTAAGATGCAGCTTCATGTTAGCCCAGGCTGAGCTCAGGTTTGCTGTGTAGTTGGGAGGGGATTATAGGGACGCAGCATCACCCAGACTTCTTGTTTGCTTGTTGTTTTCTTTCTTTTGTTTGGAGACAGGTCTCTCTAAAGCCCCAGGCTTTCCTGGAACTATTCGACTAGGCTAGCCTCCAACTCATGGAAGTTCACCTACCTCCACCTCCCAAGTAACGGGATCAAAAGGGCCTAAGCCAGCAAGCCCTGCCAGACTACTCTTCTTAATAAGTAAAATTTCAGGTTGGTTCCAGAGGTGCCTTGGAGGCGACTTTACTCTGATAAAGTAAAATAACGTGCCACTAGGGCCTTACAGGGATTTAGAATATATCCTTCTATTGTAAAGGGGGATTCTGGAGAGTCCTATAAAATTGCACGTTTTCAACCGAGAGAAAGCCCTTAAGCAAATGGTCTTAATTGTGTTCGAATTCTTGATTGTCAGCTGATGAAAGGTTTCAATCAGAATCTCGATGAAGGGCTCTTTTGTCCTCAAGTCCGTAGTTTCCCTGTTTCGTGTTTTAATTTTTGGTCTTGAACCTTTGATCCTTCCATCTCCATGTCCAGAGGCACCCTATGCTGTGTTTATGCGGTGCTGAAGATGGAAGCCAGAGCTTCAAACACACAGGCAAGCACTCTACCGACTGAACTATATAATCCATTTCTACCTTTTCTATGGGCCTCCGACACCAACTCCCCACCTCCCCAGGACCGCCAGCATTCTCAGTATCCGCATGGCCACCATCCGTCCTTGGTGATTAACCTCCAGTGGGTTGGGCCAGAGAGGCTCCGGGAGGATTGTACAGGGAGGCGCCGTTTCCAGGGATGCCCTTTGGGCAGCTCCACCGGATCTCACTACCGAGCCGCCCAAGTGCGCCCAAGGGTTGCTGATGATGAATGAAAGGCAGAAAAGAAGGGGGGAAGGGGCGTGGCTAGGGGCGAGTTTTGTTGTGGACCTGGCGGGGAAAATTCAGCAGCGCCAGCTGTGCTGCCGGGGGCAAAACTTAGAAGGGGAGGAGCCGCGCAGAGGCAGCTTCAGTCTACAGCTCCACGCAATGCCCACCGCTTCCGCTGCGTACAGGCCTCACCCACCCACCCCAGAGGGCGTGGCTGTCATTGAGGGGGCGTGTCTTCCTTCAAGGAGGTGCGGTGCGGAGCAAGAACAATTCCGCCAATGCCGCAGCTGGCAAGCCTGCAGAGGGCGTGGCTCCAGCCGAGAAGACTTGGTTACCACTCCGGGGCAGTATTGTCGCCAAAGGGGCGTGTTATTGCAGCGAGGGGCGGAGCCTCGCAGTGATAGTTCCAACTGGCGGTGTCCGCAGGCAGCTTGTCAGCCAGCAGAGGGCGGGTCCGTCTCTGGGGGGCGTGGCCACAGCTGTGGAGGCGGAGCCGCGCAGGGGCAGTTCCAGCCGGCCGCGTCGCACGCGCCCCGCCCCTGCCGCAGCTCGCAGGCCCGCCTTGGCCCGCCCCTTCGCGCTCGTGAGGCGCGGTAGCGCGGAGCCGGTGTCCCCCAAGCCGGGTGTGGGAGTGCAGCGCGGCAGCATCGCCGAACCCGGAGCAGAGTGCTGGGCTCCGGCCCCGCGCTCCCCGCCTCCCGCCTTCTCTGGCCGGCGGCGGGCGAGCTCGCGGGCCCGGCCCCAGCTCTCCGGAGCCCCGCCGGTTGCCGGCGGTCCCCGCCCCCCGCCGAGTGCATGAGGTTGACGCTACTTTGTTGCACCTGGAGGGAAGAACGTATGGGAGAGGAAGGTGCGCCGGGCTGGGGGTCGGGGGAGGGGAGCCGGGAGCATCTGAGGGGCCCCAGCTGCGGTGAGGCCGCGCCCCTGCCTCCTAGGGATGCGCCTGCCCTCCAGAAGCCCGCAGGCCCGTTCTCTGTCACCCTCCGATCCTCTTTCTCCCTTCCTCGGCCCCGGGATGAGCTGCTCTGGAGGATGGAGGAAAACCCTCTTCTCCTATCCCATCTTCCCTTACCCATCTCCCAGGTTACCATCCATCACCTACCTTAGTCCCTAGTTCTCTGTCCCCTGGTCCTCGATGTCTGGCGGGGGGTGGGGGCATCCTTTGATCCAGCCCTGACCCGGGAGAACTAAACCGCAACAAGCCTGGATCTGAGACGCAGACCCACGTTGCGGGACTTTCTGACCTTGAACCAGTCCCTGACACCCAGGGACTCAGTTTCTCCTAATGTTAGAGACTAGGTGCAGGGGGTCTAGTGGCAGGGGGAGAGGGGAGCACAGGAGAGCTATGCACACTGGATCCGATGACCGCATACTGCAGGGATACACCACCGCCACTACCATACCATGATCTCCCCTTTTCCCTGCACCAACCCTAGTGTTTAGTCAATCTTGGCTAGAGTCCTAGCCTCTTCTGCCTCTAGCCAAGAGGCCCCAGGCTTAGAGCCGCACTACAGTTGGAGGCCTCTGAGATTCCTTCAGCCAGGATCAGAGACTGGGATCTTTCCTAGGTTTCTTTTTCAAAGCCCCCACAGCAGGTTCATCGGTCAAAGACAGGTTCTGACCTCTCCAGCCTCCCTGTCTCCTACTCACACACGTCTGTGAAACCCTGTTTGGGGCATAGGCCCACCTCGCACCTACAGCACACTACTTTATGTGCTTGGGTACTTATAGAGAGGAAGGCAGTTGCTTTGGAGCCTGACTGTGTGTCAGGGAGAGTGGTCCCCTCTCTGGGGCTGAGGTTTCAGGGGCTATAGACTGGAGAGGAGCAGGCCAAGGCAATTTGGCAGGGCCCACCAGCTCTAGGGGCTCTAGGTCCTGGGGATGACTAAGCAAGTACAGTGGCTGCCTTCAGGAATTGTTAGAGGGCCTGGCTTGGCAGCCCTGGCTCCTCATCAAGGGTGGACAAGGGCTCACCTTTAGGTTTCTGACCCTGCTACTTAGAGCCTAGGATCAACCAGCCCAGCTCTGCCAGGCAGTTGTCTCTTCCATCCCTTCTCTGCAGGCAGCAGAAAAGGCTGTCATGAGAGTGCCACCCTAAATTGTTTTCTTTTTCCCCATCGACACTTGCCGTTGCTGAAAGGAGCACCTCTCTTCTCCTCTACATGTTCCAGATGGGCCCAGGGAGGCTTGGTGACTTGGTGTCCAAGCAGGACTCTGAGACTCATATCTTTCATCCTCTTGCTTGACAGAGTGAGCACCCATTCTGTATAGAAAGGTTCCAGGTTTGCGCAGAGCCCGTAGACCTCCAGCAAACTTTCACCGTTAAGAATGGCTCCTGACTTGGTTTCTACCCCATGCAGGAAGCGAGTTGCCTGTGTGTGCAAGCTGTGGCCAGAGGATCTATGACGGCCAGTACCTCCAGGCCCTCAGTGCTGACTGGCACGCAGACTGCTTCAGGTAAGACCAGCTGGCCGAAGGGTGGGGCCTCAGCAAGGCCTCCCTGTGAGCTGGATCGTTCTCCTGGTTCTGTCCTTGACTGTTACCTCTGGTGGGTCCATGGCCTCAGTTTCCCTTTTTAAAACAAGGAGCTTGTTTTTCTGTGATATATGTTGTTGCCATTGTTGTTATGTTGAGGGGTTGTGTGTTCTTTTTAGGAGCACATTTAGAAGTCAGAGGACAAATTTGGCTAGTCAGTTCTCTCTTTTCACCTTGTCAAGGCCAGTCTTCCCAGTTGCTTTCTGTCATTGTGCTGCTAATTTAGGTGAGCAGGTCTGAGAGCAGATTCTCCTTTCTCCTCCTCCCATCTAGAAGCCAAAGTGCTGAGATTGTAGACTCTTGCCACTACATCTAGCTTTTAATAAGGGTTCCAGGGACCAAACTCAAGTTGTCAGGCTTCCCCCACAAGCACCTTTGCCATTCAGTTATCTCCCTTTTGTGTGTTTTCAGAAACAGGGTCTTGTAGTCGAGGCTGGCCTGGAATTCCCAGGAATCAGCAGTTCCCCTGCCTCAGCCTCCCCAGTAGCTAAGACTACAGAGACGTGCCACTATGTCCCAGCTTGTCCAGTAGACCTCAAATCCTGTATAGGGGTTAAGAGTGTAGCAGTTGGTAGGTAGAGGGCTTATGTAGCATTCATGAAACCTTAGGTCTGATCCCCAGCACAACATAAACAAGACATGTGACTCATGCCTGTAAGCCCAGCACCCAGAAGAGAGAAGTAGGAAGATTAGAAGTCTTAAGATCATCCTCGGCTTCTTGGTGAGATCAAGGCCAGCCTGGGTAGGCTCCATGAAATTCTGTCTCAAACAAAAATAAAATCCTCCTTAGAAAACTTACACTTAAGGTAATATATGGACTGGATCAAGAGTTATGCTATGCTGTTTATGGAATAATAAAGAAAAAGTCCATACGTGTTCAGGTGTAATTATGTGTTCATGTGCATGTGTGTGGAGATTATAGACTCTTATATATGCATGTGGAGGCCAGAGGTAGATGGAACATGCTTTCTCTGCTGTTTTTTGAGTCGGAGTTTCTCGTTGAATCTGGAGTGAGATCCCAGGATCCTCCCATCTCCACATTGTCCCCTTCAACCCCAGTGCTAGAGTTACAGGTACTTACCAGTGCATCCAGATTTTTTTTTTAAAGAGTTTTAGGGTATTTAGACTCAGGTGCCCATGCTTGTGTGACAAACACTTTACCAGCCAAACCATCTCTCCAAGGCCTCAGATGCAATTTTTCAGTTAGAGGCTGGTGGAATTTACCACGAGAAACCCACAGCAGGGAGAGAACAAGCAGAAGAGGGCAGATGTTTGCCTTAGCCTCCTTGAGCTCTCTTGCTGTAGGGGAAGGAAAAGGTACATCAGATCTCAGGAGAAATCTAGCTTCTGTCCCTAGGCCACAGCTGCCTGTAAAGGTGTGTCAGGCAATGAAAATAGCCCTGACGTCCAGATACACACAGAATGAGGCTGTGGGCAAAGACTCAGTAAAGCAGTGCACCCGGAGTTGGCCCAGGGCCCACTGGGAACATCCCAGGAAGCAGAGAGGAAAGATATGCAAGGCAACCTTGTGCTACACCCCAAGTTCAAGGCCACCTGAGCTATATGAGACCCTGCCTCAAACACAAGAGACTAAGGCAACCTTTCCTAACACTTAGCATGAATCTGAACACTTTTGTGTAGTTAGCTACTAGTTATGTCTCCCAGAGAAAAATTGGGGCACAGAGAGGTTCAGTGGCAGGTAACACATCCTGGGATTCAAAGCATGTGCTCAGAAGAAGGTCTCTCTGGCAGGCCTACAAGGGGATCTTGACGCATAGAAGAGCCATTCATTCAGGGAGACAAGGCTGTGGGAACTACCAGTGATGAAACAGGCTGTAGTTAGGGATGCAGTTAGGAGACCAAGTTCAGGTTGGTGTGGGCATTGAATACCAGGTTTAGGCCCCCGTGAAGACAATAGAGAGGCAGCAGACAGCTGGGGAGCGTGCTGTTTGTTGAAGATTGCCATCTCAGTGGGCAGATGGCACAACTTGGCAGGACAAGACTGTCATAGTAAGTCAGGGGCCTGACTCATTAGTCTGATGGTGACTGAGGAGGAGGAGCTCTGATGTGGAAAGGGTTACATGGGGCTGGGCAGTCAATGCAGCTGGTCTGAGGACCCGAGTTAGATCCCAGAACCTACAACGTTGGGGAGGTGGGGTGTAATAAAACTTTGCTGTAGGTCGACTTAACACAGAGAGAGAACCCGCGACAGACCATATCCAGACAACACCAGAGTCCAACCTGGTGAAACTCTTTTACTGGAGTTCCATCCAGGAATATGGGTGAGGGGTGACTTTCAGAAGGAAAATTGACTCAAAGGCAGCTGCATCACCAAAGCCCAGCATGGGTGACAGCCCACAAATCTGGGAACCTGGAGCTCACTGCACAGCCTGCAGGCAGCTCATCAGGCTAGAGAGTGGCCTTTCCAGACGATGTAGCTGGTTTTCACCTCTTCCAGGCAGCTTGGCTGGTTTCTGCTGCTTCGAGGCAGCTGGTCTGGGCTGAGAGTCTTCTTTGCAGCTTGCCTCTGCCTTTCTAAGAGGGACTCTGAGCTTTTTATTGCTTACTCTGGCAGGGAAGGGACCTACTGGATCTGGTCAGTTGCAGGGACTTCCTGAAGCTATTCCAAGTTGGTTTCCTTTCTGCCTTAGGCTCTGTGGGATGGAATGTTTTCATCTTACACAGCAGGTAGACACACCAGCAAATTTGAGGGGCTCACTGGCCAGCCAGCTTAACTGTCAGCCAGACGCAGGTCCTGGTGATAGACCCTGTCTCTGAAAACAACGTGGTTGGCTGCTGAGGAGCAACAGCTGGGTTTAACTTTTGGCTTTCACATACATACCTACATACGTACGTACATATACAGGCATGAGTATATACCTGCACATACACACACACACCCAAGGGGTGGGGGCCTTTGGGAAGCACAAGTTGCAAATCCCTAGTTTCAAATGCTTGCCAAATCAGGGATGGGGCTAAAGGTCAGTTTGTAGAGAAGTAGAGTACTTGCTTAGCATGCACAAAGCTCTGGGTTCAGTCTCAACGCAGGCATGATTGTGTGCTTATAGTGTCAGAATTCTTGAGGTAGAAACAGGAGACTCAGGAATTCAAGGTCATCTTCAGCTGCACAGTGAGGTCAAGACTCACTACAATCTGAACAACACAATCTGAGCTATATAACACACTGTTTCAAAAAATTTTAAACCTCCCCAAAATGTAGATATCAGCATGATGCCACCGATGGAAAGTTCCAGGCTGGGCCTATTATGACAAGTCATAATCAGAACCTGGTGGTGGTGGAGTGTACCTTTAATCCCAGAGGCAGGCGGATCTCTTGAGTTTACGGACAGCTAGAGCTACACAGAGAAATCCTGTCTCGAAAACAAAACAACAACAGAAAATCACAGGCACACTTTAAAATACTTCAGATTACAAATACTATAGAATGGGTTGGAGAGTGTTTGCTGCTTTTTCAGAGGCCCAGACTGATTCCCCTGCTTCTGGCTTAAGTAGCTCATAACCACCTATAATTCCAGCTCCAGAGAATCCAGTGCCCTCTTTTGACCTCTGTGTGTACTATACTCATATGCACCTGACAACCTGAGAGTCCCAATGCTTACAATGATGGGAAGAATTGATTCCCACAAGCTAACCTCTGATAACAAGGTATCCACATGCACACCATAGCATGTGTACACAGAGAGAAAGAGGAGAGAACTCTGGCAGCTGGGTGTGGTGGTCCATGCCTGTAATCCTAGCACTGGGCATGAGGACCCAAATTTGAGGGCAGGTCTAGGCCACACATCAGGACTATCTCAAAACTCCAAGGGTTGGGGATGGAACCCGGTGGTATATTGTCTAGCTTGTGCTAAGGCTGTGGTATCTGATCATAGTAAGCACTGGAGAAAAAGAAAGGAAGGGGAGGGAGGATAGAAGAAAAGAGAATGCATGCTGGACGATGAGTCATGTGTCACTACAAATACAACTTCGTGTGTTTGAGATCACAAGTTTGTGGGACTTTGGATTGTGGAATATTTGCATGTGTACAGTGTGGGACCTTGGGAATATGGCCCAAACCTAAATAAATAGCCAATTAATTTATGTTTCAGACAAAACTTACCCACATATCCTGAAGGCGGTCTTTAAAACAATTTTAAAAGCTTTATGTGTGTAGGTACTTTGCATGCCCACTTGTCTATGCACCACATGTGCTTCTTGCCCACAGAGGCCAGAAGAGGCTATCCATAGAGGTTGGTGGGTCCTCGAGAACTGGAGTTACAGATGGTTGGGAGCCACCATGTGGTTGCTGGGAAATGAACTCATAACCTTTGGAAAAGCGGCCAGTGCTCTTAACCACTGAGCTATTTCTCCAGCTCCCACAAAAGAAATTTTATGTAATTTTTCTTTTTTAGAGATTTATTTTTAAATAAGTATTTGTGTGTGTGTGCGTACACATGCTGTGGTGTGCATGTGGATAACTTGTTATCAGAGGTTGGCTTGTGAAAATCAATTCTTTCTTCCCATCATTGTAGTACTGGGACTCAAACTCAGGTTGTCCGGCTTGGTAGCGGTTGCCTTTACCCCCGGACCATCTTGCCGCCCTCCACCTTACTCTTCAAGATAGGGTCTCTCTTTGAAGCTAGAGCTTGCCAGCCAGCTAGATTGGCCAGCCAGTGAACCCCTAAGGTCCTCCTGTGGCCATGCTTCAGCGCCATTGTTCGCAGCTTTGCGTGGGTGCCAGGGATCTGAACTCAAGTCTCAGGTATGAGAGGTGAGCAGTTCACTGGTGAGCCACGTCTCTAGTGTTACTCCAGCCTGCCCCGCAGCCATCCTCCAGAGTATGGTATCTGCCTATTTTCATGTGAGAAATAGGGATTCAACAACAGCAAGCACTTCAGTGAAGGCTGTTACTGCTTTAGGTGGGATCTGACCATCTCTTGAATGTTATGGATCTCTTCAGAGTTGAATGGGCTCCTTAAAGGGTGCTGATGAGCAGCAGGTCTACACTGGGGAGAGGGTATCCATTGTCAGAGTTGGGGACAGGTTAGTTATGCCTGGCACTTGGGTAGCAGTTAGAAATTATCTCTGGGGGTCTCTGGGACTGGCAAGGAAGAAGGCATGAGGGAGCCCCAAGTGTAGCCCCCATGTGGTAGCACAAAAGGGAGGCAAGGACAAACCACATGGTCCCTGGCTTTGGACAGCTCAGTCCATACCACCGAGAGAGGACTGAGACCCATATGGGGCCTGTAGGGAGAGAGCATGTTGAGCTGTCTCTGAAGTGGAAGGACACGGGGCCCCACAGGAAGGAAGGACACACAGGCAGTGAGACCCACAGCTCCCAGTCATAGCCAGAGCCGAGATTTCTCCTCCTTTACTTCCTCACCTACAGTCAGAACCTAGATTACTACTTCCCATATCCTGGCCCAGTGTGGTGTGGTTCAACCAGCAACCACCATAGCTGGGTAAAACTGACACTTAGGAAAATAGCTCGTAGACCAATCCCAGCTGCCCTGGGCACATGGCTGCTAGGTAGCCTACCTCTCCACGGGACACCTAAGGCTCCATCTTCAATGCTACAAACCTCTTGGTGACATTGAGACCTTTGTTCCCTTTGCCCTCATTAAAGCTGCTAAGGCAGGAGGGATGTGTGACAAGCCTGGACAGCCTGCTTCTTGGTCACGAGGTAGGAGCAGTGGCGTCAGGAGTTGTCACACGCCCTGCCTTCCATGCCTTTCTGCATGCTCTTCCAGGTGGAACACCATGCGGTCCCTGAGTCAGATGCTCCTGAGCACCTGTCCTATACAGGCCCCCTCAGGACAACCTGCAAGCCAAGTGCTGTGTATTGAAGCAGAGTGACTTAGAAGGAAACAAGCTCAGAGGTCACCTCCGTGTCCAAGGACTCCATGTGGCTGACTGCAAAGCCTGCACTCTGTAACTGTGTGTACTTGCAACTCTGTCCTGCCCTTTTCCAGATACAGGCTCCTGCAGGAAAGCTGGAGAAGAGATCAGTGCAGCGTCAGAGGCTAGAGACAGCATTCCAAGGAGGTGACACTTACGTCCAGAGTGAAAGGAAGTGAGGGAGGAGCTCTTGTCTAGAGGCACTGAGGTGGGGTGTGGTGGCTACATCTGGGAGTCAGCAAAGCTCACTTGGCAGGACTGACATGCGGTGGGGCTGGCATAGAACCATCCAGCCTTGTGGGGTTCCATAGCCTCTCCCTGCCACCTCATCCAGGGATGAGGACCAAACCCCGAGCCTTGGCTTGCTGGCCAAGTCAAATCCCCAACCACTGCTGTTGATGTGAAGGAGGTTGGGGAATCTGGGGCTTTCACCCGGTGGTGGCTCACTTGCCTTGCATGTTCATTCCCCAGCTTTGGGGGGGAAGGGGAGGAATTTGTTTACCTTTACTTATCCATTGTGTATGTGTGGAGATTAGAGGACAACTCTGGGAGTTTATTCTGTCCCTCCACCATGTGGGTCTCAAGGACCAAATTCAGGTCGACAAGCTTGGCTTTCCTTGCCAACATCTCAACAATGTTGTTTGGAGGGAGTACTGGGATTCAACCTAGGACCTCCTGAATAGCAGGCAAAAGCCCTGGGACTACACCATGTCCCAGCCTTCAAGCTGCATCGATTCTTAAGCCATGGGTTCTCAAACCTTTGGGGGTTGCATATCAAGTATTTACATGACGACGCATAACAGTAGCAAAATTAGTTATGAGGTAGCAATGAAAATAATTTTATGGTGATGGGGGTGTCACCACAACATGAGGAACCTATTAAAGGGTGGCGGTGTTAAGGGGGTTGAGAACCACTGGCCAAGGGGGAACTGGAGAAGCCTGCAGGAAGTTCCTCTGTGTACCTTCCCTGAGACCTCTGACCTGAGCTCTGAGTACCCCGCAGTGGCTTTGCCCCTGGCCTGGAGGAAACCCCAGGCTGATGCACCTGGGAAAGCATAGATGCTGTGATGGGACCTCCGCTGAACCAGGACACGTGCTGTCCGGAGATGCTCTCTGTTGACAGTACAGAAGCGTAAGAGCGTGCCCCCGAGGCTCACCACCACCCTGGGACCCTGTCTGTGCTGCACTGCTGCACTTCCTATTGCCTCTGCCTCCCTGAAAATTAGAACCAGGCCAGTGGTCCAGGCTTCCTGGCCCGGCCCAGCTGCTTCCTCTGTGTACCATGCCTGCAGCGTCCTTTTCCCAGAAGTCTTCGGTACACAATTCCTAGAGCCCTTGTAGCCTGGGTAATCTCCCTAAAGGACGGGTGGGGTAGCCCCGAGCAGGGAATGGTGACTTGGCAGTGGGCTGATAGTGAGCCTCGGCTGGGAGAAAGCTCTCACTCAAGGAATCTCCCGTGTAAGGAGGCTCATCTAACCACGGGAAGTTGGCCTTTTTTCTCTTGGGGACAGCACCGGAAGAGACAGCTGCTCTGGGGGCTTGTTATTCTCCCTAGAGAGGCCCAAGCGCGCAGTGCCTTTGTCCAGGAAGAAGCCAAGACACACACAAGACACAGAGGAATTTCTCCAGGTGCAAAGGACTAGGGGTAGAATAGGGAGCTAGAACCCCACCTCCCTAACCTTAAATCGCCTACGTCCTTCTCCCCGTCCATGGTTAAGGCCCCTTCCTCCTTCCGTGCAAGAGAGTCAGAGTCCAGCTCCCTCCCTTCTCATGGAGTCAGAGCCTAGATCTTTCTTTCTTGCCTCCTTACCTGGGGTCATAGCCTACACCACTCCCTCCTCACTTCTCTGCCTGTAGTCCTAACCTACATCCCTTGTTTTCCAACTTCCTATTTATATTCAGAGCCTAGGTCCTTCCCTGCCTACCTCTCTGCCGGCAGTCAGGGTGGAAACCACTCCTTGCTGGCTTCTGCCCCACCAGAGCCTTGATCTGTCCTGCTCTGCCGCCACCAAAGCCCAAGCTGAAGGCACTTTGGCTGCTTCCTGTCACAGGATGAGAAAGAGGCCTTCCTCACCCTCACTACTGCCTCCTCCCCTGTGGTGTGGCCACACAGGCCCTACCCCCTGCAGCCTCCAATCCTGAGCCTCTAAAGTAGGATGGTGAAACTCTGGCCACGCCACCCATGGGCTCCTGCAGGCCACCAGAGTTTCCTGGCATAGCTGCAGAGGATGCTGCCAGCCTTGGCTCTGAGAAGGATCTGCTACCTCCGAGGGGCTAAGTAAGTGGAAAGCCCTTCCCTGCTGACCCAGGTCCCTGGTTTAGAGGCTAGGCCTGGAGGCGGAGGACACTAAAAGGACAGGCCTGTCTGGGGATGGCTATGGGGCAGAACTGAAACTCTAGTCAGGCCTGGAGGAAACAGGCTGCTACTGAGCTTTTGGACCACATGGTACCTTCTCCCAGTCAGCCTGGCCCCCAACTTCTTACTCTGTCCCCCTCCTATCCTGGAATGAGGAGGGAGGAATCTCATACCTGTTACTTTGCTGCCTAGCTCAGCCTCCCTTACCACAGAGTCCCACCTGTCCCTCCTCCCCAGGGTCCTGTTCTCTGCTGCCCCAGCCTGGCTCTGCTAGAGAAAACCCTGGCCAGCTCTAGGTCCCATCTAGTGGTACCTACTTCTCTTGACTGGGAAGACTCTTTTGGGGGGTAGGATTTTATATCCAAGCTGATCTGAAATTGCTGTGTAGCCTAAATGACCTCAGACTTGATCCTCCTGCCTCCACCTCCCAAATCCTGGGATTACAGGCGTGCACCACCACCTCCACTGTTCCGTGGTGGTGGGGCTAGAGCCCCGGGGCTTTCTGGCTGAGAGGCCAGAGTCACGTGCCCATCGCAGTGTGCTTTTGGACAAGAGAACCAGACTGGTGGTTCTTCCTCCCACCTTCTCTGGTTCCTGTGTAGATGTGGGCTGAGGATTAGGGGGGTTGGACAGGGTCAGAAGTTCCTTGGTGCCTTCCATCAGCAAAGGTCTTTTGAAGCCCACAGCCAGCACCACACCTTTGCCTACATACTGAGCCCAAATGAAGCTTTAGTAGATCCGAACAGACAGAAGCCAAGCATTGTGGGACACACCTGTTATCCCAGTGCTGGAGAGGTGAAGCAGGAGGGTGAGGAACTCCAGGTTCGCCAGGGGATGTAGCTGATGTAAAACGCTTGCCCAGCAGGCATGAATCCTTGAGTTCCATTCCCTTGCTGGATAAACTGAGCTAGAAGGCACACGCCTGTAATCCCAGCACCCTTGTGTTAGGAGTAGGATCAGGAGTTCAAGGTCATCCTCTGCTACACATTGAGTTCAAGGAGGCCAGCCTGTGCTTATGAAACCCTTTCTCAATAGAGAATGAAGGGGTTTGGGGAGCAGACACAGCCGTGCTAAGGGTGCTGGGTGGGATCGGCACCCTCCTGAGGGTCTGTTTGCATAGGCTTTGTGCTGCTGCTGTGAGGGCTGGGAAAGGCTTCAAGGAAGTAGTGACCTGGTGGGGGATGTGCTGGGGAAGATCGCCTGTGAGCAAGTCATGGTCAGGCTGCTCTGCGGAGGCTGCTCAGAAGGAGCACGCTGTGTCGGTGATGAATGAGTGGGTGGAAGAGGAGCCAGGGAGTTTCCTATCTGATGAACTGAAGAGCTTTCTCTCCCGGGGTGGGCTGCAGCTGCTGCTCAGCCCACACCCATAGGGAGAGCAGGCATGCAAAGGCCCTGCTTCCTGTAGCATGATGGGCAGACCCCTTTGACACTCCTGTGACCTGAGCATGAGACAGGAAGCAAGTCACTGATAGTGTAGGACTAGGGGCCTTCCTGAAAGGACAGGCTCTGCGCTGCCTTTTTGCACTGTGAGGTCCCCTCGCGGCATCCGTTACTAGATTTAAAGACCCTTGGAGTGGCATACTAGGGCGCTCACATTCAGAGGCACCTCCCATTGCCCCAACCTCCCCTACTGTCTGGCCTGGACTGTTGCCAGGAGAGTTGGGAGACTCGGCATGATGTCATGACTTCTGCCCTGTACTCATTCTCTCCGCCTCTGCTGCTCTCTGACTACCCCCAGGGACACCTCATCAGGCTCCTTTCCTGGGTGTACCCCTCCACCCACTTACAACTGAACCCTGACATTTTGTGCTCCCTAGCAGGAGCCCCTCCCTGAGGGCAGGCACCCAGACAACGGGAAACAAGCTGGGATCTTCTTAAAGGGACAGTGCCCCACCAGCTGTCATACCACTCTGCACCAGGTCCTATTCTCCGTTCCAGTTCTAGCAAGCCACTAGTGTTGAGGGAAGGAAAGGAACAGTCTCACCCACCTATTCTCTCCTGCATCAGTCCCCAGGACAGCCCAGTTCCTCCTGGCCCTGTGTGACTCATAAGCAGAGCGTGCTGCATCTGCAGCCTGTCCTCTGCTCCGGTGTGCAGCCTGGCCCAGGTACGTCTAGGCATACAACCCTAGAGCCAGCTCTCCAGATCCCCACAGGCTTACAGGAAAGTCCCCATTGCACCAGGGTGCGTGACTAGGAGAAGCCAGACACCTAGTTTACAGGCAAAGACGCCATGTCTCTCCATCTGCCCTTCAGCCCCGACCCCAGCCTCCCTGGTTCTCTCTTAGGCTAAGGTGGACTGCTGGCTTTGATGACCCTGGGCTGAAGGAGGGCAGGGGCATGAATTTAATGGCAGATCTCTGGGTGTCCTTGTGAAGGCCTGAGGCCTGCTGAGCTTTGGGAAGCTACAGCATCCTGCATCTCCGCTGACAGAGCCCTGTCTCTGCGTCCTGAGCCCAGTGCCTGCTTCATATCTTAAGGAGACAGAAGAGCTTTGCAGGGCCTGGGCAGCTTTTTACAGCTCATTTCCCCTTGAGGATTTCGATTTCTTTGTTTGTTTGGTTTAGTTTTTGTTTTGTGCTGGTGTTTTCCTACAGCGAGGCCCTGACTGGCCTGCAGGCTAGTCTTGAATGCCCATAGATCTACCTGCCTCTTCCTCCCAGGCACTAAAGCAGGAAGGTGCTCACATTTAGGTCTCTTGGCTCTAAAGGGTTATAGATATCTGAGCTGCCAGAGGAGCCTGTAGGAGAAAGCCAGCTAGTCCATTAGCGTGAGGCCTGTGGTTTGCCTGTGTTCTCCCTGCTCCAGCCTCCATCTAGCTGGCTGGTGACCAAGAACAAGTCACCTTCCTTCTAAGCCAGCTTCCTTGCGTGAGGAGACAGGGGCTCAGATTAGAAACTCTTCTCACCTCTGAGGCTAGCAGGTGGACCACATCCTTTAGCCTGTCTAGGCAAAACCAAAATGTACAGGCTGTGCACTGAAAGGGCTCTAGAGGGAGCTGCTCATGGTGGCACCTTTAGTCCCAGCAGGAAGGGGGAAGGAGCGAGCAGATCCCTGTGAGTTCAAGGCAAGCATGGCCTACACTGAGAGTTTTAGGCCGGCCAGGGCTATAGAGAGACCATGTCTCCAAAAACCAAAAAAGTAAAGGCTTGTAGGGGATAAAGAAGCTAGATGGTCCCGCTGCTAAAGAGGCTTGCCCCACAAGCCTGAAGAACTGAGTTCAATCCCAGAGCTTCCATCAGAGTCCAAGGAGAGGAGTGATTCCTCAGAGTCAGTCTATGGCCTCCACATCTACACTGTGGCTCACACCCTCACACACACTATAATATTTTGGGCAGGTCCAGCCTTACCATGTAACTGTGGCTAGCCCAAAACAGACTCTGTAAACCAGGATAGCCTGTAACTCAAGATCCACCTGCCTTTGCTTCCAGCTGCTGAAGTCGAAGGTGGGCACCACTGTGCCCAGCTGTCGTTAATAATTTGTAAAAACAGATGTGGGGTCCAGTTCTGTCCCTGCTCTCATGGTCTAAGCTCTGTTCACGAGGTACACCTTTTTAAATTGTTGCTCTTATTTATTTTTCTTTTACTTTTTAATTTTTTAATTTAATTATTAATTAAATTGGAGAAAGGATCTTACTATGGAGCCCGGCCTGTTCTGAAACTTGTCATGTAGCCCAGGCTGCCCTCAGTCTAACATTCCTTTTCTTTTCTTTCTTTTTTTCTTTTTTTCTTCTTTTTTAGTGTTTATTTTATTTGATGTGTATGAGTGTTTTCCTTGCATGGATGTGTGTGCCTGGTACCCGCAAAGGCTGGAGATGGTGTCAGAACCCCTGGAGCAGGTGTTACGATGGTTGTGAGCTGCCACCTCAGGTGCTGGAAGTTAGAGTAGGTCCTCTGAACGAGCAGCCTGTGCTCTTAACCACAGAGCCATCTCTCCAACCCCTCCTTTTACTTTCAAGAGAGCATTTCCTGTCCTGTTCTGGCCTGGAACTCACCATAGAGTATGTAACCAAACATGACCTTGAACTTCTAATGTTTCTGCCACTGTGTCCTGCGTGCTGGGATGACAGGTTAGTACCACCAGCCCAGTATAATTCTTTGTGTGTGTTTGAGACTGGGTCTCACTGTGTAGCCCATGCTGTCTGTAATTCAAGATCTTACCTCAGCTTCTCAACTGCTGAAATTTCATGCCTACCTCTGCCTCCACGCCTCCTTACCTTTCTCTTGCTCTTAATTTCATTTTTGCTTTTTTGGTTTGTTTGTTTGATTGATTGATTTTGTTCTTTGAGACAGAGCTTTATATGCCCGGCAAGCTCTCTACCAATGGAAGCGCATCTCCAGCCCCTGTTTTATTTGGATTTTTAAAAGTGAAATCCAAAGATGAACACCTATAGATGGTGACCAGAGAGGTGGCTCCAGGGTCAAGGATACTGGGTGCTTTTGCAGAGCACTCAAGCGTATATCCTAGCATCCATGTCATTAACGGCCCACAACTCCAGCTCCAAGGTGTCTGGCTTCCTCAGGCACCGTACACAGATGATACACATCACATAATATAAACACTAAAAAAGAAAAATGAAAAGGAATGTTAGACTGAGGCCAGCCTGGGCTACATGATGAACAGGCATACACACATGAGTAAAAAAAAAAAATTTTTTTTTAATTAAAAAAAAAGGCTGTATAGCGATGGTGGGTGTAGCCATCCTTAGCCCCACCCCTCTCCACCCAGGTGTTGTGAGTGTAGCGCCTCCCTTTCACACCAGTACTATGAGAAGGATGGACAGCTCTTCTGCAAGAAGGACTACTGGGCCCGCTATGGCGAGTCTTGCCATGGGTGCTCCGAGCACATCACCAAAGGGCTGGTCATGGTGAGCCACCTTCCCCTACCTGCCCACCTCTCTCCCTGCCATTGTCCCCTATGCGTTCTGAGCCTGTCTCTTCCTCTGTTCAGATCTTGCAGTCCTCTATCTGTCCAGCAAGAGTCTGTCCTGGTTGCCCTGCTTTCCCCCAAAAGGAGAATGATGGTGGCTGTGGGGACTGCAGGCACCAGTAAGTTGGGTTGTGTCCCCGCCCCTACAGGTGGCGGGGGAGCTGAAGTACCACCCCGAGTGTTTCACCTGCCTCGCTTGTGGAACCTTCATCGGCGATGGGGACACCTACACACTGGTGGAGCACTCTAAGCTATACTGGTGAGTACTGTGGGCCTCTGTGAGCCTAGGGGCCTGCACCTGTCACCAAGGCTGCCCATACTCAGGCTTTTATTTCCACACTGTAAAGGAGGAGAAGACAAAGGGCTGTTGTTCCCTGATACCATGTAGAAATGGCAGAAATCGCAGTGTGTATCATCCCTACTTTTCAGGAAGCTAATACAAGAGGATTGCAAGTTCTAGGCCAGTCTGGGAAACTTAGTGAGATGCAATCTCAAGAAGTAAAAAGAGAGCTGTGGATGTAGCTCCGTGAGAGAGCACCTGCCTAGAATCTCCCAGTGAGGGGCTAAAGTATGGCTCAGTAGTAGAGCCCTGCCTAGAATCTACCAATGAGGGGCTGGGGTGTTGCTCAGTAGTAGAGCCCTGCCTAGAATTCCCCATGAGGAGCTGAGTGTGTGGCTCAGTGGCAGAGCACCTGCCTAGAATCCCCCAGTGAGGGGCTGGGGTATGGCTCAGTGGTAGAGGTCTTCCATGTCATATGTAAGGCTCTAGGTTCAGTTCTCAGTTCTACAAAAAAGAGAAAGAAAATGACAGAAACCAAAAGTGGCCCCAACGCGAGCTCTCTTCCTTCTGCCTCTGTGGTGTAATTCTAGCTCTAGCCACAAAACTGGTACAAACACCAGCAGCTACAGATCCCATCACCAGCAGGTCTATTCCTGCTGTACACATAGGCATCCTCAGGGCCCTCACACAATTAAAGCAACTGGCTTCCAATCTAGTGACCCTAAGTTTGATAGTTTGCTAAATGACTGACTCACAGAACTTCAAATGGTGCTATGTGTTGGCTCACAGTTGCATTACAAAGGACACAGCCCAGAAGCCTTCCCCCTCTCTCCAGCCCATCTTATGTTTACTACCAGGATGCCACACTGAGGTCCAGGATCCAGGGCTGTCACTGAGCCCTTAAAAGTCATCTGGCCACAGGGTTAAGCTCTGTCTCTAGTCTGTTCCTGGGAATCCAGGCTGACCAGGAGCCCCAAGCCTTTAGTCATGGTCAGTCTTTGTGGGACCAGCCCTGATCTGACTCATCTCATTTGCATAGACTCAGGCATCCTCCAAAGGGCTCATAAATAACAATGATCCCCCTGTTCCAAGGACTTAAGAGTCTTTCTCCCCAGAGCCAGGAACAAAACAACAATAAAAAAACACCAGACAGATTCCTTTATGAAACAGCAACAGAGCTGGATTCGAGAACAACAGGATCTGATCCCAAATGGGTTTTTAATGACTTCCTCCCAAACAAGATGTATCCCCAAGGGCCTCGCCTTATCTTGGCCATCTGACAATATCATGGGATAGAGCCAGAATGGGGCCAGCTAGATGGCTCAGTGGTAAAGGTGCTTGCTGCAAAGCCTAATGAGCCTGAATTCCATCCCCAGGACCCACATGGTGAAAGGAGAGAACTGACTCACAAATTATCCTCTGACCTTCATTCTCGCTCTGTGGCGTGTGCCCCGCCCCCAGCCCATACATATCAGACATAAATAATAAATGTAACTTAAAAATGTAGCTGTCTGATGAGATGGCCTCAGCAAGTATAAAGGCGTTGGCCGCCAAACTTAACAGCCTGAGTTTAATCCACAGGACCAATGTTGTGGAAGGAGAGAATTACTGCAAATTGTCCCTTAACCCTCATACACACACACACACAGTTCGGCACACATATACTTGAGCAAATGCACACATAAATAAATGGAGTTTTTAAAAACTATTAACCAGAATAACAGAGACCCAGAGTTGAGGGTCATGCTCTGACCTGCCCTGAGCCCCACCAGTTTGCTGGATGAGGGTAATGAGAGGACAGAGATGCCTAGGGCTCTGGGCTGCAGAGAAACACTACCACTCCCCTGACGCTGTTTTCTTCCCCTCCTCTTCGGATCCACACTGCTGACGACCTTCACAGCGGGCACTGCTACTACCAGACTGTGGTAACGCCAGTCATTGAACACATCCTGCCTGACTCACCCGGCTCCCACCTGCCCCACACAGTCACCCTAGTGTCTATCCCAGCCTCTGCCCATGGCAAACGAGGCCTGTCTGTCTCCATCGACCCTCCTCATGGCCCACCAGGCAGTGGCACAGAGCATTCGCACACCGTCCGAGTCCAAGGGTGAGTAGGCTGCCACACCAGATGGGGCTCTAGTATAGCGACCAGATTGTATTAGTTAGCTCTGTCACTGTGACCAAATAACCGACACAGGCAGCTTAAGTGGGGAGAGGTTGACCTCAGCTCGTGGTTTCAGAAGGTTCCAGCTACAGTCACTGAGTCAGTTTATTCTGACCCAGAATGCCCAGGCACTAGAAGCATGAGGAACTGAGGTCATTCCCCTAGAATCCGCTTTACAAAAACCAGACGCTATCAAGAAGGCTCGGCAGTAAAGACTCTTGCCTCCAGGCCTGGTAACTTGAATTTCATTCGCAGGTGGAAGGAAAGAGCCAACTCCCACAAGCTGTCTTCTGGTTTACACACACACCCCCACAATAAATAAATGAATTTTTTAAAATTTTTTTCGTCAAACAGGCAGCTATGCTTATAATCCTGGAGTTAGGATGATGTCCTCTTTAAGCAACTCTAACGAAACTCATTTGGTCACCCTCCAAAATAAAGAGACGTAAAAGTAGAAGGGGGACCAATTGCAGAGTCGGAGTGAGAGAGAGAGTGGTGAAGGTGAATGTGATCGAAATAGATTATGTAGTGTTTGAAGTTGTCCTAATGAAGCCTGTCATTAAGCATAGTTAGTATATGCTAATAATAAGATAAAAATGGGGCTGGAGGGATGGCTCAGCAGTTAAGAACATTGGCTACTCCGTAAGTTCGGGTCCCAGCACCCACACAGCGGCTCACAACATCTGTAAGTCCAGTTCCAGAGGATCCAAGAACCCTTGTGGCCACCAGGCAGGTATCCAGTGCATAGACATACACTCGGGCAAAACACACATGTAAAACCTTGTAAATCTTGTAAAGGAAACAGCTGAAAACTCAGTATACTGCAGTTTCCACCAAAGGTGGGGTCATTGTCCTTCCCATCCCACATCTGGTGGTCTTGGCCTTTGAAAGTTTCCTGTTAGGGCTCAAGGGCACAGGTGGGAAGGAACCTGTCTAACCACTGCTGTACCCCCAGAGTGGACCCAGGCTGCATGAGCCCTGATGTGAAGAATTCCATCCACGTTGGAGACCGCATCTTGGAGATCAACGGCACACCCATCCGGAATGTCCCACTGGATGAGGTAGGACCGCAGGGATCTAAGGCTGGGGCAAGACGAAGTGACAGAAGTAGGCCCTTCACACTTGCGCTCTGCTGCCACCTCAGGAGACTCACCTGTCCCCTCGCCTGTCCTCAGATCGACTTGCTGATCCAGGAGACCAGCCGGCTGCTCCAGCTGACCCTTGAGCATGACCCCCATGACTCGCTGGGCCACGGGCCGGTGTCGGATCCAAGCCCCTTGGGCTCCCCGGTGCACACTCCCAGCGGACAGGCAGGCAGCTCTGCCCGGCAGAAAGCTGTCTTGTAAGTCACCCTGTTCACCATGTGTGCAGGCATTGCCCCTTCAACTCCACCAGCATCCTAAAACATGCCAGGATGAGAAAGAGGAAACGGTGGACAAGCGCCCCCAGCTGGAGGTTACAGGGACCTTCCCAGGCAGACCCATGGCTCTTATTTTTTCACTTTAATGTTTGCATTGATTTATTAATTTACTTTGTACAGAGAGGGGCACTGAGATGGGAAGGAGAATGCCACAGCGCCTGGGTAGTGGTCAGAGGACATCTTGCAGGAATCAGCTCTCTGCTCTTGCCATGTGTCCAGGGGACTGAACTGAGGTTGTTGGGCTTGTTAGCCAGTGCCATTACCCACTAAGCCATCACGAAGGCCTTCTCTCTAATTTTAAGGTTTATTCAAGAAGCAGGACGTTTTTCTGTGGGCAGATGAACAAAGCGGGGAAGTATCAGTGAGGGGCAGGCATGTAGAAAGCATAGTTGAAGGCCCAGCCATAGGTGAGTAGGCGGAGTGCTAACCTAGTGCGCAGAGCTCCGGATTCACCCACCGCACCACATAAACCAGGCGAGGTGGCACACCTGGAAACCCAGAAGCAGGAGGATCAGAAGTTCAAGTTCATTCTCAGCTACCTAGTGAGTTGGAGACTAGCCTGGGCTACATAAGACCCCATTTATTAAAAATAAGTAACTAAGGAAAAAAATGTTATCACTTTAATGTACCAACTCTTGAATTTTTTTAAATAGTAGCATTAATACAAATAGTATAAATTCCACTCATATCATTGGCTGGGACCAGTATGTATCACGCCATCATTTTTCATACTCGGCCCATTGTTTTATGTGTAAGCTGCTCCTGCATTCTTGCTATTTTCCCACCCTTCATTTTCTCTGCTCATGTTTTCTCATTGGGAATAGAGTGAGGAGGTGCTGGGCCGGAGCACTTGGCATGTCAGCAGAGGACTTCAGGTCCGACCCCAGCAGCTCCATGGAAGAAGCCACACACCTGTGACTGCAGTGCAGGGTTCAGTCAAGAGGCCCTGCCTCCAAAGAGATGGACCAGCAGTTAAGAGGTAAGAGAGCGCCAGGGGTGAGGCACACCTTTAGTCCCAGCACTCAGGAGGCAGAGGCAGGCGGATCTCCGAGTTCTGAGCTAGCCTGGTCTACATAGTAGGATCCTGTCTCAGGAAAACAAACAAATAAACAAACAATCAAAAAGACTTAAGAATCTGTACATCCATAGCTGGGCATTGTTGTGAGTGCCCTTAGTCCCAGCACTCAGGAGGCAGAGGCAGGCGGATCTCTGCGTTCAAGACCAGCCTGCTCTACAAAGTGAGTTCCAGGACATCCAAGGCAACACAGAGAAACCCTTTCTCAAAAAAAAAAAAAAAAAAGAGAGATTGTATACATTCCCCCCAAAGGACCAGAGTTTGGTTCCCTGCCCTCTTTGGGTGGCTCACCTCTGCCACTCCCAAGGGATCTGATATCCTTTTTCTGGCTTTCTCAAGACTTGTGCTCACATACACAAACCCACACATAGATACAAGCGCATGCATATAATTAAAAATAATAATTCTACAAATTAGTGAGGTGGAGAGTGATTGGGGCCTGCACATGCTCACACAAATATGCATGCACCTCCACATGAATGCATATATACAGCGCACATAGAAAAGAACATGAGAAACTACAATGGTTTCTCCCCCCCCTCCCATCCTCTTCCCTTTCTCCCTCCTTCCCTCCCTACCGCTCTCATTTGTTTGTCTGTTTGGGTGGTTTTTAGTTTGTTTATATATTTTGCTTCATACATAGTGAACTCATTGTTCTACCTCCCATCTCTTGCTGGGAATTACAAGCATGTTTGACCATACCCAGCTGATTTCTAGTTTTCTTTTTTTCTTCTTTTTTTTTTAATTAATACTTTAATAACAAAGGCTCATTTGAAGCTTGGGAGAAAATAAGACACAGACTAGCATCTTGACTTCATGGAGCAGCTACTGATTAGACTGGGGTGATGGGAACATTGGGACTGACAGGCTGATCCCAGGACATCAGACAGACCAGGGGCTTTGGACCTTCTTCCATTCCTAGAGGTGTCTTTTGAAGGCTTGTCACCACACAAAGATTACTGTGGTCCAAGACAAGAAAGGAACTTGATTTGGGATATCCAAGTTGACTTGGCTAGTGGTCTACTACAGTGGTCCAGGCAGCGGGTACTGTGAGTCCTCGGGAATCCTTGAACCTGAAGAGTCACAAGAAGGGACACAAGAAGAGGACTCAGGGGCAGCCTGTTGTGTGTCCCACTTATGCTGGGACCTCTTCAGGACTCTTGGAGAAGCCCTTTGAGGAGTTTCCTTCTGGGATAATAGCCTTGTTCTGTTCTTTTCTTTCTTTCCTTTCTTTTTCTTTCATTCCCTTCCTTCCTCCCCTCCCTCCTTCCTCATTTTTTTCTTTCTTTTTTTGGTTTTTCGAGACAGGGTTTCTTTGTATAGCCTTGGCTATCCTGGAAGTATCTCTGCAGACCAGGCTGGCCTCAAAGTCACAGAGATCTGCCCCTGTCTCTGCCTTCTGAGTGCTGGGATCAAAGGCTTGGGCCACCACCACCTGGTTGTTGTTGTTATTGTTATTTCTTGAGACTGGATTTCTATTTATAGACTGGAAATTGCTCTGCAGACACTGCTGGCCTGGAACTCAGAGATCCACCTGCCTTTGCCTCCTGAATGCTGGGATTAAAGGTGTGAATTAGTACACCTGGCTCACTCTTAGCTCTTAACTGCTGATCCATCTCTCCAGTTTTTTTGTTCTTTTGTTTTGTTTATACTGTATTCTGCCTGCATGTACACCTGCATGCCAGAAGAAGGCACCAGATCTCACTATAGATGGCTGTGAACCACCATGTGGTTGCTGGGAGTTGAACTCAGGACCTTTGGAAGAACATTTGGTGCTCTTAACCTCTGAGCCATCTCTCCAGCCCTTTTGTTTTGTTTTGGTTTTCCAGACAGGGTTCTCTGGTGTAGCCTTGGCTGTCCTGGACTCACTTTGTAGATCAGCCTGGCCTTGAACTCACAGAGCTCTGCCTGCCTCCGCCTCTTTAGCGCTAGAATTACAGGTCACTGTTCCTGGCTCCTTCCACCGTACTTTGGAGGCCTCTTGACTGAACCCTGCTCCCCTGCACTGCGGTCACAGGTGTGTGGCTTCTTCCATGGAGCTGCTGGGGTCGGACCTGAAGTCCTCTGCTGACATGCCAAGTGCTCCGGCCCAGCACCTCCTCACTCTATTCCCAATGAGAAAACATGAGCAGAGAAAATGAAGGGTGGGAAAATAGCAAGAATGCAGGAGCAGCTTACACATAAAAAGAACTCGCTTTGTAGACCTTGCTGGTGTCCAACTCAGAGAGATCCGCCTGTCTGCCTCCTGAATGCTGGGATTAAAGGTGTGTGCCACCACTGTCCTGAGAGGTTTGTAAGGCACATACTCCGTCCTCTCCATCTGTCCAGAGCTCAGGCCATAAGCGGGCATACCTGTGTGCATGCAGTGTACTAGGCATCTCAGGCCGGTGTCAGCTGAGCCTGTGCCACCAAGCAGAGGCCATGGACACCTTCTAATGAGCAGACAGCTGTGTGGCTACCCCCACGACACTGGGCTGTGCCACCTGCTCCAGGCTTGGGGGATGAGCACCGACTGGTTCAGACTCTTTTTGCAAAGAGTCACGGGTGTGTCAGCCAGGTGCCACCCCCCCACGGCACAGGGTCTGTGTGCCTTTCCCAGGAGGAGCTGCAGTATCGACACGTCCCCGGGTGCTGGCTCACTGGCCTCGCCAGCCTCCCAGCGCAAGGACCTGGGTCGCTCCGAATCTCTCCGCGTGGTCTGCCGACCGCACCGCATCTTCCGGCCCTCTGACCTCATCCACGGGGAGGTGTTGGGCAAGGGCTGTTTCGGCCAGGCCATCAAGGTATGCCTATGGGGAGGGACGGACTGGGTGCGCCTCTGACTACCTCTTCCTCACTGTCCTGCTGGGAATCCAACACAGGGAGTATCTAGACCCTAGACCCTCAGCCCAGTGTTATCCCTCTTTTTCCTGGACTTCCCTGAGCTACTGAGAGGGAAGGGACTTTACATGGATAGACTTGGAACTTTATGGGTTTGTTTGTTTTTTAAAGGAGAAAGTCTTATGTAACTCAGCCTGACCTTGAACTCCTGACCCTCTGATTTCCATCTCCCAAGTACTTGGATCACACTTATACACTAGCATGCCTGGCTTTATTTTAGGTCTCAAGTTGCCCAGGCTAGCCTCAAACTCACTAAGTAATCCAGGCTAGCCTTGGACATGAGATAGGGTTACAAGTGTGTGTTACTATGTCCTACTTGTCCCTGAGTTTTGTGCCTCCATGTCCCCAACGTAGGTTACACACCGAGAAACAGGTGAGGTGATGGTGATGAAGGAACTTATCCGGTTTGACGAGGAGACCCAGAGGACGTTCCTCAAGGAGGTCAGTGGAGAGGGACAGTCACATGTCTCTTCCCCTCCCGGGGAGCAGAGAACTCCAGGTGGATGTGTCACATGTACTGTCTGGTGAAAGAGGTGAGAGGGGTTAGGCCTCATTGGGGACAGGGCAGCCTGAGCAAAGACATAGCAGCCACTGGCCATGGGAGTGGCTCAGTTGGTAGAGTGCTTGCCTAGCATGCATGAGGCCCTGGGTTCAGTCCCCAGCATCCCATACACCGGGCACCATGATATATGTGCCCGGTGTATTGAGGCACTCGGAAGATGGAGGCAAGAAGATCAAAGTTCAAGGTCCTCCTCGGCTACATAGAGAATTCCAGGTCAGCCTGGGCTGCGTGAGACATTGACACAAAAAAGACAGGGAAGTCAGAACAGCCATGGGCTTAGGGGGCGCAGGTTGGTAGATACTTGCTTACCATGCACGAAACTCTGGGTTCTAAGGCCAAAGCTGGCCTTGGTGGTACATGCCTGTTATCCCAGCACCTAGGTGATGGTGGTGGGAGGATCAGGAGTTCAAGGACTTCTGTGGCTACATAATTAGTTCAAGACCAGCCAGAGCTATGAGAGACACACTTGTTTGGTTTTGTTTCGTTTTTCCAGAAAGGGTTTCTGTATGTAGCCCTAGCTGTCTGGAACTCATTCTGTAGACCAGGCTGCCTTCGAACTCACAGAGATCCACCTGCCTCTGCCTCCCTGAGTACTGGGATTACAGGCATGCACCACCACTGTTGGGCTTGAGAGACACTCTCAAAGAACAGAAGACACAGTAGTTTACTGGATGAGAGGAGACTGGGTGCCTTGCTGTTCATATGGGATAGAGCAAGGGGAAGAAGGTCCAGACCCAGCCTGTGTGTACCCCTGCAGGTGAAGGTCATGCGGTGCTTGGAGCACCCCAATGTGCTCAAGTTCATCGGGGTGCTATACAAGGACAAGCGGCTGAACTTCATCACCGAGTACATTAAGGGCGGCACCCTGCGGGGCATCATCAAGAGCATGGTGAGCAGGGCTACATGGGTAGAGTGCTGACCTAAGCTATGGTGAGCAGGGCTGAAGGCATGGCTACATGGGTAGAGTACTGGCCATGGGTAGAGTGAGGCTTTGGCTTCCGTCTGCAGCACTGCATAAACCTGGCATGGTGGCTCACACTTTGAATCCCAGCAGTAGGGCAACAGGCAGGTGGGTCTTTATGAGTTCAAGGTGAGCCTGGTCTACAGAGAAAATTCTATGACAGCCAGGGCTACATACTGAGACCCTTTCTAAATACACACACACACAAAGAAAGAAAGAAAAGAGGACTGAGAGGCAGAGTCAGGATCCCACTGTCCCCTTGCAGGGCAGTGGCCACCAATAACCTAAGAAGTCTCCGCTTAGCTCTACCTCTGGATGCTACATCACTTCCCACTAGTGCCATGCTAGATAGAGACTGAGCTTTAATGCATGGGCCTCTGGGGATACCCCCAATCCACACCAAAGCAGAGCGAGGGCCCCATTCTCTCCAGAACTGACTGCCACGGAGAGTGCAGGTGGCTTGTTGGACCTTCAGCTTTGACTGTGGAGGTTGACTTAGCCTGGTTGGAAACTTGAAATGGGGGCTGGGGAGGTGGCTCAGTGGGCAGAGTGCTTGTTTCACAAACATGAGGGCATGGGTTCAACCCTGAAGACTCACTTAAAAGCCTAGCATGATGGCATACACCTATAATCTGTGGAGATGGAAACAGGATCTTTGTGAGTTCAAGGCCAGCCTAGTCTACAGAGCTAGTTCCAGGATAGCCAGGACTACACTGAGAAACCCTGTCTCAAAAATAATAAATAGAAAAGAAAGCAAAGTGAATAAATTATATTTTTTTAAAAAGCCAAAAATACAGGGTTTTGAGGAAGTGTAATAGGTTACTACACTACTATCTATAATGGACTGATGGGTCATAGTATATACCATCTGCCCATCAACACCCAACAGACACACACACTCAGAGGACCTGGGTTGGGAACCCTGTAGGAGAACATGCATGAACCCTTACTGTGTGAAATCAGTTCTGTTGAGCAAACATGCTTTTAGGGTCTATAATCCTAACCCTGAGGCTGAAGCAGGAAACTCAGGGTCCAAGGCCAGCCTGGGCTATATAGGATATCATGTCTCAAAAAAGCAAACAAGGGCCAGTGAATGGCTCAACAGGTAAAGGTGCTTGCCACCAACCTAATGATAGAGTTTGATCCCTGGGACCGAAGTCGCAGAAGGAGAGAATAGGTTCCTCCAAGTTGTCCTCTGACAGACCAAAGAAAATGATAGCTCACAGCTGTGCACACACAGCTCTTAGAAGATAGCTGTTAGTAGGCAGCCGTGGATACAGGACAGCCTGGGGAGCCCTTAGGCTGCCACACTCGTGCCTGTGACTCTGCCGTCCCACTCCTGTGCTGCCACACATACACCGCCCGCCAGGCTCCATCCCTGCCATTCTTCCTTGTCCCCAGGACAGCCAGTACCCGTGGAGTCAGAGGGTCAGCTTTGCCAAGGACATTGCATCAGGGATGGTAAGTGACCTACTGCTCACTCAAATGACCACCTCTGCTACAATGACTGTGGGAGCTGAACCTACGGGGGAGCTTTGAAGAGGTGCCTACTTAGGATCTCCCAGTGAAGGCTCGGGGTACAGCTCAGCAACAGAGCAGGTGCCCATCAGCTGAGACCGGGGGAGGGTCAGGGCTGAGGCAGGGAGTCTGTTGACACACCTGCTGATGGCCTTGTTCTATTCCCTCAGGCCTACCTCCATTCCATGAATATCATCCACCGAGACCTCAACTCCCACAACTGTCTGGTCCGTGAGGTGAGCAGTCTGGGCAGCTGGGTGTGCTGGAGAAGGAAGGGACCTATGAGCTGCTCCTCTCAGGGCTTTCATGGAACTAAGGTTCGGTGAACAATAACCAGAGTGAGAGGCAGGCAGACCTGGGCTACAGTCCCAGCTCTGCCATTTCTAACTCGGTACCAGTCTTCAGACCCACAAGCAGCCCAGGGTTTTAACAGGTCAATGACAGGGAAACTCATTGAAAATGTAAAGCCCCAGCTTTCACTGCAGATTCACAAAAGCCACCTGAGGTAGCACAGGCTACCCAGGCAGCACCAACAGCTGCAAATCAGGGTTTGGGCAGGGTCATCTGGGCAGGCTTCTGGAAGAGAAGCCTTGGCAGGGACATTTCAGTGGAGGCCAAGGGGATAAGAGGCAATAAACTGCAGGGTTACAGGCGGGGGCTTAGGAGGTCCTCAGATGTTCTACAGAAGCAGAGGACCTGGGCCAAACATGAGTGCCTAGAGGTCTACTCCCATAATAAACTACCACAGTCAGCGTCTGAACTAGGAAGGCTGAGACAGGAGGATCAGGTCCTGGGAGCTGCTGAGCCACATCAGGGCCAGCCTGGACAACTTAGCAAGACCCTGTTTCAAATTATAAAGTGGAAAAAAAGGCCTGGAAGCCTAAGGACCTGGGTGAGTAAAGCGTATGCCTGGAATCTCCCAGCAAGGAACCAGTGGTAGAGCACCTGCCAAAAATTTCCCCAGTGAGGGGCTGGAGTGGGGCTCAGTGGTGGAGCACTGTCTAGAATCCCCCAGTGAGGGCAGCTGCCATGGCTTGGCAGTGGAGCCCTTGCCTAGCCTGTGGGAGCACCTTGGTTCAACTCTCAACAACACTCAGCACACATATAAAAGACAATGTTGCCTAAAGCCTTTCAACCAGTCAGTACAGAGCTGTAATCTACACAAACCCAGGACTGTAGAGTCCCTGACTCTGGTGTTTTAGGTCCCTAGGCTCCTCGAGGCCCTGTCAGCCTGCCCAGGACCCTGCACAGAGGACAGTACTAACTGCTGGGGTTGTCCCAGCAAGATGGAAAGCCCCAGGTTGTAGAACAACCTGCAGGTGAGCCACAAAACTTGGCACTGGTACCATAAGAGTGAGCTGGGCAAGCACTCCATGGATCCTGCTTGGCTTGGCATCTAGATTCTTGGTGGTCTGCATCCCAGCAGAGCCTTGGTGCCTACTCTCTCTGTGAACACTCACCTATAAAGGGAAAAAAGGCGGGACCCAAGGGGACCAGCTTACTCCAAAGGGAAGGACTCTTAGCCCCCCATCCAGTGACACCGACACTCACCTAGAGAAAGCATCACAGGGACAGCAGGTGGGGCAGGGCCTGACACACATTCCACACCCACCCATCTGGCCTCATGACTAGTGCCTGCCGGCCTCCATCCCCTCTGGTAAAATGCCAGGTGGTAGGATGGTCGGGGGGGGGGGGGGGCGTTGCTTTCTTAGTTCTAGCAATGGAATCTAGGACATTGAGGCTATCTACCACTGAGGCATACCCTCAGATGGTAATCAACCCCTCACCCGGGATTCTAGGTAGATAGGTATTGTAATGCCAAGCCAGGCGCCAGCCTTTTGCCGGGAAATTCTAAGCAAGGATTGTACTACTGAGCCATGCTCTAGCCCTTCAGCCCCTCAGCCTCTCTAAGCATGAAACCATCCTTTCAGCCCTCACTGGGGGGGGGGGGGGGGTTCTTAGGCAGACTTGCTACCTCTAAACCAAGCCTCTAGCCCCTCACTGGAATCTCCAGAAATTTCAGATAGCTGTGTTTGCAAAGAGCTGGGAGCATAGGGAAGAGGGTGGTCCCTTCCCCACATAGGTTTCTGGGTCCCTGGGGTGTATCCTCTATGCCATCTATGGGACTATAGAGGAAAGATCTCAAATAGAAGCAGACAGAGAGAGGACCAGGTCAACCTGCCTTCTGAAATTTCCAGAACAAGAACGTGGTGGTGGCCGACTTTGGACTGGCTCGACTCATGGTAGAGGAGAAGAGTCAGTCTGAAGACCTGCGCAGCCTTAAGAAGCCAGACCGCAAGAAGCGGTACACCGTGGTGGGCAACCCCTACTGGATGGCGCCAGAGATGATCAACGGTGAGTGCCGCTCTAGGGTTCCCAGGCGGAGGAGCCCCAGCACCCCAGTCCTGGCCGCGCTGCTCTTTGGGTCCTCTATTCACCTCTCTTGCTTCGCTCTGAACTAGGGTCAGCTTCTCCCTTGGGGTGTGCTGGGCTTGTGGCCACCTCCCTGCAGCCTCCACCCCACACCTACTCTTTTGTTTTCTGGGGTGGGTGTTTGTCAAAAGACAGCTTGTAGGAGGCAGTTACCTTCCTCTAGTTGATCATGGGGTTGAGCTCTAAATGTCAGGTGACTCACCTTTTTTTTTTTTTTTCCTTTGAGACAAGGTCTCACTGTGTAGCTCTGGCTGTCCTGGAACTCCTAGAGACATACCTGCTGGGCATGCAACATTACACCTGGCCTTTTTTTTTTTTTTTTTTTTTATAAGACCAAGTCTCATTTAATACAGGTTAGCCTCTACTCGCTGTGTTGCCAAGAATGATGACCTTATAATCCTCCTGCTTCTACCTTCAGAGTTTTGGAATTGTGGGACAGAGCTTAGCTTTTTAAAATGTATTTATTTGTATTTTATGTGCATAGGTGTTTAGCCTGCATGTCTGTCTACGTGAGGGTGTCAGCTCTTGGAACTGCAGACAGTTGTGAGCTGCCATGTGGGTGCTGGGAGTTGAACCCAAGACCTCTGGAAGAACAATCAGTGCTTTTAACCAATGAGCCATGTCTCCAGCCCACACCATGCTCAGGTTATGCGATGTTGGGCTAGAATCCTAGGCCTCATATATGCTAGATAAGCATTCTGCCCCAAGTGCTAGGATTATAAGTGAGCACTACCAGCATGTCTGGCTTTGTCTCTTGTTTGTTTATTGTGTTTGAGATAGGCCCTCTTTATTATGAATTCTGTAGATAGGGTTTCTTTGTATAGCCTTGACTGTCGTAGACCTCCCTATATAGATCAGGCTGGCTTTGAATTCACAGAGATCCACCTGCCTATACCTGCTGAGTGCAGGAAATAAAGGTGTACAACACCACTGACTGCCAGGCTTTGTTTTTTTTTTTTATTGTTTTGATTGTTTTTGGGTTGTTTTGTTGTTGTTTTAAGGCAGGGTTTTTTTTTTTTTTTTTCTGTATAGCCTGGCTGTTCTGGGACTCACTCTGTACACAAGGCTGGTCTCCAATTCAGAGATCTGCCTGCCTCTGCCTTCATGTGTATGCACCACCACCGTCAGGGTAGGCTTTGTCTTTTTTTTCAAAAAGGTATTTATAGCGAGGCAGTGGTGGTACATGCCTTTACTCTCAGCACTTGGGAGAGGCAGGCAGATCTCTGTGAGCTCAAGGCCAGCCTGGTCTACAGAGGGAGTTCCTGGACAGTCAAGGCTATACAAAGAAACCCTATCTTGAAAAAACAAACAAACAAACAAACAAAGTGTTTATGGGGCTAGGGATGTGACTCAATTGATAGAGTGGCCTAGCATGCAGAAGGTCCTGGGTTTCATCCCAGCAGCACATAAGCTAGGTGTGGTGCCATTTACCTATAATCCTAGTACGTATGTAGGTCATAGAAGCAAGAGGATTGCTAGGAGTTCAAGGCCAGTTTCAGCTACACAGTGGGTTTCAGGCTAGCCTGGGCTAGAGTGAAGCCCCATCTCAAAAACAACAAGAAAATTGGCATATATCGGACACTTTTTTCCTAATCCTCAGGAGTCAAAAGCAGGTGGATCTCTGTGAGTTTGAGGCCAGCCTTCCTGGTCATGGGGAGTTCTAGGCCAGCCAGACCTACATAGGGAGACCCTGTCTGAAAACAAAACAAGCAGGCTGCGTGCCTCAGCTGTCAAGAGCGCGTGCTGCTCAGCACAGGACCCAGGTTCAGTTCCCAGCACCCACATGGCAGCTCCTAACCATGTGTGACTCCAGTTCCAGGGGATCGCATGCCTTCTGGCCTCCACAGGCACCTGGCACACATTGGATACACATGTGTACATGTAGACAAAACATTCATACACAGAGTAAAAAATTAAAAACAAAAGGAAAATGTGTTTCAGATAGCATTTAGGTCTCAGGTAGACCCAGGAATGTCACTTCCCAAAATGCCAAGTACTGCACACCCTCAGACACCTTTTTCCCTGTTTCTTTCCTCAGTGCCTCCAGTGCTTAGCCCACACTCTACCCTGCACCCCACTCCACTCCAAGGCCCTTTTCCCAGTGAAATGACATCCATACATTGCAGGGATTTAACACGTCCGTATGAGGTGAGCAGAGTCGTGCAGCAGGGTCAGCATTGCAGGGTGAAAGCTGCTTCACCCCAGAGGACTCAGCAGCACATCAGACCCAGTGGGCTGGGTTTGGCTGAGCTGTTGTTTTGAGAGAGGGTCTCATCCAGCTCAGGTTGGCCTCAAACTGACTTGGTAGCCAAGGATGACCTTCAACTTCTGACCCTCCTGCCTCCACCTCCCAACTGCCAGAATTACAGCCAAGCACCACCACGCCCTGTCTGTGCCTCGCTGGGGACGGAAGGCAGCGCTCATGCGGGTCACATGAGCAGCCTGCACCCCGCTGACTCTCGGTCTCCATTTAGGTCGCAGCTATGATGAGAAGGTGGACGTGTTTTCCTTTGGAATTGTCCTGTGTGAGGTAGGTCACATGAGCAGCCATTGTGTGCAGCCCCAGGGTCCTCTCCACTCTCCAGTCCTCCTGTGCTCTAGCCTGGGTGTCCACAGGCCCTGGGAATGTGGCTCCCCAAAGCCGGAGCAGGACATGATAGGGTACAGTGCTTAGTCCCTGGCCCTTCCTATCTGAACAGTCCTTAGAGCATTTGGCAGGCTCAGGGGTCCCATGCTAACCGGGCTTTGTGCTGGACAGATTATCGGGCGTGTGAATGCAGACCCTGACTATCTGCCTCGCACTATGGACTTTGGCCTCAATGTGCGGGGTTTCCTGGACCGCTACTGTCCACCAAACTGTCCCCCAAGTTTCTTCCCCATCACTGTGCGCTGCTGTGACCTGGATCCTGAGAAGAGGTGAGTTGGGGGGGGGGGGTAAGGATACTCAGCTCAAAGCAGCCTTGGGGTGACGTGGGTCTTCAAAAGAGCCAGCCTCCTCATCCACTGACTGTCACGTGTCTTCCCAGGCCCTCTTTTGTAAAACTGGAGCAGTGGTTAGAAACACTTCACATGCACTTGGCTGGCCACCTGCCCCTGGGCCCACAGCTGGAACAACTGGAGCGGGGCTTCTGGGAGACCTACCGGCGGGGCGAGAGCTCGCTGCCTGCTCACCCTGAGGTCCCTGACTGAGCCCGGCTGCCCTGCCATTCCCATCCCCGCCTCTGGAGAAAACGCCCTCACTAGATTCCTCAGCAGGAGGTGGCCCAGGCATGGAACCCTCAGCCAGGGCATTGGTGCCCAGACCCACACCCCCTGACCCAGACCCTGACTTGCCTTTTTCCCCTCATGCAGGTGCCCCCCCAGCCTCTCTGCCTCTGGCCCCCAAGTCACCAGGCTGCACACACATGTGGTTGGTCACATTGCCCGGCCTTACCTCCCATTCTGTGGGGCTGCCCCCTCCCTTGTCTTTGCATGAGCTAAAGGGTCGGGGAAGCTGGACCCATTCCATGCCTTGCCTGCGGCCATCTGCACACTGTGCCTGCTGGCAGCTCTTCCCCAGCAAGGCTGGGCTACAAGGCAGCTTTAGAAGTGAGCCCCTGTGATGGCTGGGCATGGAGAGTGTTTGCAGAGGGAGAGGATATGTTCCCAGGAACTTCACATGGAGCCCCAGATCCCCTTGGGGGAAATCTAGGTAGCAGCAGGTAGTGACAATGATCTAAACACCAAAGCAGAGAGAGGTCCAATCTCATGTGACCACTGGCCAGGCAGTGGCCCTCACTCTTGCTTGGGGTCCATCTCATTTCTTGATCAAAGCCACTTTAGTGAGAAGTAGGTACCCGTCCTCAGGATGAACAGGGATACCTAGAGGGAGAGAGCAGATGATGCCTGGGATCCAGCTGACAGGGAGGATCCAGCCCACGCTACAGAGCCTGGGCAGAGGGAATGAGGCAGCCATCCACCAGCACCCCAGCACCCCTGGGTTCATCTCAGCACCCTTCCCGGGCCTCTCCTGAATGGCTGGCGCAGCCCCGCCCCCCCTTGGGTGCCTCTGCCCTCTGAGTTACTTCTGTGTGATCTATTTTTTAAGAAGAGTTTGTATTATTTTTTCATAACGGCTGCAGCAGCAGCAGCTGGGGCTTTCGGGGGATTTGTTTTGTTTTGTTTTAGATGGGTGGGGGTGGGAGGGCCATTTCCTCACTCTGCTTCAGTTGACCATCTAGGACGTATTAAAACTGTGACGCTTTCTCAGTGCACTTTGAACATGGAAGAGAATCTGAGCAGACCCCAGTGGGACCACGACTGAAGGAGGCGAGGCATACTTGCCTCTACCCAGTGACCATGATAGGAACGAACCCGGACTCGGAACAATAAAGTCAATCCTGTGCTCCCCATGCAGGGCTTGCATCCTCGTGTGTGTCGGGACTTCACGGGAGCACTCAAGAAAAAATAGGGATTAAAAAGCCTAATGTGGAGCAGGGTACAGTGCCATACACCTGTAATCCCAGCACTCAGGAGGCAGAGGCAGGTGGATCTCTGTGGGTTCAAGGCCAGCCTGATCTGCACAGTTCCAGGACTGCACAGAGAAACCTGGGGGGTTGGAGGGAAGGTGGATTTGAAAGACAGCTCAGTGGCTCTTGAAAAGGACTGGACTTAAGTTCCTGGGCCCCACATCAGGTGGCTTACCAGGCTTAATGGGGTCAGCCACCTCTTGTGGCCTCTGCAGGCACTGCACTCATACGCATATGCACACAGACACGTGCACATACACATAAAAAAGAAAGCTTCAGAGGCTGAAGAGATCATTGAATTGAGAATAGTTACTGGGATGCCTGTAATCCCAGTACTCGGGGAGGCAGAGGCAGGCCTGGTCTACAAGGCAAGTCCAAGACAGCCAAGCTTACACAGAAACCCTGTCTTCTTAAACTGTAGAGTGAGACCTGGTCTGGGGGGGGGGGGACAGAAAAAAGTATGCCTAACATGCAGAAAACCTAGATTTGACTCCTAGAAGTTAATAAACCATGATGCTATTAAAAGAGAGAGAGAGAGAGAAAGAAAAAAAAGTAGTTACTGGTCTTGCATAGGACCCAGGTTCAATTCCCAGCACCCATGTGGTGTCTGATAACTGTAACTTCAGTTCTGGATGATTCAACACCCTCTTCTAGCCTTGTAGACAGCATACATATAGGCAAAGTGTAGATTTTAAATTTTTGTTTTAAAAGTCTGTTGGGGAGACAAGATGAAGAGGTTCCAGGCAGGAAGAGCACTAAGGCACCGGCCTGTGAAATACAGCTCAGAGGTGGCTGGCTAGTCAGTGTAGATGCAAGCTTTTCAGGAGCTAGGTTGAGCCCGGGCACACTGGTACAAGCCTGTAATGCCAGTACCTGAGCTGAGGTAGAATTGCCATGAACTTAAGGCCAGCTTCAACCAGAGAGAAAGACCCCATCTGGGGAAAAAGAAAGAGGGTGTAGTTCATTTGGTAGTGTATGCCTAGCATGCCGAAAGCCCTAGTTTGACCCCTAGAACCTAATAAACCATCATGCTAGCACATGCCTGTAATCCCAGCACTTGAGATAAGTTTAGGAGTTGACGGTAAGCCTCAGCTCCATGCTGTTTGAGGTCAGCCAGAGCTGCATGACTCTTATCTAAGAAAACCTGGACTAGGATTAGAGATGGCTCAGTAGTTAAGGCACTGACTGCTCTTCCAGAGGACCAAGTTCAAATCCAGCAGCCACATGACAGCTCATAGCTGTTTGTACTCTAAGACCTGACACCCTCAAATAGATGTACATGCAGGCAAAACACCAATGCAACAAAGATTTTTTTTAAAAAAAGGAAAAACTCAAACACCTAGGCTGAAGTTATAGCTCAGCAGTTAATAGCATTGGCTGCTCTTCCAGAGGACCCAGGCTCAATTCCCAGCAAGCACATGACAAATGAGAACCATTCCCCAGACCTCTGATGCCCTCTCTGGCTTCCTTGGGGATCCAGGTACCCAAGTGGTACACAGACACAAATGCCCACCAAACACATACACATTTAACTTAAAACCAGACACGGAGGGAAAATGGCTTCAAAGATGGCTTGTCAGGTAAGAGCACTGGGTGCTCTTCTGGAGGACCTAGGTTTGATTTTCCAGTATCCACATGGTAGTTCACAACCATCTAGCTTCAATTCCTGGGAATTGACATGGTCTTCTGGCCTCCAAAGGTACTAAGCACACATACATGCAGGCAAAGCAAGCCATACACATAAACCAGATAGGGTGGCACACGCCTGTAATCCTAGCACTTGGGAGCTGGATGCAGGAGGATTTCTACAAGGACGAGGCCATCCTGGGCAGTGTAACAAGCACCAGGCTGGCTAGAACTACATAGCCAAACTCAAAAACAAGCCAATGTGATACTGTATGCCTTTAGCGCCAGCCCTTGGAAAGCAAAGGCAGGCAGATCTCTCTGAGGGCCCCCTACTACTTACTCTACTACAGGTCACTCCAAGGCAACCAGGCAACTAAATGAGACTGTCAAAAAAAAAGTTAACCATCTCAGATGTAGGGCATTTAATACAGGGAAAAAACAGAAACATAGTAAAAAGCCAGAGGAGAGCGAGAGCGTACATGTGTGTGTAATCCTGGTATTCCTACACAAGTGTGTGTGTGTGTGTGTGTCTTGTCCTGGTACTCCTACAGCAAGATGGGAGGTAGAGACAGGAGAATCCCAAGAGTTGGAGGACCATAGTGCACTGACAAATGAGACTCTAGTCTCAAGCAAGATGGAAGATGATGCAAGCTGTCATCTCTCTCGACTGCCACTCAGGTCAAGGCACATACATGCCTTATTCACACCTACAAATAGCATACATAAATACACAAAGGTTTCTTTTAGAATTTCTAATTATGTCTGTTTGGTGGAGGTATTTGTATGTGTGTCCAGGTGCCCACAAAGGACCGCTTTCTTAGGTCCTCTGAAGCTGGAGTTACAGATGGTTGGAAGTGCCCCGCATGTGTAATTTGGGTTCTCTGCCAGAGCAAGAAGCTCTTTTTGTTTTGTTTTGTTTTTCGAGACAGGGTTTCTCTGTGTAGCCTTAGCTGTCCTGAACTCACTTTGTAGACCAAGCAGGGCCTCGAACTCACAGAGATCCTCCTAGTGTTGGGACTAAAGGCATACAACACCATGCTCCACTAGCAAGAAGCTTTTCCTTATTGAGCCACCATCTCTCCCGGCCCTTTATAATTTTTGTGAAATCAATCTTTAAGGGAGTCAGAGAGATGGCTCAGCGATTAAGAGCATTTGCTGCTCTTGCAGAGGACTTAAGTTCAGTTCCCAGCACCCATATCAGGCAGCTCACAACTATATGTAACTTCAGAACTCTCTGACCTCCATGTATTTATCTGTATTGAGTGTGTGCCATGTGTGTGTGGGTACCACATCTACTGTGACATCCTGCAGGATAATAGCAGGTAACCCACACAAAGCCATCAACACTCACTTAAAATGATTATGAATGCAGTAAAATGATTCCCACAGTGCCATGAGTCCGCCTCAGTTCTCTTCACTCCTAGCCAGTCCTCGCGTCTAGCCCATTATAAATGGACAGGGAAGCAGTATACAAACCCATACACACATGGCACACACTCAATACAGATATATACATACAAAAATTTAAAATATATATTGTTTTTCTAAGACAAGATTTCTCTGTGTAGCCCTGGCTGTCCTGGACTTGTTAGGCAGGCCAGACTGGCCTCAAACTCACAGAGATCCGCCTGTCTCTGCCTCCTGAGTGCTAGGATTAAAGGCGTGCACTACCACTGCCTCACCTCTATGTTTTTATTTTCTTTGTATGAGGTGGAGTGGGATGTATACTTCCCTGTGCCATGACATTCATGTGGAGGTCAGAAGACAACTTGCAGGAGTCCGGCCTCTCCCATAATGGGGTCTCAGAGACCCAACTCGAGTTGTCAGACCCGGTAGCCTGCACCGTTCCCTGCTGAGCTGTGTCATCAATCCCCTTCAAGCTTTTTATGATGCCTTAGAAGTCACTGCCATCACTTCCATCCTAGGCTATAGGTCACAAGCTGTAATCATCATTTTTATTATTGCTGCAACCAAATGTTTGCTGTCTTAGTTGGGTTACTAATGCTATGGTGAAACACATCAACCACTAATTAAGAAAATGCTTGGGCTGAAGAGATGGTTCAGTGGTTAACAGCATTGGCTTCTCTTCCAGAGGATCCAGATTCGATTCCCAGTAATCACATGGCACCTCACAACTGTCTGAAACTCCAGTTCAGAGAGATCCAATACCCTCACACAAACATAAAGGCAGACAAAACACCAATGCAAGGAAATAAAAATAAATAGACAGACAGACAGATAGATAGATAGATAGATAAGGAGGGGTGAACGGCTCTACAGGTTTGCCTATAACCCAATCAGGCATTTTCTCAATTTGGGTTCCTTCCTCTCAGATGGCTTTAAGCTGTGTCCAGTTAACATAAAATTAGTGAGCACAGTTGGCAAAATCATCCTAAGCAAGGAATGATTCCCTTTGACTGCTGGTTTTCTGGTGGGGAAGGCGTGGTGAGACCTGAGTATTCCAGCTGTGAAGTGTGATAGAGGCAGGAAGCTCAGTAGCTCAAGGTCATCGTCAGCTACACATGGCACCCCATGCCAAACAATGGGGAGAAAATACTGGGGATACATCTACATGGTAGAGTGCTTACCCAGCACAGAGGAATTCTTGGATTTGATCCTCAGAACCCCCTGAAATGGTCACGGTGACAGAAGCCTGTAGTGCAGATGCACAGGTGGAAGTGAAGGATCAGGAGTTCAAGGTCATCCTCAGCTACATAGTTTGAGGCCAGCCTGGGTTTCATGAGACCCTATCTTTAAAACTTACATGAAGTGCGGGGAGGAGGGGTGCTGTGCAAGGGCCAGAAAATATTACATAAAGCTGGGTAGTGGTAGCACACACCTTTGATCCCAGCAATCAGGATGCAGAGGAAAGCAGATCTCTGAGTTCAAGGCCAGCCTAGTCTACAGAACAAGTTCCAGGACAGCCAGGACTACACAGAGAAACCTGTCTCAAAATACAACAACCAAAAAGAATACATGAAGCAAAAATTGATAGAAATAACAAAGAAAATAAAGTCAGGTGGTTAAAAAAAAAACTAGAAGGGAAAAAAGAATAAATGTGGAGATGTGGAGGCAGAACCAGGCAGATATCTGTGAGGCCAACCAAGGCTATAGAGTAAGACCCTGGTGTGTGTGTGTGTGTGTGTGTGTGAGTGTGTGTAAAATGGAATCTCTGACTATGTTCCTGGTGGAGGAGTCTGGGAACGCACAGAAATGGCACCTAGCATGGGGAAGGACAGTCATTAGCCTTGAATCTCAAATGACTGAAGGAGAGAATGTATTTGGTGTCTGCCACATCCTTGGACCCTTCAGTGATTCATATGTCCACATAACCAATCTTTTTGGCAAGGAAACTATCTGCTGAGAGACTAGTGGAATAAAGAAAGAGATTGACGGAGATGAGTCCTCTCCATATTCAGTCGTGCTGGCTGCCAGAGATATGGCCCAAGGTGCAAGGAACTGGGCATCAATCACTGCCTGCAAATCAACCTCTGGGCTGCAGGAGGAAACAGGACCAAGATTCCTGGACCTGAAGCCTAATCAGCCCTCAGAGGTCTTGCTCACTCAGGGACAGAGAATGGGCAGTTTGAGAATGTCAACCCATTCCCTCTGACAGCACCCGAAGGAGGTGGGGGGTGTTATGATCACGCCCTGTCAACAGGACCTCTCAGATTATTTTCTATTAATAACTTGCCTTATGTAAGCTAAAAAGAGGGAGGAAGGAAGGGAGAGAAGGAGGGAGAAAAGGAAAGAAGGGAGGGAGGGATGGAGGAAAGAAGGAAGGGAGGGAGGAAGGAAGGAAAGGAAAGAAGGAAGGAAAAAGGGCCAGCCTACACTGTCCTTACAGATTTCCAAACACTGAGTTCTATACGTGCATCAACTCAGGCAGTCATGGATGATAATCAACTGATCTCAGATAATGCTTTGTACTCAGGACATCAACATTCTACTTACATTGGCAGAGTCCCAATGGTTCAAACTCAAAGACAATTTCACAACCGTTCCCTGAAAAGTCTTATGGTAACTCCCTCCCACCCTACTTGTAATACTAGAAGGCACTTAGGTGATGGAGAGAGGGGAAGACAAACTTCCTTCTCATTTCTCAGGAATTCTTTGAATTGCTCAACAAACAGCAAGTTTTTGGCCTTGTGCCCAACATTTACAACAAACAGGCCAGCATGGCTGCAGCTCTCTTCAGAGATCTGTGTTGTACAAGCTTTAAGACACACTGGCCATCTGGGTTGGTTGGTTTGTTCATTTTAAGACAGGGACTAGATACATAGCCCACATTGGCCTACAAGTCAGGATCTTCCTGCCTCAAATTCCTGACTGCTGAAATAACAGGTGGACACCATTGTTGATGTCTTGTCAAGTGGTCAGAAGAGACAAGAAGAAGTTGGAGATATCTTAATGAGGTGAAGATTGGACTTGTCCCAAGGAACTCAACACCATAATCAGCAGAAAATAGTCCAAAAAGATCTCAATGACCCCTCTTCCTACTAACCTTCTGTCTCTCCTCCCTGGGGTTGAGGTGTTGGAAGGGATTGGGGTAGAGGATAGTAGAAATAGAACCCAAATAAAATAGATACATAAAAAATACCCCAACATACCACAGTGCCCCTAAGCATCTTTTCCTCGAGGTTCTGAGCATACAGAGAACACTTCCCAAGTCCTAGGTATTCTTGTTCCATTATCCTCAGGAATTAATGATTGATAGAACTTGGCATAAGGAGTGGACTGGAGTATTTGTTGATTATCTGAATGCAGGTATGGGTAACTTGGGTAAGTGTTGCTATAATGTTCTTGTTCATTCAAATACTGGTTTCTCTCCCCCCACGATCTAGTTTCAATCCGGATATTGCATTGTGACGCTGATTCTAAGCATCACCTGTCTCAAGTTTGTTTAACATGCTATCATTTGTTCTCTGTATTGCCAATAAAACAACCAGCCAATGCTGAGCAATAGAGAAAATAGGGTGGGACATCCTGGTCCAAAGGGGAGGAGAAAGAAGCAAGTAGGAGGAGGGTTTGGAGAAGAGAGATCAGCAGGAGAGGACTTGAAAACACCAGGAGAGATGAACCAGACCTAAGATATGACTAAAAAGCAAGTATAATGTGGGAAATATGAATGGGAGGAAACTATGCGGGCTTGGAGGTTTAGGATGCAGTAATTATTGCCCAGTATTGTGCTCTAGGTTAATTAAATAAATCCTAGTCTCTCTGTGGTGATTTGGGTATACAGCTGATTTAGGAGAACCACTGTTTAACTAAAAGATAAATCAATAATATATATTAATAATCATCAACAGATGAGTAAGATGGTTCAGCAGATAAAGGAGCGTGCCGCCAATCCCTGAGGGCCTGAGTTCAATCCCTGAAACACACATGGTGGGAAAAGAGAACCAACATCTGTAAGTTGTCCTCTAACATTCGTATGCATGGTGTGACAAATGTGTGCCTCTCCCAAAACCAGAAAGTAATGTTTTTGGAGTTTATAGAAAGGCATGCCTTTAATCCCATCACTCACACCAGAGGTAGGTGAATCTCTTGAGTCTGAAGCCAGACCGGTCTACCAGCCACCCAGGGCTACATAGTGAGATATTGTGTCCAGAAAAAGTTTTTTCTTTTAAATATGTTTTTGTATGTTTCTGTTTTGCCTGCATGTATGTAAGTGCCTGCAGTGCCAGCAGAGGCCAAAAGAGGGCATCAGCTCTCCTGGAGCTGGGTTACAGGTGGATGTCAGCTGCTATGTGGGTGCTGGGAATGGAACCCGGGTCCTCGAGAAGAGCTAAGTCATTTCCAGCCCCTCAGGAAAAAAAAAAAAACATTTTTTTTTTATTTCGTTTTGAAACAGGGTTTTTCTGTGTAGCCTTGGCTATCCTGGAAATCACTCTGTAGACCACACTGGCCTCAAACTCAGAGATCTACCTACTTCTGCCTCAGCCTGGGATTAAAAGCACACGCCACCACCTCCTGGCCCTTTAGGTACATTTTTATAATTAGGCTTGTTTGTTAGTTTAGCCCAGAGTGGCCTTGAACCCAAGATCCTCCAGCCTCAGCCTCTTTTTTTTTTTTTTTTTTTTTTTTTGAGACAAGGCCTCACTGCCTCTCATCATAGCCAGTTGCCTCTACGTGTTGAAAGTTGTGATTAATTACAGACATGGCCCCACCATGACTAGCAAAGTAGTAGGACCGTTAAGAACTAGGGTCAAGTGGAAGGTAATTAAGTCTAGGATGCATCACCCTTGAAAGAGACTAATGAAGGGCTCATGACACTAGACCAGGTCCTGAGAGTATGGTTTTTATAGGGGGCCTGGTACCCACTGTGCCCCTCTTCCACTCCGGCTGCTCTTTCAGTCGCTCCTGCTTTTCTACTACCAGGTATTTCAGATTGCCACCAGAGCTGAGCCATGACCCACCTGGCCCACAACCATCTCCAGCTCCAGGAGATCTGACACCCTTAATCTGGCCTCTGTGGGTACTGCACACATGTGATACACAGATTTACCTGCAGGTAAGAAAACCATATAGATAATTTAAAAAGAAGAAGAAGAAGAAGAGCAGCAGCAGCAGCAACAGTTTCTTTTAACTCTAGCCCAATAACAATTTTTAAGAATCAAACAAGAATCAAACAAAGGTGGTTCATACCTTTGATGCCAGCATTTGAGAGGCAGAGGCAGGTAAATCTCTGTGAACTCAAAGCCAGCCTGGTGTGCAGAGTGAGTTCCAGGACAGCAAGAGAGCCAGGACTACACAGAGAAACCCTGTCTCAAATGAAAAGAAAAAAGGAAAAAAGGGAAGAAAGAAAAGAATCAAAACACATGATCAAAAACATTCTGTAGGGCTGGAGAGATGACTCATTGGTTAAGAGAACTTGCTGCTCTTGCAGAGAAGTCCCAGGTTCAGTTCCCAGCACCCACCTGCAATTACAGTTCTAGAGGATCGGACACCTTTTTCTGACTCCTCAGGCTGTGCAGGCAGGTGAAGTGTATACAGTGCATGCAGCTAATACCCCTATGTGCATAATACAATGAAATGTTAAAAAGAAAAAGAACATTATGAGCCAGGCAGTGATAATGCACACCTTTCATCTCAGCCCTCAGGAGGCAAAGGCAGATGGATCTCTGAGTTTAAGGCCGCCTGTTCTACATAGCAAGTTTCAGGACAGCCAGGGCTACATAGAAAAACCCTGCCTCAATAAAACCAAAAAAATAAAAACAAGCCATTTGTAGTAGCTCCTGTAAGAAGAATGATGTAATATAAATTCCCCTAAGCAGGCACTCTAACACTGAGTCATGCTCCCAAACTCTTAACAGGAAATTCCTAGGTAGGTGCTCTACCACTGAGCCACACCCCAGCCCCTCACTGGGAGATTCTAGGCAGGAGCCCTATCATTGAGCTATATTCCAACTCTTAGTTGGGATGGACTCAAACTTTTAATTCTCTTGCATCAGCCTCCCCAGTAGCTGGGGCTCTAGATATCTAACCCCACATCTACCTTATAACACTCTTCTAGGCACTACATGACTGTGCTGTGGCTTCTGAGAAACTGCATCTGCACACTTCTACTCACCCTCTCCATCCCTGGACTCCTCGTGGTTACAGGACTCACTGCCCCTCAGAGAGCAAAGACACACTTTCCCTGGGATCCAGAGAGGGCACTACATCCCAGTTTGGAACAGGTCACCATTTTCCAGGAAGCTCTCCAGAGCAATGAATCCTCAGAAAGCTAAATGAGAAGAACGCTTTCAGTTAAGGAGTTTGAAACCCATCAATGAAACATAATGAGAGTTGTCTTACAAAAGAGGTGGGAAAGAGGGAGGGAAGAAAGGAAAGGGGAAATAAAAAAAAAAAAAAAATGCCTGGCAGAGCTGGAGAGATGGCTCAGAGGTTAAGAGCGCTGGCTGTTCTTCCAGAGGTCCTGAGTTCAGTTCCCAGCAACCACATGGTGGCTCACAACTATGTATAATGAGATCCTCTTCTGGCATGCAGGCAGAACACTGTATACATAATAAATAAATCTTAAAAAAAAGTAACAGTGCTTGGCATAGAGGCGCAAGCCAATAATCCCAGCACTTAGGAAATAGAGGCAGGAAGATAAGGAGTTAGAGGCCAGCTAGGCTACATGGTAACCTGCTCAAATTTAATCATTAAAAAAGGAAGAAGAAGCAGCAAGTACAAGAGAGTCAGAGGGGAGGGAGAGAAAAAGGGAGGGAGGGGCTAATGGCAAGTCAGGGCCAAGGAGATAAGGCTCAGTAGATTAAGGTGCTTGCAGTAAAAATCCTGGAAACCTGAGTTCAATAAATAAATAAGATAGACAGACAGACAGAGATGTTTTTTAATGTCCTGGTCAGACCAGTATGATGGTACAGGCCTATAACCTCAGGACCTGGGAGGCTGAGGATCAAGAATACAAGGCCCATCCTGACCAAAAAAAGAAAAAAGAAAAAGAAGGAAGGAAAGAAGAAAGGAAAGAAGAAAGGAAGGAAGAAAAAAAGTCTGAAGTCCCGTCAATCAAAGTGCTGTTGATTCTCCTCAATGGACCCCGCCCTCTATTATCCTAGATGGATGACTGGGGTGGGCCTAATGCAGAGCCTTACACTCTCATAAGGTGTGCTCTGCAGGCTGACCCACTCAGAAAGCAGTTTTGGGTTCCAAGGAATCTAGGCCACCATAACCTGCCACCTTTAGCTCCATCAGGTACCTGTAAGGGTTGGGAAATACCAGGGCAGGAATGCAGGTCATTGCACCCAGAGATGAGTCTGTGACCTGAGTTAGCCAACACTCCTTCCTCTCCAAAGAAATATGGAAACCACGAGCCACAAATGGACCCTGAAATTGTGTATGGATATCAGTGGTCAGACTGAGATGTCCATCCTCAGGGACTGTCTACCTTTGTTTAAGATTTATTTTCAGCTGGAGAGATGGCTCAGTGGTCAAGAGCACTGGCTGCTCTTCCAGATGTCCTGGGTTCAATTCCCAGTATCCACATGGCAGCTCACAACTGTCTATAACTCCAGTTCCAGAGGATCCAACACCCTCACACAGACATAAATGTAGACAAAATGCCAGTGCACATGAAACAAATTTAAAAAATCATTAAAAATTATTTCTTTTATCTTTTACTTACGTGTCTGTTTGCAGGTCTGCACATGTGAGTGCAGGTGCACAGAATGGCCAGAAGCAGATATTGGATCCTGGAGCTGGGGTTAACAGATTGTTGTGAAACAGTAAGCACTCATAACCACTGAGCCATCTCTCCAATCCCCATTCACCCTATTTTTTTTTTTTTTGAGACCGGATCTTTTAGTGTCCTGGGGCTTACCAAGTAGGTCAGCCAGTCCCCAGGGATCTACCAGTCTCCGACACGTACCCATACACATAAAAAAGAAGGAAGTTAACAAGGCTATCAGCTATAGTGAGGGGTACTCAATGGAGCATGGCTGACTAAAAGGCAGCTGCGTCACCAAAAAGCCACTCCCTCTCCAGCACGGGTGACTCACAAAAGCTGCATCCCTGAAGCGCCCTGAAAACACGCAGGCAGCTTATCGGGTCCAGGTCTGCCCTCCCCAACAACTGTGGCTGCTGTTATAAGTGAACATAACCATGGGAATGAGACTTGCAGAGCTCCTAAATTTAGGAGCTTCCTGGGAACCTTCATGGGCATCCTCCCCTCCCTTCTTCCCTCAGAAGAAATAACTACACAATGACCAGTTCCTGGAGTTTGGCATTACCTGTGAGTTACTATGTCCCATACAGTAGTTCCTTACACTTTGTCCTTTGACACAGGGTCCCACATAGCCCAGGCTAGCCTCCAACTTCTGGTCCTACTTCACCTCCTGAGTACTGGGGTTCCCAGCATGTTAGATTAACACTCCACTGAGCCACATTCCAAACCTGCACAGCACTTTGTTTGTTTGTTTGTTTTTTTTTGAAACACTGGATTCACTTTCAGCATTTCAGAAACATGAAGCCTGCGTTTAGTCATCACAGAGACAGCATCCTAAGGTGATAGTTTTTCAGGCTTCTTCCTAAGCCTGTGGGAAGAGAATTAGCTACATGGTTCAAAGTGGAGAGACCCATCACCATGCAATGATTATAGTAACTAGCTTTACCAGGCAACAACTGACTAGCAGACTACACTTGAGCGCTAGAGATGACTCAGAGAGTAAAGGTGCCTTCCACCAAACCTGACAGATGACTTGAGTACCATCCCTGGAATCTGTGTAAAAAGGCAGGGATGGTGCACGAATCTGCAATCTGTCATCACAGCTAGTCCAGGACTGCAGTGCAACAGCAAAACCAAGAGAGATCCGGCCTAGGTACTGTGAAAAAGCTGCCCTCTGACCTCCACACATGCCCCGTGTTCTCAATCTCTCTCCCTCCCCCTCTCTCTTTCACACACACAAACACCAGTAAATAAAAACAAAACAACAACAAAAAACAAAGCCAAGCAGTGGTGACACATATCTTTAATCCCAGCACTTGGGAAGTAGAGGCAGGCGGCTCTCTGAGTTGAAGTCCAGCCTGGACTACATAGTGAGTTCCAGAACAATCAGGGCTTCATAGAGAAACCCTGTGTAAAAAAAAAAAGGGGGGGGGGGAGAGACCAGTAAAGGCACCTGCCACCGAGCCTGACCTGAGTTCAATCCAGAGTCCACACCATAAGAAGAAAACCCAATTCTGAAAAATTGTCCTCTAACCACACTTGCCTTTTGGCGTCTACACTATTCCCCCTCACACATAAATGGATTAATGTAATAAATAAATAAATGATATAGATAGATAGATAGATAGATAGATAGATAGATAGATAGATAGATAGATAGATAGATAGATAGAACCACCAGGGTGGTTCATGTTTATAATCCCAGCACTCAGGAGATGGAGAGAGGAGGATCAGAATTTCAAGGTCAGCCCCTGAATTGGTGATGGGGCATTCCTTTATTCCCATCATTCCTGAGGCAGAGGCAGGTGGATCTCTGAATTCAAGGACAGCCTTGTCTACTGAGTGAATTCCAGAACAGTCAGAGCTACACAGAGAAACCCTGTCTTGAAGACCAAGTAAACAAACAAATAAATAAGGTCATCTTCAGCTACATAAGGAGCTCTAGCCCAGCCCAGGTGACAGCCCTTTCTCAAAACAAATAAACAGTAACAAACAAGCCAGCAGAAAAGATAATAGTAAGAGGCTGACGATGTATAGGGTTGGGGGAGGGGTTTTTAGAATGGTTTAACACCCAGTATTGACTGGGGATTGGGGGTGGGGGGAGGTGCCAGGAAATGATGAGGGCAGGCAAGGTGGTTCAATGTATTAAAGGGACTTCAGGGGCCTGAAAGGAGAAGGAGAAAATCTGCTTCTGCAAGGTGTTCTACTTATGGACCTTCACTACCCTCTAACAACCAGCTGAGTGCACTAACCAGATATATGCAGAAAGTTAAATCCATGAGGTTTTCATAATTATTATTTTATGTGTCTTGGTTTGTTAAGACAAGCTCCCTCTCTGCAGCCTAGGCTGACTAGAATTGTTGGCCTCAGACCTGAAGCCCTTTGAGCCTCCGAACTGAACACTTCATGGCAGCCTTTCCCAGGCCTGTAATTTCTACAGGGTTCTTTCCCATTGTATCTACTATATACCTAGGAACATCCAAGAACATGGTGATCTCCATCACAAGCCCCAGAAAGCTCCAGAATCATCCATTCTCATTGCGTAGCCATTCCTCGCTTTTTCGAGAGGATGCAATGCAGGAAGCTGGGTTCTTGTGGTTAAGTGTGTGGGTTATCTTCCCTGCATGTATGTCTGGGTACCACATGCATGCCTGATACTCTCAGGGGCTAGAAGAGGTTGTCAGAGCCCCTGAAGCTGAGTTACAGTTTTGAGCTGCCATTGGGTGCTGGGGTTTGAAAAGAAGTTCCCAGGAACAGTAGGCAATGCTCTAAAGCTTCTCAGCCCTGGGTTTGCTTATTTTAAACGTTGTCTTTGTGTCTCAGGGGTACAAGAATATTTACGTGCTGTGAAGTTCAGAGGTTCTCCTTAGCTGTCACTTTTTCTTTTCTTTTTGGTTTTTCAAGACAGGTTTTCTCTGTGTATCCCTGGCTATCCTGGAACTCTGAAGCCCAGGCTAGCCTGAATTCACAACGATCCACCTGCCTGTTCTTGCTCAGTTTAGGAGTCATTTCTTAGCAGCTGATTTTGTTTTGTTTTGAGACAGGGTCCATGTATGTAGCCCTTGCTAGCCTCTGTGTGTGTGTGTGTCAGAGAGAAAGAAAGAGTGCAAAACATGAAAAGAGAAATAACACCTTCCATGGCGGTCAGTGAATTACTTGTAGGAGTCACTTCTCTCCTTCCACCATGTTTGGTCAGAGGGACCAAACTTAAGTCAGGTTTGGTAGCAAACACACTTACCCACTGAGTCAACTGCCCGACCCTAAGAATTCTTTTTTAGAGCAGAGACTTCTGCAAAAGTAAAGCTAGTCTCTGATTAGTTCAACTACAAACAACCCATATTCTCATCTTCAGCACTTCTCACCAATATCCAATATCCAGTTTATTTTCTTTTGAAGCTTTATTTTGGCCCTATTTTTGGTCTTATGAGACAGTGTCTTCATACATAGCCCTGGTTGATTTGGAGCTTACTCTGACCTGGAACTCAGACATCCACCTGTCTCTGCCTCCTTCAGTGCTGGGATTAAAGTCATGCACCGCCATGCTAGATTGTTTTGAGATAGGGTCTCATTATTTTGCCCAGGCTGACCTCTAAGTCATAATCCGATCTACCAGCCTCGGTCTTCCTAGAGTAGGGATACAGATATTTACCATCACGCCCAGTTTGTAGCACCTGTGACCCCAAAGCCATGTTCTTTCACCTTGTTCACACATGCACCATTCCCACTTCCAGGCCTTTGGCCCCTGGATATCTGGGGAATCGCTGCCTTCTAACCCAGCGACCATTTGTCCTGAAGAATTGTACCTAAATGGAGCAGACCTAGAAAAGCTTTTAAATCTAAGATGGTTATCAGGGAGCCCAGCATGGTGGCACACACCTGTCATCCCAGAAACCCAAGGGTTCAAGGTCATCCTCAGCTACAGAGCTCCAGGCCAGCACGGGTTCCACAAACCCCAAACTGAATCAAGTGATAATAGAGCGCAGCTTGCGGGGTGACAGGCACCGCCAGAGAGGGAAGTGACCGCAGGGCAGGGCGGGGCAGGGACAGTAAGAGGCAACCACGCGTGAAACCATCAAGCTAGCACACAATGGGCCTCGGAGGGCAGAGCATGCGCGCGGCGCTCCGGGGGCTGGCCGCCGCACCACGTGGGCCGCACAGCGCGCCGGGGCCAGCAGCGGGCCCCGTCGGCCCAAGGCCGGGCGCGGCGGCGCGCGCATGCGTGCGTGCGATTTGCGATCAGGCAGCGCGGCGGACAGCCCCGGTAGCGGGGCGGGAGGGGGGAGGAGGAGTTATATTGCGGGGTCCTTCCTCGCTGGCCCGCTGGTTCCTCAAGGAGCGGAGACGGCAAATGGCGGACTTCGATACCTACGACGATCGGGCCTACAGCAGCTTCGGCGGCGGTAGAGGGTGAGGCGGGCGGGGCGCGGTTTAGCGGGCCAGCGGGGCGGCCGGCCGGGGTGAGGGGAGGTTCGAAGGGGACGGCCTTGCTGCGCTCACTCGAGCCTGGCGCCAGGAAGCGGCCTCACCAGGCCCGAGGAGAGGCCTGGAAATGGCGCGCTCCGGGAGCGGCTGGCGACGGTTAGGCTGCCGGGCTGTTGCTCGCGGCGCACACCCTTCCCTCGGCGCCGCGCCGGCTCCAGCGTGGCCTCGGTCCCAGAGTTAGACCGCAGCGACGCCGGAGGGTTTCCCGGGGAAACCGGCGCCCGCGTCCAGCTTCATGCCCCTAGCGCGCTCTGGTGCGGCGGAGGGCTCGGCTGCAGCTCGGGAGCCGGAGGCGGCCTTGCCCCTCTCCGGGGTCCCGGCTGCCCTGCTGCTCGCCGGGGCCCCTGGGGCGCTTCTACGTGAGGCCCCGCGGACCGGATGAGGTCGTGGGCCGCGAGAGGGGCGAGTCCCTTCCGCTACGTGCCTGGATGCCGGGACCCTCGGATCCACCGAGGGAGGCAGGGAGCGCGGACATCAACCAAAACAAATACGCCGTAGTGGGCACTGCGCGCGTGTCTGTTTCTCTCTGCCTCCGTCGCGTTTAGAATGTCTTACTGACAGGTACTACGTGTCTGCTGGCGGAATTTGTTAGTTTCTTCCTAGTTTCAGCCTGACCTGGAGAATCGCTTTCGCCTCGTTCTGATTCTGGGCAAATGCGGACAGCATGTGATTTTTTAAACTATTTAGTGATGGATAGAATGTTCCTGGTGCATAATTGCAAAACATCAGCACCGGATTTTTTGTTCGCTTTTAAATACACATTACCAGCTGGAGTTGTAGCTCAGCAGTAGAGCGTTTGTTAGCATGCCTGAAGTCTTGGGTTCGGGCTCCTGTCAAACAATAGAAATAAACAAGCTTAAGCCACTTGCTTTAAAAAAATTAACCATTAGCGCTTATAGGAGTTTTATGGTACAGTGTATTTAAGCATCTTATTTGTCGAGGACACATTTGTTCTTTATCCTTTTTACAAAAACGATGACCTGCCCGGGAGAATATCACAGTAGTTCTACTGAGGTGTTAGGTTTCCCAAGTGGCTGTCCCATAGTGTCTTTTGTTAGGTGAAGAATGATCACCTTTAAATACCCAGCTTTGGAAATGAGTCACAGGCTTGTTTGGGTGCAGGAGTGTACCAGATATCATTCATGCTGTTCTAAGGAGGAAGTTGGGGATAAGATGGAGCCACATATATTTCAAATGAGTGTTTTATTTGCTAATAAAAATACAAATAGGTGTTGGATTGACCCGTTAATGTGAATGCCCTTGAGGGTAGCTTTCTAGGTATCTGATTTGTACTAAATTCCTGTTGGAATTTTTATTTATTTTAGGGACTCTGTGTCTTTGTAATTCTGGTTAACCATATAGACCAGGTTGGGCTGGAACTCAGATAGCCCATCTCTGCCCTCCCAGTGGTGGCATGAGCCACCATACTCAGCAATACTGTTTAAGTAACTAGAGGTTTGGGTTGGGTTTTGTTGTTTTGTTCATTTGCTTTTTCTCTACTAGATAAATGCCCAGAGGACCTTCTTTTGCCTACCCAAATCCCAGCACTATAGAGTTTGAGGCAGGAGAAACTGAAATTTAAGGCCAGCCTAGACTACATAGTGGGATCCTATCTCAAAAAGAAAGAAAACTGTTTTTAAAGAAACTTACCAACTTTTTGGTGATGGTGAGGTCATTATAAGACTTAGTACATACTACAGTTTAGACCCTTGAACATTTTTTAAAAATTAGAAAGTGAACAAATTCAAATTCTCATAGGATGCAGCTCATTTGAAATACTAGCAGGCAGATGAAAAACGTTAGCCATTTGCCCAGATGTTCTCTCAAAAGCTAATTTGAGATCTTAACTCTTAGCATCCTTTAAAACTGTTTCAAATGTCTCTTTGCTTATAAACCTCTCTTTGACCTGAAATTTTCAGGCTAGCTTTGTTTTGTTTCTCCTTTTTAGACAGGATCTCACTATGTAGCCTTGGCTGCCCTTAGAACTAAGAGATCTGCCTGCCTCTGCCTTCAAGCACTAGGATTAAAGGACTGCACCACCACACCAGGCATTTCAGCTGGCTTCTTATTCATGTAAAAGTATACTTCTCTGCTTCATTTATTTATTTGTTTAATTAGTTACTTAATGATAGTCATACTTTATATATCTGAGTGTTTTGCCTGCATATGTTTGTTTGCTGTCTAAAGAGGCGTTCTCTGGAATGAGTGATAAGCCATCCTGGGGGTGCTGAAAACCAAACCCTGGTGCTTTGGAAGAACAGCTGATGCTCTTAATAAGTGCTGAGCCATCTCCCAGGCCCTTGGGTGGGGGCATTTTGAGACAGTCTCTATGCTGTCTTAGAACTTGCTGTGTAGACGAGCCTGGAAACTCAGAGATCCTCCTGCCTCTGTTTCCTAGTACCACCTGTGTACACACATGCCCCCCCCCCTTTCTTAGGTAGGGTGTCTTGTAGCCTAGGTTTCGGCAGACTCACCATGTAAGACTGTCAGATGTCTTCAAACTGATGTTCTGTCTGCCATTTCAGTGCTTTGATTTCAAGTATCTTTCACTATGCCCAGATGCTTGAGATTTTCTGTGTAGCGCTGGATGGCCTTGAACTCTCAGATCAGCCTGCTTCTGCCTTAAAATCCATTGAAACGGGGGGAGGGGCCCTTTGTTGTACTAGCATCAGTTACTCAGGAGCCTGAGGCAGGAGGATTCCAAGTGAAAAACATTGTTAGTGATTCTGTTTATGTCTTACAGAAGAACAGATCAGCTCCTGCTGCCATGTTTTGGGTGGGTTTTTGTTTTGTAATTTTGTTCCCTCCCCTCACCACTCAGCTGAGCACTAAACCAGGTCCTGTTCTCAGCTGAGACTGAAATTTACAGTATGGTAGAAGAGTTGACTGGATATCTTTAGTGATTGATCTTTTAATTGCTATTTTAGTAATGTTTGTATCAGCAGTTATCTCTATGCTGTGCAATAATTAAATAGATGCTTCAGCATATATTGGGAAGCCCATCTTTATTGTTTACTTTATTGTTACGTTATTGTTTACTTGTTTGAAGTATTTTTCCCTGGTCCAGAGTATGAGGACACTAGCTATGGCCTAAACCTGATCTTTAGAGGTAAACATTCTCCAAAGGTTTTTTTAAAGCCTCAAGACCGTCTCATTATGTGGTCTAGTTGGCCTCAAACTATTATCAGTGTTCTTCCCTCTTGCCTCAGTCTCTGTTCTCCAAGTTCTGGGATTCTGGTCATGTACCTCTTTGGAAGGACCCAGACCTGTTTTGTAGGTGTGTTGTACAATCCTGCAGTTGTCGGGAAGTGAAGACTAAAAATAGGGCTTTCCCCACAAGCCTACCCATATGCAGATCCAGCCTCAGCATGGAACAAGGGCCAGGAACCACATTGTTCTTGAGCAAATCAAAACAACTCCAAATCATCAAGAGTTGATTGTGCTAAACTCTTGGACTTTGTTTTGCAGTTTATCTTTTCTGTTCAGGTGGGGCTTGGTTTAGTTTGGTTTTTTGAGACCGCATTTCCAGCCCTGGCTGTCCTGGCACCTAACCTCCCTGTCGGCCTCCTGAGTGCTAAGGTTAAAAGTGGGCACCACAACACCCAGCTGTTTCGTTCTTTTGAGCAAGGTATCATTATAGATCCCTGGCTAGCCAGTCACAGTGTAGACAGAACTAGCTAGAAACTTGCCTCTTGCTCTTCAGTGCCACCATGCCCCCAGGGACAGTGGGTACTTACTGTCAAGCCCAACCCCTAAATTGTCTTATTGTTGTGATGTTTTGGTTTAGTTTTTCAATTTTATGCTGTATGGATATTTTGCCAGAGTATATGTCTGTGCATCTGTGTATCCGCAGAGGCTAGAAAGGTGTCCTTTAGAACTTTAGTAAAGTTCTAAGTGGCACACACCTTTACCTGGGAGGCAGAGGCAGGCCAGCCTGCTCTACAGAGCATGTTCTGGGAAAGCCAGGGCTACGCAGAGAAACCTTGTCTTGAAAAACCAGGGTCAGAATTGGGGGCTGGAGTTACTGACAGATGTGGGTGCTTGGGTTCAAACCCAGTTTTTCTGGAAGAGTAAGCTCTCCAGCCCAGAGGTTCTAGTTGTGTTGTTAGTCATTGACCATGTATGATACAAAGTAAGACTGACTTTACGTGTGTAATGGCAACAAAGGCTTCTTAAAAACCATCAAAGGTGAGAATTGGGTGGGAACTCATGGGCTGAAGGAACTGGAATTATTGAAATATGCCTACTAGAATGTTGGTACTATAAATTGAAGTGTTCCTAAAGCTTGATGTGATGACAGGAGCTGTCCCAGGTACTTTGAATTCTGAGGCAGGTGGGTGAATTCGGGCAACGTAGTTGTCTTTCTCCAAAAACACAAAAAGCTGGGCACTCCTCTTTGGCTGAGGCAGGAGTATTCCCAGATCAGTCTAGGCAACAAAACAAGACCCTTTCCAAAAAAACAACAAAGATGATTGTCAGATTCCAATTAAGGGGCTTATAATTCAGACCTTAGAAACCAGTAGGGCTTATGCTCTATTAACATCCCCCTGGCTTTTTACATCAGTCTTTCAGCCTCAGCTTTCCAGGGCCTTAAAAAACAACCAGTGCTTTTTGTGGTAAAATGCACATAACTTTAGAGTTGGCATTTTAGCTGTGAAGTATCTTTTGTATGCTTAAGACTTAGAAGTGGAAGCAGAGCATGGTGGTGCGTGCCTTTAGTTCAGCACAAAGGAGGCAGAGGTAAGTGGATTTCTCTGAGTTCCAGGACAGTCAGGGCTAAAGAGAGTTAAAAAAAAAAAAAGACTGAGCAGTGTGTGGAAACAATTGCTTTTTCCACTGATGCTATAATTGCTTTGTTTTTTTACATCATTGGGTAGTATGTTATGCATACTAGAGTCCAGAAACGATCTGGCTCCAAGACTGTCCCACTGACCTGAAGCATAGAAGATAGTAAATATTTGTTGAGTGATGAGCACTCATCACAGCTCCCTTCTCTGTCCAGCTACTTCATTTATTTATCCCCCTAGTGTGTCTGTCACCTCTGAAGGTTAGGGTCTTCACAATTTTGTCCTCCATGGTAGCCTCTAAGCCTTTGAGTGGAAGCTAAGAGAAGGAGTCAGGGAGGCCTCATAGAAACATGGGGGGAAAACAAGCCAAAAAAAGAAAAGAAGCTTAGGTTCTTAGCTGTGTTTCAAAAAGCAGGGTGTGTTTGTTTGTTTTTAGACAGGGTTTTTAAAAACTGGGATTAAGGGGGCGCTCCAGCTTCTAAAAGCAGGTTTTTAAAATCTGTTTTAAAGGCATAATGCATTTTAAAAAATATTTTAAAATTTATTTCTATTACTTTCTCATTCTGTAGCCCAGGCTTGCATGAAACTAACGTGTAGACCAGACAGACTGGCCTCAATTCACACAGACTGCCTGCCTCTGCCTTCCAAGTGCCCCTACTAGGTTGAAAAAAATTTTTTAATGTGTTAGGAATGTTTTGTCTGCATGTACATGTGCCTGCTGTCAGAGGTCAGAGGAAGGTGTCCAGTTCCCTGGAACTGCAGTCGGGATAGACGTGGATACTGAAAATGGAGCCAGGTTCTCTGCAAGACCAACAATTCCCTTAGCCAGCTGTTCCATCTCCAGCTTTGCGTTTTCTCTATAATTGGTGTAATTATCAGTAACATAAGCAAGTACTTATAAATACCTGGTGAGGAATTTTTGTGTGGGAGCTGGGGATGCAGTTCGTCTTAAGAGTGCACACCTAGTGTGTGTGAAGCTCTAGGGTTCCAGCAGCAGGTATGTCACCTGCCCGGTAATCCTGTCTGAATCCCAGCACTTGGGAGGGGGAGGCAGAAGGGTCTTCTGCTGCATTGCTGATAGCTTGAAGCCAGCCTAGGGCACATGAAACTGCCTCAGAAACAACTGAAGAAGCCCACAGCACCAGTGCCGTCATCTCTGCTGTGTTGCTCTGCTTGACACCTATGGAAGGATATCCAGGCATCATGTTCCCCCCAGCCTAACAGAGCTATAGTACTCGGAACACTCCTGTCCTGTAAGTCACATAGATTCTTCCCAGGGTGTGACTGAGGAACATGTATTTGGCTGTTTTGTTGGTCAGTCGGTCCATCAGTCGGTCTGTTGGTTTGAGGTATCTATGTAGCCCTGGATGCCCTGAAACTCACTTTATAGATTAGATAGGCACCAAACTCACAGGGATCCTGCCTCTGCCTCCCTAGTGATTGGATTAAAGGTTTGGGCTACCATACCAGGTTCATTAGGGATTTTGAAACTCAGCAGCATTCTGTAGTTGGAGATGTTGACACATTTCCTTATACAATACCCAATAATGCACATAATATCAGAAATCAGTCAGTAGGAGCAGGGTTTTCAACCCTTCAGCAGTGAGAGGGGCTCTTCTCTTTCCCACTTCCCTCTTAAAGTGATTTGTCTCAGACTGGTATGTAGCCTTGGCATGAACATGACCTTGAACTTCCCATCTTCCTGCCCCAACCCAAGTACTCTTGATTGCAGGGTGTGCCACAGGCCTGGCTCTTCCCACACACACAGCTGCATGGTGGAGAGTTTGACACTCTCTAGGTTTGTGCAAAGCCCAACTGCAAGGTGAGTGTAGGCTAGAAGGTAATAAATCTGGAATGTTGTCAACCATCAGAATCTATACAAGGCTAGTAAAAGTAACAGGCTTGTCTTTGAGGAAAGGCAGAGCATCTGTGAGAGTTGTTTGTTTTTGACAGGGTCTTGTATAGCCCTGGCTAGGATTGACAGTGTGTGCTAACACATCCTGTTTTGGTGTGTTTGCTTGCGTGTTTTCCATTTATTAAGACAGTTTGGCTGTCCCGGAAGTCTGTAGACCAGGCTGGCCTCAGAGATCCTCCTGCCTTTCTGTGTGCCACCACTGCAGCTAAACACACTCAGTCTTAAGGGTTTGTGTGTGTGGTTTACATGAAACACCAAGAAGGAAAAAATGAAGACATGCTCAGAGGAGGCTACTGAGATAGGAACTCACTTTGTTGATCAGGCTCTTCTCAACTCACAAAGATCTGAACTTGTATTTGCCTGTCTCTGCCTCCTGAGTGGTAGGAATAACTGGTGTGCCAGCACACTTAGGGTATTTGTTGCTTCTGAGACTAGGTCTCCAGCCTGGCCTAAGATTTGGTACAAAACCAAGGATGACCTTGAACTCCTGATGCTCCTGTCTCTACCACCTGTGTGCCTTAAATACTAGGATTACATGGAACCTTAGAATTCATCTGCACTACACAAGTACTCTACTGCTGAACTATATCCTTAGTGCCCCCGCCCCGTACGCCCCCGCCCTTTTAACTTCAGGGTTTGTTTTGTTGAGATCACTAGGCTGTTCCTAGTTCAATCCCTAGGTCATTAGACAGAGCTGTGGCTTGGTGGTGGTGTGTCATAAATAGAGCCTGGGAGCTTGTGCCTATCAGACCTGGCTTCGGTTTGGGGATGGGGCTAGGCTCTGTGCTTTGGCTGCCTGATCCCCAGTTTTCTTTCCTTTCTGCTGTCCTAAGTACTTAGCTCAGATCATAACCTCAGGTGTGACAGCCTAACCTTGAGTGCCCTGTGGTTATTAAATTTTATATGGTACTTGGTATTTATGAAGTGGTTTATAGTCAATTAAAGTCATTTATGAAATTAATATTTTGAGCATTTGTAAAGTAATAGGCAAAATGGAATCCTGCTGTATATTGTCATCCCAGCACTGGGAAGATCGGCCAGCCTGGACTTCATAAGGGAAAACAAACAACTAAGGTACAGAGAAGTGATTGGCAGAGGTTCTACTCCAAGCTGCCAGTGTGGGAAATGAAACTGGTTTCTAGGCAGGTTTTTGCCATGTAGCTCAGGCCATACTAAGGAAGTACTTATCATGGAGTGTTTAGCACACTGTCTCTGAGCAGGGTGCTGGCTTGTCTTCTGGGCTCTGGAATCCTGACTCTAGCCAGCTGTACTTCCACCTAAGTTTTTTCTTGCACTTTCCTGAAAGCTAAGCTTTCTGCCTTCCCCAAAGCAAGAGTTGCTGCTTACCTATGGCTTTGAAGTGAATCCCACTATCTTTTTGGTTTTTCGAGGCAGGATTTCTCTGTAGTCTTGGCTGTCCTAGACCTTGACCATTTTTTGGCTTTGAGCTTAGAGATCAGCTGGGATTAAAGGCATGGGCCACCATACCTGGCAGAATACCGATGTCCTAACTGCATCCCTTTGGGCTCCCTAGACTTAGGCAGAGGTCACCAACCACTCTGGCTACCTTACCTGGGCCTGGCCTTGCTGCTCCCACATAGGTGTTCGTTGTTACTGAACCTTATTCATAAGGAGCTCACTTTTCCAGAAACAGTGCTTAAAGTAATATAGTATTGGGATAATATGGTAAGAGCTTGTGCTCTCCTCCCCAGGTGTGGGTGAGTCACATCCTTGTGTCTAGCATATTCTTGCTGCATGTGCCCCCTCCCCCCTCCCCAGCATCAAGGCCAGATGAACCTCCTTACAGAAGGTCAGTCAGAATAACAAGGGTGAATAGAGTGCATAAAGTATTCTGCCATTGGCACTGGCACAACATTGGCTGCAGCAGTGCCAGGAGTGCTTCACTTTATTATGTTGCTGCTCCTCATCTGCCATGCCTTACTTGAAGGGTTAGTAAATATGAAGTTTTCAGATGCTCAGAAGATACCTTACCTGTTCATGGTCTAGCCCGAAAGTGGCTTACGGAATATATTTGGAAGGTTCTTTGTGAGGTGGGAGCCTGAGAGTAGTGTCAGACCAATGGAGCTATCACATGCTATGTAAGCCTGGGAGCGAGGAGGTGGGAACCTAGAGAGCAGTGTCAAGGGTTGGATCAACAGGCCTACCGCACACTTGAGCTTGAAAGAGTGGGAAGGTGGGGACAAGTGGCTATAGCCCTCATTCATAAGCCTGTCCTGCTGTTCAGTCAGGCTGCAGGGCTTCCTTTTGTGGGGAGTGACAGTTTGGATGTGTGTTTTTGAGATGGGATCACACTGAATGTGAATAAGACTTGATCCTCCTCTATGTCTCAAGGACTGGGATTGTAGACATGCACCACCCACACAGCTTTGCTAAATCTCTCTCTCATTTGTTGGGGTTTTTGGTTTGTTTTGATTTTTGAGACAGGGTTTCTCTGTGTAGCCTGTCTAGGTAAGGCTATCCTGGAACTCAGATCCATCTTCCTCTGTCTCCTGAGTGCTGGGAGTGAAGGTGTGCACCACCTTGCCCAGCATTTGTTAGGGCATTCTATGGCCACTGGTCAATAGTAGAGAGAAATGATTGCATTGTGAGTATATTAACCTCAGCATCTGGAGAGATGGCTCACAGCTTCAGAATACTTGCAGAGAAAGGATCTGATTAAGCCTAAAATAAAAACTAAAACCAGGTAGGTGTGGTGGCATATGGATTTAGCCTTCATACTGGGGAGGCAGAGGCAGGAGGATCTCTGTGAGTTTGAGGTCATCCTAGTATACATAACGAGTTTCAGGACAGCCAGGGTCTGTGGGAAAACCTATCTAATAAGAACAGACAACTGAAAAACCTACGTAGTCCCTTTTAGAAAAATTTTCCACATTTCTTCTGGCTAGTCTGTTCTGTTTTTTGTCCTGTGACTTACTGGCTTACTGGAAGCTTACTGGCTTCCAACTCATTTTTATAACTGAGTCTATCGGTGCCCCTCCTCACCATTCCATCTGGTTACTGGCATGAACCACCATGCCTTGCTCTCTTTTGGGTTCATTTGTGTACATATTAGGTCCAGAGGTCACTGTCAGTGTCTTCCTCAGTCACTTTCCATGTTAGCTTTGAGACAGGTTCTTAACTGAGCCTGAAAGTCACTGTTCAGCCAGTAAGTCCCAGAGATCCAAACTCTGGTCCTCATGCATGCATGGCAAGTTCTGCACCTAGACTGAGCCAATTCTGCCCATCTTCTTCACCCCCAAAGGCAAGAGCTTACATAGTTTAATCTAGTCTTGAGCTTTCACGTTCCTGATTGTCTCCGTATTTCTTGTATGGTTATGTATGCAATGTGTTTACTTGGGTTGTACCACATAAATGTTTTGTTCTAGCCTAGCAAAGAAGCCAGTTTTCATGGGTGATGTAGTATCTTTGGACCATCTTGCACAGTGTTTTTGTTCTGTGTTTCTATGGCTAGTTCTGTCATCAAAATCAGGCACTTCTTTTGATTAAAGTAAGGAGGCTGAAGGGCAGACAGTGAGACAATGGAAACAGATCGGTGGGTTACTATTGTGGGTTAGGAGCTTTAAACTCTGGTGCTTCTCTCCTTTTAGGTCCCGCGGCAGTGCTGGTGGCCATGGGTCCCGAAGCCAGAAGGAGCTGCCCACAGAGCCCCCCTACACAGCTTACGTAGGAAATCTCCCTTTTAACACAGTTCAGGGTGACATAGATGCTATCTTTAAGGATCTCAGCATAAGGAGTGTGCGGCTAGTCAGAGACAAAGACACGGACAAATTTAAAGGTAAGTCTGAAGTACTGTGGCTAGGTGTAGAAGGTTAAGAGGGATGCGTAAGTGGAAGTGCGCTGGTGAGCAGAAGCTCTGCACTAGCATGTGTCCTCTTAGCCTGGTCTACAGAGAGAGACCTGTACAGCCCTTAACTCCGTTTTGCAGCTCCTCTTGGAGCAACAGTGTTTTATGCTTTATGTGCTTTGTAGTGAGATGTGTGTGTCTGGGGTCTGCCTGCCTAGCTTTCATGCAGTTCTGTCTCTGTAGGCACAGGAGCCATCTCAGAGGAAACTAAAGACAGCTTTAAAACAGAACAACAAAAACCCATTTACTTGTTATGTGTTTGTACATCCCTGAAAATAATCCTACCCCCGAGACAGAGTGTGTAGCCTTGGATGTCCTGGGCTTACTTTGTAGACCAGGCTGGCCTCAAACTCACAGATCTGCCTGCCTCTGCCTCCTGAGTTCTGGGATTAAAGGCGTGCGCCGCCATGCCTGGTGAAAACAACTTTTTGTTTGTTTGCTTACTTGTTTGTTTTTGTTTTTTTAAGATTTATTATGTAGACAGTGTTCTACCTTCATGTATGTCTGCATGCCATAAGAGGGCACCAGATCTCATTATAGTTGGTTTTGAGCCACCATGTGGTTGCTAGGAATTGAACTCAGGACCTGCCCACAACATTTTTTAATAGATTTATTTTTACATTGTATTCATATGTGAATGTTATGCACCATGTGTGAGCCTATTAGATTGCCTAGATTTATAGTTACAGATAGTTATGAGTTATATATGGGTTTAAGGAATTGAACTCTAGTCTTCTATAAGAGCTCTTAACCGCTGAGCCATCTTTCCAGCCCTGAAAATAACCTGAGTTTCTCCCTCACCCTTAGCATTTTTCTTGGTGGCCTCCTGGTTGATAATTGTTATATAATCTGGAAGTAAATGGTATCAGTCCCCTTGGGAAACTGGGCAAGTTTGGGAGGGCTAGTTTATTCCACAAACAGTTAAAGTGTGCTCAGTGTTGTGAATGGGCCAAGGAAAGGGAAGAGGCGTAGATATAGCCTGGCTCCCAGGCCTAAGTGCATGGTCTTGGTTCATTCAGCTTAGCCTGGGCATCCAAAAGAAGTTCAGGGTGGAAGCCAGGCCAGACACAAAGCATGTGAGTGTGCCTTTACATAGGCTTTGCTTCAGACCGTGCAGCTGGGAATAGTGTATTACTGGGCAGTGGTACAAGTATCAGAATCCCAAGCTTTGTACTAATAAGTACTAGCAAACCAAATTTGCATAAAGCTTTATGGGTCAACCTAGCTTTGGACTGCATCTGTATTGGATGTCTTGGGGTCTGTCTCTTGGAACATTTTGTTGAGTTATAGCTTAAGAGGGCGAGGTATATGGCTGAGCTGTGGTTGCCCCTCACCAAATCCACTTAGGGAAGACAACTCCCCTTAGCCAGCCACAGGTTAGTGTTCTCTTGCAGATAGTGAGCGGGGGCTGGCCCAGATCTTCAGAGCTTCACTTAGTGCTTCACAGTGGGGACTGGTTTTTATACAGTAACCTGTGAGAAGGACACACGGTACTGTATGAACACATGCCTCCTCAGTCCTTAACCCAGACTTAGCCATCACAGAAAAGGCCATGTTAGAATCATTGTCTGGCATTACTTGTTATAACACACAGACATGTAACCAATTGACATCAGAGAACTTGATCCTTTTGCTAGGAATATTTTTTAGCTTTGAAACAAATTTTATGAGTAGGAATTTAGTAGGCACTATTGAGCCCCTTCCTTCAAGCATTGTAGGTATTAATTTGAATCTCAAATGAGAAGCCAGACATTTCTGTGGTGGTCCAAAAAAGTTTGACAGTTGTAGTGATATAAGCAGAAGGCTGGGGCATGGTTCTGTGGCAGAGCACTTCCCTAACCATACACAAGGCTCTGTGTTCTACCCTAGCACTTCAAAAAAGAAAATAAGTAAATATAAGGTGGAAACATTGTAAAACCTGTTTCTGTTTCAGTGCTTATTGGGACAGCATTTTCTACCTGATAGAATATAATTAATGTTTTGGAATGTGACTTAGTTGATAGAGCGCTTGCCTAGCTTGCTCACAGCTCTGGGTTCTATCCCTAGCATTACATAAACCAGGCACAGTGGTATATACCTATAATCCCAGCACTTGGGAGGTAGAGATAGAAGGATCAGAAGTTCTGGTTATTTTTAGTTTTTTATGTAGCTGGTTTGAGGCCACCCTGGGCTACATGAGACCTTATCTTGGGGGACGGAGGAAATACTAGCATGTCCTATGATCTACTGTCACCCAAAAGGTACAGCACTACTGGTGTCTAGTGATGCTAATGAGATTCCAAGTGGCCTGGAGTCCAGGATATATGTACAAGGCAGCTTCTGTTTTCTTCAGGGTTCTGCTACGTAGAATTTGATGAGGTGGATTCCCTGAAGGAGGCTCTGACTTACGATGGTGCGGTAAGTACCTCAACTTCCTTGCCCCAGCAGCAGTCTGAGGTGTGTGCTCTTGTTGATAAGTAAACTGTTTTCTCTTTGTTCTCAGCTCTTGGGTGACCGATCACTTCGTGTGGACATTGCAGAAGGCAGAAAACAAGATAAAGGTGGCTTTGGATTCAGGAAAGGCGGACCCGATGACAGAGGTGACTAGCTGTTTTAAAACTTGATGCAACTTGCTATGTGCACACATTACTTGCGCACATCATTTACTGAGCGTGACTGAGAGGTCTGATGGCCCTGAGAGCTTAGGTTTTGTCATATTTCTGCAGTAACTTAGCGTTTCAGTTGTAATGAAACACCATGACAAAAACAACTTGGAGGGAAGGGTTCATAAACTTTTCATAAGTGAAGGAAGTCAGGGCAGGAACCTGGAGGCAGGAGCTAATGCAGAGACCCTGGGCAGGGCACTGCTCGCTACCTTGTTTCTCATGGTTTGCTCAGCCTGCTTTCTTGGAGCACCCAGTATCACCAGCCCAAGGGGTGTCACCACCCACAATCACTAAGAAAATGCCCTACAGGCTTGTGCACAGCCCAGTCTTATGGAGGCATTTTCTTAATTGAGGTTTCCCCCTTCTCAGGACTCTAGATTGTGTCAAGTTGACATGAAACTGTCTGATGTATGTTTCTTGCTCTCTAAATTTGGAAGCCAAGGCAGAATCTGAAGCAGAGACCATACAGGCAATGCAGCATCCTAACATGCTCAGTTTGCTTTCTTAAACAATCCAGGCTTACCTACCCACCTTTGATTGGCCCCTCTCCCATCAGTCTTTAATCAAAACAATTTCTGAATTGAGGTTTCCTCTTCATAAATGGTTAAGTTTGTCTCATGATGAAAACTAATGAGCATAGATCTCAACTTTATCTTTTTTTGTGTGTGTCCTCAGGAATGGGTGGCTCTCGAGAATCTAGAGGTGGATGGGATTCCCGGGATGACTTCAATTCTGGTATCAGTATTTATTTAAACTTTCCACTCCATTGTTTTCCTTTGTAGACCAGGCTGGCCTCGAACTCCCAGCAGTCCACCTGCCTTTGCCTCCCTGAGTGCTGGGATTAAAGGCATGCACCACCAGGCCCAGCTTTTGCTTTTTGCTTGCTTGTTTGTTCATCTGTTTGTTTGTTTTGAGACAGGGTTTCTCTCTGTAGCCCTGGCTGTCCTAGACTTGCTTTGTAGACCAGGCTGGCCTTGAACTCACAAGAGTTCTCTGCCTCCTAGTATGCTGGGATTACAGGCATGTGACACCAGGCCCAACTTTTGCTGTTTTTTGTTTGTTTGTTTTTGTTTTGATAGAAATACAAAGAAGTAGAGGAAAATGTCCCAGTAGACCTGGGAGTAGGGTAGCTCAGTAGGTAGTCATGTGGAAAGAGGTCTTGAGTTTTAAGTCCTGCACCGCATGTGCTCACATGCCTCACCTACCAGAGATAGCAGCCAGGGTGCTAACCTTGACTTTGTATAGTAAGGGTTTTCATGGCGTACTTCTAGAAGTCCAGGTATGGGCTTGTTTTGTTGTCTCCTGCAGAGCCTTTCTGTTGGGCTTGGAACTGAAGATATGAGCGATTGTCTACTGTGTATATGTGTACCATTTGTGTGCTTGGCTCCCTCAAATGTCAGGAGGGCATCTTAAAATAACCTATAACTTATATATAATCCCAGCTCAGATGACTGAAGTGGGAGATCCCAAGTTTAAAGTCAGTTTGAGTCATATAGTAAGATCCTGACTTAAAAAACATGAAAAGTATTAAGTTGCAAGGAGTAAAACTTCTGCTTTGCAAAAGGAATTTGAGTAAAGGAAGCAGACCCATTTGTCTGAATGCATTCTTGTCCCCTGTATGTGCTATTTGTTTTTTGTTTGTTTAGACAGGGCCCACCATATAGTCCAGGCTGGCCTCAAACACAGTTCTGTTTCCTCACAAGCACTGGCACTAAAGGCATCTGCCACCTCCTCTGTACACATAAGCCACAGTGTGTGTGTGTGTGTGTGTGTGCGCGTGCAGGTCAGAGGACAGTTTCCAGAAGAGGTTGTCTCCTTACAGTGTATGGGGACTAGGCATTATAGACAGGTCAACAGGCTTGGCAGCAAGCATCTTTCCTTGCTGAACTGTCTTTTGGTTTATTTTTGAGACAGGGTCTCTCATTGGCCAGAATTTTATTTGTTCAGCTAGGTTGGCTGGCCAGTGAGCCCCGGGTATTCTCTGTCTTTGTCTCCTCAGTGCTGGGATTACAAGCCCATGACACTAACTACATGAAAGCCTGTGGAGATGAATCTTTAGCTCCAGATTGCCTGGAGGTGACTGGCAGCTGGGGGCCACCTGATGTGGGTGCTGAGAACTGGGCTCAAGTCCTGAGAACAGCAGACCTGATGGATGGACACTGGGCCTGTCCACCCACCACCTTTTTTTTAAATGGAGGTTTCTTGGTTGTGCCTCAAACTTAGCTGCAATCCTGCCTCTGGAAAAAAAAACCTTTTTGCTGAGAATTCAGCATCTCTTTTTTGGGGGGAGGGGATGTTTTGAGACAGGGTTTCTGTCTGTAACCCTGGCTGTCCTAGAACTCACGATGTAGCCCAGGCTGACATCAAACCCATAGATCTGCCTACCTCTGTCTCGCAAAGTGCTAGGATTAAAGGTGTGCACCACCACCCAGCCTGCACGTTTTTTATACACTTAATTTTTAAAAAAAAATTCCAGATACTAGGCAAACTAAACATTAAATTGAGAATCAGTTCTCAGAACATTGTCTGTCTCTTTGATGTGATAGTGTAAACAATTGTTAATTCTTTGTCTTCTTTTTTAGGCTACAGGGATGACTTCTTAGGGGGTAGGGGGGGCAGTCGCCCTGGGGACCGGCGAGCAGGACCTCCAATGGGGAGTCGCTTCCGAGATGGCCCTCCCCTGCGCGGCTCCAACATGGACTTCAGAGAACCCACAGAAGGTATGGCAGACATCCTTGGGACTTGCTCTCAACCCCTGTAAACCTTCCTTCAGTAGGCTGGCCTCAGATGTCAGTCATCAAACTTGTAAGCGGCCATTTTGAAAATCAGATAGTCTTCGGGCACACACAACCTTGATCCTAAAACTAAGGGAAGCAGAGGCAGGAGAAGCTCTGTGAGCTTGAGGCCAGCCTGGTCTACAAAGTGAGTCCAGGACAACCAAGGCTACACAGAGAAACCCTGTCTTAGGGAGACAGTGGTGGGGGGTATCTATCATCCTGGCACTTGGGACAGAGGTCCAGAGGTGGGTAGAGGCAAGAGGATCCAGAAGTCAGTGTCTTCCTCAGCTTCAAGTTTGAGGCAAGCCTGGGCTACATTCGCCTCTGTCAAAAGGGGCCTTTTAAGTTCCTGCAGTTTGGTCATCAGCTTGGATGTGTGGCATGGCACGCACACATACCTACATAACCTGTGTTGTTTTCTGTCTTCCAGAGGAACGAGCACAGAGACCACGGCTGCAGCTTAAACCTCGGACAGTGGCAACACCCCTCAACCAAGTAGCCAACCCCAACTCAGCCATCTTTGGGGGAGCCAGGCCCAGAGAGGAAGTGGTTCAGAAGGAGCAAGAATGAGCTTAGGTTGGGAGGGAACGGGGCGTGGGGGAGCTGGAGCGAGACCACAGCCTGGTGGCGGCCGGTCGCCCTGCAGGCCCCGTTCCCACCTGGCACTGTCCTCCTTACAGCGGAAACACAGAGCTTGTGAGTGCATGTCAGCTGTTAACAAGTGGTTTCTAGTACATTCTTGGCTTTGCTATATCTATCTAGTGCCTGTTTTGTGCTTTCTTTCTGTTTTCTTTCTTTTCCTTCTCATTCTTGGCCTCTCCCTGCCCCTTCCCACGTGGTGTGGATGTGGTCACGTGTGGAAGGTGGGCTGAGGTGCTTCATCCTCCTTTGCTTTCTTTCTTTCCTTTATGCACCCTGGCCACACTCCAGGTGTGCTGTCCTGCTTTTTCTCAGAGCTTCTCTCCATCCTGCATGTCGAGTTCTGTGTTGCTATGGCTTCTGGGAAAGAGCTAGAGCCACCAGCCAGGTGGCTGGTGGTGACTTGTTGGTATCCAGCTGGGATGAGCATGCCGAATTAGAGGCACCTTGCTTTTAAAACAAGGAAACATGCCTGCTGGTCCTGACAGGCTGCTGTGTTTGGTGCCTATCACCTGCCCCAGCAGCCTGTTGAGGCATGGTGGGCTCCTGTCAAACAGTGAGGCCGAGAGGGTGCAGGGAAATCGGGACATTCTGCACTGGTGGCGACCTGAGTGCCAGCAGCCATGTGGCTTTGCTCCTGCTCACTCTTAAGACCAAGTGCAAGCTCATTCCCTGCTCTTCCTGGGCCATGGAGGCCCCTTGGGGGTGCAGCCCACTGCAGCTCAATCCGCTTCCTGCAGCTAAGGGCTGTGGGAAGCAGGGGTGGTGCTGGAGCTGCACTGGGCAGCTGTGCTTGCACTGAGTCTATGCGCTCTTTCCCTGTGTCTGTCTGCTCCGGGGCACTTAGCTCAAGAGGCTGCTCCCCATCGCAGCTCAAGGCCTAGAGGCTGGCACTTTCTCTGATCAGTTGCACAGCTGTTGACCCTCAGTACCTAGGTGTCTAGAAACCTCTAGGCTTGCTGCCTCCTCTGTGGGGCAGACCCTTCTCCTACAAACAGTGTTGAGCACTCACTTGGGAGCAAGGGAATCAGGCTTTGCTTTTAGTTTGAACAGCTGAGTGTGAACAAATGGAAAATGATTTGGCACCAAGTTCCCATCTGTTCCAGTTAGAGCAGTTAGGGGCCAGCCAGCCTTAGGAAAGGGGGCTGCGAGAGGTGCGCAGCTTGCTTAGTAGCTAGCAGCTTCCTGCCAGCCTATCCCTTAGCTCATGATTGTCTTTGTCGAAAGGTCTCGGCAATTTACAGAACTCACTCCTTCCCTCGCCTGCCATCTTCTCTGCTTCTGAGATAAGAACCATTTGTGTAACACCAATACCTAACTTAAGACAGACATGCATTGCGTGGTTGTAATCAAAGCTGATGCTTTCAGATGATCTAATCCATCTCCAATGCGGAAAAGACAGAACAGGCACGTCCATCCACACTGCTGGGCGCCCAGCTGACTCTGTACGAATGGAATTCCAAACACTTAACACATTCAGTTCTATGACAGAAAGTGAGTCTATGGATATGGTATTTTGTGAATGATCGTTTAAATAAAAGAGAACCTTACGTAACATTTACTGCTTGTCTTTCTGGCCACTTGTGAAGTTGAGTTTTGAATTTTGGGGTGCTATTGAGAAACGTTTAGAAGTGATTCAAGTGGCAGGGGCCCAGCAGCTTTTTAGCCATTCAGAGGGTCAAGCACTGTGCCACTGAGTGTGCTGTCTTTTGGCTGCATTTTATGGTTTGTTAGATGGCCTACTTTGCAGAAGCCTGATCCTCGGAATTTCAGAAGAAGGTGGGGTTTGGCACCCAAAGGACAGTGTTTATTGTGTGAGCATCTCCAGCATCCATGTAAAACATACTGCACACCTGTGATCACCACGCTGGGGAGACAGACAGGAAGATATCTAGGTCTTGCTGGCCGCCCAGTCTAGCCCACGTATGTGAGCTCTGGTTCAGTGACAGACCCTGTATTTTAAGAGGGCCTATGAGGGGCTAGAGATGGCTCAAAAATTAAGGGTACCAGCTATAGCAGCTGGAGAACATAGGTTTCATTCCCAGTGCCCACATGGGAGTTCCCAAACATCTCTAACTCCAGTCCTAGGAGGTCTGGTGTCTTCTGACTGCCATCATCAGGCACAAATGCATGTGCAGATAAAATGCCCTAATAAATAAAAAAAAAAAAATGTCTTATTTGGGCATAGTGAACACCTTTAATCCCAGTACTCAGAAGGCAAATCTCTTGGATTCAAGACTAACATGGCCTACATAATGAAACCATGTCTCAAAAGTGAGGAAACTTACAAAGATGCTCATCAGCTTACTGCCTGTATGCCCCCAGGAGTCACCTTGTAAGGGTAGGTGTGACGCTAGCAAAATGTCCAAATAAAAAGGATCTTCTTCATGTTTAAACCATCTACATTGATGTTCCTGAGATGAGGTCTGCTGTTGTGTGGGAAATTTGTATTGCTTGGTCTTAGGAATTGAACACAAAACTTATATGCTACGTGAAAACACTACAACTGAGCCACACCCCAGCCTCTGGTGTTCCTGGACTGATTTCACAGAACAACAGCGTGCTCAAGCGTTCTTCCTTTGGGATTCATTTTGTTAAACTAGATTGTCTCCCCAGAGTCTGGTCTTGGTGATGCTGACAGCAGGATTCATGTAGATGGGTGTGGGTCCCCACAGTGGCTAGAATTTTGGGTCTCCTGGAGCTAACTTTAAGTGTGTATTTGTACTACATGGACTCAAGGCTGATAAGGGCCAAAGGAAGGAACTGGCTCTGTTGGACCTGGAGTTGCAAAGACTTGTAGGCTGTCCTGTGGGTGCTTGGGGTCAAACCCAAGTCCTGTGCAGGAGCAGCCAGTGCTCTGATCCCTGAGCTGTCTCATCGCTGGCCCTAAGAGTGAGTTGTGTGGGAGCGTTTGGCCTGAATGAGTGTGTTTGCACCGTGTGCACGAGCATTTTCCCCACCGAGTAGTCGGGAGGTGTTGCCTCTCCTGGAGCTGGCGTTAACAGCTGTTTGGGAGCTCTCG
>CM053766.1:94455540-94523780 GCA_028658305.1 Pachyuromys duprasi
CCTCCATATGTGTCCACAGAAACTGTAAATTTAATTTGGGAAACAAAGGAAAATTTACTACAGCCTCCTCAGTCCTTGCTGTATCTAAATTTGCTACATCCTTAACTCTGAAACATTAGATACTCAAAAACAAATGCTTTTTGTCATCAGTAGTTCTGTAGTGTTCTGTTGGACCCTAATTAGTTGGGGTTCCCTGGGAGATGAAAAAAGTGATTGGCAGAGCAGTGACTATCCCAGCTTGTCCCTCTGAAGGGAGGCAGGAGACGGTCATATGCCCAGAAAGCACCAAGGGTCCTTGTGGTTGGTAGAAGTCTCATGTTACACTGTTGAAATAAAGAACATGCTCACCGCTAAAGCTGTGCAGGGAGGCAGAGGCGGGCAGATCTCAAAGAGTCAAAAGTTTCAGGACTAAAGAGCTGGTTCATCAGCACTGTTCTGAACCTACAAGGTGGCTCAGCAGTCTTAACTTGATTCAGTTCCAGGGGATCTGGTTATCCTCCTCCAGTTTCCAGGAACCAGGCACACAAGGATTGCACAGACATATATGCTGGCATTATTCAATAATTCTAGCTATTCCAAAGACTGAGGCAGAATGGTTGCAAGTTCAAGGCCCATCCTGGACTACATAGATAAGAGAATCTTAAAATAAATTAGAAGTGTTCCTCTACATCTAGGCTGTGCCTTGGGGGTGGAACCTAGGCAAGTGAGCACCAGCTGAGAAGCATCCCAGGCCCCTGTTCTGGTTTTGGTGGTGTTGGTTAATTAACTGTGCATTTATATGCAGGTGCCCTAAAGAGGCCAGAAGAGGGCATAGTGGCTATACTAGCAATCAAGGATGGATGCTGAATTGTTACCAAAGTGAGGGAAGGAGCCCAGCCATGAACACTAGCATTTCCTTTAGGGGTTCTCTACCTCCCCACCTGACCCCATAGAAAAGAAAAAAATCTTAGGAACCAAGTGAACTGTCTGCCTGGTACAGCTTTCTAATGGAGCTGGCTTCAGTAGTCCCAGGGTCCAGGTGGGGCCAGCTTCTGAACTGCCTGCCCTACTTTGCTTTCCCACAAGGTGGCAGCAGCAGGCTCAGGGCAGAGACTGGGAAAAAACAGACCAGGACTAATGGAGCCCAGAGGTACTGCAGCAGATTGCAGAGTGGGACCATCTCCCTCCAGGCTTTGACGTCCCCAGCAGGTAGGATATTTCCAAGTTCCAGGGTGCACTGAGCTAGACAGGTCATTGATCCTTCTCACTTGAGGCAGTGGTGCCTACTGACCTCTGAACCACAGGGAAGTTGGGGCATGGCTCAGTTGTTAAAGCTCAGAAGCCAAAGACCCGAGCTTGGATCCCCAACACCCATGGTGAAGCTGAGCGTCAACACCAGTGATCTTAGCACTGAGGACATTGAAACATGGCTATCTGGAGCTTGCCAGGCTAGCCAGTCTAGGCTGCTTGGCGAGTCTCAGGCCAGTGAAAGAGAAATTAAGGTGGGAATTGGGTATGGTCCCAGCATTTAAGAAACAGGTAGATCTCTGTGATTCCCAAGTCAGTCAGAACTACACAGTGAGACCCAAAATGAAAAAATAAAACCTTGAGGTGGGCTGAAAGATGTCTCAGTGGGTAAAGGTGCATTCTACCAAGACAAGAGTTCTATTCCTAGAACCCACATGGTGGAATAAGAACCAACTCTGCGAATCTTCTGACTTCCACATTGCTTGGTCATACATGTGCCCACACACATACAAGAAAAACAAACAACTAAAGACAGGCAGTTTTGTTTTTTAAAGGCAGATGACACCGAGCCAGCATGTTAGTGCATGGATCTCTGAGTTCATGGCCACCCTGGTCTACAGAGCAAGTTCCAGGACAGTCATGGCTACACATAGATGACTTCTGGCCTCGACGTTCATCCACCACACAAGCACACAAAGAGGCAGCTTTGCTGTCTATCCAGCTGTCTTTGACACTGGTCCTTTGCTATCTGCTGTTTGGTGTGTGTTCTATGGGATTCTACTACTCTTGTCTCCTTGCCTCTGATCCCCACTCTCAAATTTCTGGTTGCTGGCAAGACTAGCTTCCTCTTGCCTTTGGTTGTCAGTGTGTCGCCATAGCTGGGTCTCTTTTTGATCCTCTCCTGGCCTGTGTGTGTGTGTGTGTGTGTGTGTGTGTGTGTGTGTGTCCATGTCCTTCCTACACAACTTTGCATTTGTCCTATCCACTTCTGTGTGTCCATGTGAACTCGGGTTGACTCTCCTCCCTACCCCTCACTGGGTGCCTCCCTTCTCTATGCTCCATGTGACCTATGTTTGTGCATTCAGTTTGGTGCGTGCTGTGTGTGAGCCCTGGGCTTTTGTTCTTTCCGTGCCCATCTCTCACTTCCCATTTCTCCTGTCTGTTTCTGTTTTCTTTTTTATCAGCACTCCACCCCCATGCATGTGTGTGTGTGTGCACCCATGCAGTACATATGCATGTGTATGTATGTGTACATCAGAGGAAAACTAGCAGGTATCAGTTCTCTCTGTGTTTCCTGGTGTTAGAACCCAAGTTGTTAGGCTCAGTGAAAAGTGAGCCATGTTGCCTAACCTTTCTCTCTCTCTTACTCTTTCTCCATCTCTCCTTTCTCTCTTCTCTCTTTCTCTCTCTCTCTTTCTGATAGGGTCTTAATATGTCCTGGCTGGAGCTCACTACATAAACCAAGCTGGCCTCACACTCACAGAGACCTGCCTGCTGCCGCCTGCATTTAAAGGTCTTACCACCATGCTCTTGTCTTTCTTTTTCTGTCTGCTCCGCCCCCTTTGTCACCAAGCAGCCCAGCAGTCTAGCCGAGGCGGATGTAGAGGGATGATTCAGTGGTGACAGGAAACAACTGCCTCGCCTGCTGCCCACCAGAGTCTGTGCTGTTGGCATCGGCTTGGGCAGGTGTGCGGGCACAGGATGGGGTGGCCATGGTGAGGAGCCCCCACTCTCAGGTAAGCTTTTCCCAGGGGTGTTCAGCTTGAGCAGGTGTCCTATACCCCACAAGACCCTTAGCTATAGACTGAGTGGAGGCCGGGACATGTGATAATTTCTACCCTGGCCTGGCACTGTAACCCTCAAGGAAAGCCTGCTTCAGGGGATTTAGGCATCTACCTACCTGTCATTGTCTTTCTAAACCTCTAGCCTCTGAGAACCCCAAGAAGCCCTAGGGTCGTTCTGTCACTACCAGAGACTGGGGAGAGCCAGCCAAAAGTCAGAGATGAACTCAGTTTCATCTGTGAAAGGTTGGCTAATGGCACAGGCCTGTGGGTGGATCTAGGATATTCTAGGGAACTGTGCCCAGGCCCTGTCCCAGCCAGGAGGAAGTTACTGTCCCCAAAAATCCACCGAGGCCTGAGCCAGCTTGTACCGTCTGAGGGATAACTCCTGTAGAGCTGATAGCTCCTTGGTTCTGGCTCTGCAAACTGGTGGCCCAGGTTGGCCAGAGACAGAGCCTGCCAGACCTCTGCACATAGGCATACTCCCCTTGCCCCCTCTACACACACTCACAACCAGCCTGGCCTTCTGGTCCCCAGTCCTGTAATCATGGCTGTAGGAATGGTGAAGTGGAAGTGTGGTGCGGTCAAGGCCAGCCTGTGCTCCATTGTGAGACCCTGTTTTAAGGGAACAAACTACAGAAAAGTTATTCAGCTAAGACCACAGTCCCAGAGTAGCACCCCAGAAGTAAAGCCATCCCAGGTCAATGAGATTGGATGCACTCCTCATCCAAGCTGACTCTTAGGGCCTCTGTTTTCTGAACAGTCAACAGTTGATTGCAGAGCGATCACTCAGGGCCATTGAAGCTGGAGGCTCAGAAGCAAGCCTTGTTCATTTGAAAACTGCCCACTTCCCTTTGAGCTATTTTGGCCCACAGAGCCATGGGGCTGTGGCAGTCCCCCCGACACCCACAGCTAGCCCTGCTCTGGCCCCTAGGGGCCTTCTGCAACTGCTGGGTTGCCCCGCCTGCAGATCCGGGCTCAGCCTGCCTGCTGTCATAGCATCAGGTGAGATGGAGGGAGTTCACCAGGCCTGCTCTGGATTTCCATCTTTTTCTGTGTTTCTTTGTGGCACAGGATGTGCCTCTCAGAACCTCCAATTTGCTCCCTCAGAAGAAAACAGTGGGGCTCAGGGGGATCTCCCACCTTAGAAGCAATCCCCAGACCCTATCCAGGAAGTACCCCATGCACTCATACCTGCTGTCTTGATTTGTTTTTCAATATTTTAATATATTTTTAATTGTATGTGTGGATAGGTGCGCCTGTGCCACAGTGTAGGTCAGAGGAAAACTTGGAGGAGTTAGTTCTCACGACCATGTGGGTCCTGGGGCTCAAACTCAGGCCATCAGACTTGAGAGCTATCTCACCATCCCCCCATGCAGTCTGTTTACTTGCACAAATTATGCATAATAGGCTAGGCATTTCCATGGGTGGAGGAGATGCATCTTGATCATATTCACCCCCAATTACTTCTCTTGTCCTCCCCATTTCCACTAATCCCTGCCCCCTTCCCAACGAATCCCCTTCTGATTTCATGTCCTTTTTCCAGCGTGGTGGGATAGTGTGGTGGCCCAATGAATATCAAGTTTGCTTACAGTGTGAGTAAGGGGTTATCTAGGGGAGCATGCACATCGTACCACTGAGGAAGATATCGCTCTCTCCTCCAGTAACCTTTTTAAAATCTAAACTTTTACGTAAATTGGAACATGGTGGCACACCCCTATAATCCCAGCACTTGAGAGGCAAAGGCAGGCCAGCCTGGTCTACACAGTGAGTTTCAGACCCACCAGGGCTACACAGTGACTCACTTCTCAAAAACAAAATGTATATGTATGTGTGCTTTGCTTGCATGCCTGGTACCTACAAAGGCTGGGAGAGGATTGGGTCTCTTGGAACTGGAATTATAGATGGTTGTGAGATGTGGGTGCTGAGCATCAAACCCAGATCCTCTGGGAGAGCAGTCCATGCTCTTGATCTCTGAGCCATCTCTCCAGCACCACCTCCCATCCGCCTTTTCCCCCCATGCTGGGAATGGAGCCCAGGGCCTTCCCCTCGCTAGGTTAAACTTGGGCATATCCCTCTGAGTGATTCTAGGTGGTTGCTCGACACTAAGCCACGTCCCTAGTCCATTACTGGGAGATTCCAAGCAAATGTCTTAACCATGCCCCTAGGCCTTTTTATGTTTTGAGACAGGGTCTCAGTGACTTTGAACTTGCAATATGCCTGCCTCTGCCTCCTGAGCAGCTAGGGTTGGCAGAGCACCACTATGCCTGGCATATCCCCTTCGTTAGCTCCCACAGCCCATCACCAAGCCCTTCTGAGGGAATCCAGGCATGTGCTTCTAGGTGTCACCAAGCAAGATAGTACATCACCTCGGGTTTGCTGCAGGCCACTGATAGTCCCTTTCTATGTCACATGGCTAAGAACTGTGACTATGACAAGTGTCACATGGCTGACCCTACTCTTACATTCATCATCTCCATGAGAAGCCTCATGTGACAGACTCAAAGGACATTTGTTATTTCCCCTGTGTGACAGGTCAGAGTGTATAGGTGACCTTGACAAACACTGTCCCAGCCTAACGGCTTCTGGAGTCCTGCTCATCCCTGTACAAAAGCTCTAATACCAAGAGGGCTCTCTGGTAGCCAAGGACTCTCAGATGAAGGATGATCTTCCTGCTAAAGGCCTGGGAAACTGAAGTCAGCAGGCCAGCTCCTAGGACCTTGAATGCCAAGTTTGCTTTTGGGGTCATAAGTGGGCTGACCTGAGCAAGCGCTGAATTGTATGTAGCCTGCCTGTTCACTATGCCCAAGACTTCCCCTGCTCTTTCCCCCCCCCTTGAGAAGACTGTCTTGTAGCCCAAGCTGGCTACTATGTAGCCAAGGATGACCTTGAACTGCCTCTGCCTCCTAAGTGCTAGAATTACAGGTGTACAGGAGTGAGACACCGCGATTTGACTCTCCTCCCCCCACCCTCCATTATTCACCCGTATTTCCTCCCCTTCCTCCTCTGCCCCCCTCTCTCTACATACATGTATATGTGTGTGTGTGTCCCTCTCCTTTTTCAAATATATAGATAGCATTGTGCTTTGCACCCAGAGCTTGCCTTGATCTCCTAGTTTTCTGGCTTCTGTTTCTTGAAATGCTAGAGAAGCAGTTCTCAACCTTCCTAATAACTGCAACCCTTTAATAGTTTTTCATGTTGTGGTGACCCGCATCATAAAATTATTTTTGTTGCTATTTCATAACTATCACTTTGCTACTGTTATGAATCGTAATGTAAATATCTGATATGCAGGATATCTGGTATGTAACCCCTGTTGACCCTCAAAGAGGTTGCAACCCACAGGTTGAGAACCACTGTGCTGGAGTTGTAGGCATGTGCCCTATGCTCAGTTTATGAGTCTCTTTGGTAGACAGAGTCAATGTCCTAACCAAGGGCCACACCCCTTGACCCCTCCCTGGGGGAATTCTAGGCAGGTGCTCTCATGCTTGGGGAGAAAAGGGTGTTGGATTTACTAACACTGGAGATACAGGTGGTCATGAGCCGTGAGCTGCCTGATCAGGAGTCCTCTGGAAGAGCAGCAAGCACTCTTAACTGCTGCGCCCTCTCTCCAGCCCCTCTGCCTTATTTTAGTTTTGTTTCTGACACAGGATCTCAGTCTTTAGCCCAGGCTAGCCTGAAACTCACCATGTTGGTTGTCTTGGGCTGTCCTGAAACTAATGGAAATCCTTCTGCTTCAGCCTCCGGAGTTGCTGCGATTACAGGTGTGAGCCCATATGCTAGGGCCAGGACTGAGGGCTGAACCCTCCCTTTCCACAAAGCTGCTGTGGGGGCTTTCTCTTACTTTCTCCACCTGTGACGTAAGGAGCCTGTCTCTCAGGACCAGGTAGATTGGGAACAGTTCTTAGAATTTTACTCAATTTCTTGGTGCTAATACTCTCAACTTTATAGCACATGTAGTCTGGTATGCTGGTCAGTATGCTAGTTAGTATGCAGTCAATATGCTGGTCACAATATGCTGGGAGATAGTTGGTTCAGTTCAGAAGTATGGAAGGCCATTTCATTGATGTTGCTAGAGCCAAGGACCAGAGAGAGATCAAAAGCGAATAGATGGGCCAGGGCAGCAGCTGGAGCCACAGCTCACACATCTCCAATGTAGCTTCACAGCCCGTCCCCCGGCCAACATGAGCACCGAGCTGGAGCTGCTGTGGCCATTGTCGATACTATTACTGCTGCTGTTGGGGTCCACAGCCTGGCTGTGTGTCCGGTGCGCCCGCCAAGGTAAGTGTCACACAGGAAAGGAGCGCTGGGAGTGCCGTGGAGAGTTATGTCCCCGGGCCTTGGGGCTGGACCAGGCTTTGATGGGAGAGCAGGAGGATGAGCACCTAGGAACCAGCTGGTGGCCCCTCTGTGGCCCCTGAGGACAGTGAGTATGAGCAGAGGCCAGTTCTGCTGGGTTGTGGGGGGTTACTCAGTCCAGGAAGTTGCTCTAGATATGAGAAAGGGGAGGCTGGCTACTGTGCATCCTCTATTTTGAGCTACTGTCACCCCAAAAAGGGATTAGGTACCTTTCCTTTCCTCCCTCCCTTCTTCCTCCCTCCTACTCCAGCTGTCTCCTTCCCTTCCTCCTTTTCTCTTCTCTCCTTTCTTCTGTCTTTTATCTCTTCCTTCCTCCTTCCTTTCATTTTCTTCCTTTTTTTAAAAAAGGATCTATCTAGATCTAGAGTGTTCTAGCCTGCAGGCCAGAAGAGGGTACCAGCTCTTTTTACAGATGGTTGGGAGTGACCATGTGGTTGCTGGGAATTGAACTCAGAACCTTCGGAAGAGCAGCCAGTGCTCTTAACCTCTGAGCCATCTCTCCAGACCCATTTTCTTCCTTTTAATCCTTTCTCTTTCAGACTGTCTCACACTGTAGCCTAGGCTAGCCTCAAATGTTCCTGCCCTCTGGCCTCAGGTTCCTGAGTGCTGGGATCATAGGCATGTGTCAACACACCCCACTGACAAGAGCTATCCAATGACAGACAGCCAAAAGGGACTTGACAAGGGCCTGGTGGAGTTACAAAGGGGGTTGGGGGACCCAGAATCCCAGCTCTTCTCCATTACACCCCCTTAGTTCAAGGGACACTTGCTATGCTGTTTCTCTCTCTTGCAGGGGTGAAGAAAACTGGGAAAATCTATGAGCAGAGGAACCAGTGAGTTGCCCCAGCTTGTCATACTTGAGCACCCTGCAATGGGGATCCCATTAGGAACCCAGTCCCTGCTTTCACTCACGCCTGCTCTGTAGAAGGCTCTAATGGCTGCCTGACATTCAGTGGAGGGAGAGAAAGAGGCTGGGGCTATCCGAGGGAATGTGCCGCCAGAGGGCAGTGGTAGTGGGGCAGACACCTGAGCTCCAGGTAGAATGGGAGCAGAATCTAAGAGACACCTAAGAGGGGCTGGGTACCTCCTGTCACCCTGTATATTCCAGAACCTGCCTGGGCCACAGAAGGAGTTCTAGGCCAATTGTCTTAAGTTTAAAAAGTAGGGGGCTGAAGAATGTCAGTAAAAGTGACTGACATATAAAACCTGAAAACCTGAGTTCAATCTCCCTGGAACCCACAGTGCGAGAGTATTATAGACTCCTTAAAACTGTTCTTCATATACACACACACACACACACACACTAAATACAGATAAAATGAACTTTTAAAAATAAAAAAGCAGGGCTTGTGAGATGGCAGGGCTTGAGGAACTGGCTGCTTTCCCAGAAAATCTGGATTTGATCTCCAAAACCCATATAACGGCTCACAACAGTCTTTTATCTTTCTTTCTGTTTGTTTTTTGAGACGGGGTTTCTCTGTGTAGTCTTGGCTGCTCTGGACTCTCTTTGTAGACCAGACTGGCTTGAACTCATAGAGATCCACCTGCCTCTGCCTCCCAAGTGCTGGATTAAAACTGTATACCAACATACCCAGCTCACAACAGTCTTTAACTCAGGTTCCAGGAGATCCATACCCTCTTCTGTCCTCCTCAGGCACCAGGCATACATGTGACGGGTAGATATACACATGGGCAAAATACCAATACACACAAAAAATAATTTTAGAAGTGAGGATTTGACTAAACTTGTAAAGCATGTGCCTAGAACCCCCCAGTGAGGAGCTGGGGTGTGGCTCAGTGGGAGAGCCCCTGCCTAGAACCCCCCAGTGAGGGGCTGGGGTGTGGCTCCGTGGTATGTATTGAGCTTGCTGAGTATGCTCAGCGTCCTCAGCTCAATGCCCAACATAAAAAAAGGCAAGGGGCAGGCATGATGGCACTTAGGAGGCAGAGACAGGTGGACTTCTGAGCTCCAAGCTAGCCTGGTCTACATAGTAAATTCCAGGCCAGTCAGGCCTACAAAGTGAGACCATATGGCAAAAAAAAAAAAAAAAGAAAGAAAGAAAAGAAAAGAAAAGGGAGGGAGGGAGAAAGAGAACCAGCTGACCATGCTCCTCCCCTCCCTGCTACATGCACATACACTGCCCACATACACAGCACAGCCTTCACGTGCACACCCCACTAGGTCCTGTCACTCACATAAACACCCTTCCTCATTTCCTTTTGCAACTGAAAAACCACAGTGAGATTTGAAAACAAAATCTTCCATCTCTGACCACACTGAGCCATGGCTAAGGCTTGCTTGTTTACTTTATTTTTAGCTTTTGAGGCAGGATTACTCCGACGCACTGGCTAGTGTAGAACTTACTTTGTAGACCAAACTGGCCTCAAACTCACATTGCTCCTCCTGCCTTGAGTGCTGGGAATCCAGGCATGCTCAGACAGACACATTCCCAGCTCAGCCTTGCCCCCTTCTCTGTGTGTCTTGTCCTCCGTCTCTCTGTCCTCTCTCTGCGTCCTTGCCTGGAGAATGCCAAAGCCCGGCTCAGCTCACCCTTGTGTATTCACAGGCAGGAGAATGAACAGAGCTGCACTGTGTCTCAGACCTACTCCTGTGAGTCCTTGATGCATCCTGGGATTGGTTCGGGACTGGGACTCCCCATGTCAAGGTCCCTTGCCACGAGGCCAGACTGGTATATGGAGTGAATGCCTAGCCAATACCCTGTCCCTTCTTCTCTCCAAAAGTGGCCAGGCAGGTGTGGCCAGGACCCCTAGCGAACACGGAGAAGTCCTTTGAAAGGTAGGAAGGTATTCTGGAGTGTGTGGTCCTCATGGGGCCTGGACCTGGAGTCCTGTCTGGCAGAGCCAGGCCCAGGCCTCACTTTGTCTCTAAGTTGCAGAGCTTAAGGCTGGCTGGGAGGTCCCAGGGGGCTGTCCCCTCCCCAGGGCCCCAGCTCAGCACTGCCCACTGCCCCATCTTTGCAGGAAGAACAAGCTGATGTTCTCCCACCTGGAGGGTGAGTGACACCAGGCAGGGACAAGCCTGAGTGGGGACGGGACCGCACGATGAGCACTGGGGTGGGAAGGCCTTCTAGGGAGAGCTGGGGCTGGAGCTGATGGAATTGCCTTTGTTAGGTAAGACTCACGGTTGTAGCGGACTGTGCACAAAGATATAGTGGTCCAAAGCCTCCAGTCCTTTGCTTGGGCTGAAGAGCCTGGGTTGGGTTGGGGCAGGACCTGGAGGGAAGTCAGCCTAGCTTAGCCTTTCTTCCAGGTCCTGAGTCCCCTAGGTACCAGAACTTCTACAAAGGTGGGTAGCTCAGCTCGAGGGGCAGGGAATGAGCCCCAGCTGGGAGCTGAGCTTGTCTTGACTCTCCTCTCTGGCCTCTTCCAGGAAGCAGACATGACCATGACCATGATGCTGCCTATGTGTGAGTAGCCATGTCCGAGCCTGGCCTCTGCCCATGCCCTTGTTTCTGGGTCTCTGATTCCAAACTTCTTCTTTATCTATGAAGACACACCTCTGGGTAGCTTCTTGAATCTGGTGACCATGGGCTTGTCCGGCCTGGCATGTGGCTCTGATTATCTGGTGGCGGGTGGGCACTCATCCTGCCATCTGGTGAAAGGCAAGTTACAAAGCAGACATGGTGGCACAGGTCTGTATAAATCTGGCGTGGTGGCACAGGCCAGCAATCTGAGCATTTCGGAAGGAGGATCAGGAGTTGGAAGCCATCCTGATCTAAATGGTGAGTTTGAGGTCAGCATGAGATACAGAGATGCTATTTCTATAAGGTGGAGGGTGGCGGCAAGCCAGCTCACCCCATGGAGCCTGAAGACCTGAGCTCCATGCCTGGGGACCCACGTGGTCGAAGGAGAAAACTCTGACCTCCATGTGTGTTTCATGGTGCTTTTGTGCATGTGTGAACGTGTACCCACATGCACACAATAAACAATGCAAGTTTTAAGAGAGAAAGGGAAGGAAGGAGGGAGATAGAGATACATAGGTACATACATAGAGAGAGAGAGCAGTATGTAGAGGTACAACTCTGCTCTACCCCCAGCCATCCCAGCACTGGGGAAGCCGAGGCAAAAGCTACATCTCAGAAAGAAATTACCCCATCAGCGTCTCCTCGTGTCACAAATGGGGGAAACTTGAGCCTGTAATCCCAGCACTCAGAAAGGCAGAGGCAGTCAGATCTCTGCAAGTTTAAGGCCAGCCTGGTCTACAAAGCAAGTCTAGGATAGCCAAGGCTACATAGATAAATCATGCCTCAAAAAAAACTAACTCTCTAACTACCTAACTACATATGGAGCCAACTGTGGCCCAGGTGGGGACTTGTTGACGGTATCCTAGACAGGCTGATAGTCATTTAGCCCCAAAGTAATGAGGGGCTCTGGGAAGCATCTGTAGCAGGTGGGAGGAGAGACCCCCTCTTGGCTCCTTGGGAAGCACCCCTCCTGACAGATCTGCCTAGCAACCTGCACTCTGTTTTCTTGCCTAGAGATCCCATCCCCACAGACTACTACAACTGGGGATGTTTCCAGAAGCCCCCAGAAGGTAAGGTGGGGGAGGGGGAAGAGGAGGCAGCCCCTAATCTAGATGGGTGTGCAGAGGAGCTGAGACACGCTACAGGCCGAGGTGGGCGGGGAGGAAGGAAGCTGGTCAGTGGCACATGCAGAGGAGGGGGACAGAGTGGAGGGACAGGACAGGACAGGAAGCAGAGGCGGGCTGTGGGCAGGAGCATCTGAGAGGACCAGCTCACTTGTCATCTGGGGCTGTGTAGACACAGATAGGCGGCCGATGACAGATAAGCCAGGGCCAGCTTGGAGGATGCTGGAGCCTCTGGTCATGACCACTTCTGCTTTACAGAAAAGGAGAGAATGGGGAGGGGACAGAGCCTGCCCAGAGGAGCAGGGCCTTCAGTCTGGGTCATCTCCTGCCCCTGGAATGTGCCAGGGTTGTGTATTAGGGGGTCCTCTCCTCTCTTTATTTTAACATCTGTTAAAAATATTTATTTACTGTGTGAGTGTGGGGACACACATGTCTTAGGATGACTTGAGGGATTCGATCCTCTCCTTTAACCATGAGTTCCTAGATGGAACTCAGCAAGTGCCTTTCCCTGACCTTTGTTCTTGTTTTGTAAGAAAGGGTCTTCTGCTGGGTGGTGGTGCACTCCTGTGATCCCAGCACTTGGGAGTCAGAGGCAGGCAGGTCTCTGTGAGTTTGAGGCCAGCTTAATCTATGGAGCAAGTTCCAGGACAGCCAGGGCTGTTACACAGAGAAACCCTGTCTCAGAAAACAAAACAAACCCAACAACAAACAAACAAGATAGCCCCCGAGGAAGTTGTCCTCTAACCTCTAGCTTCACACCAACACATGTACCTGCACACAGCATACACAAACAACAGTAATAACAACAACAAAAACTGTTAAAGGGGCTGCAGAAATGGTTCATCAGTGAAGAGCACTTACTGCTCTTCCAGAGGTTGTGAGTTCAATTCCCAGTATGCTGGTGGCTCACACTGTCTGTAATGGAATCCTTTGCCATCTTCTGGTGTAAGCTGTACATGTAGACAAAACTTACAAACATAAAATGCATACATAAATACATCTTTAAAAAAAAACCCAGCTGGATGCAGTGACGCATGCCTGCCTTGAGGGGAGGCAGAGGCAGGAGGATCTCTTTGTCTTCAAGGCCAGCCTGATCTAGAAAGTGAGTCCAGGACAGCCAGGGCTACACAGAGAAACTCTGTATTAAAATTGATGCCCCCCCCCAAAAAAAAACCAGTCTAAGAGAATGCCAAAGCCACGAAGCTCAGAGAGAGAGAGCTTGGTGGCCTACAGGGGTAGCAGCAGGGCGAAGGGACGCCTGGGGCTTGCAGGCAGGTCCACCTGCAGGTCTCCTGCCAGCGGTCTTCTGTTGACAGATGATTCTATCTCCTACGAGAACGTGCTCATCTGCAAGCCCAGCATCCCAGACACAGGTAAAGCTGTCTCTTCCAAGAAGGGCAAGATAGGGACCGGCACCCTGAGTTAGGCCCACCCTCATGCACACGAAGTGAGTTCCCCAAGACTCAGAGCCTTCACCTCCATACTCCATGTCTCTGGTGTCTTTTGGTCAAGTTCACCCACAGTCCTGACAGGGAACCCTCCAAGGGGAAAAACCATCTAGGGTACTATGCTCCTTCACTGGGTTATCCTCAGGGGAAGAGAGCTAGCCCCTAGCTCCTTAGACCTACTCAGAGTGTCCCTATAACCTCCCTTAGGTGATGAGGAATCTGAGGACTACCAGAACTCGATATCCATCCATCAGTGGCGAGAGTCCAGGAGGACTATGGGTATGTGCTCCATGGGCAGAGGCCACCAGGACTACAGGGGAGGGGCTGCCAACTGGCCAGTGCAGAGGGTTGGCCTGGCAGGGTATCCCTCCAGCCAATCTGGCTGACTTCACAGTGGACCCTCCGTTATACCAAGGCTACAGAGGCCTTGAACTCTACCAGAACTTCTTGGGCAGCAGCTTGTTCTCCAGAGCTGGTCACTCAGCTTGGAGCAGGAGGATTTCTGGAAAAATAGCAATGACAGGCAGACATCATGAGTCCTGTACAGTATGACACTTCCCCAGTGTCATTTGTGGGGTCTGGGTACCTGAGCACCCTGGCTGGAGAACAGCATTTGTGTATGCCTGGGAACCATCCCAACAACCACCTATCCTAATCCATAGGTGCACAGATGTCCCCGTCAGAAAGCCCAGAGGAGGAGCCAGATTACGTGAATGGGGGCGTGGCTGCAGCTGAGGAAATCTAGGAGCGAATCAATCGCAAGGAAGGTATAGTCTACCCTCTGGCTGCTCAGAAAGTCAGGGGCCCAAGCCAAGGAAGAGCCCTGTGCTTAAGGGAGGAGCCTCAGTGGAGTGATGGACAGCCCCAGGGTGCTCAGCAGCCTACTAGGACTGAAGTCCACATGGTCCACTTCCTGTGGGACTAGGGGACCCAGAACAAGTAGGCTCGCCCAGGTGACAGGTGGAAGCATACACATGGTCAGGCGTGATGGAGGTGTCTAGCAGAGGTGTCTCAGCAGCAGATCATTTGCCCTGCAATCTACCAGTGGGGGTTGGGGATATGGCTCAGAGGCAGTGATTGCCTGGCATACATGAAGTCCTGGGGTTCCGACTAAAGCACTGAAAACACAATAAAAAAAAATTGAAACAGGGGAGCTGGAGAGATGGTTCAGAGGTTAAGAGCAATGGCTGCTCTTCCAAAGATCCTGAGTTCAATTCCCAGCAACCACATGGTGGCTCACCAACCATCTATAATGAGATCTGGTGCCCTCTGCTGGTGTGCAGGCAGAATGCTGTATAAATAATAAATAATAAATAAATCTTTTAAAAATTGAAATGTAAAGTGAAGAAGCCATGGTGACATGTGACTCCACCTCCTAAGCACCTGTAATATCAGCACTTAGGAAGTAGAGGCAGGAGGATCAGGAGTTCAGAGACAGCCTAGGCTACTTTAAAGGATAAGCTAGCTCACTGCCAAACCCAACCTCACAGAAACAGTGTCTCTGTATGGCAGTGAGTTTGAAGCCAGAGACCAGCTCTTAAACAACAGAAAGATAACTTCAGAGATGCCTTAGTGTAAGCCTGAGGATGTGAGGGTAGACCCCCGCACACCTGGACTTGGTGCTTGGGCGTTGGATCTCAGGACTCACTCACCAGCCAGCCTGGCAAAAACGGTGAGCTCCAGGGAGCAATGATTGAGGAAATTACTCACAGTTGACTTCTGGCTTCCATGTGGACATGCACATGCACACACAAGTGCACATCACACACACATACACACACACATGAATTGAAAGAAGGAAAGAGAGGTGGGAAGAAAAGAAAGCAGAGAAATTAGATAATAAATCAGATGGCTGGGTGGTGGTGGCGCATGCCTTTAATTTGCCCAGCACTTGGGAGGCTGAATCAGGCAGATCTCTGAATTCAAGGCCAACCTGATCTACAGAGCTACAGGACAGCCAGAGCTATACAGAGCTATACAGAGAAACCTTGTTCCAAAAAACCAAAAAATAAACAAAAATAAAACAAGAAAATTCAATACACCAGAGCTGGTGGCGCACACCTTTGATCTCAGCGCTCGGAAGGCAGGCAGATCTCTTGGGTTCCAGGCCAGCCTGGTCTACATAGAGTGTGCCAGGCCAGCCAGGGTTACATAGTGAGACTGTCTCAGAAAAATCTCCAAACAAAAAATGTAATCTGTTCTCTGGTAATAAGTCTTGGTAATACACAGACTGGGGGCTGTAAATTGGGATAGAGGTGACAGGGGGTTAAAATTTAAATAAGACCAAGGAACTCTGCCTCCTCACTGGGAAGGACATCCCGGAAGAGCAGGTGGGAGGTGGGAGAAGATGTCAGCCTCTAGCAGAGGGCTTGGGAGAGCTTGTTTGCCAGTCAGCCAGAGCCAGCACTGGAGTTCTTGAATGACCTAGAAGGGACAGTGAATCAGGGTCTTGTTCCTTTCCTCCCATTTCTCCTGCCTTCCCCCATGGAATGCTGGGACGGCAGGTATGTGCCACTACACCAGGCAAGGTTTCCCTTTTGTTTTGTTGACATTGGTTCTCACTATGTAGCCTTGGCTGGCCTGGGACTTGGTATGTAGACCAGGCTGGCCCTGAATTCACAGTGATCCTCCTGCCTCTATGAAGTCCTGGGATTTAAGGTGAGTTCTGGGATGAAAGACGTGCATCCCCACACCTGTCTATTTATGTGGGTTTTGGGAATTGAACTCAGGTCCTCAGTTTTTGTGCAACAACTATTTTACTGACAGACATTTCTCCAGTCCCCAACCTTTTCCTTGTAACTAACTCTCCTCTCTGTTGAAGGGCCTGAGGATCATGAGCCTGCTGAATGAAGCTTGTTTTCCAAGGATGCTCTAGCTTCACACCCCAGCCTGTGGCTGCTCCTGGGAGGGCGCCAAATCACCCTGACACACAGCCTGGGAGACACTGAGAATCACCAGAGCTGCCACCCTCAAGTGATGCCCTGGACTTCCTTGGGGGTAAAGCAGGTGCCCAGGGGATACTGGCTGTGCTGACTGGAAGCCCAGGACCTGAGGCACACAGGTCCCCAGTCCCACATCTAAGACAGGGTCTAGGCTGGCCTCAAACTCCAGCCTCCGCCCTGTGCTGGGACTGCAGGGTGTTAACACCACACCTGACCTTGTAGCTTTTTTTCTATTTGGAAAACTTACGAATGTTTGTGTCTGAGAATGTCACATGACTTTTTCTGCAGTTTACTTAAATTGCTGGAGCCATATTTAACACTGTTCAATGTCAGGGGCACTTCCTCTCTCAGAGAGCATTACATGTACTAACTTTGGCAGATCAGTTGGGTGTGGGGTAACCTGGGGTCGTCTTGGTTTCTTAGTAGGTTACAGTTTGCTCTGATCTCCCATTCCTGCAGGGGCCTTGTGGGTCAGTGATAGGGAAATAACACTGGCCCCTCACCAAACATCAATAAAGCCTGCGATTTTAAGAGCAGACACTGTCACACATGCCTTTGTTTAAATACCTTTCGGGCTGGGCATCTCCCTCTGTTGCTCTCCCATTCTTTTTTCTTTTTAAAGACAGTCACTTGGGGGCTGGAGAGATGGCTCAGAGGTTAAGAGCACTTGCTGTTCTTCCAAAGGTCCTGAGTTCAATTCCTAGTAACCACATGTGGCTCACGACCATCTACCCGATCTCTATAGACAGTTGTGAGCCACATGTGGTTACTGGAAATTGAACTCAGGACCTCTGGAAGAGCAGCCAGTGCTCTTAACCTCTAAGCCATCTTTCCAGCTCAGAATAATGACTCTTGAGACTCAAAAAATATTTACAAATACCTAGGCCATATAGCTAGGTTCTTCTTCAACTAGCTCATAACTTAAAACCCATTTATACGAATCTACATCCTGCGCCTGGCTGTAAATTACCATGCATCTGTCTTCATCTTCCCAGGTGAATTTCCTGCATCTGGCTCTATCCCAGAATCCTTTCTCCTACCATGCTGGGAACCCAACTAGGGTCCTCTGGAAGCGCAGTTCACCCTCAGCTGCTGAGTCACCTCATCTTTCCTGTGTTATCAACAAGTGTCTGTCATTGAACTAGTAAGCTTGCTGATTGAGCACTTACTGGCCAGTGAGCACCAGGGATCCTATCTCTGACTTGCTGGCACTGGGATCACAGGCGTCTGCTACTGGCCCTGGCTTTTCACTTGGGTTTTGGAGAATCCAAACTCAGGTCCTCAAGCCTGCGTAGCAAGCACTTAACCCACAGTGCGACCTCTCCACCCTTTTTATTCGTGTGTGCGTAGGTATAGGCACAGTCAGAGGACAGCTCTGTGGAGTCCTTTTTCCGTCCACCATGCCTGCCTCTGGTCAAGACATCTTTTTTTGGTTTTTCAAAACGGAATTTCTGCGTAGCCCTGGCTGTCCTGGAACTCACTATGTATATGTAGACCAGGCTGGCCTCGAACACAAAGATCTCCCTGCCTGGGATTAAAGGTGTATGTGCCCACTACTGCCCAGCATAAGATCAAAGTTCTTAGCAGAAATGACCCTGAGGTCCAGGAAGGAATAGGCTATTCATCTAGTCCCTTTCCCCAGACATCACAAACTCATTCTGAGAAATGAATGCCACAAGCTATATTAGAAAAACACTTAGAACCCAACTCTTAGACAAAAGAGGGTCTTATGTCTCCCTTTTACCAGGCTGGCCTGGACTTCTACAGTAGGGCTAGCTTTGAACTTAGCCTCTTGGTTCATGGGGCTGAGATAGTCCAGCAGTCTGGCTGTTCTGGCAGAGGATGAGACTCACCTGTAATTCCCATTCCAAAAAAACCCAATGCTGTCGTCTGGTTTTCCCAAATGGTGTATACGCATACATGCAGACAAACCTCCACACACACAAGTCACCCTCACATTAATAAATCATTGAAAAACTATGTGTGTGCTACTGTGCCTGGCTTCATTCCTTAAATTTTATTTAGCTTTGAATAATTTGACTTATTGTGTGTGCATGTATGCAGTGCCTAGAAGACATCTTTGTTTTGAGAAAGGTCTGTGTAGCCCTGGCTGTCACTATGCAGACCAACTGGCCTTGAACACAGAGATCCACCTGTTCCTGCCTCCTGGGATTAAAGGCGTGTGCCACACCTTTTTTAGATTCAGTTCTCTTCTCCCAGCTTCTTGAGGGTCCTGGGGATAGAACTCTAGTGGCTAGGTGTGTGGCTGGCATCCTCCTCTGCTGTAATCTCACCGGCCGCAGGGTACCCTTTCTACTGTTAGGGTAAATAGGTAGAAGCAGGGTACTAGGTTTCCCCAGAGCCTCAAGCAATAAACTAAGCACTACAAGATAAACATCCTCTTTATTAGCTACAACACCAAGATTGAGGACATTGGGGCCTTCCCACCACGCCCCATGTCCAGGACCCAAGGGTAAATTCGGATACTGAAGAGCAGAGGTGTCTTGGCAGTAATGTGGAAATCTTCCAGAGTTCTGTCATGCGCAGGCAGGGCTACAGCTCAGCTGACATGCACCAGCCCTGGGTTCCATCCGCAGTGCTGCATAAAGCAAGCATGATGACACACCTGTAACCCCAGTGCTCATCAGGCAGCAGGAGGAGTTCAAAGTTAGCCCAGGCTACAAGAGACCCTATTCTCACAGAACAGAAACACACAGCTTGTTCTAGCGAAGTCTGAGGCCCATCTCCCCACAATGGGAAAGCTGGACCAAGTGTCTCATCGATGAGGACTCTCCTAGTTTCATCGATGGAGGATGTCTGAATTCAACTGGCCACAGGAGCCATGGTCTTCTGACACAGCCTGGCCAGGAGCCCAGCCATCTGCAGCAAGGAGTTCACACCTTCCGCCACCTTCATGTGCGTGTATCCAATCTCCTGCAGCATAAGCAGGAGAAGGAGGGTAAGCCGGGACCGTTTGTTCGTTTGCAGCTAAGTAGTGACAGTGCAAAGCAGATACAACAACCCCACAATGCAGCAGGACAAGCGGCAGGATCTGGCGTTGCTCAATTTCAGTTCATGCAGGGAGGTGTTCCAGGCTTAGGAAGCAAACCCAGAGTGTCCAGCACTGAGATGTAGCCCAGGCTGGTTTCAAACTCCCTATATAGCTGAGGATAGCCTTGAGCTTCTGAGTCTCCCCCCTCCACCTCCAGGGTGTTGAACTACGGGCAGGCAAAGGGATACCCAGCTATTTTCTGCTCTTGCTGTTTTAAAAGAAGGTCTCACTATGTAGCACTAACAGTGCACACCATTCCTAGCAGCACCCATCTTATTCAGGGCTCTCTGCACATTCGAAGCATCCCAGCTAAGCCAGTTAATTCTTACAAACATGTACTTGTCTGCGATGGTGGTCTCACGTCTGGAAACCCACCCGAATAGAGAAAGAACTTGGCTGACAGTGATGGTGGCCCACACATGCCAGTGTACAGTAGCTTTAGCCACAGAAATCTAAATGCCCTTCCTGGAGAACAAATGACACATAGCAGAATACTGCTCAGTGGTAAGGGTCAGGCCACGGACACATGTCACAACAGATGCACAGTGAAGAAGCCAGCATAGTAGCGTGGTGGCACATGCCTGTAACCCCAGCTTAGACTACACCATGAGACCCTGACAAAAACAAACAAAGCAGAGGCTGCCAGACTCAAAAGAAGTCGCAAGTGCACAAGCTAATTCTGAGCTCTGACTGACCTTGATGAACTCCAATTTCAAGTACTCGGCCATCGGGAAGGTTTTACACACTCGGAAAATGTTGCCAATGACATCTTCTGGTGAGTAGCCCAGGTGCCACAGGTGAGCAAGAATCTGGACAAAAGACCCAACAGGCTCTGAACATTGTGAGCTGTGTGGACAGGGAGACGTGCTGGTAGGCCCCATGTCATCCAGCCCTCTGATCATGGCAGGTAGTTTAGCTCATTTCCCAGAAGGCCCCAATGACTACAGGCAAGATGGTCTTCTAGCTTGCCTAGAGTGTGCCTCTGTCCAGAACCTTCCACGTGGACTCCCTCCCCAGCTAGCGACCCCAGGCTCAGTCAGAAAGAGGGCCCTGCTCAATCAGGGCAGGAGTTCATTAGTCCCTTCCCTCCCTCCCTGTCCACTTTCCCTAGCCAGGGGCTGTGTTTAGACATAGTTCGTTGGGCCTTGGCACCCTGGGATAGATTCTGATACTGTTAGGGATAGCAGGTTAGAGTCAGGGGTCAGGGTCAGCTGTGGTCTTCCCCTAGTAGCCAGCCCCTGGCTCTTCTGTAGTCTTTCTGCTTGGCACTCTAGTTTCTCATTAACTCCAACCCTGCCCTGGGTTTGTTGGGGTCAGTTTCCCTGGTTGACTGGTTTTGTGTGTCAACTTGACACAAGCTAGTCATCAGAGAGAAAGGAGCCTCATTTGAAGAAATGCCTCCATGAGCTCAAGCTGTAAGGAATGTTCTCAATTCATGATCAATAGGGAGAGCCCAGCCCATTGTCGGTGGTGCCATCCCTGGGTTCTATAAGCAGATTGAGCACGGGGGGGGGGGGAGGGTAGGGGGGTGTCAACCAGTAAGCAGCACCCCTCCACGGCCTCTCCATTAGGCCCTACCTCCAGGACCCTGTCCTTTTACTTCCTTCAATAATGAACAGCAATATGGAAGTGTAAACTAAAACCCCTTTCTTTCCTGAGTCATTTTTTGATCACAGTGTTTTATCGTAGCAACAGAAGCCCTAAAACACTGTGAGTGATCAGATAAAGGGTCTGCAATCACAGCCCTGGCACCTATAGATCTGAAGCCACCATATCCACCAGCGTCTTCTCAGGGGACCAGGGGCCCCTATAGCCACACTAAACCCTTCCTGACCCCCTTCTCTTCCAGAAAAACGAGGACTAATGGGTTCCTGGTTGGCCCTCAACATGATTCTCAGGACGCCAGAGACTGGCTGCAATTTCTGTATCTCAGGCCAAGAGTCCTCTCGTGGAGGGTGGAATGCCAATAGAGCATGATGCCGGCTTCCAGGTCTACCATTTGCATCATGGCTTGGGGCAAGGAATCAGCCCCTATCCGTTTCATGGTTTGAGTATGAAATACCACTTGGTGGCCTGCTGGTGGCGCTGTTCTAGGAGGCTGTGGTATTTAGGAGGTGGAGACTCTATAGCCAGGCAGCAGGTCCATGCTTCCCTTGTGCGGCTGGAGAGATGGCTCAGTGTTAAGAGCACTAGCTGCTCATCTAGGGACCAGGGTTCAGTTCCCAGCACCCACATGGCAGCTCACAATCACAGTCTTGGGGAGCTGATGTCCTTTGTGCACGTGTATGCACAGACTACATGCAGGCAAAACACCTAGGCACATTTGAAAAAAAGATGTGTTGTAGGCACATGATCCCACCATCATGAGCTCTGGCATGCCTTTTGGCTGTGCTAGGCTGCACCCTTCCACTGAGTTCCAATAATGCCAGCCTCTGCCCAGCAGAACCCTGTTAGGGTTCTGACAGAGTGATGAGCAAAGTAAGTATAAGTCCACCCGAAGCTGAGAGTGATTTTAAGGATAAGGGCAGTGATGCTGAGGCCTAGAGCCTCCCTGGGCTCCGGCCACTTGGGTCAAGAGACACAGGCAGCATGAAAACCAGGAGATTAGACAGGGACCCACCTTGTAGGCCTCATCGATGTTAGCATCCACACAGTACTGGATCATCTCCTTCACCAGCAGGGGGTGGGGCTCGTCACAGACCTGAGCACATGACCAGGAGACACAAAATCATGAGTGCCCTCCAAGTCTCTAGCAACTGCAACGGGATTTAGGAATACCCTTCTGACTACCACCCAGACAGCCCCAAATATGACAGCTCCTGATGAGGTTAAATTCCTCATATCCAACCAGGTGGTGGTGACACATGTCTGTGACCCCAGCACTTGGAGAGGCAGAGGCTGGTGGATCTCTGAGTTCGAGGCCAGCCTGGTCTACAAAGCAAGTCTAGGATATCCAAGGCTACATAGGGAAACCCTTTCTTGAAAAACAAAAGAAAAATTCCTAAATGAACCACAAAGCAGCCAAATGCCCCGAAAAACACTCTGCTTGGGTGGCATTAAAGGCATGGTGCTGGGCATGGTGGCACATGCCTGTAACCTCAAAACTGGCACATGCCTGTAACCTCAAAACTCAGGAAGAACTCAAATTCAAGGCCAGTCTGGGCCACACTGAGCTCCTGTCTCTAAAATAAACGAATAAGCTGGGAACAGTGGCACACACTTGTGATTCTAGCATGAGGGAGGTGGAGGCAGTATATCAGAAGTTCAAGGCCAGCCTGGGTACATAATCTAGGCTACAAACTCTGGCTCAAAAAGAAAAGAAGACAAGAACAAAGGTTGGAGAGGGACTTGGGGAGGACAAGACTTTGGACAAGCCAGCAGAGCCCAGCCCGCAGCACAGGTGAGGGTAAGAACATCTCTGCAGGGAGGTGAGGGGTCAAGTAAGACAATGGCTACCCTGCATCTGAATGGTGAGCCCGGATCCTACCACTACCATGTGGAACCTGCCCAGGACCCTCCTCCTGGTCTCCTGCATATGAGACAAAACTGTGCTGGAACAGGAGGCAAGGGCCAAGCTCTGCCAGGAACTCACCTCACAGGGCTGAGTGCCTGTCACCTCTCTCCTTGTGCCCTAACTGCCTGACTGTTGGTACCACACGTGCAGGTGTGCCCAGTTCATGTGGTACCAGCTACGGCACCCAGGCAAGCATGCTACTCAGTTAGATACACCTCCCCAGGCCTTTCCCTCCTTCCTTCTTTCTGAGACAGGTCTTACTCTGTAGCTGAAGCTGGCCTGGAACTTTTCGCCCCTCTGCTGTAGTCCCCCAAATGCTGTGGACCACCATGGCCAGCCCTACTTCTGACCAATGCTTGTGCAGGTCCGCTCTGGTGCAGACTAGCCCTATCCCAGCCCTGATGATACCTTGAATACATTCTCGCTGTTGATATAGCCAAATCCTGAGAAAGTGGACTGCAAGTTGTTCAGTGCCTGGAGGGAGACAAGAGACCTATCAAAGGTGACTACGACGTTTCTCCCCGTCCTGCCTATCAGACAGAGATCCTATACCCACCCTCCAGTAGCTCACACCCCTGCCGAGCTGGGTCCTCAAGCTTCATTTAGCCAGACTTGGTATAATACCTATTCCCCAACCTCAACTTGTAAGGGCAATGTGCTGGCTCGTCTCCTGTCAACATGAGACACAAACTAGAGTTACCTGAAAGGAGGGAACTTCAATATGGAAAATGCCTCCATAAGACGCAGCTGTAGGGTATTTTCTTAGTAGTAATTGATGGGAGAGGGCCCAGCCCAGTGTAAGTGAGTCCAACCCTGAGCTGGTGGTCCTGGGTTCAATAAGAAAGCAGGCTGAGCAATTGAGGGGAGAAGCCAGTAAGCAGCACCCTCCATGGCCTCTGCATCAGCTCCTGCCTCCAGGTTCCTGCCCTGCTTTCCTTTGGTGATGAACAGTGATGTGGAAGTATAAGCTAAATAAACCCTTTCCTCCCCAACTTGCATTTTAGTCACCAGCAACAGAAATCCAACTAAGATAGTCAGCAACAGACACCCACAAACCTGGCGCATGTCCCCCTGGGCTGTGAAGATAATGGCTTCCAGACCATCATCTGTGTATGGCACTTTTTCCTTCTCGATGACACTCATGAGCCTGGTGAGGACCTGAGCATCGGTGAGCTTGGTGTAACGGAGCACCGCACAGCGAGACTGGATAGGCTCTGGACAGAGACAGTGAAGTGAGGGCTCCCTGAAAAAGCTGGCTGTGCACCAGGACACAGCTGAGCCAAGGGGCAAACTACCAGATAAGAAGAAACAAGAAGGCTGGATTCTGAGCTTTGCCGTCTGCTCTGCAGAAGGTCCTTCTCAGTGTCTGTGCTGCATCTGTGTGTTCCCTTACCCCAATACATGCCTGTCTTCAGCTGCTGACGAGGAAACAAAAAACACCCAGCACTCAGATCAGGCCTCACCTCTGGAGGGAACGCAGGCCTCAGGACAGACATCCACACACACACACAATATGTTAGGGCTTGGGGCTGGAGAAATGGCTCAGCGATTAAGAGCAATGACTGCTCTTCCACAGGATCTGGGTTCAACCCCCCAGCACCCACGTGGCAGCTCAGGACTGTAACTCCAAGAGGTAACACCTCCACACAGACACACATGCAGGATAAACACCAATGCACATAAAAAATAAAATAAAATAAATAAAAAGTTAGGACTTCCGAAGTCAGAGTGAGGAATGGCTGGCCCTTCAGGGAAGACCACAGGCTGGAAGGAGATGGAGCTACAACAAGCTCTTTAAAGCTCCACAGGGAAACAAGGCAAGAAGGTTAAAACTTAACCCCAACACTTGGGATTTCATAGGGAGGCAGGGACAAAAGGATCAAGGTCAGCCTCAGGTTCAAGACCAGCCTGCACTGCTTGAGACTCAAAGACACAACACCAACAAGGAAAAAGGACGGACAGATGGACAGACAAGGAAGGGGGTTGGGGGCCTAGCAAGATGGCTCAGTGGGTAAAGATGCTGGCCACCAAGAATGACAACCTGAGCTCAATTCTAGGATCAACATATATGATAACTGACTTCTATAGATTATTCTCTGACATCTGGATGCAGGCATATGCCTCCCAACATGCACTCAGGCACACTTGTATGGGCATGCCATATGAAAATGTAATTTTTAAATAAATGGGGGGCTCCTGTTAACATAAGCACTTTGCCCATCTAGGCAGCCATGAGCTAGTAAGAAAAGGCACGTGGTAACTAACATGCCTGTGTGAGAAACACACACACACGACAAGCATGTGCAGAGGGGAAGTGGGGCGAGGTAGCTGTGCATACCATGTGCGGCAGGAGGATGTGGTACCAGCCTGAGAGGGAGGCTGGTGCTGTGGGCAGCAGCAGGGTTACAAGCCAAAGGGCTCCACAAGAAGACACTGTGAGGTGGTGGCCTGTTCCACAACAGGCAGCAAGCAAGCCTACGGCACAGCTGATGCCAAGGGCTTCAGCACACAAAACAACTAGAGCATGTTGAAGCTGGGAGGCGGCACAGGCTTGTCACCCCAGCTCCTCAGGATGCTGAGGCAGGACTGTAGGTTCAAGGCATGCCTGGGCTACACAGTGAAGTCAATGCCAACCTGAGCTATTTAGGCAAGATCAGGTCTCAATATAAAAAGTACAGAAGGCACAGTTAGTAGTTTGCATGCCTAAAATCCCTGGGTTGCATCTGCAGTACCATAAAAGAAATAAAAACAGGGCCAGCAAAATGGCTCAGCAAGTGAAGGCATGTGCCAAGTCTGACAACCCAAGTTCAATTCCTGGGATCTACATGGTAGGAAACAGAATCCTGAAAGCTGTCCTCTGACCTCCATACCTACTCAGGCAGGTAGGCACATGCACATGCAAGTACACATATACACACACAAGTTTGGTTCCTGACACCACATCAAGTGGCTCACAACTGCCTGTGTCCCTAATTCCAGGGTACATGTATTCAGGCAGACAGACACAACTAAAAACAAATAATGAAGAAATTAAGTAAACAGAAGGGAGCCTTACTGGAAGCAGCTGCCAGGTTGCCCGCTCACCTATGATTTTGTCAGAAGCGTTACAAGCCAGGGCGAAGCGGGTCGTCTTGGAGTAGATCTCCATGGTTCTCCTGAGGGCCTGCTGGGCACCATCCGTCATGCTGAGGCATAAGAGGGAGGCTGGTGCCAAGTCTGGGGGCAGACTGGAACCCTGAGGCCAGCCTGCCTGACTTGGGGAAAACCCCCTCCAGCCCATACCTGTCTGCTTCATCCAGAATGATGATCTTGTGCCGGCCCTTGGGAAGGGTGACCTTCTGCTGGGCGAACATTTTGATTTTATTCCTCACCACATCGATGCCCCTGAAACGGGAAGAATGCGGGCGTCACAAGGGACTTTTTATTATTATGGGGAGGGGCTCTACTGTATGTGAGTGCATGTGTGGGCAGGTCAGAAGACAACTTGGAGGACTCAGCTCTCCACCCTGAGTTCTATGGGCTGATCCAGGGCTCTGGGCCCTGCACAGCAAGCTTATCCACTGAGCCATCTCAGTGGCCCTCGTTTACTATTTTTAATTTGTCTTTGTAGATGCAGGACGTGCGCTTGGGGGGAGGGATTGGGGTTGTCTGTAGAGGCCAAGCAGGTATGGGCTGAAAAGGAATTCTGGGTCTTTGCAAGAGCAACATGTTCTTTCTTTGGTTTTTCGAGAGTGTCTCACTAGGCAGCCCTGGCTGTCCTGGAACTTGCTCTGTAAGCCAAGCTAGCCTCCAATTCAGATCTGTCAGCCTCCCGAGTGCTGGGATTAAAGACATGTGCCACCATTGCCAGGCAGAGCAGCATGTTCTAAACTGATAAACTATCTCTCTAGCACTGTAGTTTATTTGTTTGGTTTTTTTTGAAAGATGGTTTCTATGTGTAACAGAGCCCTGGCTGTCCTGGACTCGCTTTGTAGACCAGGCTGGCCTCAAATCCCAGAGATCCACCTGCCTCTGCCTCCCTGAGTGCTACGATTTCTCACACACCACTCCCAGCTCACAAGGGGCTTCTAAGTCCTCTGCACGGGCCCTGAGGGCCTCAGAACCTTATTTTAACTAAGGAACATGAGCCGACAGTCAAATACACAGACCAGAAGGTGGGTTGTGGCTGATGAGGCTGCAGAAGGGAAATTGGGCGTGTTTGAGGGCAGTTTCAGTTTTATAAGGTCAGAAAGCTGTTGCACAACAACACGAACACATTAACATGACTGAAGTGGACACCCAAAAGTGGTTTCGGGGCCATGGGTGAAGGCACCTGCCAGCAGACCATGCAAGACTGACAACCTGAATTCAATCCCCAGAACCCACATAAAGGTGGAAGAAAACCGATTCCACATGACTGTGCTCTGACCTCCACACAGGTGCCATGACCCACATGCCACAATACACCTCCTAATATATACCCCTCCCCCAACACCACGGCTGGGGAGACAGCTCTTGCGGTGCAAGAAAACCACCTTGGGGCCTCCAAGTTGCTCTCTGACCTCCACATGCACGTCGACGGCCCTCCACCCAATAAATAAGCAGCAATAAAAACAAAATTTAAAAGGACTAACTTTTGAATATTTCTTTTTTTTTTTTTGATGTGCATAGGTGTTTTGCCTGCAGGTATGTCTATGTGAGGGTGTCAGATCATGAAGTTGCAGACAGCTGTGAGCTCTCATGTCAGTGCTGGGAACTGAACCTGTGAGCTCCAGAAGAGCAGTTGGTGCTCTGACCTGCTGAGCCACCTCTCCAGCCCCCACTTTTGAACACTTTCAACAAGGAAACAAGGAACCCTGCAGGTGCTCCTCAGACAGGCAATGATTCCCCTGTAAGCGTGGCCAGCAAAGCAAGACCAGGCACGGGCTAGAACCGAGCAGAGCTTCTAACTCAGGCACAGCAGAGGCCTCCACCTTCCCTCCCACGGTACCTGTCATTTGATGCATTGAGCTCCAGAACCGCGTCCTTCAGGGCTGGGCCCAGCAGCGCTCTTGCCAAGCAGAGGATGCTGGTCGTTTTGCCGGTTCCTGGTGGGCCCTGTGGGTAAGAGCTCCCCTAACTGTTTCATGCAAGAAAGACCCAGAGGCTGGAGAGATGGCTCAGCAGTTAAGAGCACCAGCTGCTCATCCAGAGGACCTGGTTCCATTCCCAATGCCCAAAACGGTGTCCAGTTCCAGGGGCCCCATCACACTACCCCCAACCCTGCAGGGCACCACACGTGCACATGATGCAAACACAGATGCAGGCCAAACGACCATACACGTAAAAATGAATTAACTTCAGAAAGGATTGTTACGTGATCTCGCTGCTCCCCTGCCCCGTTAGCACTTGTTCCCTTGACTCCCCAACAACCCAGCAAGGGGCCTGTGGGTCTCCCCAGGGAATGCGAGATGGCCACAGGGCCAGTCCCAAGTACTCACAGCGATGATGATATTGGGCACATTGCCTTCTTTCGCAAAGACCTGAGTAAGAGGTTCATTAAGTTAGGCATAGCAGTGTTTGCTTCTAGTCTTAGCACTGAGGAGGTTGAGGCAGGAAGATCAGAAACTCAAAAAGCAGTTTAGGCTACATATCAGAACCCTGTCTCAAAAACAAAGACATAGCTGGAGAGTGGTAGCTCAAGCCTTTAATCCTAGCACTTGGGAGGCAGAGGCAGGTAGATTTCTGTGAGTTAGAAGGCAGCCTGGTCTACACAGCAAGCTTCGGGCCAGCCAGGACTATACAGTGAGATCCTGTCTCATAAAAGCAAACAAGCAAGCAAAAACCTCAAAAATATGGGCTGGAAAGATGGCTCAGAGGTTAAGAGCACTGGCTATTCTTCCAAAGGTCCTGAGTTCAATTCCCAGCAACCACATGGTGGCTCACAACCATCTATAATGAGATCTGGTGTCCTCTTCTGGCCTGCAGGCAGAACACTGTATACATAACAAATAGATAAATCTTAAAAAACAAAACAAAACAAAAAACAAGCCAGCAAGACGGCCCAGCAGATAAAGGCACTTGCAAAGGTTAAGAGGCTGAGTTCGATCATTCCTCATCAGGCCTCACAGGGTGGTAGAAGGGAACAGAACCTCATCTCCACTGAGGTCGGGAGACCCACAATGAAATGGAGAAATTGGGCTGAGTGAGCAGCAGCATCCATCACCTCCTGATGGAGGCGGCCACGTGACCAGCCGGCGGCCACTCCCGCCACCATGCCTTCCCCACCCATGACAGACTGTACCCTCAGCTGTGAGCCAAAGCCAAATCAACCCTTCTCTGCTTCACTGCTGTTTATCCCGTACTTTGTCACCCCAGGGAGGAATAGCTGACGTAGCCTCTCCTTCGCCACAAGCTTATCCACAGTATGATTCAAAGGGGCTCACAGAGTTCCTTACCTCCAGTCTGCTCACTGTGTCTTCATTTCCCACTATTTCATTGAGCTTTACTGGTCTGTATTTTTCAACCCTGGTTGAGGAAACAGCAAATATTGACATGGTTATGAGTACCCAGAAAACAGGGCAGGAAAGGGCGACCCTGTAATTCTGACAGAGGGGCCATGTTGCCTCGAGTTCCAGGCCAGCCTCAGCCACATACACAAACTGCTTCAAAGACAAAGTAATAAGAAACCAGGAAGATGGCTCGGCATGTAAAAGAACTCATGACAAAGCTAATCAGCTTTAGTTCAATTCACAGAGCCAAGATGGTGGAAGAAGAGAACTGACGCTCCCCACAGGCACTGCAGGACTGTATGTTTGGCACAGACATCCACAAAATAAACCAGTCACCAGGCTGGAGCATCAGCTCAGGGCTTGAGAGCACTGACTGCTCTTCCAGAGGACCAGGGTTCAATTCTCAGCACCCACATGGTAGCTCACAACTCTGTGATTCCAGTTTCAGGGGATCCACCCTCAGACAGAAATATATGCAGGCAAAACAGCAATGTACATTTAAAAAATTTAAATAATCAGCCATGAGTAGTGGCAGATAGCTGCAACCCCAGGTATCTTGGGGGTGGAGGTAGGAGGTTCAGAAGTTCAAGGTTATCCTTGACCACATAACAAGTACAAGGCTAGTCTGGTCTAAATGAGACACTCAATAATAATAATAATAATAATAAATAATGGCAATAGAGATAACTCAGTGGTTAAGACAGCTTGCTGCTGCATAACACTGGGTTCAACTTCTAGCATCCACACAATGGCTCACAACTTCCTGGAACTTTAATTCCCAGAGATCTGAGGCCCACCCCTGGCCTCTCTATGTCTGCATGCACACAGTGCCCATATATACACGAGAGAAAACACCATAAAATGAATCTCAAAAGACCAAAACTAAAGCCAAAAAAGGAGTCAGCAAGATGGCTCAGTGGGCAGAGGTGCTTGCCAACAGGCCTGCGCACCTGAGTGCAATCCCTAGGAAGGGCACAAGAGACTCCTAGATTTTGTTCTCTGACCTACCTCCAAATGGGTGCTATGGCAGGTGCAAGAGGTTCCCCTTTCTCCCATAAAGAATTGCAAAACCAAAAGGCATTAAATGAAAAAAAGGTAACAACAATATTTGCTATGAACTGGCTCCTCCTCTGTCCAGTCCACACTGCTCTAGACAGTGTAGATACTTCAGTGAACTAAGAAATCTCTGTTGTCAAGGTTTCTCTGTGTAGCCCTGGCTGTCAAAGAATTCACTCTGTAGACCAGGCTGGCCTCAAACTCAGAGGTCCACCTGCCTGTACCTCCCAAGTGCTGGGGTCAAAGCCTTGTGCCACCAGTGCCTGGCTGAAGCTGATACTTTTTTTAGATGAGATTTTAAACAAATAATTTAAAAAGTAAGTGGCTATTAGCATTGCCATTAGTCAAGTTCAAGCATCACTTGGACAGGTGAACTCCGAGACAGATCCCTCAATTTCCATAACTAAAGATCTCTACCTGTGCCTGGTGGCTCACACCTGTCATTCCAGCCCTTGGGAAGCTGAGGAACGATCACTGCTGAAAGTTCAAGACCAGCTTGGGCTGCACAGTGAAACCCAGCGCAGTGAATGAGACTCGGTTCTTGGAGTGCTTCCTTGGCATGCAAGAGGCCCTATGTTCCACTCCCAACACTGCTTTATGGAAGTAACGCACGCCTATGGGGGTAGAAGGATCAACAGTTCCAAGTCATCCTCTGCTACATACTGAGTTCGAGACCAGACTGAGTTATACAAGACACTGTTTCAAACAACCCAACTTCAAAAAGAAAAATGAAAATCTGCACTCCTGGGGGACGTCTGCACCTTCGGTGTCCCCGGGACCCAGCCCGAAGCCGGGTCCCTGGAGCTCGGCCCGCCCTCGCTCGCCATCACCTCACGCGCACGTTACTATGGCTGTGCGCTCACCACGGCAGCTCGTAGTGGCCGGCGCCGCCCGCGGTCTTGCTGGGGACAGGCGAGGGCTCCTGCGCCCCACTCTGGGCCCCGCCACAGCCGCTTTCCTGTACCTCCATTCCGGCGCCTGCTTTTCGCGCCACCCGAAGCTCCGCCCCGTGACGCTCCCACGGAAGTCTCGGCCCTGGTTTCCGGGCAACACTGAGGAGGAAGCGGAAGTGCTGGAGGCGGGGGAGCATGGGGAGGACGGGCGGGGAAGGCCATATTTTCCCGCGCCTGCGCAGAGAGAGCAGCGTAGCCACGCACTGGCCGCTAGGGGCCGCTGTAGCTACAAGAGCCCGCGTTTGAGGGAAAAGGAAAGAAAACGGTGAGATCAGGGCTGGTGTTTCTAGGAGAGGACTGTTTTTCCAGACAGAGTTTCCCTATGTATCCTCCGCTGTCTTGGAACTCGCTCTGTAGACCAGGGTCACAGAGATCCGCGTGTCTCTGCCTCCCCAGTGCGGCGATAAAAGATGTGCGCCACCACTGTCTGGCTCATCTTATTTTATATTTAATTGTACTATATCCATTTCTCTTTCTTTTTACTTTCTTGTCTTTTGTTTGTTGTCTTTGTTTGTTTCAAGACAGTGTTTTCCCTTGTAGTCCTGGCTGTCCTGGAACTCACTCTGTAGACCAGGTCTGGGGAGAGGCTCAGTGGTTGGCACTTGATGATCTTGTCGAGGGCCTGAGTTTGGTTTGCAGCACCCGAAGCAGGCTGCAACACATGAATACACCTAATTACACTATTTGGTTTTTCCAAACAGGGTTTTTCACTGTAGCCCCGGCTGTCCTGGAACTCACTCTGTAGACCAGGCTGGCCTCTAACTCACAGATCTGCCTGCCTCTGCCTCATGAGTGCTGGGATTAAAGGCGTGCACCATCACAGCCTGGTTAAAATAAGTATTTTTAAAGGATACTTTTCAGGGCCAGGCTTGGTGGCAAACCAACAAACCAGCAAACAAAAAACTCCACCACCACCAACAAAAGAAAACAACTCAAGATAATTCCTGGCCAGTCATGGTGGTACACACCTGCCATTCTAACCCTAACAAGACAAAAGCAGAAGAATTGTGAGTTCTTGGCCAGCCTGGGACTACACAGGGGAGATTGTCTCAGCAAAACAACAAGACAACAAAAGCTGACATGACACATACTTTGGCCTCAGCACTTGGGAGATGGAGGCCAGCCTGAGGCACACAAGATTCTGTCTCAAGGAAATAACAGGCTCATGTCAGAAGCTTGGTTCTGTCACCCCCACCAAAAAAAAAAAAAAAAGCGTTTTTCCCCAAGGTGGCATTTCAAGTGTTAAAGCTGGTGATTTCCAAACAGGCGTGCCCTCCTGTTAGCAGCCTCAGCAAAGCGGCTGTTTAGTCTGCCTGCCTAGACACATTCCACCAAGCGAAGCACAAAGGTTTTCATTTGAACTCTTTAGGTAAACATTAACAGTTTTGAATGGCTTGCCTTTCTTTTTGGCATTGTTGTTTGTTGTTAAGACAGAGTCTCTCTGTGTAGCCCTGACTGACTTGGAACTCTTTATGTAGACCAGGTTGGACTTGAACTTGCAGAGATTCCACACACACACACTTGTCCTTGGAATGCTGAGATTAAAAGCTGCCCCACCACTTCCGACTGTGCTTTGCCTTCTTGCTTCCTCTTTAATAAGAAAACAAGATGAGAACTTGCCCACATGGCACAAAGGACAGACTTCATGTTCCAGGATGTGGGGTGACCTTTGAGACCCCAGCTGTGGGTGGTCTGTCGAGTTCCTGTACAACTCAAGAGGATCATGGAGCTGTTGGCTTTTTTCTGCCCTCAGTGAGTATGTCCCCACTGACCAGGCTGGGACCACTTCCTCTACTGAGCAACACCGGGCTTGGACAAGGTGTGTCTCATGAATCCCTCTGCAAATGACTGCTGAGAGAGAAAGGGGAATGCCTCCTCCTTTGTTTCTTGTTTCTGTTTGTTGTTGTTTCGAGACAAGGTCTGAATATGTAGCCCTCCTGACTGTCCTGGAACTCACTTTGCAGAGCAGGCTGGCCTCAAAATCACAGAGACCCACCTGCTTCTGCTTCCCAGGAATGCTGTAAGTCAAGGCATGCAACACTATGGCCTTGAACGTCTGAACCCCTTGCCTTTACTTCTGGAATGCTGGGATTACAGACATGCATCACTGCACCTAATTTACGAATCTCTGGGGAGAGAACCCAGGGCTTCATGCACCCTGGGCAAGGGATTTTACCAGTTGAGACACCTTGGACTGGTTTTAGTTCTTGTTTTCTTTTGAGACTGAGTGACAGTAGCTTCAGGCTTTTCGTGCCTAACAGCAAACATCACTTTCAGTGTTTTACTACATGTGGATTGTTTGTATTTAATTTCTTTTTTCTAGGACTTAACTATCTACTGATTTTTTTTTCTCAGCAAAGCTTAACAGGTTCTGGAACACACCTTGTCAGTTTCCTTCCTTACTTTTTGTTGTTTGTTTGTTGGAAGACAGGCTTTCTCTGTGCAGCCTTGGCTGTCCTAGATGTGCTTTGTAGACCAGGCTGGCCTCTAACTCATAGAGATCCACCTGCCTCTGTCTCCCCAAGTGCTGGGATTGCAGGCGTGTGCCTCTGCTCCCAGGTTCCTTTCTTTTTTTAAAAAGAGGTTTCTATTTTTTTTTAAGAGATGTATTCATTATGTATACAACGTTTTGCCTGCATATGTGCCAGAAGAGGGCATCAGATCTCATTGTAGATGGTTTTGAGCCACCATGTAGTTGCTGGGAACTCAGGACCTCTAGAAGAACATACAAGGCTCTTAACCTCTGAGCCATCTCTCCAGCACCTCTATTTTTTATTTTGTGTGTATGGGTGTTTTGCCTGCATGCATATAAGTACATTCCCAATGATAGATGTCCATGGCTGCCAGAAAAGGGCATTAGAGCATTGAAGTTACAAACGACTGTGAGCTGCCATGTGGGTGCTGGGAATCAAACCCTGGTCCTCTGGAAGAGCAGCCAGTTCTCTGAACTGCTGAGCCATTTCTCTAGCCCCAACCTTGTCAGTCTCTAATGACACCTTGGAAGTTTGCACTTCTTCACTCAGAATTTGGTTCTAAAGACCCCTCTCACAGAAATGTTTGCCTGAGAGTTGGTAAGGTGGCTCAGTGCATAAAGGTGCTTACTTACAAACCTGATGGACCCAAGTTCAGTCCTCAGCTCTCACACGATTGGAAGGAGAGAACCAACTCTTGCAAGCTGTCTTTTGACAGACATAGTGTGCTATGGTGCATGCATACATGGACATGGACACATACAACACATGTGTTAGTATTTTGAAACAGAACCTGCTTCTGGGTTACCTAGCAACTTGTGTGGCCCAGCCAGGTGGCCACACCTGGGACGTGTGGTTACCTGGCCCCTTAAAGGGACAACCTGACACGTGGTCTCTCTCTTGGCTCTTGGTCTCTTGCTCCTCTTGCTCTCTTAGGCCTTCTCCCTTTCTCTATCGGGGCACTCCCCCTTACCCTTCTTTCCCTTCTCTCTCTCTCTTGTTCCCCATCATGTTCTGCTCTCCACCTAATAAACCTCTTTCATATAAGATCTGTTGTAAGTGTCATTCATTCATTCATTCATTCATTCATTCATTCATTCATAAATTGGTCCTTACATTGGCGAGCCAGCCAGGAGGAGGTCACTCCTGGTTTTGCCAGGACACCTCCTTCTGGACTTCTTTAATCTAATAGGACCATATATGGCTTCAACAGATTTTTTCTGCTCTATCCCTAACTATCTATACCTAAAAAACCTCTACTTTCACTCAACTGCCTTACGGGCAGCAGAAGAGGAGCCGGACTTATGGCGCCGCCCTCTTGCCCCTCTGGAGTTTCCCGGGCTGTGCTAGTGGACACCTGGCCAGGCCTGGCGAGCTGGGACAATTTCCCAGTGGTGGCCGAGCCCAGACCCCTCGGCCCCGATGCTTGGTCGAGTGGAGCAGAGTCAGAGCTGTACCGGCATCCCCACCCACCCCCAGGGAGCAAGCCGTGGGGACTGTGTGAGTTTGCACCGAGCCCTGGGAATTCCCACATCACTGTGCTCTGGTGGCTGGGCTGCCGCTAGCCAGACCAACAGCGGCATCCTGCTCAGGCTGATGCCCCCAGCCTGGGATGTTCTCACCTCGATAAAATCAGCTTGAGGGGACTTGGTATTTTAAACTTCCTGGGGGATCTTAACCCTACCGTGAAATTTCCGACAGCGTGTTGGTTTGGGGAAAAATGTGCAGGACCATAACTTCACCATAGTGCCACCCCACCGTTTTAAATCAGGGCAAACGGCCTTCACCCCCCCCTTCGCCCCGCAATGCACTAGCCCTTCCCCCACCAAGCCGCCTTTTTCCTAGTTCTGTGCTTTCCTCTGACTACTCTAAGAGGACGTCTCCAAGCTTTAAAAAATCTTTTCTTCCTGATTTCTGTATATTCCACTCTTATTTTAAATGCTTTAAATTTCTTATCTAATGCTTTATATAATTTTCTTATTGGGGTTTTATAAGACTTTCTTAATCATAACTGTTTATCTTTTAGACTAGATTACAAAGACAAGCCTCATTTTAAATTGGTATAAATTTTTATAAAAATTCAAAGTTATGTTTTACTATCTATGATTCAACCCTGCTTCAAAATACATTTTATATGATAATAAAATTTCAAAGTTATAAATATCTATTCAAGTTAAGTTGGTTTAAAATATATATCTAACTGCTTATGTCTCTTTCAGTTCTCAAATTCAGTTCTTAAATGTTGTTGTTTCTCCTGCTGTGATCCGGATTCACCACTAGGCTTTCTGGTTAATAGGTTTGCTATAATAAATTCAAATATAATTTTAAAATTGCTTTATATTGTTGGTTTTAAACTTACAGCTCGGGTTCGTTATTACATACAAGTTGTTTACCAATATTCTAAATTAAGATCTATTAATTTTAAAAAATATATTTATGTTAAAACTGGGTCATTGTGCTGTATGTCTAGTATCAAAAGGTTAAAACATGCTTGGTCTTATTTTCTAAACATAATATCATTAGTCTATAGTATAGCCTTAGACTATTATAAGGTCATTATGCTATATCTCTAGTATCAAAAGGTTAAAATATGCTTGGTCTTATTTTCTAAAATTGGTATTAATATTGATCTATAATATAGCCTTAGACTATTATAAGCTATAAACTTTTATATACAAAAACTCTTGTGCTCTCATTTTAATGGGCTATATCTATAACTTAAGGTTCTAATTTACCAAGGACAAAATCTAAAGTCCTAATATTTAATGGTTAACAAATATAAGTTAATAGTCATCTCATAGATATCCAAATATATTTATAGTCCTACAAATACAAACATGGTCTCACTGCAGTTGTTAATAAACAGCTGAGAATGGTCATTGAATTACCATTTAGGAGTTGGTAAAAATAATAATGGCCTTCCCGACAGGCTCATCCAGAGCAATAACCATGCTCCAGATTTTGGCTGTACTCTGAGGCTGCTGGCATTCTCGCACAAAAAACAAGAGGTCTGTAGTGCCCCATCCCGAGGGGATGTAGCTAAAGTCAGTTCCGCCAGGTGACCATTTCAAATGCAGCCAAAGGGGACACACTGGTCCTGCCGCTGCCTCAACAAGCCATAGCTTCCTGCTAGCACACTGGCTCTGGAAGTCAAAAGGCTCCCAAGCAGGCTTGTCCTCTGCCCAGCCATGGAGGATCAACCAGCACAAGGGCCACAGACACTTCCAGCCTTCTAGCGCTTTGGCCTGGCAGAGGACAAATGGCTCCTTAATTCAGCGACCTCTAATACTCTTGCCCAGCCCAGAGTAACATTGCAGGTCTGTTTTGACCTCACAATGAGGTCCCATGGACATATTGCCAACTTCTGTGTTGGGAGACTTCAGATGCCTTCCCAGTTCTCTTCATATGCAGACCAGGCCTTAGGCCTAAGTCCTAGAGCTGCCATTGTCAGGCCTAGACACAGTATGCCTTGTTGCCAGACTCAAAAAACAGGCCTAAATGTAACCTTTTACCATCCCTTTATTTAGCTAAGGGACAATAAATGTTCATAGCAGTCTCAATTATGTCTCATGGTAAATAACTAGATACAAAGGCCTAAAATTTTGAGAGTCTTAAAAAAGTGTTTTACGGTTGGTAAACACAAGTTATACATGTTTCAGAACCTAAAAATGTGTCTTAAAGTGGGTAAATACAAGTTATAAAGGTTACAAGGTCTAAGGTAATTTAAAATATCCTAAATAAGTACAACTACTTAATATTTCCTCCTGTTGCTATGCTACTGTTGTATTGACTGTCCATAGCTTTGACCTTTATAAATAGAGCTCTAATTTATTAATCTAACTCTAATACAAAAACATTCCACTCTGTCACATACTATTATGGTTCTAAGCTCAAGATTATAAACCTCCATAATATGTATGTTTATACTAAAAGTTAAGATCAAGTGAAGTTTCCTTTTTACTTCATGAAAGGCTTTTGCCTTTTCAGAGCTTACCTTAATGAATGCTTGTGCTGTTACCACAAATATATATGTCTACTGCTTTTTCTACAATATATATTTCAGTACAGATTACATTTGTGATACTAACATGTCTAAAGTTTTATCTCCTTCTTAAAACTTAAAAGTAATTCTTGTAAGCTGCAGGAAGCCCACCTAAATCCACCTCTCAGGTCAACTGGACTCCAGATAAGTACTGCACTTATTGCCTATCTCAAAAGGTGGGATTTCTCCCCTTTCCCAGGTTCTGGGACTCCCTTTACTGGCTACCAGATTGCTAGTTACTGCATGTAACACTGGCTGGATTGGTGGGACCTCCTCATTGCCAGCCACTACCTTGTCAGCATAAAATGCCTCTCTTGGTAGGGGAAGCTTGACCATTGAGCTCCCAGCAACTTCATACTATCTTTTGAGACAGAGGGACTCCCCCCCCAGCCATAGTCTTAACTGTCTAGGGCTGACCCTCTCTGCTGACCTCCACTTTAGGGCCACACTTTCCCTTGAGGGTGCATCGCCACTCATATGTGGTCGCACGTGGTTTCTTTTCTCTTTCTCTCGCTTGTGGGAAGTCCTAACATTAGGCAAACCATCGTGCTTTCGGCCATGCCTGTTGGGGAATCCGCACCAGGTCTCTGGCCAAAGGCTGACGAGCTCTTGGACCAGGTAGGACCTCTCCTCTGGGCCATACCTTGCCTTTGGGACACCTCTGGAAGGTCACTAAGTCCTCTGCCTCCCAATGGGAAACACCCAGATGCCCGTTCTCCAAATTCTCCCATGAGATGTCTTCTGGAGAATTTCAGGTTTCTACACCTAGTGCCTGCTAGCACTAGGGCCTCTAAGTTTACACACTTCTGTAACCAAACCTCGCCTCAAGTACAGATCTAGAGCAAAGCCTTCTTAACTACTGTCAGCGATTGGGTAAATAAAGGTCCCCCAGGTAAACAGAGATTCCCATGTTCAAATCTCATTGATTTAAACCTTCCACCTCTGTTTGCTCTCCCAAAAGTTTTAAAGAATTTTCTCCATAACCTACTTAACTTTATCTTTTGCCTATATATGTATGTTTCAGTGTCCTACCAGACACAGATGTTCCCATAACCACAACAAGCACCAAAGCAGCTACAAATGTTCAACTCTGACCTTACAGACTTCCAACAAGCTGGACCTGCACCTTCCCTCCCAGCCATGGATGTTCTCACAGATCTTGGACAGCATCAAAGCAGCCTGTTCTTCCTGGAATTGGCCAACATTTCAGCCTTTTGACCTCCCTAAAGCGCCCCCAGTGTCAGCAGGAAGTAGCCAGAAAAGAATTTACACCTGTTATTCACTTATTAACAAAAGGCTGAAATGGTGTGCTTCAGGCCCAGGACAAGCAGTTCCAGGTTCTCCCAGCATTCCTCAGTCCCTACTTGCTGCCTTGCATGGCTGCCACCTCTCTACTAAATTTTCCAGGGCAGAGGTTTCTCTTCCTCCTCTTGACCATGTAATCTGACCATTTTTGTTGTTATCATTTTTCTCTCTCTCTTAACCCCTTGCATGACAACCAAGAGCTGCGTCCAGTGAACCTAAACTTATATACTTTAACTTGCCTTACATGAGAAGCAGCTCAAGTTCCTCATTTTTTAAATTTGAAACAGAACCTGCTTCTATGTTACCTAGCAACTTACGACGTCATCTTGTGTCGCCCAGCCAGGTGGCTACACCTGGGAGGCGTGGTTATCTGGCCCCTTAAAGGCACAGCCTGACACGTGGTCTCTCTCTCTCTTGCTCTTACTCTCTTGCTCCTTCCTCTCTATCGGGGCGCCCCCTCTCCTCCCTTCTCTCTCTTTCCCCCACCCTTCTTTCCCTTCTCTCTCTCTTTCTCCCCATCATGTCCTGCTCTCCACCTTATAAACCTCTTTCATATAAGATCTGTTGCGAGCCTCATTCCTTCATTCATTGATCGGTCCTAACCTAACAACACGTACATTAAATAAAATAAATGCTTGCACAGATAGATGTAAATATGTATATGTAGTAGAATGTTGTACTAGAATATGAACTAGAATGTTCATTCAAATGGTTCAGAGGAGAAGAAAAAAATGAAATAAGTATTAGAATGGGTAGAGAAATGATATCCTCATTCTATATAGTCACTAAATACTGAAAGCCATCTGTCTACCTGCACTGGCAAGGAAAAATCTCCATGTCTTCCCAAAAAAGTCACAGGGAAACTATGGGAGTGGTTCTGAGAATCCCCCAGTGAGGGGCTGGGATGTGGCTCGGGGGAAGACCATTTGCTTAGAATCCTAAATTGACCTCAGAGTCACTATGTAACTTGGGATGGTCTTAAACTTTTGATCCTCTTGCCTCTTGCTCACAAATGCTAGGATTACAAGTGTCCAGCACACATGTTCCTCTCCTTTTAAGATTTACTTTTAAGTGCATGTATGCATAAGGTCTGATTAGGGCTGTGCGTCTGTGGGATGGGGGTGTGCTCTTGAATGCCAGAAGAGAAAATTCTATCCTCTGGATTTGGAGTTGCAGACAGTTGTGAGCTGAGAGCTGAACTCAGGTCTTCTACAAAAGCGACAAGTACTCTTAACCTTGAGCCTTCTCTCCGGCTCTCTTTTTCTTAAAATGTATTTTGATCATTATTTTAAATTATGTAGTGTGTGTGTCAGTGTGCGGTATGTGCATGTGAGTGCAGTTGCCAGTGAAGGCCAAAGGCTATGGACCTCCTGGAGCTGGGATTACACATGGCTGTGAGCTGGAACTCAAGATCTATTGCAAAAGCCGTTTGTGCTCTTACCACTGAGCCATCTCTCCAGCTGCTCCCCGCCCCCCAGCCCTTTTTAAAGTCATGCTGGAGATGAAAGCCAGGGTTTCATGCATCCTAAACTAACACTGTGAATCATGAGCCACATGGATTACATGTGTATGTTTTCTCTAATCCCAAAAGTCTCAGTGTGTGGGCTTTACTATCTGAAGAATTTACAGCCAGTCTGTGGGCAGCAGAGTCCTGGCCTGCAGCAGCGAGGCCTGGCCTGCCCCAGCATGTGCGCACACACCTATGCAAGGCTCACCGTAGTCAGTGCTGCCTGAGGGCATGCATTCCAAGAAGCAAGTCACAGGAAGTAATGTTCTCCTCATGCCTAGCTTGCTAGGTATGAGCTGTAAACATGTAAATCCTAGCTGCTGTTCCACACCCCAGACTTTTTTCCGTGCCTTTTTTGTTTTTTGCAAGTAGGTCTTACTATATAGTCCACGTTGGCTTCAAAATTGTGATCTTCCTGCCTCAGTCTTCTTAGTGCTGCTGAGTGCAGGTCCTTGGGGGTGCTGTGATGGAACAAGCTGCCGAGGGCTGAGCTGGAAGGGGAGAAACAGAGAACTCTTAGCCAGGGACATGGTGACCCACACCAAAGCCCCAGCTATTCAAGGGGCTAAGACAGAAGGATGGCAAGTTCAAAGCCAGCCTGGGCAGTGTAGCCAGATCTGTCTCAAAAAATAAGAGCACTCTGTGATGGCTCAGTAGGTGAAGGCACTTGTCACCAAACCCAAAGGCTCGAGTTTGAGCTCATAGACACACTTGGTGGAGGATAGAAGTGACCCCGCTACCATGCACACACATTTATATACAAATGTGATGCAAATAAATAAATGGCGGAAAGGTCTGAGGCTTTAGCTCTGGGGCAGAACACTTGCCTGGCATCCCCCAGAGAGGGCCTGGGGCATGGCTCAGAAATACCCAGTTTTATCCTCAAAGAACAAAACAGAAACATATCCACTCATGGCTGGGCTCATGGCCAAACCTTTAACCAAGATTTGTTGCCTGTCCCATTGAAAATGTTATTGGAAATTTGAAGATTTCTGTTCAAGAATTGCTTTTCTTTTTTTTTTAATGTAATTTATTAAGAATTGTTTTTCAATTCTGGATTGGGCCCATGCCTTGTGCTAGCCCAGTGATCTATTTGTTTTTTTTCTTTATTTTTATTTCATGAGTGTATTTTGCCCACACATATGTCTGTGTACCACATGCATACAGTGCCCTAGGACACCAGAAGAGGATGTCAGATCCCCTGGAATTGAAGTTACAGATGGTTGTGAGCCACCGTATGGGTGCTGGAATTTAAACCCAGGTCCTCTGGAAGAGCAGCAATACTTTCAACCACTGAGCCGTCTCTCCTGCCTCCCAGGTCTACCTCTCACCCCTTTCCCTTTATTTTTATTTCAGGATAGGGACTCACTAAGTTGCCTACTTTTTTTTTAAATAATTTTATTTAATTTTTATTTTATGTACATTAGTGTGAAGGTGTCAGATCCCTTGGAATTTGTGTTACAGACAGTTGTGAGCTGCCATGTGGGTGCTGGGAATTGAACCTGGGTCCTTTGGAAGAGCAGACAGTGCTCTTAACCACTGAGCCATCTCTCCAGCCCCTACTTTTTTTTTTTTAACCTATCTATCATTATTGGTTTTTTGAGACAGGGTTTCTCTGTATAGCTCTGGTTGTCCTGGAACTCACTCAGCAAAGCAGGTTGGCTTCAAACTCACAGAGATCTGCCTGCCTCTGCCTCCCAAGTGCTGGGAGTAACGGCGTGTGCTGCCACCACACAGCTTATTTTGGTTTTTTAGGACAAGGTTTCTCTCGTCTACAGAGTGAGTTCCAGGACAGCCAGGACTGAAACAGAGAAACCCTGTGTCAAGAAACAAACACACAAACAACAACAACAAAAAGAGTAGGTTCTCTTGTAGCTCAAGGTAGTCTAGAAGTATGTGGCTGAGGTTGACCTTGAACTCCTGACCCTCCTGCCTCCACAGTCTGAGTGCTGGATGTCAGACATACACAGTCCCACTGGGTTTTGCTGTGTGGGGATGGGGCGCAGGGACTCCTGCATCCTCCACTACACATTGAGTTTGAGGTCCTGCTTGGCAACATGACAGTGTCTCAAAGAAAGAAGAGCTAGGGCTGGGCATAGCGGTTCATTTAATCATAGAGCACTCCCCAACGAGAGGCAGGTGGAGCTCTGAGTTTGAGCATAGCCTGCTCAATAGAGCCAGTACTGGCTGATCAGGCCTACACAGTGAGACCCTGTTCTCAAACAAAAAAACAAAAACCCAGAAAGATGGGGAGGGACTCAATATGCTTCATATATTGGTAATTAATAGCAGCTGGGGACAGGAGAATCAATTTTCTTTCTCTTTTCGATTTATTTTGGGGTGTGTGTGTGTGTGTGTGCAGATGCTCCAGGAGGCCAGGAAAAGGCCTCAGATCTGAAAGTTACAGGCAGTGGTGAGGTACCACTGGGACTGAACTCTGACCTCTGGAAGAGCAGCAAACACTCTTAATGACTGAGTCATCTCTCCGGCTCAATCAGCGTCTTCCTGAGCGTGGCCTGTTAGGTTGTCCACGCTGTAGTGGATATGCCCTACCCAGGCACATGTGGCACCACTAACTGAACTCAGTGAGGTATCAGAGAACAAGAGGGTATGAAGAGGGGAGTGGGGCCTGAGGAGACTCAGGAAAAGATGGTGAGTGGGTGGGTATGACCAAGGAACATTGTATACGTGTATGACACTGACAAAGTTTAAGATACTCTAAGGCAGAGGTTCTCAGCCTTCCACATGCTGCGGGCGACCCTTTAATACAGCTCCTCATCCTGTGGTGACCTCCAACCATACAATTATTTTGTTGCTACTTCAAAAATGTAATTTTGCTACTGTTATGAATTGTAATGTAAATATTTGATATGCAGGATATCTGCTATATGAAAAAAGAAAAACAAAAAGCTATGGCACATATTTTTAACTGCGGTTCTGAAGAGGCAAAGACAGGCTGGATTGCCAGGCAGCCTTCCCTACTTGGTGAGTTCCAGGCCAGTGATATTAAAAAAAAAAACAAACCAAACAAAAAAGGTCAGGGGCCGGAGTTAAGAGCAGTTAAGAGCATTTGCTGCTTTTGCAGAGGACCCAGGTTCCAACAGCACCTACATGGTGGCTCACAGCCGTCCTTAACTCTAGATCCAGAGGAACTGGCTCTCCTGGCTTCCCCAGACACCAGGCACGCGTGTGTTGCACATACATACATGCAGGCAAAAGATTCATACCCATAAAATAAAAAAATAAAATTTCAATGCCTTACAGATGGACAGCCCTCCCCCCACCCCGAAACAGGGTTCCTCCGTGTAGCTCTGGCTGTCCTGGAACTCTGTAAACCAGGCTGGCCTTGAACTCCTGAGTGCTGGGATTACAGGCATGCGCCACCACTAACCAGCTACTGCTGGGTCTTATGGAGGGATATTCTCTCTCTCTCTCTCCCTATTTATTTTTAATTTTATGTGCATTGGTATTTTGCCTCTTTGAAAACCAAAACGATGAGGCTGAGCAGGAAAAGAGCTTGCCGCTGGGAATGATGGCCTGAGTTCAATCCCCAAAATTCACAGAAGGAAAGAGAACTTACTCCTGCAAGTAGTTCTTTGACTTTCACACCCTTCCTGTAGTTCCTGTGTAACACACACACACACATTCAACCAAATAAACCTTCTGAAAGCTTTTCTTAAAGATACACTGGTGGACAGAGCGTAGGTGGCGTAGGATTTCAATCCCAGCACTCAGAAGGCAGAGGCAGGAGAATCTCTGTGACTTCAAGACCAGCCTTTTCTACAGAGTGAGTCCAAGACAGCCAGGGCTACACAGAGAAACCCTGTCTGTTGTTGGTTTTGTTTGTTTGAGACAGGGTTTCTCTGTGTAGCCCTGGCTGTTTCAGACTTGCTGGGATGACAGGTGTGCGCCACCATGCCCGGCTGACTCCGTCTTGAACCACGCCTCCCCTCTCCTGCAAAAGATGCACTGTGTGCGGAGTGCTGAGAATGTGGTTCTGCGGTAGAGTGTTTGCCCAAAATACTTGGAGCGCTGGCTGGTTTCCGTGCCCAGCAGGGCATGAAACCCACCCACAGTGATCCATGCCCGTGGTCTCAATACTAGGGGAGATGAGGACAAGAGGATCAGGAGTTTATGATCATCCTCTGCTGCAGAGTGATTTCAAAGCCTTCAGAACTGCATGAGACCGGCCAGGTGGGAGGGAAATTAAGGCGGATCCCTGTGAGTTCCAGGCCAGCCTGGTCTACAAAGTGTGAAGAAGACAGCCAGTGCTACACAGAGAAACCCTGTCTCGAAAAACAAACAAACAAACAAACTAAACCTACATGACTCAAAATGAGATCCATCTTCAAAACGGAGGTGTCCCAAGACAGATATGACAGTAATACTACAGGGACTGGGGCAGAAAGATTGACACAGAGACCTTCTCAAAACACTAGCAGGGCCAAACAACAAACCCAAGGCACAGAGGGATCAAGGGACCCATAGCTCCTGACACTAGAGCTGGCACTAAGCTACAGCTCAGTTGGCAGAGCCTAGCATGCACAACACCCTGGGTTCAGTCCTCAGCGTTGTATCAACTGGGCATGATTGGAGCTGGGTGTAATCTCAGGGTTCAGGAGGCAGAGGAGGGAGGATCCGAAGTTTCAAGCCATCCTAAGTTTATGGGGAATCGGGGGTCCAGCCTGGGCTACGTGAGACCCTGTCTGAAAACAGAATCAGCTTCCTGAGCAGTCTGGGCTATGGGACCTGCCCTTCCGGTTCCCTCCAGCCAGCGTACAGTGGTGGGGGTGGACCGTCTGCGGGGACCTGTATACCAAGAGGCTCAGACCAGGAACTCCCCTCTTTGCTCATTTCCCATTTCTCACACAGAGCTCACAAGGCAGAGTGACTCTGGGATGACATCACTGTTGAGCAATTACTTTTTGGAAGCTGGTACAGAAAGCCCAAAGCCTCCTTGGGACCTAGTGAATGGCTGGCAGGGAAGGAGACTGAAGTGACTGGGATATGGCGTGGAGTGGAACTCTTCTGGAGATGGGTGAGCCTCCTCAGCCTCCTAGACCACCAGTTTCCTCAGGAAGCTCCTCCCTCCCCCACCAAGGCCAAGTTAACCCAGGAGAGGCACATGAGTGAACCCTGCTGCAGAACATAGATCTGGGTTTAGTGACCTGGTGGGCATCACTTCCTGCCCACAGAGAGACCGGGGGGACTCTGTGGCTGCAATTTCCACAGCTGCCACGAGGAACTGTAAGCATTCAGGATAAAGCCATCCCACCTGGTCTGGTTGCGAGGCAGGGTGGCCAATGCCTCTGATCCCAGCACTTGGGATGTGGAAGCAGGAGGATCGGGACTTCAGCCTCACCTTCCTTAGACAGTGAGTTCCAGGACACTCTGGGCTACAGGAGACCTAGAAAAAGAAAAGAGAGAGAGAGAAAGAAGGCAATGGATCAGCATACAGGTTTGGAGGTAGAACTGCCTTGCCTAGAATACCCCGCCCCTCCACTGCCGCCCCATCTTCTGCACTCCACAGCTAGGTACACGGAGGGGAACTACTGAGGGTGGGAACAGTGCTGCTGTGAGAACCATTACGAGAGGCTGGAGAGATGGCCCAGCGGGTAAGAGCACTAGCTGCTTTGCCTAGGGGGCCCAGGTTCAGTTCCCAGTACCTACACGGTAGTTCACAACTCTCTGTAACCCCAGTTCTCCGGGATCTGACACCCTCACACAGACACACATGCACACGAAATATAAATAAATAACATTGTTAAGAAAGAACCGTTATGGGAATCTAAATCAGCTGGGGGAAGTGGAATGAAGGGTTAGGAGGGCAGAATTCAAGAGAGGGCTAAAGAATATCCCGTGTCTCACTTCAACTGGAATCCCAAACCCGAGCTCCGAACACCCACCCGCCCCCGAGGTGAGGTGGGCTTGTCCCCAAGTAAGCGTTGCTCCAGGCAGCGCAGCTTTGGACAGCCCCTACTCAAATATCACCTCTTTCTCGAACACCCGCCTGCAAATATTTACATCCTGTTTATGCCACGGCCTCCCAGGGCCTCAATTTTCATGAATAAAATATGAGTTTGTAGGCCCAGCTTAGAAGTGGAGAAACCCAGGCCAGCCAGCCGGTAGGGCCCAGAGTGGTGGCTTAGTATTATGGTTGCTGTCGTCTCCCGTGTGGGATTTCCAGAGGCTCTGCATCTGTGGTCACAGAGACCAGAGGCTGGAGGTTTTTGTAGCATTTTCTGTATTTCTTAGCCGTTTCCTGGATTTAGACCACCAAGCTTTGTTCACAGGTCTGTTTCCAGAGGAAACACTTTTTGTTTTGTTTTGTTTTTTCCTTTGGTTAGTTTTTTTTCCTCCCTATTCCTTTAAAAACATCTATTTTGTTTACTTTTTTTTGTTTGTTTGTTTATGGACAGTGTCATGTAGTCCAAGCTGGCCTGGAACTCAGATCTGAAAATGACTTTGAACTTCAGCTCCTCCTGCCTCCATCACTGTCGGGTGATGATTACAGGTACGCACCACTGCTCCCAGCTCTGGGATGCCTGTAAGGAACCAGGGCTTCCTGCCTGATAGGCAAGCACTCTACTCAGTGAGTTGCAGTCTCTGCCCTTGTTAAATATTGTTTTGTTTTTTGAGACAGGGTTTCTCTGTGTAGCCCTGGCTGTCCTGGACTTACTTTGTAGACCAAGCTGGCCTGGAACCCAGAGATCCACCTGCCTCTGCCTCCCAAGTGCTGAGAGATTAAAGGTTGTTTTGTTTCTCATAATTCATTTATTTCACGTGTGTGTTTTGCCTGCATGTCTGTCTAGGCACCGCATGCAGTGCCCGTGGAGGCCAGAAGAGGGCGTCAGATCTGCTGGAACCAGCATTATAGACAGTCGTGAACCACAATGTGGGTGCTGGGAACCAAACACGGGTCATCTGGAGGAGTAGCCACTGCTCCTAACCGCTGACTCATTTCTCCAGGCCCTTATTTTTGTTTTTGTTTTGCTTTGTTTTTCTTTTTGTTTTTTCAAGACAGGGTTTCTCTGTGTAGCTTTGGTTTTTGTTTTTGATACAGTTTCACTTCAGCCTCCTGAACTCACAGACACCCCATCCCCGCCCGCGCCCCAAACCCTGTAAGTAAAGAAGTGGATCCCTGGAGTTGGAGAGATGGCTCAGTGGTTAAGAGCACTGATTGCTCTTCCAGAGGACCTGGGTTCAATTCCCAGCACCTACATGACAGTTCACAACTGTCTGCAGCACCAAGAGCTCACACCCTCATGTAGGCTAAACACCAGTGCACATGAAATAAACTGCCTGGCAGTCCAGGTTTATCTCAGAGGTAGGGTCTCCGCCTCAGCACTCAAGGCTCCCCTTGAGTCAGAAGACAACCTTTAGGAGTCGATTCTCTCTTCTCGGCTTGTAGGGTTCCAGGGCTAGAACTCAGGTGGCCAGGCTTGACAGTAGACTCTTTTACCCATGAGCCACCTTATCACTCACTAGTACAACCTTTATTTTATTTATTTATTTTTGAGACTGAGTCTTATGTAGCCCAGGATAACCTTGAACCTACTATGTAGCTGAGGATGACCTTGAACCTTCTGAACTTCCTGCCTGCATGTCCCAAATGCATTGCCCCTCCCCCTTTTAATAGGATCTCAATAAAGCTCAGGCTGCCTTTGAACTCATGATTCTTTCATTTCTGTCTGCTGAGTACTTGGATTATATGGATGCTACCATGCCCTATTTAAAAAAAAAAAGATTTATTTATTGTGTGTGTGTACCATGTGAGTGCAGGTACGGAAGGCAGAAGAGGGCGTTGGATTCCTTTGAGCTGGAATTACAGGAAGTTGCTAGCTGCCAGACCTGGTTGCTGGGAACCCAATTCAGGTCCTCTGCAAGAGCAGCAAGTACTCTGAGCTGGTGAGCCATCTTTCCAGCCCTGGTTTTAATTTTAATTTTAGTCCAAATAAAAAGTATTCCAAATGTCCCTCATTTTTAAAGTGACCTCACAGAGTTGGTAACCTGGAACACTGTGATGTTGTTGTTTTATGGTGGCTCATGCTTGTAATCCCAGCACTGGAGAGGCTGAGGCAGGAGAACCACGTGCAGTTCCAGGCTAATCTGGGTTACAGAGACAGTTGCAGGCCAGCCTTGGCTACAAACTGTGACTCTGAAACTGGAAAAAAAAATGTGGGTGGAAAACCAAACAGGAAGTTCCCGTCTTTAAAAGGCCCATCCGGGAATGTGCTAGAGTCAGGCCACGGCAGTCTCCCCCACTCTCTCTCCTCTCTCTAATGCGTGTCTGTTTCTTTCTCTTGTGTGTATATGTTCGTGTGTGTGTGTCTCTTTTTCTCTCTCTCTTGTGTGTGCACACGTATCTGTTTCTTGTCTGTGTGTTTCTCTGTCTCTTGTGTAAGTGGCGGGGGGAGGCTAGCCTAGTGGCCTGGGGGTCAGCACGGCCCTGCGGTGGAGGACTGTGTGGGTATAGCTGTCAGCGCTTGGCGTGATGAATCAACTGTGTGGCTGTTGCTCCCATAGAGAGGGCCTGAGCCTGCCTGGTTCCGGCTGTGTGGGCTTCTGGAATGCATGGACACTCTCCCAGGGAGCTCTGCCTAGCCCGCGCCTCACCCCCGCCTCTCATCCAAGCGCATCCCTGACAGCCCTGCCTTTGGGACAGCAATGCCCACTGCATCTTGGAGACCTCCTGTCATCTTCTCCTACAGGGACACCATCTTGACTGCTGGTTTGATGAATTTAGAGTCACCCCAGGGAGAACTCTGGGCATTCTGTGAGGGGTGTCAGGATTAGTGAGGCGAGAAGAGTCGCACTGAAGGTGAGCTGGGGTCCTGGGCTGAATGAGCGTGGGTCCTGAGCATGACCCACGCACCATGCTTACTGACTGTGGCTACCGTGTGACCACCTGCCTCATGCTCCTGCAGCTGTGGCTTTCCCACCATGATGAACTGTATTCCCTCAAACCATGAGCCAAGCTAAACCCTTCACTCCTTCACTTGTTTTTGTCTGGTATTTTAGCTAACACTTCCTCTTTTGGCCTTTGATGCTTTCAAGACCACAGGGAGTAGTTCCAAACCTCATGTATCCTTTTTTTTTAATGCACATATGTAGAATAGTTTATAAATTAAACACTGTAGAGATTAACAATGATTAGCAATAAAATAGAGACAGCATGATCCCATGGCAGCAGGACTGATAACGGACACCCACTGAAAGCCTAACGCAAGGGTAGCATACACCTTGTGGATATGCTGCAGTCTGAGGCTCAGTCTTTCTCCCCCACAAATTAAAGAATAAAGACAAAGCAGATTCAAAGTAAAGTGACGGTAAATTTTATTAGCAAATGATGAACATTCTAGGAGTGGAAAGGGGCCCTAGAGCTTTACAGAGACCTGGGTCTTCCCAGAGTCCAAGTAACCCTTCTCAATGGTCCCCACCTGCTCTTTCCTCTTCGCTCTCAAGCTGTCTATGCTCTCTCTCTGGAACAGGGATTGGCTTCCTCACTTCAAATGCAGCCATTTGTCTACTGATAGGGACTCTCCCACCCCACCTCTGTGCACAGGTGCTATGGGAAAGCTGTATAGCTATTTTATGGTGGCTGTTTGAGGGCACCAAAAGGAGCCCTGCCTTTTCTCTTCCCTGAGGCCAAGACTTCAGAGCCACTAAATAACAATCCGTTGGATAACTCAGCTACCAAATGACAACAACAGGGTCATGTATTCAGTATGGATACCCTGCAGGTCAATCAATCTGCTAAGAAGGCTATTAGTTGGTTAGACTTAACAGGAGGTAGGGTATGCACCATGGATACACTCAACAAAGAGACGATTCACATCCCAGACAAAGACAGGTAGGGAGAGCCAGAGCAAGAGAGAAACTGAGAATTTCTCAGGATGCTCAGGTTGTCCTCAGACTTTTTTTACTTTTCCTCTCTCTGCCTACTAAATTCTGAGATTACATGCCTGCAAGTTCCGCAAGTTTCCATTTCAATACCTTGGGACTACAGTGGTTGGCTGTAGGTAACTGAAACTTCAGCAGGCAGAACTCAGGTTGTAGGGGTGTGGTAGGGGTATGGGTGTGGGGGCAGTGGGGACAGGGTGGGGCCGTAATGCTACTTACTAGGTTGTAAGTGTCTGAAAAGCTCTAGAAAAACAGAAGTTCTTTCACAGGGCACAGTGCCACACGCCTTTGATCCCAGCACTCGGGGAGGCAGAGGCAGGCAGTTTGCTGTGAGTTGGAGGCCAGCCTGGTCTATAAATTGAGTCCAGCACAGCCAAGGCTACACAGAGAAACCCTGTCTCTGAAAAAAAAAAAGTTCTCTTACTTTAGTGCCCCAGATTTCTGTGTGGGTCACAGAGACAGCAGCTGGGCCACCTGTCCCCAAAGAGTTAACACACTTCCTGCATGAGGCTAAGAAGGCAGAGGTAAGGATGAGGATGATTGGCGGATAGGAGAGAAGGTTGGGGAGAACCACCAAGGAAGAGGCTTCCTGGGCAAATAGGATTCTTCTTCTCTTCCTCCTCCTTCCTCCTTCTTCTTCTTCTCTCCAGTCCCAGGAGTCTCCTCCTGGGGCCTCAAGGCCAGGACACTGGCAGTGCCCTCTGTACCCTGCTCCGTTCTCAGTCACACCAGCCTGTCCACTCTACCACAGCTGGAAGACAAACTGGAGTTTGAACGCCTGGCCATGGTGTCGTTTGGAGGGGAGGAAGCCTCGGCTGTGCTGCTAGTGAAGCAAGCTGGTTTTAGTAGGCTTTGGGACTACTGGTGCTGCTGGCCACCAGGCCATTGGCAGGGCCAGAGGGACAGCTTCACCCAGCCTACCAGGGCTGGGCCACCATCACACTGCCCTTGACCTGTCCTAGTCTAGAAAGCCAATCTAAGAACGGCTTCCCTATCCCCATTTTTTTGTTTTGCTTTGTTTTGTTTTGAGACAAGGTTGTTCTGGTACGCACTATGTTGACTAGGAAGACCTCGAACTCACAGAGCTCTGCCTGCATCTGCCTCCCAAGTGCTGGGATTAAGGGTGTGCACCATCACTGCTGGGCAAGTAGCACCCTTTTTTTTTTTTCCTTCCTTCTTTTTTTCTTCCTTCCTTTTTTTCCTTCTTTATGCTTTTTTTTTTTTTTTTTTTTCTGAGACAGGGTTTCTCTGTGTAGCTTTGACTGTTCTGGACTTTCCTTGTAGAAGCAAGCTGACCTCAAACTCAGAGAGATCTGCCTGCCTCCGCCTCTTAGTTAAGGTTTTCGTTGCTGCAACAAAACACTGTGACCAAAAGCAAGTTGGAGAAGAAACAGTTCATTTGACTTACACTTCCATATTGCTGTTTATCATTGAAGAAAGTTGGGACAGGAACAAACAGGGTAGGAACCTGGAGATAGGAACAGAGGCCATGGAAGGGTGCTGCTTCCTGATTTGCTCCTCATGGCTTGCTCAGCCTGCTTTCTTTTCTTTTCTTTTTTTAAGCCTGCTTTCTTAAAGAATCCAGGACCTCAATCTTCATAAGACCAGCCAGTACATATCAGAGGCCAGATTAGGCTTCCTTGCATTTCAAGGCCATCAGCTAAGAGCTCTTAATTTCCTATTTCCTAAGAAGAGAACCTTGGATACAGGTGTCCCCAAGTTTTAGCCTATACCCAACATGCTGTCTTTTGCTTCCCCTTCCCCCGGGTACTGGGGTTTGAACCCAGAGCTGTGTTCATGCTAGCCAAGTGCTCTATCCCTGAGCCACACCCCAGCCCCTCACTGGGAGGATTCTAGGCAGGTGCTCAGGTTGGAGTCACACCTCCAGCCCTATTTACTGTTTCTTTTGAGACAGAGTCTCAGTATATTCCTCTGGGTGGTCTTGGACCACCTCTGCAGCCCAGACAGGCCTTTGCCTCTCAGATGCTATGGTGACAGGTCTCAGCCACCACACTCTTCTCGGAAACATGTGCTTTCCTATCACCCCTACAATATAAAATCAGTTTTGTTGTTTGTTATTTAAAACCAGTGTGTCTGCCTGGCATGGTGATTCATGCTTGTAGTCCCAGCCACTGGTGAAGCTGAGGTTAGAGGCCTGCTGAGAGGTCAACACTAGCCTGAGCTACATGGGAAGACTGGCCAAACAAATGAACAAACACACAAACAAACAAATGGCTGGGCACAGTGGCACATGCCTGTAATCCCAGCACCCAGCCGGTAGAAGCAGGAGAACCAGGAATTCAAGGTCAGCCTTAGCTACATAGAGAGTTCCAGGCCAGTTACATGAGACCCTGTCACAAAAATTTAACAATAAAATAATATTAAGGGGCTGAAGTCACGGCTCAGTGACTAAGAGCACTTGCTCTTAGAGCTTCGTTCACAACACCCATATGAGCCTATTCACAACAGCCTGTGACCCAGGCTCAGGGGCCCCAGTACCTTCTTCTGAACTTCAAGGGCACGCACACAAGTGGCATGTATTCAGACACATGCATGCACACAAATAAGTAATCAAAGGCTGCAGGAAGGGGTTTGTTGCTGGGATAACAGCAGCTTGAATAGAACACTTGCTTTTGTATACTGTTCTGTAGAGGTCCTTGTACTCACAGATAAGCACTAGGGAAACCAAGGGTGTTAAACACGAAGGGAGTCTTCTCAACAGAGGAAATAAAATCCCTGCTTCCCACCCAGAAAGCTGGGATTGGATACTGTTAATGACCTGGTGATCTTTTGCTGTCTGTAGAGCCAGACTTTCCCCAAATCCCCAGCGTGATTATGCCAAACTCTACCCACCTGGACCTTTGTGTCTAGCTCTCCATTAACACACCCCATCCTTAGAGGGAGTGTCATGTGTACTTTACAGCCTGCTCACCTCTGTTCGAGCTTGGCCAGAGACCACAGCTGCTCCTCGGCCTCTGTAAAACCCATCTTCATGGTCATATGTACTTTGCAAAAGAGTTTCTATGTAGTCAAGCTAAGTTGGATCCAGTGTGACTTAGTCAAGCTGACCTGAGTTTTCATTCTTGCCTTTCCGTGCATCCTTTCACTGCCGACCACAACCCCTGCAGGGACCCTGCCACACACAAACACACACACGCACAGACAACCCTGATCACACACTGGCCTCATCTATAGGCTGAAGCACTAAGTGGTGAAGCTACATGGGTAGGCTTCAGCGTAACAGACTGCTGGTTCTTAGTTCTGCTCTGCCTCAGGCACTGTCGGGTTCCTTCTGAAATGCCACAGCAGTTGGACCAATCTGGGCCCCAGACACGGGGCTGTGGTGACATATGAAACTCAGGTAGGATTGAGCGTGGAGGTGACCCAAAAAAGGTCAAACCAGACAGTGCAATGATTGTCCAAGAAGCCACGGTGACCTGGAGTATCAGAGTAATGTAAAGCCATGGTTCTCAACCTATGGGTCACAACCCCTCTGGGGACTGCATATCAAATATTTGCATTATGATTCATAACAGTAGCAAAATTACAGTTATGAAGTAGCAACAAAAATGACTGTATGGTTGGGGGTCAGCACAGATGAACTGTATTAAAGGGTCACAGTTAGGAAGGGTGAGAACACTGGTATAGAACATGGGGTCCTTCCAGCATCGCAGCCTCATTTTCATTGGACCAGCTGTGCGCTGTGGACACAAAGACACAACTCAATCCAAAGTAGATATGAGATGGTTTCTTCTGATGCCAAATATGAGTGACCATGGCCTGAGAACAAATTTAGGTTATTCAAAATTCTGTCTTCCAATGAGGCATCAATTTCGTTAGGGTTTTTTTTTTTTTTTAATAGAAACAGTGCTTAACTGTATAGCCATCTCCCCACCAGAGTGACAGGTTACAGCAAAGCCTGGAAACCTCTCCTATAGGCTTCAGATGCTATCTGAAGACACCCTTAGCTTTTGGGTTGAGCAAGGTAGTTCCCTGATAAGCTAATATATTTCAAAATGCCTCACCTGATAGTCACAAGGACGTTAGATCAGGTACAGAGCAGAGAAAGGAATGGCTGAAAAAAAGGGGGGGGCTAAAGATAGCCCAAGATAAATTTTAATTAGGCTCTGGCCCGCAACACTTCAAAATTCTAAACAGTTGATCAGCTTTGCAGAAGGTTCAGCACGAAGTGCAGTTTCTCCTGGGAACTCTTGGTCACATCTGCTGCAAGAGAGCCCATCACAATTGGTCCTGTTGATGCTTTACATCATCTTTTAAAAAGAAGGAGGGGTGGGGAGACCACTGGATCTTCTCCTGAGATTCCAGCCATTCCTTCCGCAGAGCCATTCTGTAATTATGTTTAGCCTGGAGGTATTGTCTGAGGATATGCTAGAGTATATAAACTGAGGAGAATTAACTGAAGATGCTCAGTCCACATAGCCATCCAGAGGCCATCATCCATGCTGGACAAAGCCTTTCCAATGGGATCACCCACACTCTGTAGGTAAGCCCAAAAACTCCTTGGTTCCCCAAGGTCACCTTTGGTGGAATTATACTTTGGTTGATCAATGGGATTTTTTTAAATTTATTTTTTATTATTTTGTGTGTATGAGTGTTTTGTGCATATGTACATTTGTGCACCACATGCGTGTATGAGGAGTGTGCTGGGAATTGAACCTGGGTCCCTTGTAAGAACAAGTTCTTGCTCTTAACCACTGAGACACCTTTTCTGTCCTGTCATTTGGGATCTTATGAGGAATGAGTAGATGGAGTAGATGTTGTTTATGTCTCCCTAGGAAAAGGATTTTTTTTTTCAGTTTTTTTGAGACAGGGTTTCTCTGTGTAGCCTCGGCTGTCCTGGATTTGCTTTGTAGACCAGGTTGGCCTTGAACCCACAGAGATCTACCTGCCTCTGCCTCCCTGAATGCTGGGATTACAGGCGAGCACCACCACCACCCAGTTTGGCAAGAAGTCTTGCAATGAAAATGGATCAGGGTTAGCGGGGCATGGTGGCACACACCTGTACCCAGCGCTGGGGAGGCAGAAGCAGGCAGATCTCTACGAGTTGGAGGCCACCCTAGTCTACAAGTGAGTCTAAGTGAGCCAAGGCTACACATAGAAACCCTATCTCAAAAAAAAAAAAAAAAAAAGAAAGAAAAAAAGAAAAGAAAAGAAAAGAAAAAGAAGGAAGAAGAAAGAAAAAGAAAATGGATCAGGGTTACCCCTGTTAAACATGGCTATGCCATCTTGAAATTTTTCTCCATTTTGGTGAATTGATGGTAGATTCCCTAAAGCACAATAATGAGCTTTCATCCTGGCTTGTTTCCCTAGATCCCTCCTTGCACCCTGCAACTCCTGAGAGTAACTGGTCATAAAAGATGTTTATGATCACCTGACATTCTGTCTTGTTTTTGAAACAGGGCCTCATTGTGTATCCTTGAAACTGGAGCTCATTAGATAGACCAGGCTGGCCTGGAACTCACCGAGCTACCTGCTTCTGGCCCTAAGAGTCCGGGTTAAAGGTGTGTGCCACCACGCCCAGCTGACACCCTCTTTCACTTACTACCCTTTAATCACTCCTGGCATCGGAAGCATTTGACCCCACCCCCATGCCTTCCTTGCACCCCAACTCTCATAACTACCACTACTGTGTAAGCAGGGAGTGCTCTGATTTTCCCCTCTAGAGACCTCTGTTGTAGAAGTTGCTCATTTCCTTGTCCTTCCTTCCTCTGACCTTTGGTGGCTCATACAGGGGGCTGGGGTGAGGGCACCTGATCCTGGAAAGAAGCTTTAAAGATCAGAGAGTGAGTCTCACACCTCAGGAGCAGCCTGGCCCATTCTTCAGCGGCTCCTGCTCCCTACTTGGGTTGAAAAGTACCAGATTATATTCAGCTCTAGTTGCTCAGGGCTCCTCTCTCCACCAGGTCTAATCCAGCAGAGCCTGGACTCGGAGGTTGGCAAGTTTGCGGGAGGCCGGTTACTGCTGACTGGGACCAGGGGTTATTGCCCCCATCTGTCACCCTCAGTGGACTCTAGGTAACCTGTGAATAGCTGGTAAGATCACATCATGTTTATTAGACAGAATAATATCTAATTAGATAATCATTATAATATATCATTACTTAATATCCACATTAATATATGATTATATTTCATACAGTACAAGATATTATATGTTTTATATAATATATGTGCTGCTTATTCCATTTTGTGAAGATTGGCTAGACCACAACATGAATTCCCTTCCCCTCTTAAGGGAGAACATACCTATGGAATCTAAACAGCCAGACCAATATTTTCCAGGCTGTTTGGCATTCCTTTCCCCATTCCTTCCTGTCATCCCTGGTTGCCCAATCCCGCTGCTGGGAGGTGGCGTTCTAGACACGTTCTAGGCCTCCATTATCATTCTTTCACAAAGGCCCCACGGAGCAGCCTCCTCCCTGCTACTTTGCTGCCCAGGCCTGCCCCCTCCTGAAATGTTCCGATTGCTGAGACCCCCTAACTGACATATTGATGAGGGCCCTTTAAGGCCATGCCATCATCACTGGTGACACCAGGAGACCCAACCTCTCCCCTACACACAACACCTCAAGGCAGGCAGGGCCCATCTCTCTCGCCAGGGCCCACAAAACTAAAAGTTGGTCTCTACAGTGACTCCAAATATGTATGCCACATCCTCCATTCTCAAGCCTTCCACTGGCAGAGAGGGGACTCTCTCGCTTCACAAGAAACACCTATAATTAATTGCAAATTAATCTGCAAACTCCAATCTGGACACCAGCTTGCCTCTGGCAGTGGTAGCTATCTACCAAGGTAGGCCAAGGCCACACTCGGGGGCATGAAAGAAGCCAAAGTAAAGGGGAAATGCGGCTGGCTTCTGTCTGAGCTCAGAAGTGCCTCCCTGACCTTAAGACTCCTAACCCTCTGGGACTTCCTGTTTGTGTTTCTGCTCTCACAGATCCAGCCTCCGTAAGTATAATCGGCACCACCGGGGACTTCCTTGGCTTCTCAACCTGGATAAGCGACAGGCAAACTTGATTTGAGAATTCTGAGGACCCCTTCTCTGCCTCCCAGCACCTCGGGGCACTCCGGGAGAGCCATGATTCGCCCTTGGGTTGTCTGTCTCCTCCTGTTCCCTTACTTCTGTGCCTGTTCAGACAGCTGGATGCCCCTCGTAAACCTCGCTCAACGCCTCCTCACGGACACTAACTCTTCCTTCTCCTCCAACTGCTGGGTCTGCTTGTCCATGCAAACCCAGCGCTCTCTAGCTGTCCCAGCCCCACTAACGACTTGGACAGACTCACCCATGAAGCTTCATATTACATACTCGGCCCGGAACCTCCCTGGCCCTTATCCTATTGCTGATCTTGAGAGACGCCTCCAGAATTTCCAGCCATTAACCGCTCATTACTCTTTTGTCAATCCTGACCGACGGGCTATTGCTCTTCTTCAGCTCACAGACTTAATGGGCATCCTTCCGATACTTTCCCGACTCACCTCTGTGAAATACACTAATGAACCCTTCTATGAATCTGCCCAGCGCCCCATCTGGGGACCACTCTCTACCCAGACTGTCCTCACCTCCCAGGCCCCTCTCTGCATATCCCGCTTCTTCAAGGATTCTAAACATGCCACCTTCGTGGGCAATCTCTCTGCCTCTCTTTGCAACCACACCTTTCGTCTTTCCCCCTCTGCCGACCACCAATCCATAGATCTGTCCACCAGCTATGCACTTGCCAAACTAATGACCATGCCAGGCTCTAAATGGAGAAATCCCTTACGCTTTTCAGGACCCCCTTCCCTGAGCTCAGGAAAGCCTTACTATCCCTGCCCAGCAGCTGACATCCACTGTCACACCTACCCAACCACTCCCTGGAGATACTGTCCTTCCTCCTCGGCTAGCACCTGCTATAATCTTACCCTATTAGAACCAGGCAACGGCAGTCATCCCATCACACTGTCCGCGGACACCACGTACTTCAAGATTAAACTCCAAGGACACAAAGACCCCTATCCGCTGTTTCAGTACCAGCCCCTCATGGGGGCAGCCCTCTCTGGACAATATTCCATCTGGGAGTATGAACCCACTGTCCAGCAAAACGGGAGTCTCACTCCAAATATCTTCTCACATCTTCTCTCCTTAACATATTCCTTTTGCCTCAACTCTTCGGGTGTCTTCTTCCTCTGTGGAAGCTCAACATATATCTGTCTCCCGGCCAACTGGTCGGGTGTCTGCACCCTTGTCTTCCAATACCCAGACATTGCACTTCTTCCCAGTAACCAAACTATAGCTGTCCCCCTTTTTGCTACAATTCCCTCCTCTATCTCCACTTCTCGCCAGAAAAGAGCCCCTCACCTCCTCCCTCTTCTTGTGGGCCTGGGCATCACATCTGCACTCGGGCTAAGCATTGCTGGTATCAGCACCTCCACCATCTATTTCCAACAGCTCTCAAAGGCTCTCTCAGACAGCCTCGACGAAATAGCCACCTCCATTATCACCCTCCAAGACCAAATAGACTCGCTGGCAGGTGTTGTCCTCCAGAACCGCAGAGCTCTGGACCTCATCACGGCAGAGAAAGGGGGCACCTGCCTCTTTCTCCAGGAAGAGTGCTGCTTCTACATAAACCAGTCTGGAGTCGTCCGGGATGCAGCAAAGAAGCTTCAAGAAAGAGCCTCTGTATTCCGCCCTAGCTCCAGTTCTTGGATCCAATGGCTGGGGCTGGGACACTGGCTGCCCTCCTGGTTAACTTCCTTCATGGGACCCATTCTCTTTATCCTGGTACTGCTCATTTTCGGGCCTTGTCTTCTTAATTGCCTGGCTCATTCTGTATCCCAGCGAATGGGTTCTTTCATTCGGAACACTACCAAAGGGCATGTGGACAAGATCCTCCAGCTTCAGGCTTCCCAGTACAAGAGACTTCCCCAAGAGCCCCCTGAGGGGGGTGCCGTCTAGCTGGAAGGGGCTACAGGAACTGCATCTAACCCACCCTACCTCTATCTGCCAGCCTGCACAAATAAACACCATCAGTGTCAGCCACGGCCACGCCATTATGAAGAGCTTCTCCATTTTGCTTAAATGGCAGTTTTTTCCACACCACAGTAATCATTTCAGGCTTGTTTTTATAGATGCCTGGCACCCCTGTCCCTCTGATAGCAACTGGTCATTGGAGAGATTTATGACCACCTGACACTCCTCAGTCACAACTCATGACTCTTTGATCACTCCCTGCAAGGAGGCTTTTGCATGCGCCCGATCCCCAACTCCATATCTACACCTGGTCTGTAAGCCCACAGCAAGAGCTCTCTGGCTTCCCCAACCTGGAGAGCTCCCTTCTTGAGCTTTTTCTCAGATTAAAACTGTCCTAGTGTAGAAGTTGCTCATTCTCTTGTTTGTTTTTCCTTCCTTGGGCCTTTTAGCCACCACCCTGGGGCTTCTGAACCAGAGGAACTTGTCCGGATGCTGGCTTCCCAGCTCCAGGGACAGGGATCACCTTGACTGTATTTCCCTTCCTTCTGCTGCTGCCAAATGAACAAAACGAGAAAGCTAAATTTACTTAATTTACAAGGAACTCTATTATTCTAAAAGTGGCCTTTGGTCCTCCCTCATGCCAAATGTCCTTTCTGTTAGGGAGAGAATGTCCTCCATAGGCTCAGATGTTTGAATATTAAGTCCCCAGTTGGCAAAGCTGTTTGGGAGGTTTGGGGGATATGGCCTTGTTGGATGAGGCGTGCCCCTGTAGATGACCTTTGAGAATTTAAAGACACCTGTTGCTTTTGGTTTACTATCTCTACCTTGTGCTTCGTGAACCTTCAGCTCCTGTTTTGTCTACCATTTGCTGCATGCTTCCCTGCCAAGACAGACTCACCTCTCCAGAGCGAGTGGTAAAACCAACCCTCCTTCTATAAGCTGCCTTGGTCATGATGCTTTATCTCAGCAAAAGAAAGGTAATAGAGGGTGACAGCACGGGTGTTTTATCCAGCATGCTTTTTCCTTTTTTTTAATAATATAAAATGTAGTCCTGGCTGGACCTAAACTCACAGTGATGCTCCTGCCTCAGCTTCTTGAGTACTGGGAATGCATCACACTCAGCACTAGCACTGTTTTCCATTTGTTTTTGTTTTGTCAAAGCCACAAATTGTTGACATTCCATCTGTTTCTGAATGGAAGGATCTTAATGGTGTGAATTCCCAGAAGAGTTCAACATGCTCAAAAGAGATGTCCCTTTACAGAACTGGGCAAATAGGTTAAGAGTGCTTGCTTCAGCTGGGAGTGGTAGCACATGCCTGTGATCCCAGCACTCAGAAAGGCAGAGGCAGATGGATCTCTGCGGGTTTGAGGCCAGACGTGTTTACAAAGCAGGTCCAGGACAGCCAAGGCTACACGGAGAAACTCTGTCTTGAAAAAAAAGAGTGCTTGCTTTTCTGAGTTGGTTCCCAGATTCTATAGCTCCCTGTAACTTGGGCTCCTGATCTCTTCTCTGACTCCGAGGAAACTGCACACACAATTACAAACAAATCTTTAAACAGATGGCCCCTTAGGCTCCATACCGTTCCTGGGGCTGAGCTGGAGGAAGAAGACAGTTTAGAGACCCCTGTCCCGGAGCAAAGAACTCACAGAGAGCTTGGGTATGGACACTGCATGCCTGCTGTTCCATCACTCAGGAGCCCCAGGCTGCAGGCTAGAGAGTTTGAGGTCAGCCTGGGCTACATAAATGAGGCCTTATCTCAAAAAGCTGAAATTATGCAGTTTTATTTACAAAGAGGTCTCTCAGGAAATCCGGAAGGAAGCAAGAAAAAGCTCCCAGGACCTCAGAAGCCTAGCTCCAGTCAGCTGGGAGAAGAAGCCTTCTCATGATGTCAGCTTCCCTTCCTCCATAAGCTGTACCAACCAGAGGCATAGATGCTAGGCTTCCTCCCGGGCAGGAAGAACCCGGAACCAGCCAAGTCCACGTGTCTGGAAGCAGCCTGGTGCTCAGCAGATGTCTCCATGGAGACGCCACGCCCACCCTGATGCGGAGGGCTCAGTTGTAAAGCCAGGCTACCACAGATCCGATGGGCAGAGGCTACCATGTTCATCCAAAACAGCATCCCCACAGAGTGGCGCTTGGGCTTTAAATTTCTGTAACACCTATTGCGGAGGAGCCGGGAGTGGGGGTTAGGGGAGAGTAGTAACAGAAGAGAAAACTCCTACTGGTCCTCTCCTTCCCGGATCTTGCTACAGCTGGATCGGATAGGGTTGATGATGTAGTATAGCCACAGTGTTTTCTGTCAGTGTTTTAAGCGGGGTTCAAGGACATGAATTTTTCTTATGTCATTCCAAATTCCTTGGAAACAGCTTCTAATTTTGCATGTGTGTATGTATATATGTATGTATGTATTTCCTGACAGGATTTCACTATGTAGCTCCGGCTGTCCTAAAACTCACTATGTAAACCAGGCTGGCCTTGAACTCTCAGAGATCCTCCTGCCTCTGCCTCCCAAGTGCTGGGATTAAAGTTCTGTGCCACCACAGTCAGCTTGAAATAGTAATTCAGAGACTGGAAAAACATTCCATTAAAGAACTGGAGGTGATGGGTGGAGAGATGGCTCAGTGGTTAACAGCGCTTGCTGCTCTTGCAAAATACAAAAGTGTGGTTCCCAGCACCCACACTGGGAGGGTGGGTCCTTCCAAACACCTGTAACTCCAGCTCCAGAAGTCTGGAATTCAGAATTCCAAACCCTCCTTTGGCCTTGGCAGGTGCCTACACACGAGCGCACATACCGACACAGAAGCAAATGCATAGATGTAACTAAAATGATGTCTAGTCATGCCAGACTTGATAGTGCATGCCTTTAAGCTCAGCATTTAGGAGGCAGAGGCATCTGATGCTGTGAGTTCAAGGCCAGCCTGCTCCACATAGTGGATTCCAGGCCAGTCATAGCTACATAGTGAGACTCTATCTCAAAAATTAAAATAAATCAGCTGGGCAGTGGTGGCACACACCTTTAATCCTAGCACTTGGGGTAAAGGCAGACACATCTCTAAATTTGGGGCTAGCTTGGTCTACAGAGTGAGTTTCAAGACAGCCAGGGCTACACAAAGATATCCTGTCTTGAAAAAACAAAAAACAAAAAAACCCCAAACCTTCAGAAAAGGTGGGGTGGGTGGGAAGGGACGGTGTGCCAAAGCTCTTGCTTAGTTACCATGCCAGAAGTGCTGGATTCTATCCTGTCTCCACAGACACACAAAATATTAAAATTATGGGCTGGGACCGGACATGATGGCACGTGACTGGAATCCCAGCCCTGGGAAGTTAGAGGCAAATGGATTTTGAGTACTAAACCAGTGTGGGCTACAGAGGGAATTCAAAGTCAGCCTGGGTAATTTAGCAAGACTCTGTTCAAAAATAAGCAGGAGGAGGAACTGGAGATGTATCTTCTGGATAGAATGCTGGCCTAGAAGCCCCCAGTAAAACCAGGCCGGTGGCTAAGATACAGAGCACCTGAGAGAAACCCTCATGTAAAGGAATGAGCTGGCTAGTAACTAGGGCCAAAGGTGTGTCTCTCAAGTCAGTCACCCTTCGAGGCTCCGCCCATGAGTGAGCAGGTGGGGCTCCAGAGCTGATTCCAATACCCTGAGGCAGGTGTTCAGCTTGCACATTCATGCTGGGGGGCCATGTGGCAATGTGTCAGTTCAGGGTTCCTTCTGTTTACCTGCTGAAGGGGATACCCAGGCGTCTCTCATAGGGACTTGAGACCTGAACAAATCCTTGCCCCTTTCCTTTAGGGTCTCACGTGGCATGGACTGTCCTCCAACTTATGTAGTCAAAGCTGGCTTTGAACTCATGATCTTTCTTCTCCCATCTCCTGCTGGGATTATAGGCATATTTCACCACACCTGTCTTATGCTGTGGTGGGGACTGAATTTAGGGCTCTTTTCATAAACTGAACATTCTGCCAACTGAGTGGCACCCCCAGATCCCATTTCCTTTAATTTTTTTATTATTTTATTTTTATATGCTTAATTATGTGTATATGTGTAGATAGCCACAGGCATGTATGAGGGTGTCCCCAAAGTAAAAAAGAGGGTGTCAGATCCCCAGGAGCTGGAGTTACGGGCAGCCGTGAGCTGCCCAGTGTGGGTGCTGGGGGAACTCAGGTCCTCTGCAAGAGCAGAATACACACCCTTATTTTTGAGACAGGGTCCCACTTAGCCGGCACGGAACTTGTTACATAGGCCATGGCTGGCCTCAAGCTCCAGACGGGCTGCCTGTCTCTGTCCCCAATTTGCTGAGATTAAAGACATACACCACCACACCCAGCTAAAATGTATGCTCTTAACTACTGAGCCATCTCGCCAGCCCTCACCCTTTCTTTCTAAGACACACACTGAGGAGTTTATAGACAGAGAACTATGGTTGAAGCTTGGACTTTAATCATTTTATCTGTGGTATCAGTTTTCTTTCTTTTTGAGATAGGATCTCACTATGTAGCATTGGATGGGCCAGAACTCTCTATGTAGACCAGGCTGCCTTTAAGCTAATACAGATGTGCTCATCTTGGTGTCTTAAATGCTGGGATTAAAGGCAGGTGTTACCATGCCCAGCTTTTTAATTTTCCTGTTGGTGGAGATGAAGGGCCTCATTAATGCTAAGCAAATGCTCTACCACTGAGCCACACCCCAGCCCCTCACTGGGGAATTCTAGGCAGGTGTTCTACCCAAGAGGTGGATTCTTTCCACTCTGCCATGATTTAGGTCCTATTTCAACATTGAAGCTGTCCACTTAGCTACACAGAACTTACTCGTTCCTAACCCTGCCCCCCACCGTGCGTACCCTCCAGTCCTAGGGGTTGGCCTCTTTTTTGCACATGGGCTCTCTTGGCTAATAAATCTCAGGGCTGCCCTAATGCTGGCATCATTGCGCTACGACTCTTGTTCTGTTGAGCAAAACTTGGAACATCCTGTCTCCTTTAAAGATAGGGAAACGGAGGTCAAGAGTTTAATATGGCACCACACCAGGCTGAGATCTTAAGTTTTTTGTTTTGCGACAGGGTCATACTCTGAGGCTCAGCTTGTCCTCCTGATGAGGTGGCACACCTGAAGTTCTCTCTTCAATTGCATTGTCTCCGTCCCCCCCTCTTAAGGAACTCTTCCGTGAAGCCTTCCAGATGCCAGCCCCACCCCTCGCATTCCCAAGCTTCTCTGTCTCCTAATATGGAACATTCAAATAAGCAATGCACATTTGAAACAGAAACTGGAACACACGTATGTGCCTAGAGCTGAAAGGCGTGTGGGTGAAATCTATTTCCAAGGTCCAAGTCAGCTCTAAGTGGTCTGGTTAGGGAAGACGAGGGTTCAAAGTCTTCTTCGCCCACCCGCGTGCCCAGTGTCACCATCGCTGGAGAACCGTGAGACCACGATTGCGGGCCCCGCCCCCAATTCTCCCCTCCCTCCCCCTCCACGTTCCCTCCCCCGTCGTCCTCGCTCTGGGCCCCGCCTTCCTGCGTCCGCCCCTGCGCCAGCCTTTTTGTTCGCTCTCCGGCCGCTGAGCTCTCCCGGCGCTCGGCTTCTCTCGGCTGGGCTCGGCTCTCCTTGGCAGGGCTCCACCGGGCTCGGCTCGGCTCCTCTCGCCTCCGCCCCATTCAGCTCAGCTCTTCCCGGCTCGGCTCCTCCCGGGTCGGCTCGGCTCCGCCTCGCGGCGCGCAGGCAGCGGCTGGGCTTACTGGATCGGCCCCTCCCTCTGTGTCCTTCTGGCCGTAGACCGTGTGTAGGCGCCCGGAGTCGGAGCGCGGAGAGCCGGTGAGGGTAGCGGCGTGCGGGGACGGGCGCAGCATCTTCGTTCCCCGGACGCGCAGTCCAAGAGGAGGCGAAGGGGTATCGAGTCCTGGTAGCTGCTGGAGCTCCAAGGTAGGCGCAGCTCTGGGGACGCGCGGGCAACAAAGGACGCAGAGTCGCGGGGGGCGGCGGCACCCTGCCCTGGAAAGAAAAGGGGGTTGCTTTCACCCAGGCATTGTCGCTGCGTGGATAGGGACAGCAGACAGGGTCGCCGCCGCTGGTGGGCGTGGGCGCGGTGAACCCCAACTTCCTCAACCCGGAGGGCGCGCTGCTGTGTTTGGGGGCGCCTAAATGCACGTCCAGATGGTGCGCACATCCACAGACTGGGGTTCGGGCGTGTTTGTCAGGGTCCTTTTTCCAAGAGTGGATCAAGGCAGCTGGATGAGTCCTTGGGGGGAGGCGCTCAGGCTCGGGGGGATGGGGGTCACAGCCTGGTGGGCGCGGCCATCAGTCCTCATCTCCAGACCTGGCATCTGGGATGAGACACTGAGCCCCTCCCCCTCTCCATCCCCCCACCCCCCTGCTCCGTTACCAGGTTGATGCCCTTAGCAGAACTTAATTGGAGAGCCTGGCTGGGAAGAGGAGGCTAGGGTAAAGGGGAGGCCCAGGAACCGTGGCTTTCCGTAGGGGTGCCCCCCCAAGCTGGCGCTGGTGGCTGGTGAGGCAGCAGATTTTTTTTTCCCTCCCCCCAGGGAGGGGCAGTGGCGACGCAGGATGCCGGGCTGAGCCTCCAGGGCCAGCCCGCGTGGACTCTTCAGGCGGGGCCTGTGTGTCCCGGGCTCACCGGGCTTTGCCACGCGTGCCTCCTCTCCAGCCTGGCCCAAGCCTGGAAAGGTCGTTACAGAGGGACACCTTAGGGATAGAGAAGTCAGAACCCAGGGATGTATGCCTCCAGCCTTTGAGATGACATTCCTGTCTTCTGGGCTACGAGTGGACCGGGGATGGGTGGCGGCTAGGGACTGTAGAGCTAGGCAGAGAATTGGCCTCGATCTTGAAGGGTGCCTAGACAGAGGACGATGGCGGTCGGGTTGTCCCAGGGCTGTGCTCTGAGGAGGAGGTAGAGAGCACCACGTGGACTACTTTACCTCAGCTGTGAGCCGGAGGCCTCCTCCCCATTAGTTGTAAATGTAAACAATTAGTCCTTCATTCATAAGGCGGCTCTCACCTGGATTGGCACCACAAGGTGCTGGCAGGTACACAGAACCAGAGCCGCTCTGCACAGCCCAGGCCAGTCCAGGCCAACGCCTGGCCTGTGGAGAAGCTAGGAGCATCGAAGAGGCACAGCTGGATGGTGGGGCAGACCCTAAAGGGGGCAGTTGAGCCCAGTGCCCTGCCCAAAGGTACTTTGTGCATAACCGATGGCTCCCGAAAGAGCTTCCAGACAGGAGTCATTCTGGCTTAGATGGGCAGAGAAAGATTTAGGTTACTGGGCCATGAAGTTCAAGGTAGGGCCTTTTTTGCCAGTTCCCTTCCTGCATACAGTAGGTGCCCACTTAGCACGGGACCCATGTGTTTCAGCAGTGCCAAAGAGGGGAAGTATGTTGGAGCGGAGGCTTGAGGGTTAGAGAACTTTGGAAGGAGAACTTTGGAAGAACACCCACAAACACACACTCCTCTAACCCAGGCACTCAGGCGGGAATTGCCTGCTGAAGAGCCCCAAATTCCCGCCAGAAGACACATCCTGCGGGTGGGTCAGTGCCGCAACCAGTGGGGGTTCAGCGGGTTCCTAAGGAGGGGTGAAATGAATGGAGAGATAAGACACGAAGAAGGAAGAGCAAGACAGGCTCTCTGATCAAGGTCCACGGGTTATTTGAACTTTTCACACAACTTATAGGGAGAAGGCAGGAAAGGGGGGCTGCAGGAGATATGGTACAGGGGATAGTGGAACAGTTTTATGGCAGGATGGCTTTAAGGTGCAAGACACCATAAGAATGTTAACTAAGAGAGACATCAAGGATGTTTGCTTAAGATATCTCAGGATGCTCCAAGCTTAACAAGCAGATGTTCCCATGACCTTAGGTCCTAGTGCAGCTGTTTTTAACTTTCCACTAATAGGCTTTGGCTCCCAGCATCTCTTCCCTTCTTAAACAATTTAAGAGGCTAGCAGGTAGGTTATGAACATGAGGTCTTTTGAAGAAGGTGGGCATTAACCAGAGGGGGGAAGTAGTGACCTGATCCTCCAAAGGCATTTTGCAGCCTTTTTGGGTATCTTTTTGGGGGAGGAGAGGAAGACCCCATCAACACCTGAGGGTATCCCCAGCAGGTTGTTGTTAGGGGCAATCAGACACCAACCCCTATGCAATCAGGTTTGCTTCTCAGGGGACTCAGAAGTGGACAATTGGGTCCTCACCCTGCAGTACTCTGTCTCACACTCCTATTAGGTGCCCATGTCATATCAGGCAAGCATTTATCTGTTTCATGCTGTTCTCATGAAAGCCAAACGCAAACCATCAAGCAAGACCCAAGTGATGTGAACTAGGCTAAGTCCTCATTGGGCTCAGCCAAGCCTCTGTCAGCCAAATCAATTCTGTGATAGTGGACTTGTATGGGTTTAGATGCCAGGGAATCAATTTGCTGCTTAACAAAATCAGTAAGTTTTCTAAGGGCCCAAGGACCAAAGGCCACAAGGAGGAAAAAGCCCATCATGGGTCCCAAAATTTAGGGAAGGAGGGTGGTGAGCCAAGGAGAGGTTGAAAACGAATTTTGAAACCAACTTTCCTCTTGTTCTCTCTGCCCTTTTCTCTTTTCTAAGCCTTCTCTAACTTTAGCCATACTGTCTTTTACAA
>CM053766.1:94523880-94550786 GCA_028658305.1 Pachyuromys duprasi
TTTTTTTTTTTTTTTTTTTTTTGCCTCTCTTCATCCTGCTTCCTGCTTTCCTTCATTGAGGGCAAAGTCATTATCCTCTTATCCCTGAGTCTCCAGCTGGAAGACAGGCTCAGCGTGGTTTCCAGCCTCTCTCTGCACAGCTGCTACGTTCACCCTGCCTGCTCTTGCTCTCTGCTGCTTTGCCCACACTTGTCACACAGTAGCTCTCGGAAGAATGTGTGCTTTTAAAAACACATATTAAGTACTTACTGTGGGCCAGGAATGTTTGGTTCTGTCCCCTGTGCCCTAGCCTCCCTTTTCAAGACAGGGTTTCTCAGTTTCTCTGTGTAGTCTTGGTTGTCCTGGACTCTCTTTGTAGACCAAGCTGACCTTGAACTCACAGAGATCCACCTGCCTCTGCCTCTTTTGAGACAGAGTCTCATTATGTAGCCCAGGGTGGCCTTGAACTTGCAGATATCTGTCTGCCTCTGCTTGCTGAGTGCTGGAACTAAAGGTGTGTGCCATTATGCCCAGTGGTCCTATCCTTTGTAAACCCATCCATTCGTTTGTTGGGTTTTGCATTATTATTATTTTTAGATTTATTTTTTATAGTATTTTAATTTAATTTTTATTTTTATTAGTTAGTTTATTCACTTTGTATCCCAGCTGTAGCCCCATCCTCCATCCCCTCCCAATGGCACCCTCCCTCCTCTTCTCCCATGCCCCTCTTTTTTTTAGATTTATTGTTGTCTTTATTTATGTGTGCCTGTGGGACTGTATGCCGTGTGTGCGGGTATGGCATAGAGGCCATGACAGGATATGGGATTCCCCTGGAGTTGGAGTTACAGGCTTGTTTTGAGCTGCCTGATATGGGTGCTGGGAATGAACCTGGTCCTTCAGAAGCTCAGCAAGAACACCTGGCCCCTAAGCCATCTCTCCAGCTCCTGCTTTGTTCATCAGAGACAGAGTCTCATATATCCCAGGCTTGCCTTAGACTTAGACAGCGCCAGCCTTGAACTTCTGCTCAGTAAGCCTGCATTTCCCAACAGCTGAGGTGACATGCGTGTACCCCCATTCCAGGTGTATGTGGTATTGGGGATAGACTTGGGGTTTGTACATGTCAGGCCCACAATAAGCTCAGGCTGGCCTCAGAGTCGTGCTGTAGCCCAGGTTGGTCTTCCTGCTTCCACCTCTGGAGTTCTGGGTGACAAGTGTACACCATTTGGGCTTTGTCTGTTCATTGGTTAAGTACCTGCTGTGTGCTGAAGGGGTGAGCCATCTTTTGCAAAGTCAACTTACCCTGCTCCCACGTCTGTTTCTCTAAAGTGTAATTACAACCGAGCTCTCTGCTGACACCTCGGTGCAAAGTCTGAACGCTGTCTGGCTTTTGGAGCCCACACAATTGCCTGGGCCGTGCCTTCCATGGGGCCAGCTCCTCTGCGCCTCTTCCTTCCCCTCCTTCCCTCCCTCTCCATCTCTGTGTGCCTCTGCTAAGGTTACCCCAATTCTCTTTGCAAGACTAAGTAGTGGGCCTGTTTTGTTGAACCCAGCTATCACGGAAGGGACACAGCATTGGAAGAGCACCCTCCCTGCTTTGATGCCTTGTTGTTGGGTGGTTTTTTTTGTTTTGGGACAGGCTCTCACGTAGCTCAGGCTGGCCTCCAGGCTGCACACTGGGGGCTAGCTTGTAGGGGGGAATTGGGGTGGACAGTCACATGTAGAGGCTAGAGGTTAGCTCTGTCCTCCGTCACTGTCCATTTTATGTTTTAGTTATTTTGTGTTCCATGCGGTGTGGATGGGTGTGTATACGCTTGAGCACATGTGGAAGTCAGAGGCCAGCTTGCTGGGGAGCAAGTTGCTCTTTCTGCCGTGTGGATTCCAGGGCTTAAAATCAGGCTGTCAGACTTGGTGGCAAGCCCTTTACCCACTGAGCCGAGGCCGGGTAACTCTCAAGTTCCGAGGACCCTCCTGTCTCCGTCTCTCTAGAGCAGCGACTACAGGCACACCGTGCTCTCTTGACATAGGTTCTGGGGCTCTAAACTCAGGTCCTCCTGTTTGTATGGCAAACGATTTACTGAGGGAAACATCTCCATACCCCCATTGTGCCCGGTCTTCTTTGAGAAAGTTTTGTCCTGGGAATCAGCCTCATTCGTTTAAATAAGGGGAGACTTCAATTACATTTCTTTATTTTCTTAAATATGTGTAGGGTGTGTGTGTATGTCTCTGTGTGTGTATGCACACTCCCATGTACTATGGTGTGCCTGTAGATACCATGGCACAACTTTTGGGAGTTATTTCTTTCTACTATGTGGGTACTAGGGAATGAACTGAGTTCATTAGGCTTGGTGGCCAATACTTCCCCTCGGAGCCATCTTATGGTCTTGCTGGCCCTGAAAGGAGGTTTCAGAGTGGGAGAAATAAGACTTAATCACAGAGGCAGTGCAGGGCCCTGGGCCACCTGGACCCAGAAGCTGGGCTACTCTTTTTTTTCTCTGGACATTGGTTTCATTTTCTACCTTAATCTTGCCTCTGACTTCTCTCTCTCTCTTTGACTCCTTTGGTGGCCTGACCCAGTGTGACTGTCCAAATGCTGGTTTCAGCTCCTGTTTATAGGCCCTTCCTGGTGGTATCTTCCTTAGTTCTGGGTTGCCAGAGACACCAAATGAGGGGTCTACCCCCATCTGCTTAGTTGGTGGTAGGCTGGGGCTTGGAACAGCTGGTATAATCTGTCACTCAAGTTTTTGGTACATGAAGTTTGTGTGTGTGTGTGTGTGTGTGTGTGTGTGTGTGTGTGTGTGAACTGGGGCATGGCTGTGTATAGCAGCTGGTGGTCTGATGGCTGAGGCAGAGCGGTGGCACTTTATTGTTGTGCCACTAGATACTGTATGTGCTCCAGTCCTCAGCACTTCAGCTTGGGAGAAATTAAAGGTGTGACCTTCTACATAAATTCTCTCAGCCCTGCCAGGTTGAGAAGAGACTCTTCTCTCCTAAGATCTAGTTTCAGCACCGTGTGTTTTCTGAGGCCCCAGAGCCTCCCTCCCTTGATCCCACCTGCCTGGTCTTCACAGTGAAATGTGAACTTTAAGTGATGCCTTCAGAAGTGCTGAGAAAGGTTAATGAACCGTTGTCTTCTGAGCAGGAGGCAGAAGAGGCCTGGAGGAATCGTTAACCAGACATAAATACAGGGCTGTGTGCGATCGCCCCTGGCTTGCCCTGGCCTCTTCCCTAGGGTCTTGGAGTTAGGCAGATGCTCTACATCTGGTCCACACTTCTTGCTCAGCACTAGAGGATTCTTTGTAAGTGCCTACCACTGTCCTATGCCCCCAGCCTCTCTCTGGGGGATTTTAGGTAGGTGAAACACCCCTCCAGCCCTGGTGAGGAACATGTAATGTTTTTGCTTGCATGCATGCCTGTGTACTAGATTTATGGCCCTTGGAGGCCAGAAAAAGACGTCAGATTCCCTGAAAGTGGAGTTTAACAGTTGAGTGCCGTTGTGTGGGTACTGAGAATTGAGCCCAGCTCTTCTGAAAGAGCAGCTAGTGCTCTTAACCACTGAGCCATCTCTCCAGCCCTGTCTTTTCTAAAACAAGGTGTCACTTTACCCAGGCTAGTCTCAACCTCTCCATGTAGTGGAAGGATGTCCTTGAACTCTTGATCCCCTACCAGTTGCAGGCATTTACCTGTATACCAGGCTGAGCCTATGGGGATGGAACCCAGGGCTTTGTGTGGGCTAAGCAAGGATTCTACCAACTGAGCCCCATCCCACCCTTCAGGGCTCTTTAATGGAGACAGTTTTGAGCAGCTTGCCTGGAGCTGTCCTAGGTCCTGAGACCAAGACAGTGAAGAAGATTTGCAAAAACTCAGCCCAGCCCCTCTGCTCTCCATGAGGAGTGGGAGAGGGCCTTCTGGGCCCTGGGTACCACTTTGCAGAAAACCTGGACGTGAGTAAGATGATACATGTTCTGGTGGGTGCTTGGCATGCAGCCTCCGTTGGTAGCAAGGGTGAGGCTGTCTTTTCGGAAGCAACAGTGGATAGTACTGATTTGGATGTCTTGGTGGCCACCGAGCTCATCCTGGGAGTCATTGCATTGTCTCTTTTCCATTCTTTTCTCCCCACCCTCTTAGCATCACTGGGCTTTAGTATTAGATGTGTGGGTGGTACCTTTGACCTGCTCTGCTGGCATGTTCCTCTTTCTCCTGCCTGCCCCTTCTCAGTCCTCCCTGCCTGCCCTGCCCTTGTCTGACCAAGGTCTCTCATGCTGTTTCAGGGCCAGACCCCAGCACCACTTGTGTTTTCCTTCCTGTCCTTTGCCCGCTCAGGATGTTGCCAGAACGGGAGAGGATCTGGGATGCTAACGCAAAGGGAAGCAAGTTACAGTAGAAGGTGCTCATTCTTTGCAGTGCCATCATGCCACACTCTGTCCATGCCTGCTTTATCCTGCCCTCAGGGGGAGTCACAGATCCACAGGGAAGAGGTCACTTGTTTAGACCTGGGTGGCCTGATGGTGTCAATGTGTCCAAACCCAGAATCCAGGGAATTACCTGTGATTTAGTCATCTAGTCCTTAAAGTTAGATATATATACACATATATTCTAGGAAGAGTAGTGGGGTGTGTGTGTGTGTGTGTGGCATGTGTGTGTGTTTGTGCGGATGTGTGAATGTGTGTGCCATAGGTATCTCCTTCAATCTCTCTCCACTTTTTTTGTTTTTACTATTCTATCATTTATTGGGGCTAAGTACTGGATCACTGGTTGGAGGACTTGAAGCTCCTGCTGAGGACCCAAGTTTGGTTCTCAGCACCAACACGGTGGTTCACAACCATCTATTCAGTTCCAGACTCATGGGACCTCTGTGGGCACCAGACATGCATGCATGTAGTGCACACACATACATACAGGTAAAACTTTCACATGAAGTAAAATGAATACATATAATATATTTTTTATAAATTATTATTATGTTTCTTTTATTCCACAGGGTCTAACTATGTAGCCTGAGTTGGCCTGGAATCCTCTCTCTCTCTTTAGAACAGTACATGCTTCCCTCCTACCCCCGTGTACATTGGTATTTTTGCCTGCATGTGTGTTGGTGTGAGGGTGTCAGAAGCTCTGGAACTGGAGTTACAGACAACTGTGAGCCTATAGAGGCACCTACATAGAGGTGCTGGGAATTGAACCTGGAGCTTCTGGAAGAACAGCCAGCGCTCTTAACTGCTGAACCGTCTCTCCAGCCCCTGGGGAGTTTACCTGTGTGTGTTGGTACTCTTGGAGGCCAAAAGACCATCAACTCTTGTAAAGCTGGAGTTACAGGTTGTTGTGTAGTGTCAAGTGTGGGTTCTGGGCACTGAACAGCAAGTGTTTTTGTTGTTGTTGTTTTGAGACAGGGTTTCTCTGTGTAACTCTGGCTGTCCTAGAACTTGCTCTGTAGACCAGGCAGCCCTGGAACTCATAGTGATCCACCTGCCTCTGCCTCCCTTGTGCTGGATTAAAGGTGTGTGCTACCACCACCTGAGTCTAGATCCGTTTTAACAATTAAAAACACCCCAAAATTATTATTACTATGTGTGTGTGATCATGCATGGTGTGTGTGTGGTGTGCACACGTGTATGTGCTGCGTGTGTGCCAGGTTTACACAGCCAGTGACTTTATCGTTTGAACCACCTCACTGGTATGTCCCTGCCGCTCTAGCACTGGGGAGCCCGAGGCAGGAGAGAATCCACAGTTCAAAGCCAAGCTGAGCTACGTAGTCGGATCCTGTTTCCAAAAAAAAGGAAAGAAAGGAAGGAAAAGAAAAATTAACTTTTTAGTGACCTGTAAACTCATGTACAGAAGCCCATGTCGTGCCTCATATCTGTGATCCCAGCACTCAGGAGGATCCGGAGTTCAAGCAGAGTGAGTCTGAAGCTGGCCTGGGCTGCATGAGGTACCCTCAAAAGAACAAAGTTGGGCCAGATGTCTTTTATCCCAGCAGTGGGGAGGCAGAAGCAGGCAGACTTGTGAGTTCGAGGCCAGTCTGATCCACATGAGTTCCAGGACAGCCAGGGCTACATAAAGAGACCCTGTCTCACAGAACAAAAACCAACCAAAGTAAGCAACAAAGTGGGCAGTTGGGGCCATTTGCTGTGGGTCTGTCTCCCCTGCATGGCCCCATGACCAGCTTGGTCTTCCTAGCTCCATCCATTCTCCACCCTGAAGTCTCCATAGTGCCTGGCTGCTGCCCCAGTCTGCTTGGAGGCTCTCTCTTCATACTGCTCTCCTGTGCTGTCCCTCACCACATGATGGTCAGTCTTCTCGGCAACTGAAGGGGGCGTCCAATATGTCAGCCAACTCCGATTCCCTCTTTTCACATCTCTGCCACGGGCTTGGCGGTCCTTACCACAGCTGTTCACACACGCCTGCTGCTCCTAGCATCCTGCTGCCTGATGAGCCTGGTGACCAGGGGAGGAGGAGGGTGAGGACAGGGATCCAGGCACATGGACTCCCTCTTTCTGCTTCTCCCAGGCCTGAGGTTCATCTGGTTTGAAGTTTGGACTTTGATTCTTGCCTGGAAGTTGGCCAGACTCATGGGGAGGGGCCGTCCTAGCTCTTGCCCTTGGCTTGTCTTCAGCTGGGAGGTCATGGACTCAGGTGACCTGTCGGTGACCTAATACAGGCTGCCCTGTGTTCCCTGAGCCCTCAGCCAAATGTAGTCAGTATGGTGTCCTGGGCCCACAACCTCAGCACCGGGAGAAAGAGGCAGGAGGATGGGTAGCTTGAGAACAGCTGGTTTATTTACTCAAATATGGAACAAAAGGGGTCCAAGCTGGCTCAGCAGGTATAGGGGCTTGCTGCCAAGCCCAAGGACTTGAGTTCAATTCCTGGAGCCTTGTTGTGGAAGGAGAGAAGTGACCCCCCTGCCCCAGCTGTCACCCTTCACACATGGGGCATGCATTTACCCCCTACCCCCAATGTTTTCAAAATGAAAGAAAAGAGGCCAGGCATGGCTGGCCTTATTAGTAGTTAGTACCCTTATTGAGGGACTATCTCCTGCCACACAGCGAATGAGCCAGGGCCAGGGGCATGGCTGGGATTCCAGTCCAGGGTGCCCACATCCTGGTACCCTCCTCCCTGCCCCAGGACTGTACTACCTCATATGAGTTGGGCTTTTCATTGCTCCACTTGGCACTAGTTCCCTCCCTAAGGCACCACCATTCACTGGGTCAGCATCCTGCACCCTGCAATCCCCCCCCCCGGCTGTGGCCGGGTCACCCCCCAGGCGGCTGAAATGGAAACCCTGCACCAAGAGCTCCGGTTTCTTTCCAGTAAATGGCAGTTGAGGGCAGCACACAGGGGCCCGCTGAGGTCTGCTGAGTTCCGAGACAATGCTTGTGGGCACAGAGCCGCTAGGGAGTTGTGACATGGGCCTTCTGAGGTCTGCCAAGTGCCTGGGATAGTCCTGGTGTGACACCTTCACAACTCGGGCACCAGCACTCCCCGCCGCCCCAAGGCAGCCATGCTTAGACCCCAGTTTTCTTTTTTCTTTTCACATTCCTTCCTTCCTTTTCCCTCAACAGGGTTTCTCTGTATATTTGTATATTAAGTCCTGGCTGTCCTGGAACTTGCTTTGTTGTAGACCAGGCTGGCCTGGAACTCACAGTGATCCTCCTGCCTCTGCCTCCCCAAGTGCTGGGATTATGGGCATGGGCCACGGTGCCTGCCTGGCTGGTTTGTTATTTCTTTTATTTTAATTTTATTACATCTTAGTGCATGTATGTATCAGTTCTACCCTGTGGGCCCCGGGGATCCAACTCAGGTCAACAGGTTTGGTGGCCACTGTGTGCCTGCAGACCACCTGGCCCACCTGGAACTCAGGTGCTTTCCTCCACTGCCTCTTTGGTGCTGGAGCCTTGTGTTGAGCACGCCTGCTGCCTGTGTCGCACGGGTGGTAACTCAGGACTGTCAGCTGGCTTCATGTCCTAAGGCCTCTTGGAGTGAGACAGTGTTTGGACCTCAGGCTGCACAGGGTCTCACTTCATGGCCTCCACCGTCAGCTGCACTGTGGCCAGAGGCCAGTGTATCACCCTGTCATAGCTTTCCCAAGTCCTCCCCCCACTCCCAACCAGTTCTCTGTCCCAGAGCCCAGCTGAGTCACTGAGGGCCAGCTCAGCCCTTCGCCTCCTCCCATCTTCCTGCTCCCATTCTCCCCTCCCCCTCCCCCTTCCGGCTCCCTCCAGTCCCCTGGCTGGGATAGCTGGGGCTGGCTGAATTCCTGGCTTGGTTCCTTTCTGCCTGGTCCATGCTTTCCTTTGTTAGCTGAAGTAAGCAGGCTCTGTCCTCTCGAGGTCAGGGTCTTGGAAATGTTGTTTTAGGGCGGGACCACTGGGCTGGGGGTAGGGAAGGCCTTAGAGCCTTAGGGCCTTAGGGCTGCTTCAGGCATGGCCACTCTGATGTGACTTTGATTGGATCCATGAAATATATTTTATTTTTCTGTTTCCTGGCTATAAATATGTGTTCTTTCTTTAAAAACATATTATACTTTATTTTTGTGTGGGGGCACATGTGTGTTGCATTCCTGTATGGAGGACTGTTTGCAGGGGTTGGTCCATGTGGAGCCTAGGGATTTGAACTCATGTCCTCAGGCTTGGCAGCAAACAGCTTTACCCTTGAACCATCTCACCAGCCTTCTGTCCTTAACTTTTCTTCTCTCTCCTTCCTTCTCTTTCCCTCATGGGTGGGTGTGTTTGTGTGTACGTGTGTAGTTTCCCAATGCACAAGTATGCACCTCTGTGTGGAGGTCAGGGGTCAACTCTGGATGTTGCTCCTCTGATGCTGTCTGTCTGTCTTGTTTCCTTTTTGAGACTGGGTTTTTCACTGCCCTGAGAGTCACCAAGTAGGCTAAGCTGGCTGGCCAGGGAACTGCAGGGAATCCACCTTCTCTGCCTTCCTAGCAGTGAGAGTAAATGCATGTATCACTGTTTTAGTCACTATTTTATTGCTGTGAAGAGACACCATGACCAGGACAATGCTTATAAAATGTTTATGCATTTAACTGGGGGCCTGGCTTACACTTTCAGAGGTTTGGTCCATCATCATCATGGCGGCAGGCAGGCATGGTGCTGGCAAAGTAGCTGAGAGTTCTACATCCTGATCCATAAACAGAGAGAGACAGGGCCTGGTATTGGCTTTTGAAACCTCAAAGCCCACCCACAACCTGCAACCCCCACTTCCCCTGTGACACACTTTCTCTAAGAAGGCCACACCCCCAATCCTTCTAATCCTTCTCAAATAGTTCCACTCCTGTGACTAAGCAGAGAGGGCCTATGAGGGCCATCCTTACTCCAATTCCCACGATCACCATGCCTGACTTTTTAACCACAAATTCTGAGGTTTGACCTCATGTCCTCATGCTTGTATGGCAAGCACTGTCCCAGCAGAGCCTTTCTCCAGCCCTCTTTTCTTTTGCTAAGACAGGCTGTCACTGTGTAACTGGCTGGCCTAAAGCCCCATCTCCTGTGCCTCAGACTCCTTAGTGCTGTGATGACAGGTGTGGCCCTTCATGCTCAGCTGTTTCTGAACTTTTCTCAGCTGCAGCTGTTGCACTTGTGAGATGCCTGCTACTTATGCAGTGGCCTTGGGAATCTTCAGGCCATATCTGTGCAAGGTGGGGCAGGCACACAGTAGGTTCAGTACTATGCATCATAGGTGCAGCTTGGTGCACAGATTCCTCACAGCACACAGTAGGTTTCTTGAGATTCTTTAAGAATGGTAGGTGAGCCAGGCAGCACTCAAGGGAGGCAGAGGCAGGCAGATCTCTGAGTTCGAGGCCAGCCAGGTCCACAAATCGAGTCCAGGACACTCAAGGCTACACAGAGAAAACCCCCCTGTCTCAAAAAAACCAAAACACACACACACCAAAAACAAGCAAACAAACAATGATAGGTGTTAGGGTTTTTGTGGTGATTGGAGGACCAAGGAAAGCCACAAAGTCACACCATGCAACAGACCTCACCTGAGAGATGTATTTGGTGGGGATATACTGACGTTGCGTCTGAGCAAGGATGGAGGAGAAAGAGAGGGGCCATGGAGGCACTGGCTTTATGTGGTGCATGTGCCACATTTGGTGGCTGGTGATGACCTGGCTGCTGGCACTGAGTTACAGAAGGGGGTCTAGGTATTTACCTGGTTCTAGAATGTGTATAGTCCTCGGTTTACTAACAGTAGGGAAACTGAGGGAGCCTTCTTAGGTTTCAGGGACCTGTGGCCTGGAAAGCCTTCATCTTCTCTACATGGCTGTACGTGTGGCCTCACATGGGGTTTCCAGTCATGGGAGCTGATTCAAACACTCTTGACAGGTGGGTTCTCAGACAGGAGAGACTGAGGCCTGATTTGAGGTTTGCCAAAGGCTCTCAGGAGGTGGAATGCAGACAGAGAAGCTCAGCAGACTCTCCTAGGTTCACCATAGATTTCCAGGGCCAGTGGTCCCAAAAGGTTACCTGGAAAAATGGTGCTTGCTGGGCTAAGTGTTCTCTGGCTGAAGTGCAGCTGGTGGAGTAATATTTCAAGTAGCTCATTCTGATGATGTAGGCCAATGATCTCAGGGTTTGAGGCAGGAGGATAAGCTCAAGGACAGCCTGAGCAACTTAGACTCTATCTCAAATAAAAAGCGAAAAGAGGGTGGAGAAGTTGTGGTGTAGCTTAGCAGTGAAACCCTTCTCTAGAATCCCCCAGCCTCTCCCAGAGGGAGTGGCTCAGTGGTAGAGCACCTGCCTAGAATCCCACAGTGAGGGGCTAGAGTGTGGTTCAGTGGTAGAGCCCCTGCCTAGAATCCCCCAGTGAGGACTGGGGTATGGCTCAGTGGTAGAGCACTTGGCTAGAATCCCCCAGTGAGGGGCTGGAGTGTAGCTCAGTGGTAGAGCCCCTGCCTAGAATCCCCCAGTGAGGAACTGGGGTGTGGCTCAGTGGTAGAGCACCTGCCTAGAATCCCCCAGTGAGGGGCTGGAGTGTGGCTCAGTGGTAGCACACTTGAGCAGCATGTAAAAGACCCTGGGTTAATCCGTACTTCACAAAAACAAGCCAACAACTAAAATACCCGCTGGCTGATGGACCCATGACTGTGACATTCTGAGATGCTGAAGTGTTTCTGCCAAGAGAATTTATTATGAATGTTTAGATTAGGTCTGTCTATCTGTGTGTGTGCACATGCGTGCGTGCACTTTTCTCTCTATCTCTTTCTCTGTCCTCCTTTCTTTCTTGGCTTTTTGAGACAGATCTTGCTGTGTGTCCCAGGGATTCAAACTTGCTGAATCCTCCTCCCTCAGCCTCCCGAATGCTGGATTACAGGAGTGAACGGCCAGCTTTTTTTTTTTTTTTTAGATTTTTTTTCTGTAAGTGTGGTGGTGCCCTTCAGATAGGTGTGGGCTAAAGAAACAAGTGGGACTGATGTCTGGGAGAGCTCTGCTGTGGCCTGGTTTGCCAGCTAGCTTCCTCTCTGTCCATAGGATGGTTCCTGCAGCTTTTAACAGCCACACCCATCACCTCCAAAGCAGAGATCACATCCCTGTAAATGGCCAATCGTAGTGCAGCTTGGTGAGCACACTTACAGCCACAGCACTCAGGAGGCTGGGATAGGACTAGAAGAGCCAGCTTAGTATATCCAGGGAGACTGTGTGTCAGAAAAACCAAATCAAGCCGGGTGGTGGTGGCACACGCCTTTAATCCCAGCACTTGGGAGGCAGAGGCGGGTGGATCTCTGAGTTCAAGTCCAGCCTGGTCTACAGAGTGAGTTCCATGACAGCCAGGGCTACACAAAGAAACCCTATCTTGAAAAACCAAACAAAAAACAAACCAAAACATCCCCGCCCCCCAAAACAGAGTTGCCTATACAAGAACAGACAGAGCCCTGAGTTCCATCCCTAGTCCCAAGTAAATCAGGTGTGGCTTACACCTGTCAGCCCACCCTCAGGAGATGGAGGCAGGAGGCCAATATCTTTCTCTACTGTATACTGAGTTTGAGGCCAGCCTGAGCAGCGTGATAGCCTACCTCAGACAAAACAGAAAAGAAATACGAGCGTCCTCTGATTGGCCTCTGTCAGTTTCAGGACCACTGGGACCAGCCAAGGTCCCATATCCCAACAAGAACATTATGACCCCATTTCTCTTGTGTTCTGTCCTCAGGTGACCAAGGATGGCAGAGAGGATGTGACTGTCACCTGCCTTTGTCCGCCCTCCTCGTGGCACCACCATGCAAAAGCCCAGTGGTCTGAAGCCCCCAGGTCGAGGGGGGAAGCACTCCAGTCCGGTTGGCAGGCCGTCCATCGGGTCCGCCTCATCCTCTGTGGTAGCATCGGCCAGTGGCTCCAAGGAAGGTATGGAAGGCCAAGCGTGGGAAGGCTGCTGCAGCATGGGGGCCTTTTCCTGGGGAGACAGGAGCAAACATATCCCACTCAAATAGAATACCCGCGACAGACCAAAATAAGGATTCCAGAGTCCAGCATGATGAGCCCGTGAATTTATTGGGGTTACTTACAGGAGGGTGGGTAACCCAAAGGTAGGCATGTCACTTACAGGGCTCGAAACTCGCTATGCAGCCCAGGCTGGCCTCAGCCATTCCGGGATTCTGAATTGCCTCTTGGGTGCTAAGATTACCCATGTGCACCATCAGTTAACAGAATCACCATAATGCTCACAGGCGCGCCCAGAGGCTCGTCTCCCAGAAGATTCTAGAATCTGTCAAATTGTCAAATCTGTCAAACTGACCATAATAGAGAGTACACTAGAATTATTAATAGTTTGGTTAGTTTTGGGGACAAGGTCTCAGTCTTATAGCTCAGGCTGGCCCTGAACTCATATTCTTCCTGCCTCATCCTTCAGTGCTGGGATTGTAGGTGAGCGCCACCTGCAGCTGGAGATTCACCTTTCTGTAGCCTTTGCTGTGGAAATCTTGTTTCTTCCTTTTGGTTTGCTGGTGACCCAGTGAGGATGTCTCCACACAGCTCCTGCTTAGGTTAAGCTTCACCAAGTTTATAGGACTCCGCTCATCTCGTTGGCTTGTCCCAGAGTTTTGGAAACACCAGCTAGAGATTAGCTTGCAGAAGCTGGGTTGGGGTGGGGGGGATAGGAGTCACTGAAAGTGTGAGCAAGCGGAGGTAAAAGGCTGAGGAAGCTGCAGTGTGAGGGAACTGAAAGGTGAAGCCAGCAGCCGATTCCCAGCAGGCTTTGCTGGTCCAGTACAGCCCAGTTTCCCCTCTCAGATGGCAGCTCCCTTCACACTCATGGGAGTCATTCCAGAGGAATCCAGATAGAAGCGGGGAGAGGGGAAGGGAAACTAATGGAAGTGATCTTGCAGAGGGTAGGCATGGGGATACAAAAGCCCTAGGGGCAGGACTTTATTTGGTTTGTGCAGAAATACATCCATCTCACAGCTAGGGAGATGGCTTGGTAAGTGATTTACCATTTGAGCTTGAGGGCATGAGTTCGGGTCCCCAGCACCCAGGCAAAACCCAGGGTGTGGCAGTATAACAAGCAGAAGCCTGGTGCTTACAGGCCGGCCAGCCCAGCTGAACTGGCCAGTTCCAGGTTCAGACACAGAGACCCTGTCTCACAGAGCAAGGTGGAAAGTAGGAAGACAGCCGATGTGGTAGTTAGTTATGATTGTCACCTTGATACAGACTAGGACTACCTTGTAAGAGTCTCATGGTAGATTGTCTATGCTGAGGTAGTCTGTGAACTTGTCTGTTTGGAATGTCTTGGTTGTTGGTCACCTGGGAAGACCCAGTCTGGAAGTGGGTGTCACTAGTCTCTGGTCTGGGATCTGAACTGTTTGAGTAAGGAAAGGTAGCTGACCACTGAGCATGCGTGCATTCGTTTCTTTCCTCTCTTGCCTGTGTATGTCAAATGACCAGCTGTTTCAGGTCCTGCCTTATGGACTGTAACCTGGAGCTGTGAACTAAAATAAGCACTTCCTCCCTTAGCTGCTGTTTGTCAGGATGTTTTATCGCAGAAATAGATGACCTCTGGCCTCCTCTTCGTGCATGCACGTATGTATGTGTGCCTACAACATGAGTATGTACTCACAGAGACACATCTGTGTGGAAAGGAATGGAAGCTGACATTGGGAGGTATCAGAGATAGGGGGCAAAGGGCAGGAATTCAGGTGTCTTTCCAAGATAGGTACAGGGTGTGGCCTAGGGACCCCATGCATAAAATCTCCACTGTGAGCATGGACTGTGGGGCTGAGGGAAGGGCCAGGCCGGAGAGGAAATGAGCAATCGTCCAGGCGAAGTGTGCATACTCAGCGCCTGTGACGGGGAGGCCACAGGGCTGTTGTCCTGAGTCGGTACTCCAGGGTCATCTCCTGGGAGGAGCTTGAGGGTGCTGAGTAACAGAGGGTTGAGAAACTGCACTGTTAGGCTAGTGAGGTCAGTCCCTCGATCCACATTGTTCAAAGAGAGAAATGACTCCTACAGGTTGTCTTCCAAGAACTACGGCACAGAGCCCACCCCTGTCCCCTAAGCATGCACACAACAAACATAGTATTCATATATGTCTACACACATGCATGCACGCACACAGTGACAAAGATGGAATTCCAGGAGCTGGAGAGATGGCTTGGTGGCTAAGAGCACTTCTTGCTGTCCTTAACAGAGGACCCAGGCTCAGCTACCAGCACATATGCGGTGACTCAGAACCATGTGGATCTGCAGAGGATCTGATACCCTATTCTGGTCCAATCCTGCACATACATGGTGTGTACAAATACAGCAATAAAACACCCAAACACATAAGATAAAAATGAATAAATATTAAAGAATTTTAAGTTCATGGGTTAACTGCTGGCTCCTAGTAGGCTGAGCTTAGTCCAGTGGGGTGGCTCCGTGGAACCCAGGGTGTGGGGAAGCGTGCCAGCCAGCCTGGCCCTGGGCCAGGATGTGACCTTCAGGGAGAAAGGCCCATTGTTTCTTCTGGGTTCTTTCTTCATTGGACCTCCTTGTCAAGTGAAGCCCCATTTTCTTTTTTTTTTTTCCAAGTCTCTGGGATTTAATCCAGGACTTTACACATGCTGGGCCAGCGCTCTACCACTGAGCCACACCGCAGCCCCTCACGGGGTAGAGGGATCCTAAGTAGGGGCTCTACCACTGAGCCACACCCTGAGTCTCTCACTGGGGGACTCCAGGCAGAGGCTTTACCCTGCTCTGGGTGCCAGTGCCAAGAGCCTTGGGAATAAGGTTGGGTAGATGTTCTAGGGAAAGCAGCTCCCATTCCTGCTGGCCCTTCAGGTCGCCACCCCCCATGGGACTGGCCATCTCCTCTCTAAAGTGATGGAAGTGCCAGGCATGGCTGTAATGCCAGCACTCAGGCTGAAGCAGGAAGATTGTGAGATCAGGGCTAGCGTGGGCTAAATATGGGAGAGCCTGACCCCAAAACAGACAAACACTGTCTGGGACAGTAGCAACACAAGGCTTCGGGTTCCATCCCCAGCACTACATAAACCAGATGTGATGAATGCACATCTATCAGCCTTTGAGAAATAGGGGAAGGATTAAGGGTTAACGGTTATCCTTGAGGCTGGTGCTTAGGACATATGAGACCTTGTCTCAAAACAAATATGTCAATCAGCCAATAAAACAAAGCATTGAGGAGACTGGGACTCTGTGGGAGACACCCAGGACAGTTTGAGAGATCCATGTGCGAATTGGCACCTGCCTTGGGAAGCTAAGCTGTGGCTCCCTCCCAAGGCATGATGTCAGCTTTGGGCAGAGAGGGTCTGGCACGGCAAACAGCCTGGATGGATGCCATGTGTAGCAGGGAAGTCCTGTATTGGTACCCAGAAGCATGATACAGGATGCAGCAATGGTCCCAGGGGAGACTTGAAAGGTTTCTCCCTGGAGTGCAGGTGTGGAGCTGAGTGAAGGAGATGAGCAAGCCTGAGCACTCCTGGAGAATTGTCCCAGACGGCTTGTCAGTGGCCTCAGGGCAGTGTTAGCTGTGAGTAGAAGAAAAGGGTTCAATTCCAGGCTCTTGCTGGGTGTGGCTACCATTCTGTTCTGCACTGGGAAAAAAGGTTATGTACAGCAGCCTTTCTCTGGAGTCTCCTTTAGTCGTGTGTGTGTGTGTGTGTGTGTGTGTGTGTGTTTATGTACCTGTGTGGGAATCCAGGTGTGCACCCACAGCAGGGCAATGCAGAGGTCAGAGGACTGCATGTGTGAGTTCATGGACCTGTGTACATGGAAATCCAAATGTGTACAGTGCAATACAGGGGTCACAGGACTTTGCGTATGATTGCAGCTTTTGTGTTGTTTGAAAGTCGCCCTCTTTTGGAGACAGGATCTTACTGTGTCGTCCTAGCTGGCCTAGAACTCTCAGGATACAGGTTCTCTTTTCATCTACCCGTTTACCTCAGGTTAGCCAGCCCGTGAGCTTCCGGGAATCTCCTGTCTCCACCACCCGGGCTGTCTTCCAAGCTCTTAGAGTACAGGCTGTGTGATCGTGCCTAGCTTTATGTGCCTGGGACCTTAAACTCAGTCCTCACTCGTGGACAGCACATGCGCTGCCACCGAACCGTCTCCCCGGCATCTGGAGTCTCCTAACCACATGCCTGAGAGGCGCCTCTCACCTTGGAAGATGTGCTGGTCAGCTGGGACCCAGGGTTGTCAAGCACAGAAGATGAGCTCCAGTCAACCACTTTGCCTCTGTCACTCCGGCAAGCTTGCCCTGTTGAATTTGCCACCCACCTTGTGGCATCTGAACAACCCAGTGAGATAGTTCATGGCACCCCAGCCTCTGGCTGGGGAATTGTAGGCTAGCATTCTACCAGTGAGCCACAGCTGAGCCCCTCAGATATGGTTTTTCTCTTTAAATATATTTTACGTTGTTTTGTATGAGTATGGTGTGTAGTGTGTGCGGGCCCATGCGCCACAGCAGGTGCTCAGAGGTCAGAGGACCGCTTGTGGGTGTCATCTCTCTCCTTCCACCATGTGGGTCCCAGGGATTGAATTCAGGTGACAATGCCTCTGAATGAGCCCTGAGCCATCTCGCTGACTCCCCTCTTGTTTTGAGATAGTTCCCTATGTGATCCAGGTTGGCCTGGACCCTCCAGCAGTCTCTCTGCTTCACTCTCCTGGGGACTGAGGTGTAGGCTTGCTCCTCCACTCCCTGCCCATCACTTCAGTGCCTAGGCTGAGGTGCTGTTTGAATCATTGGAGGACCAGGCCTCTCTGTTTCCCTTCCTCCTTTCAGTCAGTCAAGGTCAAAAGCACCCCTCCAAGGCTGGCTCCTCCACTCTCTCCCCTGACCACATCCTAAACTTTTTAATGGCATCAGGATGGGGAAGCAAAGATGAGCTTTTCCAGGGCTGTGTGGCAGGGGCAGGGCTGCCTTCTAACACCGCTGACGGTCTGTGCGCTATCGATCTGGGAGGCAGGGACCAAGGCCAGCGCCTGCCCGCCCGCCTGCCCGCCCTGCCCTATGGCCAGTGCCTGAGGCTTGTCGATGGGGAGCTGGCTGTGCTTATTTCAGGGTAAGCATCCTATCACACCCCACTCCCACCCCCACCCAGGTTCCCCAGCTCTCTGCAGGCTCCGAGTAAGGGGGAACAGGGGGCGCTTATGAGTAGCTTTTGACTGAGCCCTCCTGATCTGGAGGGGAGCGGATGGAGGATTTCTTCAGGGAACAGAGGCAGCCCTGCTGGCTAGGTGCCACAGGGTGGAGGTGTTCAAAGCGCAGAGGGCTCTTCCTAGGCAGGAGGGACGGACTCAGCCTTCCTTGGCATCACATGGGTGGGAACTGTCCGAAGGATGATTGAAGGGGGATGTTATTCCAGGAAGGTTCTTCATTCCTTTCTTTATGACCTGTGCCTTTGAGAGCCCGTGGTGAGAGGAAAGGACTTGGAACAAAAAAACCATTCAGGGCTTCAGAGCACGGATGTATGTTTCTTGGGAGAGGGGAAGCCCTAAGGAAGGATGGTCTGACTGGAGGTGAGTTGGTGTGTCTCCAGTTCTTGGGGCTGAAGTCTCGAGTAACTAGCAGGTTGACTGTGTGAACTAAGAAAACAGAGCACCATAGATCAGAGGAGGGGGATGTGTCGCGTGAGGGTTTGCCGTGGCTGCCGGTGAGGGCCTGTTGGAGTTGGCACAGGTGGACATGCAGGTCTCCTCAGCGGGGTGACCCCCTCACCTGCACTAGTGTTTCTCACTGGCAGAGGCTGCGGATTCAATAAGGCATCATAGACTCGCCTTATTCATGACCCCTCATAGTGTTCATTAACATATTGAAGGCTCTGGAAGGCCTACAGGGAGAGTACCCTTAACTTTGTGCAAGGAGTTTCTTATTTGAGCTTTGACAATAATCTTATTATATCACTTAGCCGCATCTTGTGTTGCTAGAACAGTGTCCTGTGGAACATTTAGAGAGGTGATCATCTCCTAGAAGGCCCAGGACCTAGCTAGCATAGGATGTTTTTTCTTTCCTCCAAAGCCACCAGGGCAAATTCGAGTTCGTTCCAGAGTTTATAGTGTGTTGTCTCTGCAGATCCTGGTAAGACCCGGGTGTGTGTGCATTTTGGGGTGCGTCTGCGTGTGTGGGTCTGCCTGTGGAGGCCTGGGGCTGCCGTGGGATTCTTCTGCATCTCTCTTTCACTTTAGTCTTTGAGGCAGGGTCTCTCCATCAGACTCCAAACTCATCCATATGGCTGCTGCCGCACCAATCCTCGTCCGGGGTTCCTACTGCCACCTCTGGAGGCTGGCATAACATGTGCCCACTTCCCATTTATGTTGGTTCTGGGATTCAGCCTTGGGTCTTCAGGCTTGTACAGCCATCTCCCAAGTTCTCTTCCTTTTCTCATACCTTAAAAAAAACAAAAACAAAAACAAGCCAGGCTTGGTGGCACATGCCTTTAGTCCCAGCATGCAGGGAGGCAGGGCCAGGCAGATCTGTTAGTTTGAGGTCAGCCTGATCTACAAAGCAAGTCCAGGACAGCCAGGGCTACACAGAGAAACCCTGTCTGGGGAAAAAAAATCAAGTGAGCAGGTGAGACGGTGCACATACTCTGTAATCCTCGTGCTAGTGAGACAGAGATACCTGGCAAGCCCAGCGAGTGCTGTGTGAGAACAGGGCAAGCGGCTAGAGAGGTTGCTCAGTGCTACGAGCACTTGCTGCTTTTCCACAGTTCACTTCCTAGCATCCACAGCTGGCAGCTTACAACCACCTGTAAGTTCAGCTCCAAAGATGTCGCACCCCCTTCTGGCCTTCACTGGCACCTTCACACACACACACACACACACACACACACACACACACGGAAAAGAAATGGCTTGTCCCCTGCCCAAGATAAGGCAGGTCTTGAGACCTCTTCATGCAGGGAAAGTACTATCTGAGTCCTTACACTGAGCCCTACACCTGCTGTTGAACCAGACGCACAGTTGCTTCGCTCCTTTTTTTTTTTTAGACAGGGTCTTACTGTGTCGTTCTGATTAGCCAGGAACTCAGTATGTAGACCCTGCTGGCGGTGGCAGAGATCCACCTGCCTCCTGTGTGCTGGGCTGAGAGATGAAAGGCCTGCACTGCCGCACTCCCATTTACTTTCACCTTGAAACCTGCAATAACAATCAGTCAATAAACCAGTCAATTGAGGCAGCTTCTCATGTAGCCCAGGCTGGCTCTAGGCTCTGTGTGTAGCTGAGGATGACCCTCAACTTTTGATCTTTCCTCCTAATCCTCTGTAAAGTACCAGGCCACCACACCCAGCCACTGAAAATAAATTCTGTTGTGCCTTTCTCATGAAGGGGAATCACTGTCCAGGAGAAGGTCACGCTGCCCACAGGAGGTTTAGTTTTTGTCACTGAGGCCTGGCTGAAGCTCCCAGCACTCATGAGGTGGGGACAGAAGATCAAGACCATCAAGGGACTTTCAAGCCAGCTTGGGCTACGTGAGACCATCTCAAAATTAAAATAAGACAGGTGTAGTGTCACACACCTTAATCCCAGCATTCAGGAGGCAGAGACAGGTGGATCTCTGAGTTGATGTCCAGCCCAGTCAACAAAAGGAGTTTGAGGAGAGCCAGGGCTAGATGAACCCCCCCCCCTTTTTTAAAATAAAATAAAAACCAGAGCCTAGCATACATATATCTTACCTTGTTGTCTCATGGGAAATTGAGGCACTGGTTTAGAGAGGGGGCTCAGCCAAGCCTGGCCAGTGTGTTAAAGATGACTGTGGTTCCGGAGAAGGGTGCTGTTTTGGGGGTGTTCTGAGCTCTCCATCCCCAGCAGCCAAAATCTTGCTGCTTGTATCTATGGGGGAATTTGAAAGGGTTTGGTCCCTGTGAGGCAGGGGCAGCTGGGAGGACCCAGTGGGGGACGGCTGAAAGAGGAAAAGCAAATCAAAGCAAAAGCTGTTGACATCACAGACTTGAGCCTGAGTTGTAGCAGCTGTCGAAGCAATTGGTTGGAGGGCTTGTGACCTTTGAGAGAGGCAGGGGTCGGGAGAGATTATCTGGGGGTCCTGCAGGCTGGGACAGCTGTGGGTAGGCACAGCTGAGCTGGTAGCTTTTCTTCCTAAAAATAGGCATGGGGTCAGGGCCCCAGAACCCCTTCTTGTGCTTTGAGTAAAGAGGACAGGTAAAGCGGGGTCCTCCAGGGGGCTAAAGTGGGCCCGTCAACCAGTAAGGGCTTTACAGGGTCCCAGCCTGGAGCTGCTTAGGCACAGGCACAGGCGTGCGCGCACATACACACACACACACACACACACACACACACACACACACACACAATACAGAGTCACTTTGCATTTGTTTGTCTATTCTGGGAGGGAGGGGTGGTTTTTGTCCCTGCCACTGGAAGTCAGGAGAACCTGTGAAAGCTGAATCTTTACAACATGTGGGCCCCAGGGATTGCATTCAGGTCACCAGGCTTGGTGGCAAACCCCTTTACAGAGCCGGCTCACCAGGCCATCGCTTGTTTTTAGCCCTGAGGATGGACTCAGGCCTCCTCATGCAAATGCTCTCCCCGGCCAGCCATACTTCAACCCCTCCAGCGTGGACTTTGTGCATGGTGTGGCGTCCTGGAGAAACAGTATTGGACATGCCTGGGTCAGGGCTAGAGCCATACACAGGTCATATTGCTGACCATGCGTGCCTCAATTTCCCCATAAGAGAACTACCACTGACACCCTCCAGCCCTGCAGTCTGTCCTCCAGTTCCCAGGCTAGCCCTAACTACTCCTCTTAACTTCTCCGCAGGGTCTCCCCTGCACAAGCAGGCGTCGGGCCCCTCCTCGGCTGGAACCACCACCTCCGTCTCTGAGAAGCCAGGTCCAAAGGCAGCTGAAGTGGGTGATGACTTCCTGGGAGACTTTGTGGTGGGCGAGAGGGTGTGGGTGAATGGCGTGAAGCCAGGCGTGGTACAGTACCTGGGAGAGACACAGTTTGCACCAGGCCAGTGGGCCGGCGTGGTCTTGGATGACCCGGTGGGCAAGAATGATGGAGCTGTGGGCGGCGTGCGCTACTTCGAGTGCCCGGCTCTCCAAGGCATCTTCACACGGCCCTCCAAACTGACTCGCCAGCCCACGGCGGAGGGCTCAGGCAGTGACGCCCACTCAGTGGAATCCCTCACCGCCCAGAACCTGTCCTTGCACTCCGGCTCTGCCACGCCCCCACTCACCAGCCGAGCCATCCCTCTGCGGGAGAGCGTTCTGAACAGCTCCATGAAGACAGGCAATGAGTCTGGTTCAAACCTCTCGGACAGTGGTTCTGTGAAACGCGGTGACAAGGACCTTCACCTGGGAGACCGAGTGCTGGTAAGTCTGCGTTGCCCCGGGTGGGTACCCTACCTTTCCCTATCCATCATCCCTTCCTGGGTAAGCTAGATCCCAGGGCAGAGAAGGGATGCAAAGGGAACTTGAACAGGGGTCTCACTAGAGCCAACATTCCTCATTGGTACCACAAAGAATAAGTGGGGAGAAGCTGCAGGCTCTGATGCCTGTTACTGTGTGTCCCTGGGCTTGTGTATTAACCTTTCTGGGTCTCAGTTCCCATCTGTGTCCCTCAGCTCTTTTGTGGCTATGAAGAAATACCTGAGAGGGAGGAAAAATGGGTTTAAGAACAATGTAAGGGCTAAAGGGGCTGGAGAGATGGTTCAGTGGCTAAGAGCATTGGCTGTTCTTCCAAAGGTCCTGAGTTCAATTCCCAGCACCCACATGGTGGCCCATAACCATTTATAATGGGATCTGTTTCCCTCTTCTGGAGTGCATGAAAACAGAGCACTCATTTACATAAAATAAATTAATAAATCTCAGGGGAAAACAGCCTTGGCCATGGGAGAAAGCTGGTAACTTGTGGTTGCAAAAAGAGAGGGGAAGATGGGGAACACTGCACAGCTTAGGTTCAAGATGTCGGAACACCCAGTGCCACTGCTTCCTGCAGCCAGGCCCCGCCTCCCACAACCCACCCAGCTACGAACACGTTGTTGGGCTAACATGAATGGATGGATGTCCTCAGGGTCTACGAAGCACTCATAGCATCCCCAGCTAGGGACCAGGCCTTTAACCGAGCTTTTATTTGGGAGGGGGGGCGGTATTTAAATCCAGGGCATCCTTTTTTTCTTTTTAAACAGGGTCTCACTGTGTAACCCTGGCTGGCCTGGAATTTGTTCTACAAACCAGGATGATTTCTCTCAGACACCACGCCCAGCCATAACACTTTCTACAAAATGGCAATTTTGGACTGGCTGTGTAGCTCAGTTGGTAGAGTGCGTAGGCACACACACCTGGGACAAACCCCAGGGTTTGAGCCCCAGCACCCCATAAACCAATATAGCATCATACACCTGTCATCTCAGCACAGGGGAGGGGGAAGCCAGAGGATCGGAGTTCGAGGTGAACCTTAGGCTGAGACTGCAGGACCCGCTGAGCACTTCTCTCCAGCCTCTTCTGCTGCACTCTCCTGAGGCTGGTGGCCAGCATTGCAGTCTCCATGGTAGACGCATCAGAACTTTCTGTGGGGAAGATGGTCAGTCATCTGCAAAGGAGGAGAAGGCACTTCAGACTACCACTGAATATAGGACCATGAGTATTCACCTCACACAGATACTCATTTGGAGACAAATATGTGCACATGAATATTCATGTGCACATGAATATTCACCAAGGCAAAAAGGCTCTGGGGGAGTGAAAAATATGATTACTGAAATAAGAAAATGCCCAGATACATTAGAAGATTAAGAAGTTAGGAATGACGAGGAGGTCTGTAAGTCCAGCACTCGAGGGAGGGGCAGGAGGATGGGCAGTGAGCTGAGGCCAGCCTGTGCTACAGAGTGAATATCAGAGGGACCTGGGTCACAGAACAAGGCCCTGTCTGGACAGCAGACAAAGGCTGGGGCAATAGCTCAGTTGGTAAGTACTGTGCAAGTACAAGATCTCGGGTTCAACCCCCAGAACAAGGTGAGCCAGAAACCAGGGCTATGGGGTAACTGCTTGTAATCCCAGCCTTGGGGAGGCCAAGACAGGAAGGCTCCACAGGACCTGCTGACCAACAGCCTAGCTAAACCTGTGGGCTCCAGGGCCAGCGAGAGACTCTGACACTGACCTCTTGCCCATACACACATGCACATATTCACATGAACACTGCCTGCAAAGAGAAGATTTTATGTTGATATCCAAACGCACATACAGAGGGACACATGAGGAGAAAGGGAAGGAAATTATACACACACACAAGAATGGAACTCTGCCATTCTCAATAAAGTAAATGGAATTGGAGATACTGAGGTCAAGTGAGAATAACACAAATAAGAGGAGAAGTTCTTGTTTTCCAGGCAGAGTACATAGCAGGGACCTCCTGCCCTCACCTCCCGATGCTGGGGTTACAACATGCACATCTGGCACACATCTGGTACAGCAGTGCTGGGTTTGGAGTGCAGGGCGTCTTGCATGCTAGCTGAGCACTCTACCAACTGAGCTGCACCCCAGGATGCTGTTACACATTTTATCATGATCCCTGGAGGGGTCTCTAAAGGCTCCCTAGACAAAAAACAAAAGACAAAAAGAGAGAAAGAAAGAAAGAAAAGATGAATAGGCTAGGGAACAGAAATGATAGTTCTCCTGATTTCGACAGTGCTCGTTGTAGACATGAGGACACTACACGTGATCACGCTGTACCCCATTTGTAAGTAGAGCTATTGTCCGTTTTAAGAAAATGAGGATCACTGAAGTGCGAACTATTCTTATGTGTCAGTTAAAAATACGCCAAAAGTTTAAAACAGAAGTTGAAGCAGAAAGCCTGCTATTTAGAGAGACGGGCACGATTATGGAATCATTCCACTGAGAGTGAAAATAGTGTTTATTTTGAGGTGAAAGGAGAGAAACTTCTGGGCTTTGGAAGGTGTACTGCAGCAGTTCTCAACCTGTGGGTCACATAAGAGCATTGGAAGACACCAGTATTTACATCACAATTCATAATAATAGGAAATTTACAGACGTAACAATGGAATAATTTTTGGGTTGGGGTCACCACAACATGAGGAACTGTGTTAAAGGGTCGCAGCAGTAGGAAAGTTGAGAGCCGCCGGTGTACTGGTTGGTTTTAACTGTCACAACCCAGGATCAGTTGGGAAGAGGGTCTCAAGTGAGGAATCTTCCAGGTCACGTTAGCACGTGGTCACATCTGGGAAGCATGTTGTCTTGATTGTTAATTGAGGTGGGAAGAGTCAGCCCACTGTGGGCAGCGCCATTCCCTAGGCAGGGAGTCCCGAAGAGTGTAAGGACAGAGAAAGCCGAGTGTAAGAAGCAAGCAAATGGTGCATGCGTTTGTTCTCTCTCTCTCTTGACTATGGATGTGATGTTTTGAGTTCCTGCCTTGACTTTCCCACAACAGTGGGCCAGAACCTGGAAATATGAACCAAAGAAAGCCCACCAACCCCAGTTGCTTTTTGTTAGGATGTTTTATCACAGCAACAGAAAGGAAATTAGACCAGACCTGGTTTTGCAAGTACTTGGGCCTCTAATTTATGTATATGTAAAGCTTGAAGTTTGGTGTTTTTATTGTTTTAACTTTTTATTTTATTTTTTTAAGATTTATTTAACTGTACATATGAGTGTGCTATTTGCATGTGTGTCTGTATGACAGAAGAGGGCATCAGGTCCCATATAGATGGCTGGAAGCCACCATGTGGGTGCTGGGAATTGAACTCAGGACCTCTGGAAGAGCAGGCAGTGCTCTTAACCTCTGAGCCATCTCTCCAGCCCTGATTAACTTTTTAAAACAGTACTCTTTACTTTTCTTGTTTGGATTTTTAAATTTTATTTTTAAGTATGTATATTCATGGAATCACAATACAGAAGAATGTGTTGGGTCTATGGGAGCTAGTGGTTGTGAGCCCCCACTGTGGGTTCTTGGAAATGAACTCTAGTCTTCTGAGCCAAATCTCTAATTTCTGAGAATACATTTTATTGAAGCACATGGCAGTGCGCACCTTTAATGCCCAGCACATGGGAGGTAGAGTTTGAGGCCAGCCTCATCTTCAGAGCATGTTCTAGTATGGCCAGGGCTACACAGAGAAACCCTGTCTGGAAAAACCAAAATGAAAACAAAGAATACTTTTTATTTATTCTTTGACAATTTCAAGCATGCATACAATGAATCTTGATCATATCTACCACAGTGCTCACTCCTCCTGACCCCTCCTACTCCCCTGACCTCCTCCCCAAGAGGTCTTTCTCCTGTCTTCATGTCTTTTTTGTTGGTTGGTAAGTTGGTTTTTCAAGATGGGATTCTCTGTGTAGCCCTGGCTGTTCTGGACTCTATTTGTAGACCAGGCTGGCCTCGAACTCACAGAGATCTTCCTGCCTCTGCCTCCCCAGGTGCTGGGATTGCAGGCGTGCACCACTGTGTCTGGCTTCATGTCTCCCTTTTATTTATGATCCACTGAATCCCCTCGGAGCAGCTTGCATGTTCATGGAACTGGAACCATGAGCAACCTACCAGCAGCCACATCCTGGAAGGAAACTGAATCTCCCTCCCTAACCCAGGAGCCAAAGTAGCCCCTCACTTAGGAGGGAACTGGGGAGCCCCACCCTATTTCATTTATTATTGTTGTTGTTGGGGGCACTAGTGTTACAGCGAGGGTCTGGAAGTTGGAGAATTACTTTGGAAGTCAGTCTTCTATATCTTTTGAGGGTTTCAGGGATTGATCTCAGGTTGTCAGGGTTGCTGTTGAGCCATCAAACAAGCCCTGCTTTTAATTTTTTCTGTGGTGTTAAAATAGAACCTAGGACCTCATGCCCGCTAGATAAGCTCTTAACCACTAGGTCATAGCTGAAGGCCCTCACTGGAGGATTCTAGGCAGGTGCTCTACCACTGAGCCACATCCCAGATCCTTACTGGGGAATTCAAGGCAGGGACTTTAAAACTGGACCACCACCCCACCCCAGCTCTGAAAACTATTTCTATAGTTTCCCTGAGAGCATTTGTCAAGACTCTAGCATCATGCAGAGGCCACATACATACAGTATTTAATATCACAAAAATCCTTCTGGTAAATGAAGAGGCTGAGGTTTGCAGAGGCTCTGACTTGCTCAAGCTCGTCCAGCTTACAGCACAGTTTGTGCTTAGGTCTGTGTGTGTCTCTTCAATCCTGCACCTTTCCATGTAGCACCCGTGTAACCCACCGGACCCTGTGTCCCTCCCAGCTAACTGTGGGCATCTCTTCTTTGTCATCGGCCTTCTGCCAGGCTCAAGCCGTGGCCATCTCCACGGCCTGCAGGTTGCCTAACTCCAGCTGGTGCTCAATCTTGATGCCCTCCACCAGAGCCTTCAGCTCTCCGATCTCCTTCTGCTGAGCGCCGCTGCCAGAGTTCAGTGTGGCCTTCAGGTCCTCCAGGGACTTCTGGTGATCAGAGGCCAGTGAGTCCAGCTTGGATTTCCAGTTATCCATGAGTCCCATGTTCTCACTGGTGGCCTGCTGG
>CM053766.1:94551286-94657608 GCA_028658305.1 Pachyuromys duprasi
CCAGCAGGCCACCAGTGAGAACATGGGACTCATGGATAACTGGAAATCCAAGCTGGACTCACTGGCCTCTGATCACCAGAAGTCCCTGGAGGACCTGAAGGCCACACTGAACTCTGGCAGCGGCGCTCAGCAGAAGGAGATCGGAGAGCTGAAGGCTCTGGTTGAGGGCATCAAGATGGAGCACCAGCTGGAGTTAGGCAACCTGCAGGCCAAGCACGACCTGGAGATGGCCATGCATGGGAAAGAGAAGGAGGGCCTGCGGCAGAACCTGCAAGAGGCCCAGGAAAAGTTGGCCCAGGTGCAGCAGCACTGGAGGGCGCAGCTAGAGGAGGAGGCAAGCCAGCACCGGCTGCAGCTCCAGAAAGCCCAGGACCAATGTCGGGATGCCCAGCTCCGCGCCCAGGAGCTGAAGGGACTGAACATGGAGTACCGGGGCCAGGCGGAGGCCATAGAGTTCCTCAAAGAGCAGATCTCGCTGGCTGAAAAGAAGATGCTGGATTATAAGATGCTGCAGAGCGCAGAAGCCCAGAGCAGGCAGGAGGTGGAGCGGCTTCGGGAACAGCTTCTGGTAGCTGAGAACAGACTGCAGGCGGTCGAGTCCCTGTGCTCATCCCAGCATGGCCATGTAGGCTCCTGTGGGGCCCGGCTGGCGAGGGGCTGGGAGGGTGTGGCCTCTGTGTGCCAGTGAGGGGCCATTTTTCTTGTGCCTGGAGCTAGCCAAAGGGGGCTCAAGAGGAGGAGCCTTGGTCTTCCTCCATCAGAGCCATTGTGATCATTGGGACCAACGTGGTCTGGGTGGACCTGCTTGGTCCTCCATAGACAGGCTTTGAGAGCTGTTGCCGCCAGCCCCCTGAGCCCCAGTTGTCTTAGACTGGAAGGCTAAGGCTTGGAGGACAGCAAATTCAAAGCCAGCCTCAGCAACTTAATGAGATTCTGTTACATTTTTTAAAATGGGCGGAGGGTGTAGCTGAGTGGCAGAGCACTTGCCCGACTTAGTGATAGATGCTGGCCCCATTTAGGTCCTCACCTATGTCCTGGGCTCCATCCCCAGCAGACAGAACAATCACACATGGTCTCTTGAAAGGATGCCCAGTGCCTCCTTGTTCTGCTCTTCTGGTAGCTAGTGCTCAGGCACCACCCACAAGAAGGGCAAGGAAAGGTCCTTGTCTCATCAGACACTTCCCTAGAGACCCAAAGATGTCTCTTTCCTTCCTAGAAAGGCCACAGCCATCATGACCCATTTTGTCTAGAAGCAGCCAGCTATGTTGTCCTTACTCCAGCTAAACATGTCCCTGTGGCCTATAAGGGGGATCAAGGAGTGTCTAGAACAATGTTCATCCTAGCAGGCCTAGAAAGGATGTTTTAACTGGTTCTCATTGGCACATCTCCTGGGCCTGCATTTTAAGATGCATTATGTTTAACCACGTGTGGTATGTACACGCTGAGTACCAGTGCTCATGGAGGCCAGAGGTTCCGGTCTCTTAGAGCTGGGGGTCCGAGTGGCTGTGAGCACCTGACTTGGCTGCTGGGAATCACACTTAAATCCTCTGCAAGCACAGTGCACACTCCTGACTGCTGAACAGGTCTCCAGACCCTGATACCTCCTTTAAAACCACCTTTCAGGGGACCAGCTAGGGCTTGACGATTTAATCCATGCAGTCTCTCTGCCTTGTGGCGTTTAGGGAATCGGGTGTCTGCAGCTCCAAGTCTGTGTGAATGGGTACCTTCCTGCCTTTTCTAAAGTTGCCTTTCTCCCAGGAAGAAACCTGTTTTTCTCTTCTTCTTCATCGTGTCAGAGGTAGGGCACAGTTGTAGTTCAGGCTGGCCTCAAACTCACTCCGTAGCCAGGGATAACCCTAAATTCTTGATCATCTTGTCCCTATTTCTCAAGTGCTAAGATTACAGCTTTAAGCTACCATATTCCACCTTGCTGATGCGTTTTGTACCCGTGCTCACATGTCTGCATGTGCACCTGTGTGTATGAGGTGCATATGTGTGGAGGTCAGAGGTCACCCCTGGATACCATCTACTTTGTTTTTACACAGTTTAACAGACCCGGAGCATATGCAGGCTAGGGTGGCTGGTTGGCCACCAGCACTAAGGATCAGCTTGCCTCTGTTTCCCAGCACTTGGATCACAAGTGTGCGCCATTGTGCCCAGCTTTTTCATGTGGGTTCTGGGGCCCAGACTCAGGGCAAGTACTTTACCAAGTGGGTCATCTCTCTAGCTTCTCATTTTTTCTTTTTCAATTGGTTTTCTTCTTTGGTATGTGAATTTACTATTAAATAAGTTTTGGGAAGAAAGCAGTTAAAGTCCATGGAAGACCCAGCCCTGGATGGGCCCTCTAGGCTCTGCTGTGTACATTCAGTGCTTGTGTTATGATTGGAACATCAAAACTGGTGTCCTGGAAATTATTGGAAAAGATTCCCAGGGCAGCCAGGCAGGGCACACACCTGTATTCCCAGCACTTGGGAAGCAGGGACAGGTGGATCTCTGTGAGTTCGAGGCCAGCCTGTTTACAAATCAAGTCCAAGACAGCCAAGGCTACACAGAGAAACCCTGTCTCAAAAAAACAAAACAAAACAAAAAAGACACTGATTTAATATAATAAACATTTTTAACCAAGAACATAGCCAGACCAAATCTGGTGGCTTAGTAATTCTAGCTACTGAGGAGGCTGAGGCAGGAGGATTGCAGTCTTGAGGCCTGCCTGAGTTACAGAATGACTTGAAAGCCAGTTTATGCATTCTAATGAGTCAATAGGGAAAATGAAATTTTTTAAACGGTTGGGGATGTGGCTCAGTGGTAGAGCACCTGCCTACAATCTCTCAGTGAGGGGCTGGAGGCGTGGCTTAGTTATAAAACACTTGCCTATATGGAAAAGGCCCTAAGTTCCATGCTCTGCTCCTTACTCCCCAAAATAGCAGTTCAGGGGTGGCAGGGGAATCCTGCAAGGCAGCTGGAAGCCAACTCGGGCTTCCCCTTTCTCAAAGCGTGAGGGCAAGTATGTCTGCTCCCCCTGCTGGCATATTGGGTCCCTGCATCCCAAGGGTCTCTGCTCACAGGTTGAGGCGCATACTGGCCTGGGTAGAGAGGCAGGTGTTTCCTCTTACAGGACTGTCCTTACAGGTGATCGAGTCCAGTGACCTATCTGAGGAGAAGATTCGGATGAAGGAGACTGTGGAGGGTGAGTAGCCTTGGGTAGGAGTCCAGTCTTTGTGGACTCTTCTGTGAATAATTGGGTGTCACTTTGGAGCCAAGTCACAGTGTCTGTCATGAACTACTATCACCTGCTGCGTACAGTCACCTCTCCAGGAGAGGGTGTTATGGAGCCAGAGAAGGAACAGGTGTCTCAGGGTTTCAAGAACTACCTTCCCAAGCCGGGCGGTGGTGGCACACGCCTTTAAACTCAGCAGATCTCTGTGAGTTCAAGATCAGCCTGGTGTACAAAGCGAGTCCAGGACAGCCGAGACTACACAGAGAAACCCTGTTCCAAAACAAACAAACAACAAAAAGCTTTCCCATACGCCAGCAAGGTGGCTCTGAGTAAAGATGCTGCTGAACCTGCCAAGTTGAATTTGACCCCCAAGTGGCACGTGGCGGCAGGGGACAGTCGAAGCCTACAGGTTGCCATCTGACCCCCACCTACAAGTTGTAGCACACACATACACATCTACAACCAAAGGAAAGATAAAGGACCACCTTCCCTGTCTGGGACATATACAGAAAGGGGAAATTAGAGGATGGACGCTAAAATTGCCGATCTCGGTAGCGTCAATCTCCAAGTGGTAACAGGTCGCTCTCAGAAACGGAAGCCTCTCTGCCTAGTGTTGCCTCTTATAACTTGTTTGCTTCTTATCTTATTTTTTTTAATTAGATATAAACTAGCCACGCACACCCTTATGATCCCAGCACTAACGCAGCTGGGGCAAGCTTGCCATGAGTTCAAGGATAGCCTGGGCTACATATGGAGACCCTTTCTTTAAAAAGTAACTATGTGAGATAGGATGCTTATGAGATCTAGTCTAGCCTGGGCTCTATATCAAGATGCTATTTCAGAAAAAGTAGGTATATATGGTCTTTGATAGAGCACTGGCCTAGCATGCATGAAGGCCTGGCTTCCATCCCTAGCACCTCCTACAACTGGCCATGGCAGTGCATGTCCTAGCGCGTGGGAAGTGGAAGTGGCAGGAAGGTCAGGAGTTCAGGTTTACCCCAGCTATGTAATGTTTGAGGCCAGCCTGGACTATGTGAAAGATGGTTGATTAAAAAAAAAAAACTAATGAACCTGAGACCCTTTAGTATGCTTCGAAGCGAAGCATCTTCCTGACAGGTCCAGGAAATGATCCAACTCGAAGTCCTCTTGCTGGCTCTGCAGCCACCATCTTTATTTCACAGTTCTCCATCTTTTGCTTGAGGAAAGCAGAGATAGAGGTCAGTGTTCCCTAAGCCGCACACTACTGGATCAACTTCTTCTGGGCTGGTGACTCAGAAGGAGAGAAAAGATCTTTGGCGCTAGAGGCTGAGTGTGACCCCTTTTAGGATCCCCCAGGAGGGGTCACCCCTTGCCCACACTGCTGGCCCTCGGGTGTTCATGGGTCCTCGTCTTCCCTTTCTCTCCTAGGCCTACAGGACAAGCTGAACAAGAGGGACAAGGAGGTGGCGGCCTTGACATCTCAGATGGACATGCTCAGGGCCCAAGTAAGTGGTAAGTCTCTCCCTAGGGGCAGATGTCAGGGTTGGTGGAGGCTGGCACTGTGGTTCTGCAGGTCCCGCTAGGCTGGACTGTCAGCTTGACACCTGAACCTGAGCTGTGCTGAGCCGCCAGATGTGTGTAAACACTGTCTTGTCCCCAGCGACAACTGAGCTCCTGCCTCTAGATCCCACCAAGTTTACTTCACAGCCTTCATGAAGACTTGAGTTTCTCACAGGCCTTGCTCTGTGCAGCCCCCAAATCCCCAGCAGGTATTGTGAACCGCAGGAAGTCTGGCATGAGGCTGCACCCAGCACTCAGGAGGTAGAGGCAGGAGGATCAGGAAGTACAAAGCTTCCTTGAAATTCTGGGGCCAGCCTGGGCTACGTAGGAGTACGTCTCAAAAGAAGTAGAATATAGAACTTGGGCCACAGCCAAAAGCGAAGTACACCAACAGGGCCTGGGGAAGGTCAGAAGTCTGGAATTGCTAATTGTGGGGCTCACTGATTCAGAGTGCTGGCATTGTTCCAGGGACCGCCACCGCCACTACTGCCCCATTCGAGGAGATGGTCCTCCCCCCTCTTTCTTTCAGCCCTGGTTACATTTGCCTGGCCTCACAGGCCTTGACAAAGGTCAGTGGGCTCTAGCCAATCCCAAGGTCAAAGTAAAGACTTAGCTTTAGCTCTTGCCTTGTCTGGATAACAGCGTCAACATCCACGGAAGCTTCCGTAAATCCCCACCCCACAGAGCTAGGGATGCTGGCTCAACAGAGGCTGGTCTGCCTCGTGAAGCTGTTGATTAGAGTTGTTTGGCTTACACTTCCAGGTCATAGTCCTTCACTGAAAGAAGTCAGGGCAGAGACCCAAGCAGGAGCTTGTGGAAGAAACCACAGGGAAGGTTGCTTGCTGGCTTGGTAGCTGTCTGGTGTGCAGTGAGCTTTATTATACAGCCCAGGACCGCCTGCCTAGGGAATGGTTCCACCCACAGTGTGCTGGGACTGCTAGCATCAATGAACAATCAGAACAACACAGACCAACCTGATAAGGACAGTAACTCAACTGCAATTCTCTTTTCAGTCAGTTCTAGGCCGGGTCCAGCGGACAGTGACAGCAATGCTCACTAGGATACTACCTTTTTCTTTTTCTTCTTTTTTCTTTTTTGAGGCAGAGTCTCATGTAGCCACAGCAGGTCCTGAATTCCCAGCATAGCTGAGGATGATCTTGAACTTCTAATCTTCCTCCTGCCTCCCAAGCACTAAGAGGACAGGTGTGCACTTCCAGGCCTGGTTTGTGTGTGCTGGGGACTGACCCCAGGGCGCCATGCATGCTAGGCAAGCCCTCTACTAACTGAGTTACAGCCCACCCAGACTTGATGCCTTTTGGTTGTTGTTTGTCTGTTTGGGAACAGTGTCTCTGTAGCCTAGGCTGGCTTGAAACTCACTATGTAGCCACTATGGCTTTGAACTCATCATGATCCTCCTGCCTCAGCCTCCCCAGTGCTGGAATCGTCCCCTGTGCACAATGCTTGGCGCTGCCTGTCTCTTCGGGTGGCATTGCTATCACCTCCCACTCTAGCCAGACCAGTGGGTCTGTGTCTGGTGTTTGAGGCAGGGTCTCCTGAGACCCAGGTTGTCCCAAACCTGGCCTTGAGTTCCTAATCCTCCTGCTTCCACCTCTGAAGTGCTTAGATCACAGGCCTGTTTGATCTTGCTCCAGTTTCGGCACTACTGGGAATCGAACCCAGGGCCTCTGATTTGCTGGAGCCACTGCACACTGAACCACACCGCCAGTTCCCATGTGTGTTTGAACTTACTTCTCTCTCTGTGGCTTCCCTCAGCCCTGGAGAACACCTGCAGGTCGGGAGAGAAGAAGATGGACTCTCTCCTGAAGGAGAAGAGACGCCTAGAGGCAGAGCTGGAGACCGTGTCTCGGAAGACCCATGATGCCTCAGGCCAGCTCGTCCACATCAGCCAAGAGTTGCTACAGAAGGAGAGGTGAGATTTTTCCTCCTTGTCCGCTTTCTCGTCCTCTTCCTGTCATTTTTTCATCATCATCATTATTTGATCTTTTTGATGTATTTTTTATGTATGTGACTGTTTCCCCTGTGTGTACACCTGGTGCTCCAGAGACAAGGTGTTTACCCCAGGCTTGCCTCAACTCCCTAGTTCTCTGCCTCAGTTTCCCATGTGTTAGGACTATAAGGATGAGCTACCATGCCCAGCTCATCTAACATAAGTAACAAAATGTTTTTCAGGTTTGGTTTGGTTTGTTTTCGTTTGTAAAAAAAATAATAATAATAATAATCACATTATTTATTTATTTATTCACTTTTTATTCATGTGTTTTTATCTGCCTCTGGGAGGTTGTGCGTGCCACAGAGTGTGTATGGAGACCAAAAGACAACTCTCAGGAGTCACCGCTCTCCTTCCACTCTGTGGGCCCCAGGAATTGAACTCAGGTCCTCATACTCGGTGGCCAGGGCCTTTACCCGCTGAGCCACCTCGCCTGGCCTCTGACTCTGAAATACTGTTCTCATTTAATTCTGCATCCAGACTGGTAGCCCACCACAATTGCGTGTGTGGTCTCAGCATTCAAGAGATTTCCAAGAGGCTGACAGATGCGGCTCATAGAGAGCCTGCCTGGTGTGCACAGGATCTGACGCGATGGCGATCTTGGGAGGGGGTGGGGGAAGATCAGGAATTCAAGGGAGTACATAGAGAGTTGGAAGCCAGCCCAAGCTACTCGGAACCCTGTCTCGGAACAAAAAGGGGAAAAAAAAGTCGAAGGGCACAGTGACACATGATGTAATCCAACACTCAGGAAGGCAAAGGCAAGGATCTCTGTGAGTTCTTTGAAGACAGCCTGGTCTACAAAGCGAGTCCAGGACAGCTGAGGCTACACAGAGAAACCTTTCTGTCTTGAAACAAAACAGAAAGTCTGTGTCTGGGGAGTTGTCTGCTGTTCCAGATGATCTATTTTATTCCCAGCAGCTACTTGGTGGCTGACAAATATCTATACCTCCAGCTCCAAGGGGTCCGACCCGATCTTCTAGCCTCTGGGGACACCAGGCAGACATGTGGTGCACAGACCAAACACCCTTACACGTAAAACAAAACGAATAAATCTTTAAAACAAAGAAAGCTCTAAGAACTGCCAAGTCCTCTTGAGCATCCAAACGCTGTTCTGCTTGGGTGTGGCAGCCCCGTGCCACATTGCCTTGTGGCTGGTGCCCCCTGGTGGTAACGGATCTCCAGGCACGTGGCTCATACTACATTATGGGGGTGAGGTGTGGCGCTGATGTCCTGGTTCCTTGACTGTCTGCCACTCCAGGAGCCTGAATGAGCTGAGGGTGTTGCTGTTAGAATCGAATCGTCACTCCCCAGGGCCTGAGAGAGACCTGAGCCGTGAGGTGCACAAAGCTGAATGGCGGATAAAGGAACAAAAACTGAAGGATGACATCCGGGGCCTACGGGAAAAGCTGACTGGGCTGGTACGTGGAGGCAATTGGGGTGTTGGTGGGGAGGGGTGCTAGGACTGTCTTACTGCCAGGCCGAGACCAGAGACCTCCCAGAGTCGCGGGGCGGAGGCTGAAAATACAGGATCTTGATTAAGCAGGTGGCAGGCCAGAGTAGCCCCTTTTTAGACATCCTAAGCAGAGAAGCCCCTGAACCAACAGACTGAATCCGGTCTTTCCAGAGCCAGAAGGGCAAAAATCAGTCATGCATGAAGGTTAAAAAATTCCATGCAAGAGCCAGGTGCCTTTAATCCCATCACTCGGGAGGCAGAGGCAGGCAGATCTCTGTGAGTTCAAGGCCAGCCTGGTCTGGTTTCAGGACAGCCAAGGCTACACAGAAAAATCCTATCTAGAAAAAAAAAAATCCATGCAGGGAGATATCCAACCAGAAACTAGGGAGCTGGGCTCCTTGTTCAGTGACATGTGGGGTGGTGTCAGAGAGGCTAGAGGTTCAGAGTCGGGGAAAGCACTTGACTTAGCGTTGAGTTGCCATGGTGGGAATGGAGGCGCTGGCAGCAGCATGGGGTAGAGCTGGTTCCGCCCCTCCCCTTTCTTTTTGGCATTTACAGCTCCATGCTCCAGCCAGGTCTGGCATATAGATTGGGTGGACTAAGGAGACTGGGCCTCTTTTGACGCCCACACTTTGGAATATGGGGGTTTGGTATGCCGTTTCTGGCCCTGGGGGATCCCCACGAAAGGAGGGTAGAACAGTAAAGGACAGGAAGCTGAGGTAGTGACCCATTTGGTGGATTGCTTGAATAAAGCTGTTCCCAGCACTACATAAAAATCAAACATAGTGGACTGTGCCTGTAATCCCAGCACTGGGCAGGCAGAAGTACAAGATCAGACCTCCAAGGTTAGCCTCAGCTACACGGCAAGTTCTGTGCTGGCGTGGGCTACGTGAGACCCTGTATCTGAAAACCAAGAGCTCTTTAGCCATACAGGCTCCATCTGGTTTCATACCCGGTTGTAGGTATGGGGGTTATTGGGCCTAGCTGCCTTGCCAGCAATGCTAGTCTGGCCTGGTGAGGTGCCAGCACACACATGTACTCCTGTGTGGCACTTTGGCACAGGAGGAGACAAGGTCCTGGGCTGGTGGAATTCCCAGAGCCATGTTGGATTCAAGTGGAGGGGAGCTCAGACTTGTACTCGTGGGGCTCTGGGCCAGTGTGCTTGGGAAGAGCAGAGTGAAAAGGTGGAAGCTACATGAAGAGAGTTAGTCTGGAGCTGCCGGGAGGTTTGCACAGAAGCTCAGAGCTGGAAGTCCCAGGCTGGGCTGAGAGGAAGGAGGAGGCTGGGCCTAGACGGTGGGGTAGGAAGGCAGAGTGGAGTGTGTGGACACTGGCCATCATGGTAGGGAGGGTGAGGACACTTGTTATTTTTGCTGGTGGTAGTTTGGGGTTTGGGTTTTTGTTTTGTTGCTTTGTTGTTTTTGTTTTTGGTTTGGCTTGGTTTGCTTGCTTGTTTGGTTGGTTGGTTTTTGTTTTTGAGACAGGGTTTCCCTGTGTAGCCTTGGCTGTCCTGGACTCACTTTGTAGACCAGGCTGGCCTCGAACTCATATATATCTGCCTGCCCCTGCCTGGGATCACAGGAATGTGCCACCACCCAGCAGGAGAAGATACTTGTAAGCGGCCAGGCACAGGGTCAGGGGAGTGTCGAATGGACTTGGGGAGCAAGAGAGGAATACTGGGTGTTAGCTGACTCTGGGTTAGAACAGAAGGACTCCACACCTCCCCAGTTCCAGGACAAGGAGAAGTCCCTGTCAAAGCAGAGACGCTACTCCCTCATCGACCCAGCGTCGGCCCCTGAGCTCTTGAGGCTGCAGCACCAGCTGGTGAGCACAGAGGACACCCTGCGAGATGCTCTGGACCAGGCCCAGCAGGTGGAGAGGCTGGTGGAGGCCCTGAGGGGGTGCTCAGACAGAAATCAGGTGAGCGAATGCCCAGGGCTGCAGCCTCAGGAACTCCCGTCAAGAGGAGGGTGGCCTCATCCTAGAAACACCCCCCCTCTCACACCCCCACACCCACTCCCGTCTGAAAAGGAAGCAAGCCTCCCTGTCCTGGGAGACCAGTCTAAAAGGCTTGGCTCTGAGCCTGGTTGGCCCCGATGGGAAGATCACCACCTTGTGGTTATATGTGGAACTGCATCCTGGCCGCCTGCTCAGCGTCTCCTCCCCTCCCCATCCCTCATTCCCTCACAGACCATCAATTCCGATTCTCCCACCGGTATCCACCAGCCAGACAAGGCCGAAAAACAGGAGGTAAGCACGCCAGCAGGCTACCCGAGCCAGCAGATGTCTGAAAAAGCCCTCTGGGAGTCACTAGATATACAGAGGGAATGTTTTGTGTGTGTCCATCCTGTAACAATAGGGCTGCCTGCTTAGGAAGATTCTAGTACTGGTGAACCCATCCAGGAGCCGTCCTACTTTACTTTGTTGGGTTCTGTTTTTTCCTGTGGTTCTGGGAATGGAACCCATGTCATTGACTCCACTCCTAGGCCCTCGCTGGGGGATTCTAGGCAAGCCCTCTACTGCTGAGCCATGTTCTCAGCCCTTGGTTTTGGGAGACATAGTGTCCCAGCTCTTCCGCCAGCTTCCTCCCACATTATTGCAAACACCCATGACTGACTTAGGAGCACCCATGTCCCGGCTGGCTGTGTGACCCAGGCAGGCTGGAGTTAAAAACAAACTCCGCTTGCCCCTTGGCTTCCCAGCTGCTCCGTGAGGGCCAGGAGCGGGAGCAAGGATCCTGAAGGCTGTGCCTAGCCATGGAGCTGAGGACCAGGCAGATAGTGGGGCTGAAGTGGGCAGGGTTGGGGGGCACAGTTGCCATCCTGGGAACTGCTGTCTAGGCCACATGGAGGTTGTAAGAAACATGGTCCTTATAACTTCCAGACGTGGAAACCGAGGCTTGGAGATCGCTTCTTATGTCTTCAGCTCATTCCTCCACAGATGCTTCAGTTTCCTTGTGGAATTTAGGCTTTCCTGCCACAGGTCTTTGAGACTACCTGCTCTCTTCCCCCTTGTCCCTCCCTCCTCTGCCCATTCCTCCTTCAAGATTCTTGATGACCGAGCCCTTGTTCTTTCTAGGACAAACACTGACCCCAAGGGACATCATGGACCAGGCCCCCTTCACACCAGAGCCCTGCAGGCTTCCCGGCAGCACCAGCTTCAGGCAGAAGCCAGGACTGTCCCTTTGGAGATGAGACTGTACTGATTGTCCTCACCACCTCGGACAAGTCCCAGCTGAACCCCCTGCCGGCCCAGGAGGCTCCAGTAGACACGGTCTTCCACAGAGCACAGTACGGCTGGGCCGGCCCGGGAGAATCTCTCTTGTCCCAGGGAGCTTCTCGCATTTGCAGAGGCTGACGCAATCCAGTTGGGCCTCTCTTGGCTATAGCAGGCTGCTCCAAGGCTTGTCTGGGCACCTGGTTACGTCTTGGCTGTGGCTCAGCCATCCTCCCCCCCCGCGCCCCCTCCCCCGCACAGTGGAATTGTGGAAGTGTGGCAAGTCCGTGTTTGGACAATAAAGCTTGTGATTGAGGTGCAGCACTCCTGCTGTTGCCTGCTTCTGTCTCGGACAGCCTGGGGACAGGAGTGGGTCCTGACTTTGCTCTCAGTGCTAATTTTCACTGAAAGGTGAAAGCTGAGTGGAGACAGAGGGGCTGCTTTCGAGGGGCTGGATTTGAAGGAGATGCTCTGTGGCCCTGAGATGACACCGAGTGTGTTCTCGGGCTTCCACATGTATGTACGTGCACCTCAGTGTGCATGCTTGCACAGGCACATGCGCACACACACACGAGCATATTTTTTTAAATCTGTGGGGGGTCATAGGTTTCTACTTTGGTAATGAAACAGTATTGCCAAAAGCAAGCTGGTGGGGGCCTTGTTGCTGCTGACGGTTCCACATCACTGTCCTCACTGAGAGGGCAGGGCAGGAGCCAGACCAGAGGCCACGGAGGAGTGCTGCCTGTGGCTTGCTGCCTGTGGCTTGCTCCCCGTGGTTTGCTCAGCCTGCTTTCTTATGCACCATGACTGCCTGCCCAGGAGTGGCCCTGTCCTCCCATATCAGTAATTTAAAAAAAAATGCCCCACAGACTTAGCTACTGTCCATTCTGCTGGGGCATCTTCTCCATGGAGGTCCTGTCCTCGTCATTTCTCTACTGTTAGGACAAAGCACCCTGGCCAGAAAAATTCACAAAATAAAGCATTTAGTGAGGCTTACGGTTTCTGAGGACGAGTCTGTGACCAGGGTGAGGAGCGTGGCGGCAGGCAGGCAGGCAGCAGGCGGGCAGGCGTGGTGTTGGGAGAGTAGCTGAGAGAGTACATCTGACCCACAGACACAGCAGAGAGCTGACTGGGAATGGCTTTGACACCGCCTGCAACAAGGCCACACCTCCTAATCCTTCCCAAACAGCTCCCCCCACCCCCATCCCCAGGGACCAAATATTCAAACATGAGCTTCTGGGGCCATTCCCATTCAAACCACCACATTCCACTCCCGAGCCCCCAGAGGCTCGTAGACATAATTCAAAGTGAATTCGGTCCAACTTCAAAATAGGCTTCAAGGCAGTCTCTTCATTGTGACCCCCTGTAAAACCAAATTACATACTTCCTATACATATGTGACAGCGCAGAAAAACTACCAAACTAGACCTCTCCACAGGTGGAAAGAAAGATTTGTTGGGCAGCAAACTGCCAAGGCTGTCTCTGGGAGTGGTGGGGTGGGGCAGAAGAGGAGCAAGATGGTGGGAAGCAAGCAGACGTTATATGACAGTAGCAGGGTGAGGATCTGAGCCGATACAGGTTATTGGGATTGGCCAGGGACTAGGAACCTCCCCTACCCCCGCCACGAGGTACCACGAGGTAGCTGACATCTGAAGGTTATGGGAGGTTCCTAGCGGATTAAGGGTAGTTCCTGGCACAGGGCAACATGCCTTCCAGTTTGTTTTCTAGATCACCATCTTAATGCCTTAGGGTGGCCACCAATAACCACAGACAGGCAGTCCTAGGCTGTCTAAAACCTCCTGACAACAGTTATTCCCAAACTCTTCAATTTAGTCTCAAGCAGATTCATAGGGCAAAAAGCAGCCAACAGTCTGCCAAAATACCCCAGGAGCGGTTCTCTAGCACAGCGGCTAACATTGTTTCCCTCTGAAACCTCTCGTGTTAGACCTCCACCGTCCGCAGCTCTCAGCCTTACGGTCTTCCGTGCCCCTCCTAAACCTGGCTTACAGCATTCAGTGTTTTCCTGGTCCACGCTGGGGACCAAGCCGAGCTGAGGGGCCAGTCTGGAGTGTTCAGTATATTGGTCCTTCACACACACACCGGGTATCAGATGACAGGAAGCTGTGGAGTGCCTGGTGTCTCACTTTCGGGGCTTCAGGTCAGGGGGCCACACCCTTTCTTTGATGTACCTGCTAAATATTTTCCTGAAAATATCTTCAAGTACCCGTATGCCCCAAGAGTCTTGATTGATCCTGAAGTGTGGCACCCTTATTTTATCTGTCTATAAAATATAAATATTTTATATTTAAAATATATATATTTATATTTAAAAATATAAATATTTTATATTTAAAATATATATATTTATATTTAAAAATATAAATATAAAATATCCATAAATTTTCTTTATTCATCATCCATCCATCATCCATCCATCCATCCTTCATTCTTGCTTTTTGTGACAGTTTCATTGTGTATCCCTTGTGTATCCTGGACCTTAACTGTGTAGACCAAGCTGTCCTGGAATTCACAGAGAGCTATTCCTGCCTCTGTCTCCTGAGTGCTGGGACTAAAGGTGTGTGCCATGGTGGCACATGCCTGTAATCCCAGCACTCTGAGGCAGGTGGATCTCTGTGAGTTCAAGGCCAACCCAGTCTACAAAGTAAGCCCAGGACAGCCAAGGCTACACAGAGAAACCCTGTCTCGAAACACCCACCCACACACACACACACACACATGTGGGGGGGCCACCACTACTGCCCGGCTTTCTGCTCCCAGGACCAAGTCACATGCTGGTCTGTGCTGCATGGGTGATGCTAGATGGATGATGATGTCTGCAGGTCCTTTCAGGCACCATCCTCCTCCTCCCCAAAGGTGACAATGGAGACTCCTGGTAAGACACAGCCTGGAAAAGCACTGTTTTACCCAGTGTGGAGTAACTTTCAGCAGGTCACAGCCTGGTCTTAGCACTAGCTTAGGCAGCATGAAGGAGGGAGAGGAAGAGAAGGAAGGGGAAGAGAATGTGGAGGAGGATGGGGAGAGGAGGTTAGGAGAAAGAAGGTGGAGAAAGGGAGGGGAAGAAGCAGAGAAGGAGAGAAATAAAAGAAGAAAGTGAAGAGGGCAAAAGAGGAGGAAGCTGATAATGAAACGTAAAAGGTGTGTATATACATAGACAAAATTTAGAAGTCTTGCCTGTCGTGCACAGAAGTGACCACAAGGTGTCTCCCTCAGCTCTTGCACGTCTGATCATCTCTATGGCTCTTAGAAGGCATAGGACCGGACTGGCAAGCTAGCACTGGAAAGGGACAGCAGGTATCTCCCTCCTGGCCCTAGAGCTGCCTGTCCTAAGGAGCCACCAGGCTTCGTCCCGACCTCTGTGGGGACTCAGCATCCACACTCAGCATTGTTGGATTAGGTGGAACACAGCCTGTAAATCATTCCAATAAATGCCCCTTGTTTGTGCATATATACATACATACTCATGTAATATATATAGAATCATTCTAGAGGACCCTGACTAATACATGCACATAGATATGTTACCACACATATACATGCATATATGTACATATATTATCTACACTTGCACATCCATTGCATATACATATAAGCACACATTTGCACAATAATAGCACACATCTCACACATAACATATACCTATAAATACATGCACATTCATGGATAATCATACACACATAGACACACCTGCACTATATATGGATATATATACATATATATATATATATCACATGCCACATATACACAAGCCAAACATGTATATATATGCATATACACACAAACACCCTGTATGCACATAAACAATGTATAAATGGTTACACATGCTCTTACACAAGTACATGCAGGCACTCACATCTACAGGTGTACTCACAACCATAGCCATACAGCACCACATGTACATACATATATATGCACACACATGTGTACGTACACACACCTACATACATGCCTGTACACTCACATACAGCCAAACACACATGTGTGCACATGCCTGAGTACACATGTACATGCTCGGGAATTTCTGCAGTGGCCTTCCTGCCTCCTTGGCAGAGCCGCTGTGTTTCCTCCTGTCCAGCTCCAGGTTCATACCCACAGGCAGTGCCTCTGACCTCCGCCTTCAGGGCTGCCTCCTCTCAGCCCAGTGCCTCCATGCCTTTGTTCATGAAGAGGGATCAGATCTCTCTCTGTCTCTCTCAGAGTCTATTTCTTTTTGTGTCTCTCTGTGTCTGTCTCTCACTCTGCCCATCTGTCTCTCTCTCTGTCTCTCTGTCTGTTTCTCTCTGTGTGTCTCTCTGTCACCCTGTCTCTGTGTGTGTGTGTCTGTTTCTCTCTGTGTCTGTATCTCTTTGTGTCTGTCTCTCACTCTGCCTGCCTGTCTCTCTCTCTCTGTTTCGTTGTTTTGTTTTGTTTTTGAGACAGGGTCTCACTCATCACAGGCTGGCCTCCACTCCAAGAATAACCTGAAATTCTTGATCCCCCTGCCCCCACCTCCCAGGTGCTGAGATGACAGGAGTCAGCCTGTCACCTGGCTTCTCTGGCCTTCTTTTCTAGACTCTTCCAGCTCTAAGCTGGACGCTTTCTTCTTCTGAGACAGGTTTTTCTCAGTCCTCCTGCCTTTTAAGCTTCTACCATGTTTAGAAAACAAACATGGCGGCCTCCCCTCCCGGGCTGGCTCCCCTAAAGACTTCATCTCTTGGGTGGCCTCCTGCATCCAATTAGACCTTGCCTGAATCTTTAACGTTGATAGTTTTGTTTTTTTTTTAATCTTTTAATCCAAGCTCCAGGCTTTGATCTCCTATCTTCTGGAATCATCTCTATCTGTCACTTAATTTTATCGTTATTTTAAATCTCCTCACTTTTATCTGGCAAGAGTAACTTTCAAGTCCCTCTTCCTGGCTTCTAATTTGAATTCCCCGTGTGCTGATTGAGACTTGGTTAGACATCAGCCCTCTCCTTTGCGGTCTCCACTTTTTCATCTTGCTGGCATTGTTCTTGTTTCTTTCATCTGAATGACTTTTCTCTGTGTAAAGAAAACTCCTGGGACGGCAGCTGTGGCTGTGTGTAGGCCGCTAGCCTAGCGCGCACAAAGCCCTGGGTCCCACCCCAGCACTGCATGAACTAGGCCTGGTGGCAATCTGTGGACGGAGGAGCCCATCTTCACCACCTAGTGAACCGGAGGTCAATCTGGGCTACACTTGCCTAAAGCAATTCAAAGCAAAAGTACCTACTTTCTTTTTTTTTTTTGAGATAATTCACTTACCTCACACATTTATCCATTTGGAGTATACAATTCAAAGGGTTTTATTATAAACTATAAGTTGTACACTTATCACCATGATTCTAGAGCCTTCTCACTCCCAAAAGAAACTCCCCACACCTTAACTACCACCTAGCTGGACCCATCCATTCCACTCCCGGGGAAGTGCTGTGTTCCTGGGCAAAGGGTTGTCTTTCATCTTCAGGAATAAGATCCACTAAGCTTTCCCACTGACAACTGGTTAGAAAAGAGTTCAGAGACTAGGTACAATCCCAAAACCGTGCAGTGTTTGACGGGAGGATCATGAGTTTGAGACCAGCCAGGGATGGTAAGCCCTGTCTCATAAATAAACAAAACTGGGGGCTGGGGAAATGGTTTAGTCAGGAGAGGGCTTGTTCTGAAAGCATGGTGACCTGAGGTTGATTCCAGTACCCACATAAAAAAAAAAAAATTCAGTGGAGCTGGAGAGATGACTCAGTGGTTAAGAGCACTGGCTGTTCTTCCAAAGGACCTGGGTTCAATTCCCAGCACCCACATGGCAGCTCACAACTGTCTGTAATGCCAATTCCAAGGGATCTCATACCTTCACATTAATGCACATAAAATTAAATAAAGCATTAAAAATTTCATGCAGTTGTAATCTCATTGCTGAGGAAGTGAAGACAGGAGGATTTTTGGGTGATCGCTGGTCAGCCAGCATGGACAATTCGGTGACCTCCTCTCTCCAAAACTAAAGTGGGGAGTAATCAAGAAAGATGCCAGATTTCATGACCTCTATATGCATGTACAAACACATGCAGGCACAGTTACATGTACAGTGTGCGCACTCACACGAACATGTGAATACACCGCACATAGAGTGAACGATAAATACCCTTGGACCGATTTGTCAGCTTAGTGCCATGCGACACAGCTGCAACTCCAACACCTGGTGGGCAGAGACAGGGAGACTAGAACTTCAAGGCGGATGTGGGCACCACGGTGAGTTCAGGTTGGCTTAGTAATTAAAAGACTTGCAATATAAGCAAAAACCAATGGGAGCTCAGTACCTAACTGCTGGGTAGGCATGGAGGCTGTAATTCCAGCCTCAGACAGCTGAGACAGAGGATTCGCGGAGCAACCTGGCTATTGAGAGTAGCCATATTGGTGAACTCGAGAGACCCTGCCTCAAAAATTAAGTGGAAGCGTGGTCAAGGAAGACTGACTCCAAACATCTACCATGAACATGTATGCAAGCACACATGTGTTCATACTATCTCTCTCTCTCTCACACACACACACACATGCACCACACACACATTCAAACATGCACACACACACACATTCCACACAAGCATGAACATAAAAAGAAGAAAAAAGAAGCAGAGGTGGTAGCCTTTCATCCCAGCACTGGGGAGGCAGAGGCAGGCAGCTCTCTGCAGGTTTGAGGCCAGCCTGGTCTACAGAGTGAGTTCCAGGACAGCCAGGACTACCCAGAGAAACCTTGTCTGGAAAAACCAAAATAGTAATAGTCATAATAGTAATAAATAATTGTGTGTGTACAATGACTGTTCTTAGTCATCAACTTGACTTCATCTGCAATTAACTAAAACACAAAACTGGAGGTCAAACCTCCAGATTTTTGCTTACTTTGCAGTAGGAATACACACCTTCGATTCAGATTAAATTAATCATTTGAGCAGGGAAAACTCACCTCTAACCTGGGCCGTACCTTTTTCTGGAAGTATATATATCCCCCAGTAAAAGGCTGAGGTGTGGCTCAGTGGTGGAGCACCTGCTTAGAATCCCCCAGAAAGGGGCTGGGGTGTGGCCTTTTGTGTTTAAGGTCCTAGGTCCTAGGTTCAATCCCCAACACTGTGTTAAAATAAGATGAACTTGTGTATATATATATATATATATATATATATATATATATATATATATATACATACACACACATATGGGTATACATATATATAGAGAGAGATGCACACTGAGAGACAGAGAGGTTAGTTCTGTAAGTTATTAGTCTAGAGAGCCCTGAGTACTACAGTGTGTCTGAATGTGAATATATGCGTATGGCTGCAGAGACCCACGGAGTTCAGCGTACCTGAATCTCTTCAAGTGGCTGTGAACCACCCAATACTGGTGCTGGGAGTTGAATTCAGTTCCTTTGGTCCGCACTCTCAATTGCTGAGCCATCTCTCCAACCCTCGTTTCTTGACCTTATTATACCTAAGTTAACTATTTTTAAAGATTTATTTTATTGTTTACTCGCGTGCATGTCTGTATGTACAGATTGTGCTGGCTGCCCACGGAGCCCAGAGAGGGCCCTGCAGAAGAGGGCACTGGTGCTCTGGAGCTGCAGTTCCAGTGGCTGGGAACACCTAACGGGGGGAGGAGGGGGGTGCCCAGATCCAAGCCTGAGTTCTCTCCACGAGCAGCAAGAACTCTTAACTGCTGAGCCGTCTCTACAGTCCCTTCCAGTAACTTTTTGTTTTTTTTGAGACAGGGTCTCTGGACGGCCTACAACTTGCTATGTAGACCAGGCCAGCCTGAAACTCACAGAGGTCTGCCTGTCTCAGCCTCTCGAATGCTGGGATTAAAGATGTGCAGCACCATGCCCGGCTCCTGTGGTTAGCTTTCTAAGACGGGGTCTCACTCCATAACCCAAGCTGGTCTCAAACTTTCGGCACCCTTCTCGGCTACCTGAATGTTATTGAAATTATGAGTCTGGGCTACTATGCCCGTATGAGTGTTTTTTTTTTATTATAATAAGTAAATCTCTAAGTTAATTTTATAGTGTTGGCTATCAAGATCTTGAGCCGTCAAGATCTTTAGTAAATGTATTCTAAAACACCTTATATTTTGTTTTGGACTCTTTGAATCGTGGTGCAAGGACAATTAGCTGTCCATATGGGAAAAGAATGAAAATAGATTCCCACCTCCCACGTAAGCAAAAGCCAGCCCTAGATCGAATAACTATGTGTGAAGAAGTAAAGTCATAAAACTTTCAAAACAAAATGTAGAACAGAAGACGTGACCAGAAGAAACAAGCGCTGTGGTCCAAACTGTGTCTTTAAAAAAATTATATATAATTGGTGGGGGGTGGGGTTGGTTGGTTGGTTGGTTGGTTTCTTGAGATAGGATTTCTCTGCAACAGAGCTCTAGCTGACCTGAAATTCTCTGTGTAATCCAAACTGGCCTGAAAATCACAGGGACCTATTTGCCTCAGCCCCCAAATGCTGGGATTAAAGGCCTGCACCACCATACCCAGCAAGTCTCTATGTTTTTATTTATACGTACAGGTGTGTACCTGCTTGTTTCTGTGTACAGCACTTTACACAAGTGTCCATGAAGGCCAACAGGGGGAGTGAGAACCCCTAAACTGACATTTACTGGGCGTTACAGGTGGTTGCGGACTGCCTGAAACGGGTGATGGGAAAGGAACTTGAGTCTGCTACCATGCCAGCACTTAGGTGTTCACCCTTCCAGGCTCGCAAGGACTATTGAAGATTATTTTTCAGGGGCTGAGGAGATGTCCCAGGCTTTCAGGAGCAAGGTCTGCTTTAACCCCCAGAAGCTGATAAAAATGTGGAGCTCACTGTCCTGTGCTTGTAGTCCCAATGGTGAGGAGTCCTGGGGCCCTGAGTTCTAGGTCAGTGAGCAACCCTGCATCATAAAACAAGATGGGGGACAGGAAGGTGACTCAGTGGGTTAGATCTCAGGACCCACGTGGTTAAAGAAAAATGCCAATAAATTGTTCTCTAACCATGGTGTGCATATACAAACACATGCACACACAGAGGAGAGGGTGTTCTTGGTTGCCAACCTGACTACATCTGGACATAACTAAAGCCCCAAAATGGAGGGCACACCGAAAGGGATTTCTGGTTAATTTGAAGTGGGAAGTGTACATCTAATCCAGATCTGTGAGGTAGGAAGACACACCTTTAATCCAGATCTAATCTGGGCCATGCATTCTGCTCAAAGCTACCTAATGACAGGGAAGAAAGAAGCTTTTGCTCTTTGTCTGTTTGCTTTGTCTTGCTATCAAGTTTATTCCTTTGCTGGCGTTAGCGCCTGCTTCTTCAGGACTCCACTGTACACTGAAGAATAGCGATATAATATATTTGTGTTATATATTATATATAGAATCTTTATATAAGTTCTGTTACTCTAAAGAACCCTGACAGAGAAAGAAGAGGAGTTAGGCCTCTTTCTGTCCTACCACATTTGTTTGTTTGTTTGTTTCTTTCTTTCTTTCTTTCTTTTGTTTTTCTTTTGAAACAGGGTTTCTCTGTGTAGCTTTGGCTGTTCTGGACTCTTTGTAGATGAGACTAGCCTTGAACTCACAGAGATCTGCCTGCCCCTGCTTCCCTGAGTGCTGGGATTAAAGACAACGCCACTGCACCCGGCTTGTATGTTTCTTTCAACCTGCGTTCACCTCAAAGTCCATAATGAAAGATGGTGTTCCAGCCATCACGTCTATATTCTAGGTGGCAGATGAGGAACATGAGAAAAGAAATGTTCCGGAATTCCCATACGTGTTCTCAGTCACATTTTACTGGCCAGATGTCGGTCTTCTGCACACACCTATTTGGAAACCTGACTATAATCCTAGTATTGGGAGGCTGAGGCAGGAGGATCATGAGGTTTTTTGGGTTTTGTTTTTTGTTTTTTTAAACCTGAGCTATGTAAGATCTTTATATAAACAAACAACTAAATTACAGGAGAGGCCTGTCATCTCAGCTACTTTCTAGGCTGAAGCAGAGAACAAAAAGCTCAAGACTACCATGGACTAGTCTCAAAAAAGGGGGAGGGGGCTAAGGGTATAACTCATCAATAGAGCCCCTGTCTAGAACTCCCCAGTGAGGGACTGGGGTGTGACTCAGTGGTAGATCATCTGCCTAGAATCTCCCAGTGAGGGGCTGGGGGTGCGGCCTATGGTGTATAAGACGCTAGGTTCAATCCCTGTTTTTTAAGATATCTGAGAAGCAGAAATCCTATGGGGCCTGAGGGACACTGAGTGACTGAAGATCAGATAGGAAGTCTGCACTCAGACCTTGTATTTCAAAAACAGACATTTGGAGATAGCTGGTGTGCCCAGATCCTGTCAGGCCACAGGAGGGACTAGAAACAGGAAGGTTCACAAAGGAGGATTTGCAGGATATTTGATCACACTGTGAACCCCTGACCCCCGGAGATTGTGTTATTTACTGGAAAAGCCTGTTTTTAGTTGTGTGTGGTTCAGCCTTAGCACACACCTTTAATCCAAGAGCTTTTTGCTTGAACAGGATTAAAGAAAGTCAATTAGGTCAAGAGGCAGAGCAAGCAACCAATTGACAGGAAGTGAATATAAGGTTATTAAGAAAAGAAGATAGAAAATCAGAGGGAGTTGAGGATGGCTAGAGAGACACATAGCAAGAGAAGGAAGAGACATTCAGTTTGGAGTGTCTGGGCATTGACAGAGGAGGAAGGTCAGCTGGGTGCTTTCTCTGCCTCTCTGAGCCAGAAGGCTTTCAACCCAGCCATCTGGGCTCCTGTGTATTTACTGGTAAAATCGAAGGGGGGAGATTTTGTTAAAAACAACAGGAGGGGTTTTATGTACTTTTGACTAAGCCACAGACCAGCTGGGGAAACCCGAGCATCCTGGGAGGAGATGGTCTGTTGCCTGATAGTTTGAGGAGTGAAGCAGCTTGGAGAAACTGGAACTCTGGGTAAGATTCCTGTAGGCCACCAGGTGAGGCTGAGACCTGGAGTACAGAACATGTTTTCTTATAGCCCAGGCTTGCCCCACTTAAAAAAAAAAAAAAAAGATTCATTTATGGTTGTGTGTGTGTGTGTGGGCACATGTGTGTGCAGTTGCCAGGGAAGGATGGAAGAGGCCTCAGACCCCCTGGAGCTGGAGTACCGGACAGCTGTGAGCAGCTCTGTGTGGATGCTGGGAACTGAACTTGGATCCTCTGCCAGAGCAGTGTGTGCTCTTAACCAGTGAGCCATCCCTTCAGCCCCTCCAGGTTCCCTTTCATTGAATTTCCTCCTGTGTGAAATGACACAGTTTAATTCCACCATGGAAGTCCCAAATAAGCTCTGGAAAATTCCTCCCACCCTAGACCTCACTTTTGTCATCTGGGAAATGGGTCCCTCATATCCTTCCCCTTATAAAAGAATGAGAAGAGACCCTGTGAGGTTTCTAAATCCTGGAATTGTGCAAAACTCCCTAGTCATGATGCCGTATATGTCCCTTGTGGTTTGTGTATGCACAGGGGGAAACTGAACCCTAAAGAGGTAAAGGCCCAAACATGAGTGTTCAATCAGTCTCCACAAGTCTCCCCGACCTGTGTCAGAGTTTTGGAACAAAAGGACCACGTTCCTTGTTTGACTGTTCTTCAGGAGTGAGGGGACCCGCTGGAGGAGGGGCTATCTGCTGCCTTCTTTGGTATCTCAAAAATGTTAATTGGGGGAAATTATGCAAAGACTAGGGATGCTCATTTGCATGTTAACGAGGTAGCAACATTAAAAATAGCAGGGGGAAGAAGTAAGTTTGGGGTTGAAGTAAGCTGGCTTCGGGGACCTGATTCTGTCTCTGGGGTGGGAAGCTGGGTCTAAGAGCTTGGACCTCAGCACTCTAGTCTAGCTCCCGGAGGGCCAATCTTTTCACACACTGGACAAAGATTTCAGAAGTCGCTTATGATGTGTCTCTCCTCTGTGTGCAACCTGCTGAGTCTCCCTGTTGCCCTCAAGGAGGGCGTTAGCCTTTTCCTGGCATCCCCAGCAAAACCTACCTTCATTCCTTTCACCCAGCCTCCCTCTGACCACGAGTCTGCCTACCGAGGCATTCTGGCCGCCTGGCACAGCCTGGAGCAGCTGGGATGGCAGGTCTCTTCCACTGTGCCAGCTACAGGGGCATCAAATGCCAGGGCATGGGCACTTAGACCTCTGGAACAAACTGATTTATTATTGTTATTGTTATGGGTTGGTTTTTTTTTGAGACAACCCTGGCTCTCCTGGAACTTGCTCTATAGACCAGGCTGGCCTCTGCCTCCCAAGTGCTGGGATTAAACTTTCTTTAGTTAATATACATGTGTGTGTGGTTGTGTACAGGTGTATGTACCACGAGCATATGAGCATACAAGAGCTTGGAGCTTGAGTTCCAGGTGGTGGTGAGCCACCCAATGTGGTGGTTGGGAACCAAACTCAGGTCCTCTGCAAAAGCAGTGCATGCTCTGAACTGCTGGACCATCTCTGCACCCTGTCAAGCTAGTCCTTTTATTGTTGTTGAGACAGGGTCCCATATAGCACAGGCTGGCCCTCAACTCACTGTGTAGTTGAGGACAGACCTTAAACTTCTAACCTCTCTGTGTACTTTGAGTTGGAGGTGTACACAGCCATGCTAAGTTTATGCAGTGTGAGCTGGAACCTGAGGACTCATGCAGGACAGCCAAGCTCTTTATCCATTGAGCCACACCCCCAGCCTCTGATTAGCCTGACTTGACTTTGTGTTGTTGATTATTAATATTTATTATTGATTTATCTTTTAGTTAAACAATTGTTATTCCTAAACCAGTTGTATACCCAAATCACCACACAGAGACTAGGATTTATTTAATTAACCTAGAGCACAATGTTGGGCAATAGTTACTCCGTCCTAAACCTCCAAGCCCACATAGTTTCTCCCATTCAGATTTCCCACATTATACTTGCTTTTTAGTCATATCTTAGGTCCAGTTCATCTCTCCTGGTGGTTCCAAGTCATCTCTTCTCCTGATCTCTCTTCCCAGCTCTTCCCATTCATCTTTCTCTTCCCCTTTGAACCAGGATGTCCCGCCCTATTCTCTCCACTGCCCAGCATTGGCTGGTTGTTTTAACAACAATACAGTGAACAAATGGTGGCATGTTTACACAAACTTGAGACAGGTGATGCTTAGAATAAGCATCATAATGCAATGCCCTGATTGAAACCAGATAGTGGGGGAGTGAAATCAGCATTTGAATGAACAAGGGTGCATTCCACAAGATTATACCAACAGCTTTGTTTCCAGGAGTCCCTCATAGTGCCTGAAGTCCCAGGTTACCAACTCTTTGGTACACCAGAGAAAACTTTAGGGCCTAAAACAGCCTGTGAAGCAGAAACTTCCGGTTTCTTTGGAAGCTCAGTTGTGTCATGTGAACATGTTTTTTTGTTTTGGTCCCAAGTGTGGGATGTGGGAATGTTTTTCCTGTTTGGGAAAACAGCCCCCAAGTGAAACAGCCCCCTTGAGAGGGTGTGTGATGTTGGTCAGCTGAAAGCTACTTTGTGCAAAAGGCGTGGGTTTTGTGAGCTGCAAAACGTCCTTGGGTGGACTCTGAGAATAGAAGCCCACAGACAGCGGGACACTTTCTGTATCTCTATGGTTTTGCATCATAGTGGTTTGTATCCTTCCCTGGTCTTCACAGAGAGAAAGGATCCAGAGAATTTCTTGGGCTGCCTTGGCAGAGTTTTGCCTCTTTGTTTGTGAGGAGTCTAGCTGCTTCTACTTAACCGTTCTGCTCTGCTGCTGCTGCTTTGCTGTTCAACTAGACTGCTCGGACCCTGACGACTGGATCTGATAGTCCCCAAAGGACCCATCGACCCTTATCAGCAGGAAGTAGATAAAAGAGGTCTACAACCCCTTCCTCTACTAATCTCCCACCTAAGGTCCTTGGGTTGGAAGGGAGGTAAAGGTGTTTAAGATCCTTAAATAAAGTAGGTGTTTGAAAAATCTAAGCCTACAAGCATGCAACTCAGACTCAGGCTGTGTCTCTGGGTTCCTGTCAGGTGTTCTAGCACACAGAGATGGTCGAACCAACTGTGAGAGACAAGACTCTGGGTCCTCACTCCCGTCTAGCCCTACCTTAAGGACAGCTGGTGAGAGGCGAGGGGGGCATAGAGGGAAGCTGGTTATACATTATAAAGCAGTCTGCAGTGGTGGTAGTGGTTGGTAGTGGTTTGCAGCAGCAGCAAACGCCTTTAATCCCAGGACTTGGGAAGTGGAGGCAGGTGGATCTCTGTGAGTTCAAGGTCAGCCTGGTTTACAGAGAAAGTTCCAGGACAACCAGAGATACACAGAGAAATCCTGACTTGAAATGTACCCCCAATAAACAAACAAACAAGCAAACAGATCAAATAAACTATAGGACTTCTCTGATTCCAGCAACACCCAATGAAGGCGACTGAAAAAGCACATTCCCCTCCCAAGAAGACTGTCATTTACCCTCCCAGCTCCCAGGCAGGGCCCACAGTCTACTTTTCCACAGCTTACATCATCAAGCTTCTAATAGCCTGTGAGAAAGGTCCTATTTTAATCTCTCTTACAACCAAGAACACTGGGGCACAGAGAGATTTCGTAACTCCACTGGGTCACACAGCCACCGGGTAACAATCAGTTCTGGGCTGTATGTACTTTCAGTTAACATGAGATCAGAGTACAGAGTCTGGCCATCCTCCTGCATCAGCCATTCCAAATCTGGAATCACAGGCTTTCAACATGCCTGGCTTCAGCCTGTATTCGTTTTTATGTTGTTGTTTTATTGAGACAGGGTCTTATGTGTCCCCGGGTTGCTGTCAAACTTGCTGCGTGGCTGACCTGAACTCCTGATCTGCCTGCCTTTCCCTCTCCATTGCTGGGGTTACAGCTCTAGGCTACACTGCTTGGCTTAGAGCCTGTTGTTTTGTTGTTGTTGTAAATTGAGACAGGGTCTCATGTAGCTCAGGCTGCTCTCAAACTTGGCTTTGTAGTCAAGGATGACCCTGACCCCTCCAACTCCTGAGTGCTAGGATTATGGGTATGCCCCGCTGTTTCTGGTTTGTGCCATCCTAGGGATATAGGGTGCAGGGCTTTGTGCCGTCTAGGCAAGCACTGTGCCAATTGAGCCAAATTCCCAGCCCCTTAGTTTGTGACCGCTTCCTCCATGCCAACCAAAGAGGGAGAGAGTGAAGGAGCTCCAGAAGGCCCGGATTGTGGGTCCCTGCCCCTCGCCCCCTCCCCAGTCTCCTTTCTTGCTTGGCTCACCCATCTTCCCCAAACCCTGGTCTGCAGCTCAGCTGGCCCGACACGCCTCCTTGTCAGCCCTGAAGGCAGTCGACCTGGGTCCTCAGTAGAATTAAAATAGACCTGACCTAAATTCAAACACAATGCCAGCACTGAAACCGTCGGCATCAGCCCGGGTAGGAGAAGAAAAGACACTTTAAGATTAACTTTCAGAGGATCTTAGATCTCCAGGTAGGAGACCAAGCTGACCCAGGCATGGAACACTGACCGTTCCTAAGACGTCAGCAAGCAGGGCAGGAAGTGTAGCTTAGTCGGTAAAGTGTCTGCCTGGCATGTGAGGTCCTGAGCCCTGTTCCTCGCACTATCCCCAGCCCCTCAATAAATTTAGAATGAAGCTGGGCATATGGTGGCCCAGGCCTTTATGGCAGCACCCTAGAGACAGAGGCAGGTAGATCTCTGTGAGTTCAAGGACAGCAAGGCTGCACAGAGAAACCTTGTCTCAACAAAACAAAAGATTAATATAAAATCCAGACGTGATGAGGCACATCTGTAATCCTAGAACTTGAAAGGCAGAAGGAGGAAGATAAAGAGTCCAAGGTCATCTTTGTTTCTATAGTAATTTTTAAGCCAGCCTGGGCTACTTGGTAAGATCCTATCCCAAAACAACAACCAAATGAAACAAACACCTGGGGCTGACCGCAGCAAAGTACCAGCCTCGGATACGCAAGGCTGTGAGTTTCATTTTCAGAACTGCAAAATAATAACAATAAGAGGGGGGGGTGCGGCTTTGCGGGGCACTGGGCTCCAGAGCGCCTACAAATGGAACCCCGGATGTGCCTCGGGTGGCTATGCGCTGTGACGCTTGCTGCTCTCTCAGGTGAAGGGGTCTCTCTGAGCTGCAAGTCCCCATGGCAATGCGGCATGTCTGTTGTCTCCTGGGGAAGCTGACACTGGAGGATGGCCTGCGGTTTAAGGCCAGCCTAGGTTGCAGCCTGGGGGTCTGGACAAGCAAACAGGGAAACACAGGGCTGGGGATGTGCTGCGATGGTTAGGAGCACCCGCTGCCCTCGCAGGGAGCCTGAGTCTGATTCCTACACTGGTTGGCTCACAAGCACAGTAACTCCAGCCTGGGGGCACTTGACACCCCTGTTCTGGTCTGCAAGGGCGCTTGTCCCCACATGCACAAACCCACACAGAGACTCTGAATAAAATGAAACAAACAAACCCTGCAAACTCTGGCCCTTGTGGAGGGTCCCGGGTCGAGGACATGGCCCTCCTTCCCTCCCTCCGTGGCACTCCCATCCCCTGCTGTCCCTCAAGCTCTGGGAAGCAGAGGCCTCATGCTTGGCTCCATCACAATATTTACCAACAGCATTGCAATTGAGCCAGACGGCTTGGCAATTATAATCACGTTATCATTATTGCTGATAATTTTGATCATAAGCATAAATTATAAACAGGAGCGGGGGCCCAGCGGGAGGGAGTGGGGGGCAGCCTCTCCCACCCTCTTCCTCTCCTGGCCAAAGCTATGAATATGGCCTTCCTGAGGTCTGACCTAGAGGTACTGATGACCCCAGGGGGCTTTTCCAGCCGGGTCCCTGGGCTGTCCTGATTGTCTCCTCCGAAGCCCCACTCTGCTGCACACAAACTATTAAGGTGCAATTACGAAGGAACCCGGAGCTCCAAATTGATCTCTCAGTAACGCCACAGCTGCAACCATGGAGACGGCCGAGTCAATTACATGCCTGGGTCTGTTCTTCAAAGATTCCAGCGGAGGAGAGACAACAAAGGCGGGGGCAGGGAGTGGAGACAGAGGCAGACAGGAAGCCAAGGCTCAGGAGACACCCCGAGACCCAGGGAGACAGAAGGGGGGAATTACATATAGTCCCAGAGACACCTCAGCAGAGGCAGAGAGCTTGAGACAGAGAGAGCTAGAGATGGAGACCCTGGGGTGAGGACGCAGGACCGTGTTCACGGTAATCCCAGCACTGGGAAGGCAGGGGCACGAGACCAGCCTGAGCTACCTAGAAATAGAGGCAAGATGCCTGACAGCGGTGGCGCATGCCTGTAATCCCAGAACTCTGGAAGCAGAGGCTGGGGGATCTCTGAGTTCGAGGCCAGCCTGGTCTACAGAGTGAGTTCCAGGCAGCCAGGGCTACACAGGGAAATCCTGTCGCAAGAGAGCGAGAGAGCGAGAGAGCGAGAGAGCGAGAGAGCGAGAGAGCGAGAGAGCGAGAGAGCGAGAGAGCGAGAGAGCGAGAGAGCGAGAGAGCGAGAGAGCGAGAGAGCGAGAGAGCGAGAGAGCGAGAGAGCGAGAGAGCGAGAGAGCGAGAGAGCGAGAGAGCGAGAGAGCGAGAGAGCGAGAGAACTAGCACAAGACCCTGCTTCAACAACAACAAAAATAGAGGTGTTGTGGAGCCTATTGAAAAAGTCGGGGCCTGGGGCTGGAGATATGGCTCAGTGATTAAAGACACGGCTGTTTTTGCAGAGGGCCAGAGTTCGGTTCCCAAAACCCAGTTTGTTTCCCCAAACCCATGTTGGGCCGGTACCTACACACAAACACACACATCTTCCCTCCTCCTCCCCTCCCCCCCGCAAAAAAAGACAGAACTACTCATGGTGCACAGGCCTAAGATGTCAGCACTCTAGAGGCAGGCGGATCAGCCGTCCTAGGCTGGGGAGAGTACTTCCTGCCCCGAATCCCAGTACTGGAAAGCAGAGGTGGGCAGACCTCTGTGGGTCTGAGGCCAGCCTCTAACACATAAAAAGAAAGCCCCAGTATTCCCGTGTCCCACGTCTTACTTTTTGTTTGGCATTCATTATAGAATGGGAGTTATATTATTTCTTCCTTCCTTCCTTTTTTTTTTCTTTTTCTTTTATTTTTGCTTTTTCAAGACAGGGTTTCTTTGTGTGGCCCTGGCTATCCTGAGACTCACTCTGCAGAACAGGCTGGCTTCAGAGATCCACCTGTTTCTGCCTCCAGTGTGCTGGGACTAAAGGCGTGCGCAGCCACCACCTGGCCAAGTTATATTCTTTAAAAGGGAAAGGGCTGTTGAGTCCAGAAAAGATCTAAGTTTCTACTTTTAATTTAAATTGTTTTTTTGTTTTCATTTTATGTGTACAGGTGTTTCACCTGCGTATATGCACCGCAGAGGCCAGAAGGAGTGCTGGCTGGACCCTCAGGAACGGGTGTGACAGGCATTGCTCCATCACATACGGTGAGTGATTGGGAACCAGGTCCTCTGTAGAGCAAGTCCTATCTTTAACCACTGAGCCATCTGTCTACCTCTTCCAGTTTGCTTCATTTATGGTATAAAGGATGGAATCCCAGTCCATGGTTCACTGCAGAGTATGTGCTCTGTCTAACCAGGAGCTTTACCACTGAGCCACACCCCCAGCTCCTCACTGGGGGATTCTAGGCAGATACTCTCCTGTTAAGTTACATTCTCGGCCTTTCATCTCATTCTTATATTCATTTATAAAGTATGTGAGACAGAGCCTCATGTATCTCAGGTTGGCTTGGTCTCCCTATAATGCTAAAGATAACCCAGAATTCCTAATCTTCTTCCCTCTACTTCCCAAGTGCTAAGATTTCAGAAGTGTGCCACCATGCATAACTTGTGTAGATCTGAGAATGGACCTGAGATTCTGTTTATCATGGGAAAGTCCTCCATTTACTAAGCTACATCCCAACTCCTACTTTCTGTTTCATTGAGATAGAGTCTTTTTATTTAACTCTGTACCCCATTTTTTAATTCGATTACTTGATTTGTTGCTGTTTAACTTCTTGAGTTCTTTATATATTCTGGATATTAGCCCTTTGTCAAATATAAGGTTGGTGAAGATCCTTTCCCAGTCTGTAGGCTGTCGTTTTGTTCTGATGACAGTGTCCTTTGCTTTACAGAAGGTTTTTAGTTTCATGAGGTCCCATTTATTGATTGTTGCTCTTAGAGCCTGTGCTGTTGGTGTTCTGTTCAGGAAGTTGTCTCCTGTGCCAGTGAGTTCAAGGCTCTTCCCCACTTTTTCTTCTAACAGGTTTAGTGTGTCTGGTTTTATATCGAGGTCTTTGATCCACTTGGACTTTAGTTTTGTTCAGGGTGATACGTATGGATCTATTTGCATTTTTCTACATGTAGACATCCAGTTAGACCAACACCATTTGTTGGAGATGCTATCTTTTTTTCCATCATATGGTTTTGGCTTCTTTGTCAAAAAGCTTCTGTAGAGCAAAGGACACTGTCATCAGAACAAAACAAGAGCCTACAGACTGGGAAAGGATCTTCACCAACCCTACATCTGACAGAGGGCTAGTATCCAGTATTTATAAAGAACTCAAGAAGTTAAATAGCAACAAATCAAGTAATCTAATTTTAAAAATGGGGTGCAGAGCTAAACAGAGAATTCTCAATAGAGGAACATTAAATGGCAGAGAAACACTTAAAGAAATCCTCAGCACTCTTAGCTATCAGGGAAATGCAAATCAAAACTACCCTGTGATTTCACCTTACACCCATCAGAATGGCTAAGATCAAAACAAGTGACAACACATGCTGGAGAGGATGTGGAGGAAGGGGGACCCTCCTCCATTGCTAGAATGTAAACTTGTACAACCACTCTGGAAATCAATTTGGCGGTTTTTCAGACAATTAGGAATAGTGATTCCTCAAGATCCAGCTATACCATTCCTAGGCATATATCCAAAAGATGCTCAAGTACACAACAAGGACATTTGCTCAACTATGTTCGTAGCAGCTTTATTTGTAATAGCCAGAAGCTGTAAACAACCCAGATGCCCCTCAACTGAGACATGGATACAGAAATTGTGGCACATTTACACAATGGAATACTACTCAGCAATTAAAAACAAGGAAATCATGAAATCTGCATGCAAATGGTGGGAACTAAAAAAGATCATCCTGAGTGAGGTAACCCAGAAGCAGAAAGACACACAGGGTATGTACTCACTTATAAGCGCATATTAGACATATAATATAGGATAATCATTCTAAAATCTGTACACCTAAAGAAGCTAATCAAGAAGAAGAACCCTGGGTAAGATGATCAATCCTCATTCAGGAAGGCAAACAGGATAGACATCAGAAGAGAGAGAAAACAGGGAACAGGACAAAAACCTACCACAGAGGGCCTCTGAAGACTCTGCCTAGCAGGGTATCAAAGCAGAGGCTGAGACTCATAGCCACTTTGGGCAGAGTACAGGAAATCTTATGAAAGAAATGGGAGATAGAGAGACCTGGAGGAGACAGGAGCTCCACAAGGAGGGCAACAGAACCAAAATATCTGGGCCCAGGGGTCTTTTCTAAGACTGATACTCCAACCAAGGACCACACATGGAGATAACCTAGAAGCCCTGCACAGAGGTAGCCATGGCAGCTCAGTGTCCAAGTGGGTTCACTAGTAAGGGGAACAGGGTCTGTCTCTCATATGAACTCAGTGGCCTGCTCTTTGATCACTTCCCCCAGAGGGAGGAACAGCCTTACCAGGCCACAGAGGAAGACAATGCAGCCAGTCCTGATGAGATCTGATAGACTAGGGTCAGATGGAAGGGGAGGAGGACCTCCCCTCTCAGTGGACTGGAGGAGGGGCATGGGAGGAGAAGAGGGTGGGAGGGTGGGATTGGGAGGGGATGAGGATGGTGCTACCATTGGGATATAAAGTGAATAAACTGAAATTAAAATTTTAAAAAGTTTTAAAAATTAAAAAAAAGACTGTCATAAAATTTAAAAAAATTCCATACTAAAAAAAATACTAAAAAGAAAAAAAAAGAGAGCGAGAGAAATAGAGTTTTACTATGTAGCTCAGGCTGGCTTTGAACTCGCAGCCATACTCCTGTGTCATTCTCTTGACTTTCAGAATTGCAAACATTTGCCAACAGGTTTGATAAGCTTCTCATTTATTGAAAAAACATTTTTATGTGTATTATATAATTAGGGGTTGGACATGTCACTTGAGAGCCTGTGGAGGTCAGAGAGGAGCATGCAGGGGCTGGTCCTCTCCTTCCATCATGGACATGTACATCTTGGAGGCCAATTTCGGCTCATCGGTCCCATGTGGCAGATACCTTTATCTGCTGAGCCACCTCTCCAGCCCTTAAGATTTCATTTATAAAAGGAGAAACAGTAATCACCGGATGAACTCCAGAGCCTGAAGACAGTAGACAAGCCGTGGCGGCGGCAGAGAGGAATGGCAGAGAGCTGAGGGAGGACCCTGGCTGCAGCAGAGATGCCCTGCTTCCCTGTCCTGGGGCTTCCAAACCCGAAAGCCCTGTATGGTTTCCCGCTCTTACCCTTTGCCCTCTTGTGGTCTCATCCATAGTGGAGCCTCCGGCTTCCTGTGAGGTTCACAGGCGGTTGCACCCTCACCTGTCTGTCCCCATTCCACCCTGCTCACCTAACTCCAGAAATAAGGAACAAGGAGAGGTGGTCCGGAATGGCATAGATGGAGGTCATGCGGGCTCGATGGAGGGCAGAGATCCCAGGTCTCAGGGTTAGACCTGTGGACAGCTGCCCCTGGTGACCAGCAGGGAGAGAACAGATCTTGTCACGGGCACTTGTGGGGTTCCAGGGAAGCAGGGTGTCCCAACCTTCAGTGCAAACTGCCAGTCGAGCTCAATTGGTTAAGTGCCGGCCCAGCATGCACAAAGCCCTGGGCTCCGTCCATGAACCAGGCACTGGAGAGGAGCACGCAGGAGACTCATCCCCAGGCCAGCCTGGGAACATGAAATCCACACACAAAGGTCTAGTTTAGTTCCATATTATAAGTGATGTTCAGGAAGATAGGGCCCAGAGAGACAGGGTAACTGAGACCAGAGTACACAGCGTCGGCAGAAGCCATTGGAAAGCCCATATGGCACTGGGCACTGGGCACTCCTTTAATCCCAGCCCTCAGGAGGCAGAGGCGGGTGAATCTCTGAGTTGGAGGCCAGCCTGCTCTATAGAATGAGTTCCAGGACATCCAGGTCTACACAGAGAAACCCTGTCCCAAAAACAAAACAAAAACAAAAAACAAAACAACAAATTCATATCATGTGACAGAGTGGACTCTGGGAGATAGCAGGGTAAGGTTTCTGTTGTACCAACTGTTCCTGCTCTCTGCCGGGAAATTAATGGTGTATGGATGGCTGTTTGACCTTTCTGGGAGGCAACAGAAACCTGGAGTCTGGAAGGAGGGACTCATCTCTTCCTTCTGTTTCTGCAGCTGTGGATTGTGTCGACAGATGGCAGAGGTGAACTCAGAGGGTCTCCTGCCCCATCCGTCTCAGCTCTGCAGGGCTCTGTGGTCTAGAATTTTGGGTGAGGGAAATACTCCTTCTAGAAATCAAGAGACCATAAGTGGCAGCAGGGACCAAAGACTCACTCCATCCATGATGTTGCCCTCAGGAGCCTGCAGAGTTCCTTTGATGTTTTATGGACCTCAACTCAGGTAAAACCAGATCCTTGGTTTAAGGAAGAAAAGAATTGAGGATGAGCCAGCATGGAGAATAGGTGGAGTTCATTACAAACAGAAAGAGGCCGGGTGGGCTGGAGATATGGTTCTTCCAGAGGTCCTGAGTTCAATACCCAGCCACCACATGGTGGCTCACAACTATCTATAATGGGATCTGATGCCCTCTTCTGTCATGCAGGTGTACATGTAGGCATAAATAAATCAATCTTTAAAAGAAAGAAAGAAAGAAAGAAAGAAAGAAAGAAAGAAAGAAAGAAAGAAAGAAAGAAAGAAAGAAAGAAAGAAAAAGGCCGGGTATAGTAGTGCACCCCTTTCCTCTTGGCACTTGGGAGGCAGAGGCCGGAGGATCTCTGTGAGTCTGAGGTCAGCTTGGTTTACATTGTGAGTTCTGGGACAGCCAGGGCTGCATAAACCCTCACTAATGGGGAAAGGGGTGGTTAGAGAAAGGTGTTCATTTAGGGAAAAATAAGATACAAATACCTAGGGCCCCAGAGGGGGCCTTGGAGACTAAAGCACCAACTAAGGATTATACATGGTCTGGACCTAAGCCCTCTGCACGTATGTAGCTGATGAGCAGCTTAGTCTTCATGTGGGTTTCCTAGCAAGGGCAGCAGGGGCCTGTCTCCGACATGGACTCTGTTGCCTGCTTTTTGATCACTTCCCCCAGGCTGGGCTGCACAATATTCGACATGATGTGTAGGAGTAGGTGGGGGAGGGCTCCCCTTTTCTGAGGCTCCCCCTTCTGAGGGAAGGAGGGATAAGAGAGAAAGAAGAGAGGTTGGAACCCAGAGGAGAGAAGGGAGAGGCTATGATCATGATGTAAAGTGAACTAATTAATTAATTAATTTAAAAAGTTACATGTAAGTGCCTGGTGTGGACTTCTAATAGAAGAGCCACACTTAAACGTCTTAAGACAAATGTGCCATTTTGATGTCTCTCAACATCTCAAAGGGCTGTAAGCAACTTTTTCTCTTCATTTTTTTTTTACATTGATTCATTTGAACACATTTACACGTGCCATAGTACCCTAACTTGGAGGTCAGAGGACAAACAATGTGTGGAAATTGGTTTTCTCTTTCTACTCTGTGGGTCTAGAAAACCAAACACTGGTCCTGAGGCTTGGTGGCAAGGCCTTTACCTGCTAAACTCCCTCACCACACTCCCTAGATAACTGGGATTGAAGGATGGAGGTTTTGGTTAGGGTGACCATCTGATAAGGTAGAGCCAGGAGCTGCTGGGCTCACACAGAGCTTTTTCCTGAGACTCAAAAATTTACAAGTTTGGGGCTGGAAAGGCAGAAAGGTCTCAAGCATATGTTGACTGTGTTGGAGTTGGGGATTCTCAGTTGGAAAAAGCAGCTTCTGTCAGATTCCAGGGGCTCCTCGTCTTTCCCACACCCCTTTAACTTTCTTTCTGCTTATTTGTTTTTGTTTCTCTGTGTAGCCCTGGCTGTTCTGGACTTGCTTTGTAGACCAGGCTGGCCTAAATCTCCCAGCAATCCACCTGCCTCTGCCTCCCTTAGTATTGGCATTAAAGATGTGCCACTATGGTCGGCTTTTTTTTCTTTTATCTTTTATAAACACTTTAGTTATGAGCTTGGTGGTGGCAATGCATGCCTTTAATCCCAGCAGTATGGAAGCAGAGGCAGACAGTCAAGGCTATACTAAGAAAACCTGTCTCAAAAAAAAAAAAAAAAACAACCAAACAAAACTTATTTACCTTTATTTTATGTTTGTTAGTGTTTTGCTTACATTTATGTCTGTGTGAGGGTGTCAGATCTTGGAGTTACAGATAGTCGTGAGCTGCCCTGTGGGTGGTAGGATTTGAACCTGGGTCCTCCAGAAGAACAGTCAAGTGTCCTTAACTGCTGAGCCATCTCTCTAGCCCCCATACCCTCTTAATTTTCTTGTGTGTGTTTGTGTGTGTGTGTAATATGCATGTATTCATGACTATGTTTACATGTGTCTGAATCCAGGCATATATGTGTGCATAGGCGAGAGGTCAATGTTAGGTATCTTCCTCTGTTTTTTTCCACCTAGTTAATGTGTGTGTGTGCACATATGTGTCATATACACGTGCATGTGTGAGAATGTGAGCGCATTGTGCTCATGTGGAGGTCAGAAGTCACCTTACTGTCTCCTTTGAGAGTGTCCCTTTGTTGTTCTTCTGATGTATATATACATCTATACGTTGGTTAGCTGGAATTCGAGCTTCTAGATTTTTGGGGGTTTTTTTTGGTGGGGGCTGTAATGGAAGTTTTGGTTTCTTTAAAAACTCAGTTATGTTATGTAAATATGTTTTTGGCTTAAGCCCAAGTGTGGGGTTTCAGCTTGTCTACAGCTGATAATTGCCTCCTGAGGGGCGTGGTCTTTGCCAGCTGGTAACTGCCTGCTTCGTGATGCACATAGAGGGGCGTGGTCTAGGGCTCAGCGTGGCATGGGGCAGTCTGGAGAGACCTGAGACAGTTTGGTTGGACAGAGGGAGAGAAACCTTTCAACGCAGCGGTTTGGAGGAGACTGCCGGCTGCGTTTGCTGTTGGCGGAGATTGGTAGAGCCCCAAAAGAACCCATCGGCCCTAAACAGCTGGGAGAAGTGAAGGGGTCTGGGCCCCTTCTCCCCGCTAACCTTCTCCTGCCTAGGGTTGGGAGGTTGGAAGGGAGAGGCTTTAAGGAACCTCACCTCTCCCCCCAAGAAAAAAAAAATTAAAAACAAGCGCTACGGGGGCAAACTCACAGAGATTCCTGCCTGTCTCTGCCGCCCCAGGGCTGGAACCAACGGTGTGCGCCAGCATTGCCTGATGCTTCCAGGGTTTCTAATGTCTCTTTCTCCCCTCTCTCCAAAGGAGGACTGTGATATGGACACTTGTAATTTCTTCGGCTGGTTGATTTTGTTTTTACTGTGTAGCCATGGGGAACTCCCCATGTTGATCAGGCTGGCCCTGAAGTCACAGAGGTCCATCTGCCTCTCTCTCTTGAGTGCTGGGATTAAAGATGTATGTCACAAACGCCTGTCTGGTATCTGGTTTTGACATGGGTTCTGGGAATTAGAATTCAGGTCCTCAGGCTCATGGGGAAAGCCCTCTGCTGATGTATCCTCTCCCTAGCTCCTCTTCACATTCTTTCTTTCCTTCTTTGTTTATTTTTGGAGACAAGCTCTCAAACGCTTGAATCTGATATATTTAGACTGGTAGGGCCAGCAAGGCCCCAATGTATCTTCCTGCTTCTGCCTGCTAGTACTGGTTTAAAGGCATAGGCAGCCACAACAGCTTAAAACAACAACAAAAACACCTGATCTCAGGTCCTCTATAAGAGAGGTATGCAGCCAGGCATGGTGGCACATACCTTTGATCCCAGCACTTGGGAGGCAGAGGCAGGCAGATCTTTGTGGATTTGAGGCCAGCCTGAACTACAAAGTGAGTTCAGGACAACTCCTGAACAACAGAGAAACCCTGTCTCAGAAAACAAAACAAAACAAAACAAAAAGAGTAGGATGTATTTTTAAGTGCTGAGCCGTCTCTCCAGACTCCAAATCTGGCTTTTATACCTGGGTTGTAGGGATCAAACTCAAATCTTTGTGCTTTTAAGGCAAGAACCTAAGCTACTGAGCTATCATCTCAGACCCTTAACTTTTTTTTTTTTTTTGACAGGCCCTGGCTGTCCTGGAACTCACTTTGTAGACCTTTGAACTCACAAAGATCCACTTGCTTTTGTTTCCCAAATCCTGGGATTTTTTATTTTTAAGGCAAGTTCTCCTTAGGTAGCCTGGGATAGCTTTAAAGTTTTTAATTTCCATCTATCTATCTATCTATCTATCTATCTATCTATCTATCTATCTATCTATCTATCTATCTGTATGTGTGCATTTATATACACATATTCGCACATGTCATGGCACATCTTGGAGGTCCAAGGGTAACTTAAAGGAGCTGGTTTCTTCCCTTCCACCATCTGGGTGCTGGGGATCCAACCTGCGTCATCAGGCTTGGTGGCAAGAGCCTTCACCCACTGAGCGACCCTGCCAGACCACGACTTTTCAATCCTTCTGCCTCAGTCTGTAAGAAGCTGGAATAACAGGCATGTCCCCCATACCGAACAAGGCATAGCCATCTTACATATAACATGACTTGCATCTAGCAGACACGTAACAAGCAATGGCTGTTTTTTTTCAGCTGTACATACTGTGGGAGTCAGGCTGTGGTTGGCCGAGAGGCTGTGGGAAGGGGGAAGCAGAAACTCAGACAGGGGAACTGCCAAGGCAAGCCCCAGGTCACTTGGGTAGAAAGTGGAAGAGCCAGGATTTGAACTCACACACTCAGCTGCTGAACCATTGTGCACTGGTCTTGGTGTCAAACCAGGGCAGGCATCATGCAAGTGGGTCAGAGGGACCATCTAGATGGCTTCAAGGCATCTTTAGGTCCCCAGGGGCCCATCACCTATGGCCTTGTTACTGGCCTTGGTGTTCTACCCAAACCCCTTTGGGCACAATGGCCTCTCTGGCTCCTCCTTGACCTGCTGAGAGGAGGAGTTCCCTGAGAGAGAGGCTTGTGAGCCTGTCCCCAGAGATGTCATTCAAGGTCACTAAGGTCTGGGCTTAATATGTATGTATGAGGAGGTCTGGAAGGAGACCAGGTAGGCTGTGTTAGACCCTTGCTGTCCTGGAACTCACTTGTAGACCTGGCTAGCCTCGAACTCAGAGATGCTCCTGTGTGTGACCCCACCACCTGGCAGGATCTTGTAGATGCAGTCTCATGTAGCCCAGGCTGGCTCACACTCACTTTGTTGCTTAGGATGACCCTGAACTTCAATCCTCCTTGTTGATTACTGTGCTAGATCATCTGGTTTTATGTGGTGCTGAAGGTTAGACCTAGGGCTTCAAGCATGCTAGGCAGTCATTCTGTTTACAAACTGAACTGTCTATATCCCTAATCACTGTGTGCCACAGTGTTTTGACTTTTGTTTGTTTGTTTGTTTTGAGACAGGGTTCTTCTGTGTAGCCCTGGCTGTCCTGGGTTTGCTTTATAGACCTGGCTGGCCTCAAACTCACAGAGATCCACCTGCCTTTGCTTCCGGAGTACTGGGATTACAGGCATGTGCCACCATACCAGGCTATGTTTTGACTTTTTGAGACAGGCTTTCATAAACCCAGGCAGGGTTCAAACTCTCAAACTCCCAGCAACCCTTGTGTTTTAGACTCCTAGGTCCTGGGACTATAGATGAGAGCAACTAAGCCTACTCCTTTGGGAAAAAAAAAGTTTTATTTTAAAACAGGGATTCTCTAAGCCCAGACTGGTCTAGACTTTTCACTGGTGCTCAGTCTGACATGAACACACAACCCTTCTGCCTCAACCTCTTGAGTGCCGGGACAGACATGTTCCATCTGCCATGTCCTGCCTCTGTTTTCCTCTGACTTACTAACCCTGGGGCAGGACTCCCTGCATGGTTTGGGGACTTGCCTAGTACACTTCTCTTTCTCTGCTATGCCTACTCCAGCAAAGGTCTAGCCAGGGACTCCGGACTACCTACTTGGCAACTGCTGGGTTGATTTGGGACAAATGGCTTTGAGGAGGTGTGTGTGGGGGGTCCTCTCCATTTAGTGGCATCCAGGAAGTCAGATGAAGGGTGAAATAAAAGCTGGGTCCTAAAACATTGTGTGGTGGCTCTCACAGTAATCCCAGTATTTGGGAGGCAGAGGCAGGAAGGTCAGGAGTTCAAGGTCACTCTCAGCTACCTAGAGTTTGAGGTCAGTGTGGGGTATGTGAAACTGTCCTAAAACGACAACTATAAGGGCATTAGGATGCAGCTGTGCTAGTAAAGTGGTTGCCTTGCATGCGGGGAGCTCTGGGTTCCAGTCTTCCCTGGTGTAGGTACAAGGCTGTAATCCCAACACTTATGAGGTGGAGCCAGTCGGATCCGGTGTGCAGGGCTATCCTCATTTTCAGTTCCTGAGCCTTCAGGACGCTGACCAGTCTGACCACAGCCTGTGCTTTATGAAATCCCCAGATAAAAATAAATAAATAAAAAGGCCTAGGTCGGGCCGTCCAAGATGGAAACCTAGGATTCCTCCCTTTCGACCTTGGACATTCGGGGTAAGAATGACCAGCAGGGCGAGCCACCCAGGAATCCTCCAGGCGTCCTCTGGGTGACCTTGATGTGCCCGGTCTCCCCGAGGACGGTGTTCTAATCCGCCGCTGGGGTAGTCTCCAGGCCCCGAGGTTCTGAGTCCTTCCCCACGGTGGCACGGGGCGGGCCGTGCGGGCTAATCCCGTATGTAAATGACAGCCAATGGAGGGTGGTGTTGCGCGGGGCTGGGATTAGGGCCGGGGCGAATGGCTGGCAATCTTACTGGGATTACAGAACAAAGAGAGAACCTCCCAGAGCCCGGGCTCGGCTTCGCGCTCGCTCCGCGCCCCGCCCTCCGCCGCAGCCCGCGCCGGGGGTGGGGGCCCCGCGCAGCCCCCGGCCGGCCGCCCGCACCACGTCCGCCCTCCTTCCCTCCCTCCCTCCACTGAGCCTGTCCCCCATTCCCGGATTATTAACTCAGCAACCAGAGGCGACTGGATCCACCGAGTCCTGGCCACCGGGCCGGGGCCGGGGCGCCCGGAGCGCTTGGGGATCCTGCAAGGTAAAAAGGGAGAAAGTTTGACTGGGGGTGGGGTGGGAGTGGGGGATGGGATGGAGGATGACGGAGAGGGGGTGCTCTGGAGCTTGCCGTGGCCTTGAGCCCCTATTTTGTACACCCCCCTTCAGTGTGTTGTGTGCATGGGAGGTCCCTTCCCCTCCCCTCCCCCTCCAGGTGTCTCAATTCTAAGGCCCGCCTTTTGGGGTGTGTGTGCACGTGATCGGGATTATAATTCGAGTTTGGAGGGGGATGGGTTGGGATGGTCAGCTTCTCCCCTCCGGATACCTGCTGGAATCGGGGAGAGCAGCCACCCCTCTCACCCTCACAGTCCCTGGAGGTGGAGAGAGAGGCGTCTCACTGGCCTGGAGCCCAGCAGGCCCGGATACGGTTGGGCGAATGAGGTCAGTGGTGCTGCCCTGCCGTGGGAGGTTGGTGGAGGGGGCGTCGGAAAGAAGGTGTCCTCCTCCCCCCGTTTTCCTCTCCTGTCTCCTAACGCTCAAGCCGAGTCCGCACACTGCCCCAGAGCGGTGGTTTGTTTGTTGTTTTTTTTTTTTTGAGGGGGGGGGGCGCAGCCGGTAAAGGCGCTGGCTTACGGGTTGGGAGCCAGACCTCTTTGGTTTGTTGGGGGTGAGGGTGAAGAGGCAGGGTGGCAGTTAAGAGGGGCACAGAGGGTGCTAAGGAACAAGTTGGGGGAGCCTCGGCTGTGGGTGGTCTCTGAGTTCTTGAAGAGGAGGGGGAGGGGCCAAAGGGTTCTTAGAGTCTACCCATCCCGAGTCTCTAGGAGTGATCGTGGTCGGTGTGACACCCAGCTTTGCAGCCAGGCAGGGACTGGGAGTGTAACCCTTCCCTGGCCTAGGCCCGGAGGAAGCCGGGGGACCATGGCGCTCCGAGTTCGGCTGTTCTGTCAGGAGGCTAGCGGAGCTCCAGCTCAGCATCTCGTCTGGCGACCCGGCTTCCCAGGAGTAGACTAGAGGTGCTAGTTCCTGCGTCCCCATCCTGGTGGAGTGAAAGAACTCAGGCTCTGGGCTCAGCGAAGAGAGCGTGTGTCTGGAATGTGGGGTGTGATGGCTGGACTTCCGCAGCTTTTTAGAGGAGTGGGGATTAATAGGGGGGTTTCTCCCACGGCTCAGAGTGCAGAGTGCCTCCTGGGTGTTGGGTGGTCAGCCCTTCCGTATTCCGCTGCTGTGGCCCTCAAGTCTCTGGCCTTGGGAGGTGCCTTGATCCGTTCATTTATTTTAGCAGCGTCATTCCCAGAGGGAAAGGGCACCGGCATCGATTATTTATTCTATTTGGAGCAAGAGGAAGTGGTCGGAGGCTGGTGGTGGCAGCCGGGAGGGGCTGGGCAGTGGGGCATCAGAATGGGGTGTCCAGCGTTGTCTGCTGTCTCTCCATCATAAGTCACCTGTTTAGGGATCCAGGAGTGTTTGAACTTGACTTTGGCCCCTTCCGAGGTTCTACCAGCTAGAAACAGGCCTAGCATGGAGGTGAGGGGGCCTGCTTCTGGGTTGTGGAAGGCTTGCACTGCATCTCATTCCATAGCCGGTTCTGAGGATGACCTAGAAATTGCCAGTTCCAACACCAGTGGGTCCCAGTGGATCCCAGCCAGGCAAACAAGGAATGATTGGATCTCTGCAGCTCTCCTTGTCTGGTCGTTGGACCTGAGAGTGGTCTTGGGGACAGCATTTGGGGGGGCGTGCCTAGTTTATTTAAGCGCTTTGCTGTCTAGATCAGGGGAGAAGGTCATTTATTTCCAGCATGCTAGTGTGCCACTTTTGTTAGAATTTCAGGCAGGCTCCCAGGAGCCTAAGCCAGCCTCTGACACGCGGCAGTCCAGTGCCTGGTACTTGGGAATAGTCCGAAAAGCAGACATAATAATAGAGGTCTCGGAGGCAGCTGCTCAATTGCTGCATGTGCAAAGATCAGGGTGTGCGCGCACTTGGGTAATAGCTGGGTTTTTGGAGACCTGAGTTGAGCTTCCCTGGTGGGAAGGTTCGGGGTATTCATCATGTCTTGAGTGTGACCTCAGGACTACAGACAACATTTCCTGGCCTGGATCCTGAATTTTTTTCTCACTTTGGCCCATCTGTGACACCCTGGCAGTACTCATGGTCTCCTGCCCACCTGGTTAAGGGAGGGTCTGTAAGCATGTGTAGAATTTTCCTCTTTTCTTTCAAACTTCAAGACCTGGCTAGTTATGCTTTGTCCCAGAGCCTGTCACATCTGCGTTTCCAGACTGTCCTTATCTCACTTGGCTGTTTGAGTGAGTCCCTTTGACTGCACTAGATATAAATAGGGATGGAGCTTGCTGCTCACCTGTTGAGTGACTGCGTGTTGGAATGAATAAATGAATGAGTGAATGAATGAATAGAATCCTCTTAATTTTGTGTGTGTGTCTATGTGTGTCTGTAGGCTCGGTCCTCCTGAGCTTCGGTCTTCTGCCTCAGTCTGCCAAATGCTAGGATTACATCTTTCATTCCTGGTTCTTAAGAGACACCTGTCAGTTACACCAACCTATGTATTCCCCTAACCATAAGCCTAGTACTGTACACACTCCCTGGTGTGAATCTTCCTGTACCCCTCTGTTCAGATCCTTCAGTGTGTGTGTGTGGCAAGCAGCCAATGATGCAAGCCAGCTGCCTGGGGCCTGCAGAAACCTTGACAGACACTTGAAAAGCAAGATTTGTGGGGGTTAATTCAGAAGCTCCAGAAAACAGAGCAGGATCCTGGCTGAGGGCTCAGACCTCACACTGTGGCGTTTTTTTATTTTATTTTATTAAGTAGGGTCTTACTATGTGACCCAGGTTGTCCTTGAACTCATGATCCTCCTGCCTCAGCCCTCCCAAGTAGGTGGGAGGTGCTTGGCCTGAGCTCAGATTGCATAAAGGCACTCCCAAATAAGGAGGGATGGAGACATGGACCATTCAGAGAGTAGAGGAGTCCCAACAGAGGCTTAGAGGGAATATGAGTGTAGAGGAATTGTAATCCAGCAACATGGCTGCTCTGACAAGGGATAATATCCAAAGATCTAGGTCTGTGTGATCTGGCTGGAATACAGACACACCCTTAGTACACAGCTTTAATCCCTCTGTCTGGAATTGAGCACACACCTCTCATCCCAAACAATAACATCTAATTGAGGGACAGGCAAAGTGACGAATCAGAGAAAGATTTGACAGAATGAGTCAGAGAGCTGATACATCAACTCTCATGAGAGCGGACAGGAAAGAGAACATACTTAAGAGCAGTGCAGAAAGAGCAAGGGTGTTGATGGAGACAGTACAGTTGGAGTTTGGGAGTATAGTACAGTTCAGTGCAGTTGAGTTTGTGGAATTCAGAGGCAGTTTTTCAGAAGAGAGTAATTCAGTGAGAAACAGAAAGAAGCCGGTCCTAATCAGTCAGTCACAGCCTTGCCTGAGACACAGATATTTACATTATGATTCATAACAGTAGCCACTGGGGGTGGACAGGAGCAGTGTGGGAAGCTGGGGAGCCCAGGTTCCTCTTGCAGCTCAGCTCCTGCCTTGCCTTATGACCCAAGAGGAACCTTTGCCCCTGCATCTGTACCTAGGTTGGGTCGTCCTTCTACAAGGACTAAGCTGAAACAATCTGATTGGATGCTTAGTTGATTTCAGACACAGTGCCCCAGGTGACGGTTATAGGCATCAGAGTGCTGGCTCATTGGAGGTATGTTTAGGTTTTCATCTGTGGATGGACTTTACCCCTCTGTGGGTGTGGGATGACTCATGAGGTGTTCTGGACAAGGGCTGTAGGATTTTCGTTGCAAACACCTTTCTTCCTGACCCTGAGCGAAGCCTGGTTGACCTGGAGCTATTTGCAGGTCCACTTGTCTCCTTCCTTTAGGACCACCTGCCGCTGAGGTCCAGATTTAGCTAATAAAAATAAGGACGCCTGGATAAATTTGGACTGCAGATAAGTAAGGGATGACGCAGTTCTGTTGAGAACTACTGTTCATTTATAGAGCACTCCAAACTGAAGATCCTGGGGTTTACCTGAAGTTTTGTCTTGTCGGGAACTGAGAGTATGGGAGCAGAAGAAGGGGGCTGGGATAAGGGCTCACACTTTAAGGCTCCAGGGACAGTTAGGGCCAGCTCCTGAGGTATAGTTCTCTTAACTTTGTCTGTGTCTGGGTGTATCTGTGTGTCTATCTGTCTGTCTGTCCAGTCATATCTGTGTGTGTGTGTGTGTCTGCCTGTCTGTCCCGGTGTATCTGTGTGTGTATGTACACACCTCCATCTTTCTAGCTGTCAGGGTGTATCTGTGCGTGTGTGTGAGAGAGACAAAGACAGAGACAGACACAGAAGAGAGACTAGGCCAGGGGTTAGGCTGGAGTACTTTGTTTCCTAGGAGCTGTCTGCCTTCTATTATTTTTCCACCCTGGTTTTGTTCAGATTTATTTTGAAATGTGTGTGAGTGTGGTCATGTGGAAGACGGAGGTGCCTGATCTCCTGGAACTGGAGTTACAGGTGGTTGTAACCCACCTGCCTGGGAAGCAAACTTGGGTCTCCTGTGAGGACAGTGCACGCTCTTAGCTCAGTGCATGCACTGAGTCATTTCTCCAGCTTCCGCCTAGAGTTTTGAAACAGGATCCCTCATTGGCCGAGAGCTAGCCGAGGATGCTCAGCTGACTATCCAGAGAGCCCCAGGGATTTGCCTGGATCTGCCTCCCGGGAACCACCACTCCAGCTTTAGTCACTGCTGTGTGTGTGTCACCTGCATGTGCGCAAAGGTGCTTGTGTCCAGTTCAGAGGATGACTTCAGGACTTGGTTCTCTCCTTCCACTGTGTGGGTCCCGGGGATGGATTTAGGCCGCCGGCTCTGGTGGCGAGCAGCTACTGGCTGAGCCACCACACTGACTCTTTGTCCTTTGCTTTTTGTTCCTCTGGGCCCTGGGGATTGGCTTTAGGTCTGCATGTCCGTGCTGCAAGCGCTTTACAAACTTGCATGTGTACATGTCACAGTTTGCATGTGGAGGTCAGAGGACAGGCCTCAGTTCCCTCCTTCCACCATGTTGGTTTGTAAGATTGATTGAATTTGATTGAACATCAGTCTGGTGGCAAGCGCTTACATCTGGAGTCATTCTACCTGGTGTTTTTTAACTTCTTTCATGGAGTTTACAGTTTACTTCATTCAGGGACCTAAGGGCCTCTGTCTCCAGAGGTCTGGAGGGTTAGGACTCTCAGGTCTCAGTGTGAGAACCTCTTGTTTTGGCATCTGTGTTTGGAAGGCAGAGACAGGAGATCTCTATAAGTTCAAGGCCCAGACTGGTCTACACCCTGAGTTCCCTGTCAGCCGGGGCTACACAGCGAGGCCCTGCCTTAAAGATTTGTAAAGCTAAAACTGAGCACTAGGCGACAGTTTCTCTGCTGTCCCTATTTCAGTGTCAAGACGGGAGGCTTGCGTCTCTTCCCATGGTAGTCACAGGCTGGGGAGAAAGACTGCCTCCCTGGGTAGACAGGAAATGAGCACAACAAATGTATCTTGGCCCGTTATGGCGATAGCTGAATACTGCAGACTGGGAAGGGTTCACAAATGAAGATTCTTTAGTTATGCTTCTTAGGACACAAGATTAAGCAGCCCACATCTGGCAAGAGTTTTTTTTTTTTTTTTGAGACAGGGTATAGCTCTGGCTGGCCTGGAACTTGCTATATATACCAGGCTGGTCTTGAACTCACAGAGCTCTGTCTGCCTCTGTCTCCCAAGGGCTAAGTTTCACCACACCCGGCTGTGGGAGCCTTCACGGTGGTGGGGCCACTCTGATATGGGTTTGATGCATTCAGAACAAGTGCTAGTTTGAGTCTCTTCCTTTTATCAAAAGTTTTTGTTTATTATTAATTATTTGTTTTATGTGTATGAGTGTTTTGCATGCATGTTTGTTTATGTACCTGTTGCATGCCTGGTACCTGGGCAGGTCAGAAGAGGTCATCCCCGAGCACTGGAGTTACAGACAGTTTGGAGCCACCATGTAAGTGCTGAGAATCGGATCCTGGTCCTTTGCAAGAGAGGTGTGAATCACAAGCCATATTACTAGCCCTAAGATTTTATTTTAGTTTTCATGTATATATGTGTTTATGTGAATGTGGGTTTCTGCGTGTGTAGATGTCAGGAGAGGGCATCAGATTCCCTGGAGCTGGACTTAGAGGTGGTTGTGAGCTGCCAGATATGGATGCTGGGAACCAAACTTGGGTCCTTTGCAAGAGCAGTAAGTGGTGTTAATCAGAATCATCTTTCCAGCCCCTCTCTTCCCTTTCGTAAAAACCTCCCAGTAGACCAGACTGGCCTCGACTGTCTGGACAGTTTGCTTCTATTTATTTTATTTTATTGGTTTTTCGAAACTGGGTTTCTCTGTGTAGCCCTGGCTGTCCTGGGGCTTGCTCTGTAGACCAGGCTGTCCTCAAACTCACAGAGCTGTTTGCCTCTGCCTTTTGAGTGCTGGGATTAAAGAGCTGCTCCACCATCACCAGACCAATTTGTTATAAAACGTAGATAGGGCCGGTGTTGTTTTTAGCAAAATCTCAGTTGTTTGATTTTTGCCAGTAGAAACTTGCGAGCCAGATGCTGGGATGAGAGCCTCCTAGCTCAGAGAGGCAGAGAAAGCACCCGCGGACCGTCCTCCTCAGCTAATGCTCCCAAAGGAATGCCCATTGCCCATGCCAGCCCAAACAACTTCCTTCAAACTGAATGTCCCTCCTTTCTACTTCCTTTGTGTCTCACTCTGTCCTCCTGACTTCCTCTTCCTCTCTCTTTTTTTTTCTTAATAATCCTGTGTTCACTTCCTGTCAACTGGTTGCTTGCTCCACTTCTTGACCTATGGTTGACCTTATTTAATTCTGTTTACAATATTCAAGCAGAAAAATCTTGGATTAAAGGTGTGTGCTAAGGCTGAGCCACACAACTAAAAACACATGTGGGTTTTTTTTTTCTTTTTTTAGTTTTTAGTTTTTTTCAGTAAATAACACAATCTTGGAGTTGACATTGTGATCAAATATCCTGCAACAGGTTGGTGAGATGGCTCAGTGGGTAGAGACACTCACTTCCTGGACAGGCTTGATGACCTGAATTTAAGGTTTGGAACCCAGATGGTGGAAGTAGGGAACAACAACTGGAACTGACCTCCACATGTGTGCAATGGCACGTGTGTGTCCAACACATCCATCACACACACGCTCGCGCGCCAACAATACAAATAAAATCAATTTTAGACAGTGTTTTTGATCTTTTTGTTGGCAGAATAACCCCAAGAGAGAGTCGGGTTACATGTGGTAGCATTGACCTGTAATCCCAGCACTTGAAACATTGCAGCAGGAGGATTATAAGTCTGAGGCCAAGCCTGGGATCCATAGCAAAACTGTCTCAAAAACCAAACACCCCTTTGGGATTGTGGCTGGGGAGCTGGTTCAGCTGTTAAAAGCACTTGCTGCCCTTGCAGAGGATTCAAGCTTGAGTCTCACAGTCAGCTCGCAAATACCTGACATTCTAGTTCCAGGATATCCGGTGCCTTCTTCCAGCCACCTCGGGATCCTGCACACATGTTGCACGAACACATAAAAATAATAAATAAATATTAAAATTTAAAAAATGTTCTATCTCTAGTCTTAACGTTCCTAGAGCCTCACGTAGATGGGGTGACAGAGTGTCTTGGCCTTAGGGACGAGTCTCTTCCATTCTGTGTCGTCCATGGTGTGGCGTGGACCAGGAATACATGCTTTTGCTTTCGTCCCTGTCACCTTCAGTGAGACAATGGCCTCTCATTTGCTAGGCAGACGCTCTGCACCTGATTCACGCCGCAAGTGTCTCACTGGGGGATTCTAGGCCAGTACTCTACTCCTAAGCTGTGCCTACTGCGCCTTACTGGGAGATTCTAGGCAGGTGTTCTACAGTTCATCTAAATCCCTTACCTTTCTGTTTGACACAGGGTCTCTGTGTAACCCAGGTTAGCCTAGGGTTCATTTTGTAAAATAGACAAGTCTTTAAACTCTTATCTTCCTGCGTCAGTCTCCCAAGTGCTGGGATTATAGGTGTTCCACACCAGGCTCCTGTCAGTCACTTGGATAGGACACCGTGTCATGGTTGTGCCGTATACACACATCAATCCCCAGCTACATCTGAGTGGCAATCCAGCATTCCTAAAGAACTTGTGTCCTCAGTTCAAGAGTATCCAAAATGGGATAGCCTCTTTCGCCTTTGTACAGGAGCATCTTCCCTGCCCCCTTCGAGAGCTGACCCTGGGCCAGAAGTACACCCACTTCTGGTCTCAGGAGCTGGAATTTCATCCTGCGTTTCTGGTGACTCGCGGAGCGAGCCCCTGAGATGAAATTACACCTTCCTGCTGCTGCCCTCGGGGCCGCTGGTCCTGGATCCTCTGCAGCCCAGGTGGGCTCCGGAACAGTCTGTGCTGTGGGGTCAGGACAGCCGATGTTGGGATAGTGCCAGGCAGGGAGCCGTCTGCTGGATGACGTCATGTCCATCTCTTGTGTTTCCCTTGCACCAGGAGTCAGCGGGAGTTGGGGTGGGGAGGTCCCCGGGGTACGTGTCTACAACTGTAGTTGCTTTGTTTGGTGTGGAAATTCCAAGTTTCTTTTGTGGGTAGGGAAGCAGGATGGGAGGAGAGCCATGTGGTTTGACTTATGTGAGACAGACTAAAGCTGTATTACCTCGGGTGGCAGGGTGTGTGTGTGTGTGTGTGAGTGAGTGTGTGTGTGTGTTGAGTGTGATGAAGCTCTCCCCTTCCCCCTCCCCTCTCTTGAGACAGGGTCTCAAGTTGCCCTCTAACTCAGCATTCAGCTGCGAACGACCTTGAAATTCTTCCCCTCTTGCCTCCACTTCTCGAGTGCTGGGCTTGCAGGCTTTGAGCCCCATGCCTGGCTTCTGCTGCACTGGGGACTGAACCACGGCTGTGTCTGCTAGGCAAACACTCTACAGCTGAGCCCGTGCCTCTCTCTTTTCATTCCTCTTTGTGTGTGTGACTATTTGTGTGTGTGCATGTGCCACAGCGCACATGTGGAGGTCAGAGGGCAGTTTTTGGAATTCTGTTCTCTCCTTCCACTGTGGATTCTGGGGGTTCAAACTCAGGATGTCAGGTGCGGTGGCGAGTGCCCTTAACCTGCCTGAGCCATCATGCTGTCTATTATTATTATTATTATTATTATTGGTTTTTCCAGACAGGGTTTCTCTGTGTAGCCTTGGCTGTCCTGGACTCACCAGACTGGCCTCAAACTCAGAGATCCGCCTGCCTCTGCCTCCCAGAATGCTGGGATTACAGGCGTGCTCCACCTCCCACGGCTTGCCTGTCCATTTTTGAGATGACATCTTGTGTGGCTCAAGTTGTCTTGAAGTCTTAGTCTTCCTGTCCCAGCTTCCTGAGTGCTGGGGTTGCAAGGGTACACTGCCTCTTCTGGTACAGATGTGTCCTTCCTTCCTTCCTTCCTTCCTTCCTTCCTTCCTTCCTTCCTTCCTTCCTTCCTTCCTTCCTTCCTTCTTTCCTTCCTTTCTTCCTTCCTTCCTTCTTTCCAAGTACCATGACTAGAACTTAGGGCATCACAAATGTTAGGCAAGCATTGTACAATGAAGCTACAGCCCCAGCCTTGAGTGTGGGGGTTTCAAAACTTTTTGTGTAAGGTTATTCTGGCCTTCCCCGGACAAGTTTTGCCAACCTCAGCACCCTACCCCATTCCCTTAGTTTCCCTGTATCCCTGTGAGGGGCCCTGAGAACCTCCGGGCCAGTAGCTGGTGAACATGGACCTGGAATACTCCTGTGTGGCCTGCCCACCCACTCCAGGGTGGTCCTGCTGCCTTCTGGGGGATCTTGTGATGGGCCAGGCTGGTCTCCTGTGTTTATCTAGGAGCTGGTTTTTCAGGAATTGCAGCTTCTAGCAGCAAGGCCCAGGCTGGGGGTGAGTGGGGCCCTGCAAGGGAGATGACTCCCCTCTTCTCCAGTGCACCCTGGCTTCCAGGTGCCGACGCAGCAGCAGCACCGCCCCGCTCCCAGGCAGGTGGGCAAACCGCATCCTCCTCTTTGATCCGTCACCCGCCCACCCTGGGCCAGCCACAGCCTGAGACTCTGGTCTCAGCACCTTCAAGCCTTCAAGCTGAAATGCTCTTTGGTCTCCTTGAGTCAGAGGCCATGCACTGCCAAAGGGCGTCCCCAGCTCACAGTGAAGCTTCATGCAAGCCTCAGGGCCTTTGAAGCCAGGCAGGAGTAGGTTCAAGTTCCAGCTTGACCACTGACCTGCTGAGTAGCCCCAGGCAAGTGACTTCACCTTCTAAGCATCATGGGAACAAAGTCTTTGGGGGAACATTTCTCTTATGTATATGTGTGTGCACACTATGGTACACATGTGGAGTTGATTTGGGGATCAGTTCTCTTTTTCTACCGTATGGGTTTCAGTGATTGAACTTGGGCCACTGGGCTTGGCATCAAACACCTTTACTGGCTGAGCGTCCCCATCTTTGTTTTGAGACAGGGTCTTATGTTAGCCCCTGATGACCTTCAAGTCGTTATGTAGTTGAGATGACCTTGAACTTCTGTTTTGTATGCATTTATATCTGAATATAATGCATGCATGCCAAGTCATGGCACTCATATGGATATCAGAGGATAGCCTTTGGTGTTTGGTCCTTAGCTTCCATCTTCTTTAAAGCAGGGTCTTGGTTCTGACCTCCAGGCTGGCTGGCCCATGAGGTTATGGGAAGTCTGCTGTCTCTACCTCCCATCCAGCAGTAGAAGCAATGGGATTACAGGTGTGTGTTACTGTGTCCTGCTTTTGTGTTGTTGGTTCTGGGGACTTGAACTCAGGTCCTTTGACTCATGCTGCAAGCACTTTATCCACTGAGCCATCTCTCTAGTGGTGGGTCAGTTGTTTAGAAGCCAGTTGTTTTACTTAGGGCAAGCTGGTTGCCACTCCAGACAACAGTTGTTCTGTTTGCTTGAGACGGGGTTTCACTATGTAGCCCAGGCTATCTCCCCTGCATCAGCCTCCAGGACGCATTACCACACCCAGCATAAAGAATTTAGGGTTCTTTTTCAGTTTTGTTTTTGGCTTTTTTGTTTGGGTTTCTCTGTGTAGCCCTGGCTGTCCTGGAATTCCCTTTGTAGACCATGCTGGCCTTCTCAAACTCACAGAGATGCGCTTGCCTCTGCCTCCCAAGTGCTGGGATCAAGGGCATATGCTGCCGGCTGCTGCCCCCACCACCGCCACCTTCATTGCCGACGCCGACACCATCACCACCACCACCTGGCTGTAAAGAATGTTTTTATATTACTTGTCTGTTTCCTGGGCCCAGGAACTGAGACCTACTTGCAGGTTTCAGCTTAGAAGGTCTTTTTTGTGGTGAGTGTCCTTGATCTTCTCTGCTTCTCCAGGCTGGTGTTATGTCCCTCCTCTGGGTCTGCCACCTGAGCTCCGAGGTCCAGCCACAGAGGAGAGACCTGCCCTTCTGTTAGTCATATTCATGGACAGACTGGTGTGTTCCCAGGAAGTCGGGCTGAACAGACCTAGTCTAGTTGCCAGTTGCATTCCTGTTCATCCTGCCCTGTACTTAAGAGGGTCCAAGACATACTTGCAAAGGGACATAGATGCCAACTTTGGATCATAAGTCCAAGGCTTGCCCTGGGCTGCAGAACAAGTTCAAGGCAAGTCTGTACAATTCAGCGAGGCCCTGTGCCAAAATAGAAAGAAAGCCAGGTGTGGTGGCCTGCACTTTTAATCTCAGCAGGTAGGAGGCAGAGGCAGGCACATTTCTGTGAGTTCAAGTCCAGCCTAGTCTGCATAGCAAATTTCAGGGCAGCCAGGGCTACATAGTGAGACCCTGTCTCCAACAAAATAAAACAAAAAGTAGAAAGTAAATCTAGACGTGTGTGGTATATATCTGGATGTGGAGTCAGGAGGATCAGGTCAGCCTTGGTTGTATAGTGAGTTTAAAGCTGGCCTGGGCTCCTTGGCATCATGCCACAGAGTCCCCTGTGCTTACTGCATGTGTGTGTTGGGGGGTTGTTAGGCATCTGTTTGATGGCTTTGAGTTTCCTAAGAGGCTGTGGGCCCAACTGTGGAAAGTAATCATGACGACTGACCAGGGCATCCTCTAAAACAGCCAGTAGGGGAAGAGAGTGGAATGCTGTAAGCCTGGGAGAGTTTGGTTGAAGTCTGCAGGGGAGAGAGACACTGTGGTTCACTCTCCAGAGACCCTGGTGTCCCCTAGAGGAACTCTTAAGCCTCCTTACATCCTCTTGAAACCCAGAAAAACATAGTACATACAGTTTGATAGCTTGAGGGGCTGGCTAACAATCTAGGAGGGGCCTCAGAAGACCCTGAGATGGGGTACCTCAGGTGCTGTTCCATCCTGGGATGAGCGCGCACACTGTCTTGGGATTGCAAGCCCTGGGTTTCCTTCTCTTTGACTTTAAATGCAGAATCCTCCCCAGCTTGGGTCCCACAGATGGAGGGACTCACACAGCCAGCTGCCTGGGGTTTATTCTGCTATAGGTGTTGTGTCCCTAGTTGATGGTCCGCATCCATTCTCTCTCTTTTAATGATGTCTTTATTTTTATTTTGTGTGCATTGGTGTTTTGCCTGCATATATGTCTGCGTGAAGGTCTCAGATCCCATGGAGGTAGAGTTACAGGCAGTTGTGAACTGCCATGTGGTTGCTGGGAATTGAACCCAGGTCCCTCTGGAAGAGCAACCAGTGCTCTTAAATTCTGAGCCATCCCTCCAGCTTCCTGTATCCATCATCTTAAGATCATCAGGAGCTCTGAAGACTTGTGAGCATTTTGGTGAGGATGAAAGTTGGGCAGGGCAGCAAGTCAGGGCTGGGGTGTGGCTCAGCTGTAGAACTTTTGCCTAGAATCCCCCAGTGAGGGGCAGGGATGTGGCTCAGTGGTAGAGCACCGTCTAGAATCCCCCAGTGAGGGGCTGGAGGTGTGACTCAGTGGTAGAGCACCTGCCTAGAATCTCCCAGTGAGGGGCTGAATCCCAGGAGTCCCGGAGGGCAGTAAGTGTAAGTCTAAGTCAGTGGAGCATGTTGGTACACACTTGCAAGTCCAGCACTCCAGAGACTGAGGCGGGAGGCCGACAGGTTCGGGGACAGCAGTGCCTGTCAGAGCCCAGCCATGTGGCCTGTGAGCCCAGGGTCCTGGTGTGTGTTTGTTTGGAAGCTGATGGGTCCTTCCTCTATTGTCTGTCTTTTCCAAACTTACCGTTTTATCCCAGCTGTCTCTTTCTAGTTTTTTTCACCCCCAAGCGTCCATCCATTCCCTGGAACCAGCATTTCTGACCAACTGTCAGTCCTCCGTCTTATCCCCACACTTCTGTCCCTGTTGGTTATGTACTGAGATGTTGGGTTAACTGTGTAAACCTCAGCTTCTCAGGCTGAGCATGAGGTTCAGCTGGGAGAGAACTTGGGTGTAGTGGTGCTCGCCCTTGATCCTAGCACTTCAGAGGCACAGGCTGGAAAAACAGAAGTTCAAGGTCAACCTCAGTTGCATAGGGAGTTTGAAACTAGCCTAGGCTAAGTGAGACCCCGTCTTCAAAAAATGAGATAAAAACTTAAGCTCTTCCTTTCTATCCTAGGAATTGTAGCCTGCTCACAAGGCAGAGGTTTCTGTGTAATTAATCAGAGTCACACAGCAATTAAGTTAGGATGGCTCAGGACTGAGGCTGGGTGAGGGGGTGCTGGGATAGAGGCCATGAAGAGATGTTTCTTGGATGATGTGGCCTAGGGGTTTCAGGTAGAGGCAGGGTCTGCAGGCTCTGGGGCCCGGAGTGACTACAGAGAATGTTGTGAAATGGGCTCGGGTAGTGGAAGAGACTGGACTGAGGTAGAAGGTTTGTAGTCCGTCCTTCCCTGGGCGGGCTGAGGCCAGGAGAGCCGTCCAATAATTTAACTCTCGGTTTACATTCTGTTGCAGATAGCGAAGCTGAGGTTGCGTTGAGCAGGTATAGAAGATGTCTGTCTAGTCTGTTGGGTGGAGTTGGAAGCAGGTGTCCTGAGCTGTTTGGCACAGCCTTTCCTGGGGCTCTGCTCTCAACCCACGGGTTCAGAGGGTGAAAGGGCAGGAGGTGGTGGGTGGGGCAGCTGACTCCAAAGGGTGAGTCGTCCTCCCCGCCCACTAACCCCCAGAGCCTTTGGCTGTTTTCCATGCAGCCTTCATTTCCTGACACTTAAGGACCTGACGCCTCTCCACCTCCTAGACCCTCTCAGAAGGCATGTTTATGTCTCTCAAGGGGGCTCTCCAGAGACGCCAGCCAGGGCCTCCCACCACAGCCCGTGGGCCTGGTGCTGCCTCTGTGTTGGCTTCTCTGCATCCCATCCTGACACCCATCCTGTACTGGAATAAATATGTTGGTACACCTGTGTGGAGAAGTGGGCATCTGCCACTGGGAGCCAGGGATTCCTGGGCACCCAGCTGAAGGGCAGGCTTGCCTGGCTCACTCTGCTCTGCCTGAATGCAGAGGGATGTGGGCAGTATGGGAGAGTTGATGTCATAGCAATAGGATGGGGCAGCACTTGGTAATCACAGCTGCTCAGTAGCCAGCACTCAGGGCTGCCTAGCCTGGTGTCACACACTGTCCACGGGGCCTCACATGTAGTCCTCATTGTGTCCAGAACTGTTGATATTCTTGCTTGGAGGTAGCTGAGACAAAGGGAGGTACTTGTGAGGTGAGGGCTGTACCACTGAGCCACACCCCAGCCCCTCACTGGGGGATTCTAGGCAGGTGCTCTACCACTGAGCGACACCCCAGCCCCTCACTGGGGGATTCTAGGCAGGTGCTCTACCACTGAGCCACACCCCAGCCCCTCACTGGGGGATTCTAGGCAGTTGTTAGTGTCTGCAGGAGGGTTTTGTTTGCCAGAGCTGACACCCTCTACTTCCTCGCCTGCCAATTGTTCAGTCACCCAGATACAACCATTTAAATTGAGGGCCGCTCGTCTGTATTATAATATTGTCTGCCTTAAAGCTGGGGATGCAGTTCCATTGATAGAGTACTTGCCTTATATGCAGGAAACCCTGGATGCCATCCCTAGTACCACCTAAGCCAGGTGTACTATGATCCCAGCCCTGGTATACCTGGGTCTTACCGTATACCTCTGATCCCAGCCCAGGTAAGAAGGAGGCAGGAGGATCAGGAGTTCAAAGTCATCCTCAGCTGCATTGCAAGTTAGGAGGCCAATGTGGCCTTCCCGAGACCCTATCTCAAGCAAGTAGATATTAAGTTATTTGACTTAGTGCCATCCCCCATGTCTTGGTTTGGTGATGTATAATGGGTATGCACATAACACAGGGGTTGGCCAACAATGTTTTGTCCTAGTGTTCTGTGGTTGTTCCTTCATGTGTGCCTGCTTATGGAGTACCTGCTGTGTACCAGTCACTGTTGGGTTCCTTTTCACAGCATTGGACAGAACAAAACTGGAGGTTAGCCAGACCACGGTTTCCTACCGCATCAAGCTTTTGGGTCTGACCGCTGTACTGCCTTCCCATCAAGTGGAAGGTACCAGAAACTGGCTATGGGTGGGAATCCTTTATTGTGCTTTCAGATGGTTATCTGAGTTTCCAGCTGGTGTCTGCAGAAAGGGTATGGAGTCTGGGTGTCTTACGGGACGTGGGTCTTCAACTCTGCGTGTATGAGGTTTTGAAGAGCATGGTTTTCAACTTGTAGTCACGCGTGTGTCCATTCAACCCTGCTAGCCTTCCTAAAGAAGGAAGCTACTTGGAGCCCACCCTGTGTCTCTTCCTTCCTTCTTTCCTTCCTTCCTTCCTTCCTTCCTTCCTTCCTTCCTTCCTTCCTTCCTTCCTTCCTTCCTTCCTTCCTTCCTTCCTTCCTTCCTTCCTTCCTTCCTTTTTTTGAGACAGGCTTTCTCTGGGTAGCCCTGGCTGTCCTGGAACCTGGTTTGTAGACCAGGCTAGCCGAGATCTACCTGCCTCTGTCTCCCCGGCTGCTGGGATCAGATCACAGTCGTGTGCCATCATGCCTGGTGGAGTTCCTACCAGACTCCCACCACCTCCACTTTCCACTCTGTGTGCCTCTCAAGCCACCCCCTGCTGTCTTGGTGTCCTTCCTGACCTTTGACCTGCCTCTCCTAGGGTGTCGGTGGCCAGTCTTCTTCAGCCTCCTGGATTCTACCTTCCCTGTTCCGCTATCCCACCTCTTGCCCTCCACTCGACGCTGTCACTCTACCCTGTCTCTCAGATCTCGTCTCTCCAGTCCAGGGACCCTGCCCCATGGCCCCTTAGCCTACGTGTGCCTTGGGCAGCCTTTCCTCAGAGGCTCAGCTCCTTCCCTTCCAGCCTTCTTCCTTCCCCAGGGTGCCGGTGTCCATGTGAACGTAGGAGTTGGCCATCTGGGATTCCTCCAGGTGTCCTCCTCAGGACCCTTCGTGTCTCCAAAGACCGATCTGATGTTTTCCTATCTGCTTCATGCCTGGCATTATCCCTGCTTCGCAAACTCCAGTCTTGATTCCCAGCCCCCACCCCCACACCCTTGGGGGGGGGGCTCTGCTTTAAACCTTGCTGTGTATGTGTGGTTCCTGATTGCTTGAGTGTCCTTGGTCTCAGGGCCTTAGGGCCCATCTCAGTGTTTTCACCCACCACTTCCTGCTCCCTGCCTCACCAGCTTGCCCAGCCTCCAGCCAAGGCCACTGCCCTGCTCGGCCCTGACCGAGACACGTGGGCGGCCCAGGCTGGCGGCTGGGTTTCCTGGGCAGCCAGTCTTTTGGCACTCCTTCAAAGCCTGCTCTGCTCTGTGGCCCGGAGGTGGTGCTGTGGGCTGGGGTGGGCGGGCGTCCCCTCCTGGATGACTGCACTGCTGAGGTCAGCTCCGGCATCCTTTGGGGAGCCAGTCTCCCCTAGTGACTCCCGTCATTTTGTGCCTCTTCCTCGTCGCTAAGCTAATTTTGTCTTTTGAGGGTTTTTGTTTGTTTTGTTTTTAGAGGGAAGGTCTCACACAGCCCTTCAAGCGGACTTAGTTTGGGTGACCGAGCCCAGCCTTTCTCATGCTGGGGGAGTGTTCTGCCAGCCAAGCCACAGTCCTCCTCCCCGTGTTTCTGCCTTGCATAGAGGTGCAGTGGTAGTAGGACGAATAATGCTGCTGCTGCATGCCTGCAATCCCGGCACTGGGGGGGCTGAGGCAGAACAGTCAAGAGTTCAGTGTCATCTGCAGTTACATAGCAGGTTTGCAGCCAGCCTGGGCTGCGAATGACCCTATCTCAGAAAACAAAATAAAACAAAAGAGCTGGCGCTGGGGCTCAGCTGTAGAGTGCTCGCCCTGGGTCCCATCCTTAGTGCTACATATATTGGTGTGGTGATCCGTGATTCATGACTGTCCTTCGGCACTTAGGGAGTTGAAGTGGGAGGACTGGGATTCAGGGTTATCTCCAGCCGCATGGAGAATTAGAGGCCAGCCTGGGCTGATTGAGACCCAGCCTCAAAAAGCAAAACAACAGCAAGAACCCCCGCCCCCCCCACACACACATGCACATGCCACACACACACACACACACACACACAGAGAACACACAGAGAGAGAGAGAGAGAGAGATATGCTTGTGCACTCAGGAGGCTGTGTCTGGGCAGCTGGCCAGATGTCCCTCTCCTGGGTCAGGGGCTTGCTCCATCCCCCAGCCCTGAGGAGGCCCTGCTGCCTGGAGATTAGTCTCCAAGGCCACAACGCCAGTTGCCATAGGTGCTCAGGTCCCAGATAGCGCTGTGATTTCTCATCCTGGTCACGCAGGCGGCTGCCGGTGTCGCCTGCCAGGAGCCAGGCTTTAAATAACTGGTGGAAACCTGACCCTGCAAAGGAACTGTCTGACTACCAAGGCCTGGCCTCCCCTTCTCGGGCAGACTGGGCGGCTGCACCCCTGCTGCTCTCAGGGTTCCCCCGGGGGGGGGCGTGGCGATGCATGGCAGAGGCTCCCTCTGAGGACTCAGTTCCTACCTTGAGGCTCTGACCCCCTGTACCTGAGCCCATTCCCTAGGGTTCTGGGCTCCTGAGGGGAGGAACTTCTAATAGCCACAGCTGAAACCTGTCCCTGTGCCCAGCTCTACTGTGGCAGCATTACTAGAAGGTGGTTTGAGTCCTGGGCGTGAAACCTGGTGCTGCTTCCTGGCCTTGGCTTTGCTGGGGCCCCCTTCCCTGTCCTGAGAGTAGGGCAGCAATGTGAGTGTTTGTGTTCTTTTTCCTTTTTAATTTTTAAATATTTACTTTTAAGATGTTTTCTTAAATGACTTTCATCTATTTTTGTATATGTGTATATATGGAGGTCAAAGGGCAGCTTTCAGGAGTGGGTTCTCTTCCATCTAGGACATTGGTCCTGGGGATTGTACCCATGTCGTCTGGCGTTGGAGGCAAGTGCCATGTCGCTGAGCCTGTTTTCTTTTGTTTTGAAGGAATGAAACTTCCCGTCTTTGCATCCCAAGGTCCTAAAGGTCCAGAGCACCTTAGGTCGTTTACAAAACAGAAAACAGTAAAAAAAGAAGGTGGTTCAGGCTGTGATCCGAGAGCATGCAGCCTTAGCTACTGAGCCGGTTGGAAACCACCCCTGGCCGTGGGGAGCCGGCTGGGGCTCACCTACCACAGCGCCTCCTTGAACTCCATTCCCAGCCCACGTGAACTGGTCATGGTGACACATGCCTGCAGGGCCTAGCCTTGGATGGGAAGGCTGAGAGTTCATCATCCTAAGCTACGTACTGAGCGTGAGGCTAGCTCCAGCTCCATGAGAGGTCTATCTCACAGGGATGTGGGAAGGAGAAGATACCTGGGCAGATCATGGTGCCTCACGCTTGGCGTCGTAGCTTCCAAGCAGGGTTAGCCTGGCAACTTAATAAGAGCGTGTGTAAAATAAAAATAAAATAAAAATGAAAAACATTATTTTTAAGTGATGACCATAATAATAATTTTTATATATGTCTACACATACACACATATATATATGTATTTGGCTTTTTGAGATAGGGTTTCTCTGTATAGCCTTGGCTGTCCTGGACTCACTTTGTAGACCAGGCTAGCCTTGAACTCACAGAGATCCACCTACCTCTGCCTCCCCAAGTGCTGGGGTTACAGTCGTGTGCCACTGCGCCTGGTGATAATCTTTTTTTTTTTTATGAACCAGACCCTTTGCCAGCTCCCTAGTTGACTGCTGTCTGCAGTTCCCCACTCCTCTGAGACACCCAACCGTTTGACTGCTCCTTCTTTTCATGTGTGTTACGTGGTGTCTGTACATGTATGTACACTTGTTCACATGTGGGTGATGCTCAGGGTGGATGTTGGAAACTGTCCTTCATTTCTCTCTCACCATGTTCGTTGAGGCAGGGTCTGTCAGGGGAACCCAGAGCTCTGTTGTTCAAGGCTGGAATGACAGGTAGCCCACGGTGCCCCTCAGCATTTACGAGGTTTTAGGGCTCCCCTACCTGGTTCAACCACCAAGCCATCTCCCTAAGCATTTAACTTGTTAAAAAAAAAGTTATGCATGTGTTTGTATGTGTAGCTGTGGAGTCTGGAGAGCAACCTCCAGTGTCATCCACAGCTGCCGGCCACCTTGGTTTCCCTGTGTGTGTGTGCGTGTATGCGCGTGCACCTGTGGTTGTGTGTGTGGCCATGGTGTGAAGGTCAGAGGACAGTCCAGCGGCTTGCTTCTTCATTCCACTCTGCTTTGAGGCAGGGTCTCTGTGGTTTTCCCACTAGCTGTCCCATAGGCTCCTGAGGGTTCTCTTGTCTCTTGTCTGTCCATGGAAGCACCTGGATTACAGGCACACGTGCTACTGTATCCGTCTTTTGCACGTCTTAGGATTCAGAGTCAGGCTCCTGTACTCACCCAGCCATCTCTGTGTTCTCTGAGACACAATTTCTCCTGGCCCAGGACTCATCAGTTAGGCTAGGCTGGCCAGCCAGTGAGCCCCAGGGACCATTCTGTCTCCTCAACACTGAGGCACCAGCACCCTTAGCTTGTCACATGGGTGCTGGAGAGTGTACTCAGATCCTTGCATGGCAAGTACTTTGCCAGCCGAGCCGTCTTGTCATCTCCCTCGCCATCTGAGGTCAGGGTTTGACCTAGCTTTGACTCTGCGTAGCGTGAACTTTCACACCTGGACTCCTTCTTCATGGTTTCGCCATCCAGCCCTGATGTTGCAGGAGGTGGAGGTTGGGCCGCCTGTCTGATGTTTTTCCAGGGCTCCAGGGAACAGACAGGAGTGCCGAGATCCCGGTCTGGAAGGTTTGTTTCTCTAAAAGACCTTGTTGCCTTAAATATGAAAGGATGTCACCATGTGTGGTGGGGCACATCTGTGATCCCAGTCCTTGGAATGCTGAGGCAGGGGGATTGCAAATTCAAGGCTAAGTCTAGGCTACATAGTGAGACCCTCTCTCAAAAACCTGTAGGTTGTGGGGCTGGCCAGATGACTCTGAGGGAAATGGTGTATGAGCCAAGCCTGACAAACTGAGTTTGACCCATTTGGTTGACAGAGATATTGACTCCTGAAAGTTGTCCTCTGACCTCCACATATTTAATGTGGCACATCCCCCTCCAATAAATGTAAAATTAAAATTTAAAAATAACCATAGCCTGATGTAGGAATTACTATAAGGTGGAGGCCAGCCTGGGCTACATAGGGAGATACTGTCTCAGAAGACAAAAACAACCCATATGTCATAGATGTAGTTAGTGCAGTGGTAGAGCCCCTGCCTAGAATCCCCCAGTGAGGGGCTGGGGGTGTGGCTCAGTGATAGAGCACCTGCCTAGAATCCCCCAGTGAGGGGCTGGAGCATGGCTAACTGGTATACACTGACCTGTTAAGCACACATCCTGGATCTAAGTATCTAGTATCAAAGGGTGGGGGAGGGGGGAGTTCCAGAATTTACATTTGCAAGTGGTGTAAGGGTTCTGCTCATGGGAGATCCTCCGGAGTCCTGGTGTGACTCTGGGTAAGGATCTTGGGAAACAGTCTGTCCCCACTGGACCTTCGTGGAGGTGGTTTGATGAGAGCCCCATTTGGCTCTGAGCAGCCAAGACACTTAGTGCTGAGAGATGGGTTTCTTTCTTCCTAAAACATTTTATTTATTTGTTTATTTTACTTGAAAGAGATAGGGAGATAGAGAATGTATGTGTGTTTGACTGTCTGACAGAGAGTAGAAAACAATCTCCCGCCATTCTCTCCTGCCATCTCTTCTGAGTCTCATCAGGGAACTCAGGTCATCAGATTTAGTGGCATGTGCCATAACTCACTGAGCCATCTCATTGGCCTCAGAGGTGGCTGTCTCTAATCCTCCTCCTGCTTTGTTTTTTGAAGATACAGAATGAAGTCGTCCACACTGCTTTAGAATTGCTGTGTCAAGGGTGATGACCCTGAACTCCTGATCTCCCTCCCTCTGCCTCCTGAGTGTTGGCATTGTGAGCTTGCAGCAGCACGCTTGGATAAGGGGTGTTTTTCTAAATTGGTTGAAATTTTCTTTTCACATCTTATTTACCAACTTGGCTAACTAAGGACAGGAAATGTGAGTTATTGTGACCTTGGCCATGTTTTTTCCTGAGCCCGGCTGCACATAAATGGAGCCAGCCTCTCCTGGGGGCACAGACCATCTTTTATGCTTACTTTAATTTTTTGCATTTTGATTTATTTGACTCTTTGCATATGCTCATATGTGTATCACGCATGCACATAGAAGAAGCCAGAGGACAACTTGATAGAATATATTCTCTCCATCTATCATGTGGGTCCCTGGGATCCAATACAATTGGTTAAACTTGGTGGCGGGTACCTTCACCCACTAAGCCGTCTTGCCAGCTCCCGGGTTGGCTTTACAAGGAAGGGTCTCTTGCTGTATAGCTAGCTTAAGCTGGTCTGGACCTCATGTCACCCATCCTCCACTTGCTGGGTGCTGGGATGGTAATAAGTGCCCCCTGAGACGTCCTCTTTAGAAGGCTCTGGTGAGCCCCCCAGAAATAGAAGTTGGTTGATGTCATTGGGATGATACTGTCCATCTGAGACATTGTCCCAGGGAGATATGTGTGAATTTGGAACCTCAGGACTCAGAGCTTGGGGAGGCAGTGGGCAGGCCCCTCTAGACCCAGATGTTGGCAGTGGGATGGATTTAGGAGGTGCCCCTTGCTGAGAGCACACAGTGTTTGGGATCATATCTTAGCTATGATCTTCAGCTGGAGTCACATGGCTGTTTTTATCTTGTAGAATAATTGAAATGCTAAGCCCAGGTATGGTAGTGCACACCTCTGGTCCTAGGCCTCAGGAGGTCAGAGGTGTTGGGTCCCTTGAAACTGGAGTTTTAGAGGTGTTAGGGGCCATCATGAGGATGGTGGGAAGTGAATCTGAGCTCTCTGCAAGAATGAATGTCTTCGCTGCTGAGCCATCTGTCCAGCCCTCCTCACCTTGTTTTTAAGGACAGAGTCTGCTGCTGGGACCTGGGGCTCTCCAATTAGCCTAGACTAGCTGGCCAGTGAGTCCCACAGGCCTGCCGACTTGCCTCCCCTGTGCTGAGACAGCAGCTACCTACCCAGACCTCTTACAGGGATGCTGTGGGGTGGACTACTGTCTGTATGCTTGTGTGGCAAACCCTTTACCAACTAAACCATCTTCTCATCCCCTCAAAAAAGATCTTAACTGATAAGCTAAACAAGGACCAGGCAAGGTGGCACAGTGGTGAAGACGGTCACCACCAGACCTGATCCCTAGACTTGGAGCAGTGGAAGGAGAGCATGAAGGAACCGGAAGTTGTCCTCTGGGCGCCACGTGTTTGTGTACACACATAAATAAATGCAATAAAAATTCAACAAAACCCAAACAGGCTTGCTGTGTTGGTACTGGGGAAATCGCCAGCAATCGAGTCTGTTTCCCCTGCTGCGGATACCATGTGACCAGCCGCCTCATGCTCCTGCCTCCTCACTGTGCCTGCTTCCTGTATGGTATTTGAATTAGTTAATTGTTGAGGCATGCTCTCACTATGTAGCCCTGGCTGGTTTGGAACTCCCACTGTAGACTAGGCTGGCCTTGAAATCAGAGATCTACCTTCCTCTGCCTCCTGGGTGCTCGGACTAAAGGCGTGCGTTTCTGTACCCAGTTTGTGAGCTATTTTATCAGAGCCAGAGGAGTAATAAGATGTTTGAGTCGATATGAACTGATCACCATCAATGGGAGCCATGAATCTTCTGGAGGTAGCCGCATATTCCGACTATAACAGGGGTGTGTGTGAGAGAGACAGTCAGAGACAGAGAGACAGTCAGGCAGACAGTGAGAGACAGAGTCAGAGAGTCGGATAGACAGACAGACACAGACACACAGAGAGTGACAGAGACAGAGAGAGACAGTCAGAGACAGACAGACAGACAGACAGACAGACAGTGAGAGACAGAGTCAGAGAGTGAGAGAGTCGGATAGACAGACACACAGAGAGTGAGAAAGACAGAGACAGAGAGAATTGCTATATAGCTCAAGCTAGGCTGGAACTCTGAGTATGTATTAGGCTAAAGTGGGACTTGCTATGTAGCCCAAGCTGTCCTAGAGCTTGCGACAATCTTTCTGCCTCAGTTTCTTGAGGGTTGGGATAACAAATGTTAGCTATCATGCCTTGAGACATTTTCCATGCAAATGTGAATCTTTTTTAAAAATTCATTTAAAAAATGTGTAGTTTTGCCTACATGTATATATGTGCACAACATGTGTGCCTGGTGCCTTCAGAGGTCAGGAGTTTACAGATGGTTATGAACCACCGTGTGGGTGCTGGGAACTGATTCCAGGTCCTCTGCAAGAGCAGCAGATGCTCTTGACTGCCAAGCCATCTGTGTGAATTCATCCATCATGGCTACCTGGCTTTTTTCCTCCTTTAGGCTGTAGTGAACAGCACTGCAGTGTGTGGGTCTCTTCGAGACCATCATTATCGTAGTATAATATCAGGAAGGGTCCTATGCCTGGTGTAGACCCAAGAAGATGCCCATCGCCCCTTTTTCTGCTGTTTAGAGTTTGAGCATGTTGCTCATGTCTGTAGGGATATGTACTTTGTGTACACTGCAGAACCCAGGACAAGGGAGACCTCTCCACTGTGTTGTCAAGGGCAGCTCATAAAACAGGCTTCCAGCTGTCCGGCTATCAACCTTGGAAATGGACTCTGGGTCCATTATGAAATGTACCTGGAGACACATTTGTGGTGCTGGGCCTCAAATGCAGGACATATGAATACTAGTCAAGAATTCTGCCACCAAGCTGTACCTCCCACAAGCTTTTCTAATTTATTTTAATTCAATTGTTTGAGACTGAGTTTCCCCTGTAGCCCAGGGCTGACCTGTGTAGCTGAGGGTGACCTCAAGCTTCTGTTCTCCGGCCTCCATCCTAAGTGATCGAATTTAGGCGTGCCTGCCCTGTCTGGTTCACGTGGTGCTGAGGGTGAAGCCGGGGCTGTTGCACATAGGCAAACACGACTCACTGAGCATCCTGGAGTAACCAGAAGTAGTGGCACACACCTCTAATCCCAGCACTCAGGAGGCAGAGGCAGGTGGATCTTTAAATTCAAGGCCAGCCTGGTCTGCTTGAGAGAGTTCCAAGACTACACAGAGAAACTCTGTCTCACCCCTTCCCTCATATAAACAGGTTCCCTCAGGCTATCCAGCCTGGACTCAGGCCTCAGTGGACAGGAGATGCTGGGAGGCAGGGCTGTGGTCTGACATTTTCCCCCAGCTATGGGTAGAGCACAAGACGGGGTTCTGGAATCCAAAGCCCTGGGCAATCCCATTCCCTCTGGGCAGGCCATAGGACAGGAAATGGGGACTGTTGTTTGCTGGGAGAAAACAGCATTCTTCCCCCAGCCGGGGCGGGAGACACTGCCTTTTTGTTTGTTCTCTCGGGCTTCTTTTTGGAGAAACACAAGCATATGGTAGCGGCCGGTGCGGAGGCAGTGTTTGGGTGGTGAGCGTGCTTGACTTTGCCTTTTGCGGGCTCGCCTGTGAGTTTTCCTCCCCACATCGGCTCTGCCACCTGCTCAGCTAGCTGGTGCACAGGACAGTGACACTGAGTCAGAGAACCTTTCCTGGGGTCTAGAAAAGTCTAGATTTCTCTGGTAGTTCCTGCGGAGTTTCTAATGGGGAAGAGTTTAAGGAATTTAATAGCAGACGCAGACCTGTAATTTGCAGGGTTCTGAGCCGCTGGGAGGCCCATGTGTCTGTCCTGGGGCCTGAGGACAGGGGGTTAGTCGGTGAGGAGGCATGGGAACAGTGCAGGAGCCTGTCAGATGGTCATGAGGCTCCAGCAAGAAGCACCAGCCAGACCCTTCTTGGGACCACAAGCATCTCAGATTTGGGTTTTCCTTGGATTTTGGAATATTCGTGTCTAATCATGAAATACCTTGGGGACAGGACTGAAGTCTGAACAAGAAATTGGGGTTCCTGTTGCAACTCTACCGTTTGCGTGTAGCCTGAAGGTAATTTGATTTTTAAAAATTTGATTTTTTTATTATTTTTTAATTCTCCTATATGTATGTGTGGGTATGTGCACGTGAGAGCAGGAGCTTTGGTAAGCCAGAAGCTATAGAATCGAATCACAGGTGGTGAGCCACCCAGTGTGGGTCCTGGGAACTGAACTTGGGTCCTTTGGAAGAATAGTAAGTGCTCTTAATCCCTGAGTTTCCTCTCCAGCTTGTGAGAGGGAACTTTTTTTTTTTTCAGGTTAAGGAGGGGCAGGTGTGTTCTGGGGACAGATTGTAGGACAAGGGTTTTTTCATCATGTAAGTCCCAAGGAGCGAGCTCAGATTGGCAGACATGGTCCCAGTTGTCTTTACCTGCTGAGCCATCTTGCTGGCTGATAATTGGGTTTTATAGTTTTGTTTTCTTTATTCATTTCTTTCTTATTTTTGGTGTTTTCTTAGATGGGTCTTATGGAGTTCGGGCTGGCCTTGAACATGCTGTATATCTCTGGCTGTTTTGAGCTGTGGATATGTGTGGGTCTGAAGTACAGGTAGAGTCCAGAGCAGACAGGGCCTCTCACTAAACCTGGACCTTGCCGTCTTTTTGCTAGTCTGGCTGGCCTGTGAGCCTCCTGGGGTGTCTCCTGTCTCTCCCTCCTATAACTGGGATGATAGGTGAATGCTCTTTTCTTTTCTTCTCTTTTCTTTTCTTTTTTTTTTTTTTTTTTTGATCCTGGGTCTTTTGTTTGCACAGCCTGCAGTTTATCCACTGAGCTGTCTCCCCAGGCTCCTGGTTTTGAACTCTTGATCCTTCTAAGTGCTATAATTACAGTAGTGTGCCATTATACCCAGCTGATTGGTTGGTTGGTTGACTTGTTTTGTTTTTTTCGAGACAGGGTTTCCCTATGTAGCCCTGGCTGTCCTGGACAGGCTGGCCTCAAACTCATAAAGATCCTCCTGCCTCTGCCTTCCCAAGTCCTGGGATTACAGGCATGCACCATCACACCTGGTGCTTGGTGGTTATTGTTTTTGAGACAAGAATTTTAAACAGCCCGGGCTGCCCTTGAACTCCCAATTTTCCTCCTTCTACCTCCTAAATGTTAGATTATAGGTAAGCCCAACCATGCCTACCAATTTATTTGTTTGTTTGTTTGTTTAAAGCCAGAGTTATCTTTTACTAGCCAAAGATGATCTAGAACTCACTCTGCAGACCATGCTGGCTTCAAGCTTAGGGTTATCCTCAAGACTCTCCCTTCTGAATGACTATGTACCATCCCGTCCATCTTGAAGGTAATCTTGTACCATTCTTTCCCCATGCCCCCATGATGTTACAAGAGGTCAAGGTGGAATTTTCCTTGTGGGGCATCATAGCAGCAGCACTCAAAAAGTGGTGGATTCTAGAGCAGTTTGGATTTCGGATTTTTAGTTTACGGAGGCTCAAACGATAAACATGATATTTGGAGACAGTGGAATCTGCCTCTGTAAGGCAGAAGTTCATACTCACTGCATAGGCAGGGCCCAGCTCCCACCTGTGGGTTGGGGAGAATCACTCCTTGCCTTGGCTAACCTTTGGTGGTGGTGGCATGCTTTGGCCTGGGGCCATGTGTGTTAGTCAGTTGTCTGATACTGGGACAAGATACTTGAGAAACTTAAGTGGAGGAATGGTTTATTTGATTCAGTCTCTAAGGTTTGAGTCCATCATCACCTGAACCCTTTTCTTTTAGATCTGAGGTGAGGCAGAGGATTATGGTCCTAGGAGAATGAGGTGGGGATGGTGGGGATGGAAAAGGAGGAGGCTGCTCAGCTATGGCATCCAGGAGCAAAGAGAGAGGGAGAGGGGAAGGTGGGAGAAGAGGAAGAGAGATGAGGGGAAGAGAGAAAGGAAAGAAACAAGATACATTTACCCAAGTCTAGTCCCCAGAGACCGACTTCCTCCAACTGAACCCCGGCTCCTCCTAGCCCCTTCAGCAGTGACTCCCAGTGGGTCACCAATGTAGCACCCTCACAATCCAATTGCTTTTCAATAGCATCACCAGCTAGGGACGAAGCCGTCAACAGACAAGCCTTTGGGGAGACACATCACTTCTAAGTCATAACACCATGTCATTCTGTCCTTCAAAGCTACCCCCCCCCTTTTTTTTTTTCTTAATAAAGGAAAGGTCTCACTGTATAGATCTGGAACTCACTGTATAGACTAAGCTGGCCTCCAGCTTACAGAGGCCCCCTTTGCCTCCCAAGCGCTGGGATGAAAGGTGTGAGTTATCGTGCTTGGCCCAAGCCAGAGGCAACCGCTCTGTGCCATCTTCAAGCTGCCTGTTCTGTGTCAGAGCTCCTTGTAAGATGGGGCTCTGTGTCGGTGGTACACAGCACTCAGAAGGCAGAAGCAGGCGGATCTTTATGAGTTTGAGGCCAGCCTGGTCTACAGAGTGAGTTCAGGACACCCCTGCCCTCAACAACAAAAACAAAGAATGTGGCAAATACCTTTAATCTTAGTGTGAGTTCCAGGGCTACACAGGGAAGCCCTGTATAAAAAAAAAAAAAAAAAAGGAAACAAAACAAAACAAAATGTAGCAAATGGACCTGTTACACAGAGGACACAGGGAATCCCTGTCAGAAAAAAAACAAAATGGACGTTACTGTAGTTCTATTGGTTGAGCGCTCAGGAAGCCCTGTGTTCTGTTCGCTGCATCACAGGTAACAGGTGCAGGTCTGTAATCCCAAAGCTGGAAGTGGAGGCAAGAGAAGCAGAATTCAAGGTTATCCTTGGCTACATAGTTATAGGCCAACCTGGGCTACATGAAACAGTCTCAAAGAGGGGGGCGGGGTTTGTTTGTTTTTGAGACAGTGTCTCTGTATGTAGCCCTGGCTGTCCTGAAACTCAGCTGTGTAGACCGTGCTGGTCTCAAACTCAGAGATCTGTCTGCTTCTGCCCCCTGAGTGCCAGGATCCAAAGTGTTGAGTGTCACCAAGCCTGGTTTACAAAAGGTATTAGTGTCCGAGACATGTACCTGGGCTTAGCTGATCCTGAACTTGGGAAAGAGCCGAGGACTCTGAGATTGCTCCTCCCCCCTCCCTTCCTCCCTCCCGCTGGCCAGTGCAGACAGAACGGGTGAGCCCTGGGGCTGTCTGCCAACACTGTACTTCCTTGGCATTGACTGTCTTGGCTCTGGGCCGCCTGGGTGTTCTCTGTTCTTGACCCCACCCCTGGTCTCCATGCAGTACTGGAATCTTCCTTCTGTTCTTGTTCAGTTGGGATATACTTTGTATTTTCACTTGGCTGTTTATTTATTTGTGATCCGTGCATGTGTGAGCGCATGCCTGTGTGTGTGTGTATATGTGTGTGTGTTCATTAAACCTGCCCAAGCACACACATGCAGAAGCCAACTGAGACAAGTGTCTTTCTCCATTGCTGGGGATTTGAACTCAGCTCCTCATGCTTACGGAATGGGCATAGTTACTCACTGAGCAGTACCTCCCGGCCCTACAAGTTGCTCTGTGGCCAAGGGTAGCCAAGAACCTCTCAGGTGCTAGGATTACAGGCGTGCTCCATCATGCCCTGTGTATGTAGGCTTGGGTTCGAACCCAGAGCTTCTTGCATGTTTAGAAATCACTCTGCCAGCTGAGCCGCATCTTCATTTTTCTTTTTAATACCCATGCAAGGATGACTTTGAACTCTTGGTGATCTTCCTGAGTACTGTTGTTATAGGTTTGTACCTCCACAACCTGCTTCCAAGTTGCAACTTTTTTTAAACTTCAGTTAAGTCGTATTAATGTCCTTTTCCCCTTCTTTTCTTTCTCCAACTTCTCTCCTGTCCTCTCCTCCAGTACCGCCTTCACCAGCTCTCAAATTCATGGCCACTTTTTCTTTGATTGTTATTGTTACAACATAGATTCATAAATAAAGTCCATGCCCACTTTTCTTTTGTTTTGTTTTCTGTTGTTTTGTTTTTTTGAGGCAGGGTTTCTTTGTGTAGTCTTAGGTGTCCGGAAATCACTTTGAGACCAGGCTGGCCTCGAACTCACAGAGATCCACCTGCCTCTGCCTCCAGAGTGCTGGGATTAAAGGCGTGCACCACCACGCTCAGCCTCATGGCCACTTTTCCTATGATTACTGTTGTTACATACACATATAAATACATGCATACAACCTGCTGGGTCCATTTACTGCTGTTCGTGCATATATGACTTTAGGGCTAACCCCTTGGTATTGGATGACCAGTTTGGAGGCTCATTCTTGGGAAAAACTAATTCTCTTTCTCTGGACGGTCATTACTTACCTGTAGTTCTTTAGTTAGGGCTGGGGTTGGTGAGATTTTTCTCTTTCAAGATTGCATGTCTGTTGGTGTTGTCATTGTCTGTGTCTTGTTTAGGCAGCAAATTGGTCAGGTGTCGTGGGTGTGGCTTCCCTGCCAATTCTAGAAGACAGGCTCCCATGGAAGGCTTCATGGTCCTGGCTCTTAATGAGAGGGCTTAATGCCAGCTGACCACCGTCAGGCCAGTCCAGCTACGTGACAGGCTCCGGTCTTGAGTTTCAGTTTCTAAAAGGAGAACCCACAGGGAATGGTCTGCCAGTCAGCATCAGCCCAGTGTCTGGCTGTGAAAGGCCCTAAGCCCCTGGCCAATCAGGATTGGCCCCGTACCCTTTGGCTGGCTGCCCACTAGTCAAGGTAAAAGTCATCTGCTCATCCCTGGAATTCCCCAAGCTGACTCTTGATAGCCCATGAGCCTGATTTGTGCTCTTTGCCATATTGTCAAGGTGGTGACCCCTGCATGCAGGAGTTCTAGTGAATTCTAGGACAGAGGAGTAAAAGCTCTCTGCTGTGAGTCTGGGGTCTTTTCCTCCGTTAGCCCTGGACCCTAACATTGCAGTCTTTCTGCTCTCACTTCCACCATGTTTCCTGAGCCAGACATGCAGGAGAGGTTTGCAGCTATATCTGTTGGTGCTGCCCAGTTTATAAACTGGTGCACCCCAGTTTATCTCTGCATTTTGACCAGTTGTGGTTTTCTTTCTTTCTTTAAGATTTGTTTACTTATTATATATACAATGTTCTGTCTGCGTGTGTACCTGCACGCCAGAAGAGGGCACCAGCTCTCATTATAGATGGTTGTGAGCCACCATGTGGTCGATGGGAATTGGACTCAGGACCTTTGGAAGAACAACCAGTGCTCTGAACCTCTGAGCCAGCTCTTCAGCACCCTCAGTTGTGGTTTTCTATAATGCTCTCCAATGTTTGTTTGTTTGTTTGCTTGTTATATTTAAAAATGTTCTGCATACAACAGCTCTGATATAAAAGAGGTTTATTTGGGGGAAGGGAAAAGGAAGGGGGTTGGGGCCTGAGTGGGTAGAGAGAAAGAGAGGGACAGAGAGAGAAAGAGATGGGGGAGGAGGTGTCCCAAAAGAGACTGAAGCAAGAAAGCAATGAGGTAGCAGGTTGGTCCTTGTATATCTGGTATGCTGCTCAGGCGCATCTGCCACACATCTGGCACATGGAGCACTCCTAGGTTACTAGGCGACCCAGAAGCAGGCTGCCTATACACTAACATGACTTATTTTGGTTTTTCGAGGCAGGGTCTCTCAATGTAGCCTTGGCTGTCCTAAAACTTGCTCTGTCCTAGAACTAAAGAGATCCTCCTCTCTCTGCCTTCTGAGTGCTGGGATCAAAGTTGTAAGCTCGGCTTTATTTATTTTTTTAATTAAAAACAAAACTTGTGCATATGCCTGTACCTGTGTCTACGCCACATGGGTGGAGGTGCCTCTAGTCCGGAAAAGGTTGTTGGATCTCCTGGGGCTAGAGTTACAGGCAGTTGTGAGCTGCTGGACGTGGGTGCTAGGGAGCCTTCTGCTAGAGAAGCAAGCCCCGGTACCTGCTGGAGCATCCTCCAGGCAGGGCCACTCTGCATATAGTCTGTGAAGCCCTGGCTCCCGCTTGAACCTGAATCGTTAGTTCATCGAGTGTTCGTTGAGAACCCAGGAAGAGGCAAACAGGAATTCTGGGCTGTGCGAATTCAGTCAGCCTGACTGTCACGGCTGCTGGCCTCCAGGAGTTCAAGAGATTTAACAAGAAGCTTGTAGACAGGCCACTTCAGATCACAGCTGGTTCTGTACTGAAAATAGCGAGCCAGGCTTACTACTTGGGGGGTGGAGGCAGGAAGATCAGGAGTTCAAGGTCATCCTAGGCTACATTCAATTTAGAAGCCAGCCTGGGTTCAGTGACTATGTCACAAAATGAAAGTCCTGCAGGCAGGTTTCTGTGAGTGCGAGGCCTAGTCAGAGCGAGTTCCAGAATGGTCAAGGTTACATAGAGAAACCTGTCTGGGGGGGGAAAATTGAAAAAACAAAAAACAAACGCATAGGAAAATAAAAGGGAAAATGGAGTAGTGAGAGCGAGGCTGGGCTGTGGGCATGCTGGCCGGCAAAGAGTTTCTGGGGGGGCGAGTGAACGGAGGCAGCAGGGCCGCGCTCGGCCTGGAGGCCAGTGCAGAAGGGAGCAGGCAGGTGAGCCTGGCTCTCACGGCACCTGCCTTGGTGACAAGGGTGTTGGCCCTTTGTGTTGTGGGTCTGTGTGTGCGTGCATTTGTGCTTGCATGTGTGTGGAAATCAGAGGACAGCATGTTCTGGTCAGTTCTATCTTTCCACCAGGTTGAGTCCTGGGGATTCCACTCAGATAGTCAGCTTTGGTGGCAAGCACAGATACCAACAGTGGAGCCATTTTGTCTTGGTTGTGTTTTCTGTAGCCAAGGGTAACCTGGAACTCACAGTTCTGTGTCAGCCGCCTGGGTGCTAGGATTATAGACACAGGCCACCACAGTGGGCTTCTTTGGGCATCCTACTATAATTGTTTTGGCTGGGGCCTCCCTTCTACTGGTCCCCTCCCGCCCTCCCCTGAGGACTTAACTGCTTATCATATATCACGTTCCCTGTTACACTGAGTTAAAAAAGGAATTTTTACTTTTACCTGGCTTATTTATGGATTAAAAATTGTTTTTTAATCTAGTGTTTAGTGCATGTGCATGTGTACACACACACATGCCATGGAAGGTCAGAGGGCAACTTGAAGGAGTTGCTTGGAGTCCTTAGCCATGGCAGGCGCCTTTGCCCACCAGGCCGTCTTGCCAGCTCTTTTTTTCTCCTTACATTGGCCCTGCTTTTGCTGATGAATACACTTGTACTTATGTGCTCCTAACATACCGGGGCCGGGGGCTCCTCGTGGCTCCTCGTGGCTCCTGCGTCCAGCAGGCAGCTTCCCAAGTGCCTCATCTGGACTCCGCCGGAGACAGGGGGTCCTCTAAGCTTGGCTGACCAGGACTGAGGATAGCCGCAGCCCAGCTCTCTCCCATCTCCACAGTCCTCTGGCTCGGAGTCCTTGGTTCTCTCTGAGGCAGATTAGGACCTGGGCCAGAAGGAGCCAGGGCAGTCTGGAGTGAGCTGGAGGTCAAGAGTGCCAGCTGCTGCTTGCCTGGCCCTGGTTTGATTTGGGTCTGGGAAGCTGGGAGGCTGCTGACCCAGAGTTGTTTTGGGAATGGCCCAAGGGCTCAAAGGAGTAGCTGGCCATCAGAGCTGTAGGGCTTGGCTGTGCGGGAATCCTCAGGCTCCTAGGCAGACAGACCTCTTGGCTAGGAGTGTGTACAGTTATTCCTTCCTCCTCCTTAGCCCTCCCCGAGGGGGTGACTTAGGGCCACAGAACAGCCAGGACAAAGCCACCAGCAACCTTTTCCGGGCATCTTGTCCATAGCTTGTCATATTATTGAGTAGTCTGATGTACACTTGATGTCTCTTAATGATACAGATTTTCATTCTTTTTTTTTTTTTTTTTTTTTTTTGAGACACTCTCACTAGGGAGCCCTGGCTGGCCTAGAACTTGTTATGCAGACCAGGTTGGCCCTGAACTCATAGAAATCTGACTGCTTCTTGCTGGCCGATTAAAGGTGTGCCCCATTACACCTGGCTAGGTTTTTTGTTTGTTTGTTTGTTTTGTTTTGTTTTTTAAATACCTGGCTGTTTTTGTTACTTGTTTTGAGATGTGGTTTCACACAAGCTCACAATGTAGCTGATGATGTCTTGAATTCCCGATCATCCTGCCTCTATTTCCCAAATGCTTGGAATTATAGGTGTGTACCACCTGGATGGGCTTATTTGTTGAGTTATTAACTTATTTTTGTGGTGCTGGGAATGGAATTCGGGGCTTTGAACTTGCCAGGCAGGTGCTCTAAGTAGAACTATCACCCCCAAACTCTCACTGAGGGAATTCTAGGCAAGTGCTCTACCACTGAGCCACACCCCAAGCCCCTCACTGGGGGATTCTAGGCAAGTGGTGGTCTCTGGCTGAGCCATATACACATCCAGTTTTAAAATCTATTGTTGTTACTGGAGACAGAATTTCACTAAGTTTCTCAGAATGGCTTGAATTAATTCTGTAGCCCAGGCTGTCCTTTAACTTGAGGTGTGCAGGCCTGCCTTGGCCATCTGAGAAGGTAACAGGGTGGGCCAGCAGGCATTGCTAAAACCATTCTTTTTCTGCATTTTTTTTTTACTAATTTATTTTGGTATGTGTATTTATGTGCACATGCCACTACATGCCTGTGGAGGTTAGAGGAAAACTTGCAAGAGTCAGTTCTCTCTTTCTACCATGTGGGTTCAGGGGGATCAAACTCAGGTTCTTAGCAAATGCATTTACCCTTTGAGCCAATTCACTGGCCCTACAGGCAGTTTTTTTCCTGTAGCCCAAGAGTAGATCAAAGCCAGTTCTGGATCCAGAGCTGTTCTTACTCCATATGGTACCTTATAGCACCTTCTGCTGTCTTGAGGTTCCCAGCACACTGAAGCCAGGCTTGGAGGCTGTCTGGGATTCCATGCCTGGCCTGTTGCACACCATGGACAACGAGTTGGGCTCTGAGGGACAGCCATGGTAAGCAGACACAGTTTGGCCCTTGCAGAGTTTAGAGTCTGGGAGTCAGTTGTAATGGCAGTAAACATCCTAGGCTTGGTGCCCTCTTAGGCTGTGGGCTTGGAGGCCCAGCCACCTGCCTGTTCCCTACCCCACCCTCTGAGCCTCTAGAATCCTTTCTGACAGGTGGCAGACAGGTGGCAAACAGGGTGTGGAATCCACAGATCTATCCATGGGTGACACACCCAGCCAGGGGCCTTAGGGCCCCAGGGAACAAGCCCAGAGAGTGCCCTGCCCCTGCCCCTTGCCTTTTTTTTTTCCTTGGGCTAGTGAGCGGCTGGTGCTCTCAGAGGCAGTACATGGGATCCCCTTCCTCCCATTCATAGGGACAGTGGGACAGTTCTGGAAGGATAGGATTAAGCCAGCCACCAGCAATCAGCAACTTCATCTTTGCAAGCCAAAGAAGCCTTTAAAGGAGGAGCTTCGAACAGCCTTAGTAAGTTGGAACAAAGTCCTTTCTTGGGGAATCCCTAGTTTGAGGAAATGGCCTGTGCCCTGTGCTCTGTTATGACTGTTTGCACCTGCTTCACGTTCATGTTCCATATCCAGGAAATGGATCAGGCTTCAGGCAGTGGCCTTGACCTGGGAGCTTGTGATCAAGCCCAGAGGTGTGTACAGAACCAAGGAGGGTGATGCCCAGGTAGGCCATGGGCGAGGCAGTCAGGTGCCTTTCCAACAGTGTTGGTTATAGGGTTGTGGACCTAGGCCAGTAATCTCAGTACTTGACAGGTGGAAGAAATGAGGATCAAGAGTTCAAGCAGCCCAAGCTACAAAGTAAGGCCTTGTTCAAAACGTGTGGGCAGTAGAGAGCCAGGGAGGTGTGTGGGCAGGAGAGGGCTGTGGCTAGATTCATTCATAGAAAATGCTGGTAGTTAGGATGTGTCTGGGAGACTAGTATCATGGTGTGGGCCCACTTTGGTGAGGGACTGAACACCTGGGAACCGCTCCTCGGGCCACAACCCTCAGCTATGTTGTGTTGTAGGATATTTAATCACACTGTGAACCTCGAGATTGTGTACTGGAAAAACCTGTTTCTAGTTGTGGTGTGATTCAGCCCTAGCACACACCTTTAATCCAAGAGCTTTTTGTAAACAGAATTAAAGTCAACTATAAGTTAAGAGGTGGAGCAAGCAACCAGTTGACAGGGAGTGGACGTAGGACAAAACCATAGAATGTGGGAGAAAGTCTGGAGGATGGATAGACACACAGGAAGTCGAAGGGAGAGCCATTCAATTTGAAGGGTTTTAAGAGAGAGAAAAAGGAGAAGGGGCTTTTTCCTTCTGGGATGTCCAGAGTAGGAAGGTCAGCTGGGTGCTTTCTCTGCCTCTCTGAGCTAGCAGGCTTTCACCCAAGCACCTGGCTCCTGAGTCTTTATTGGTAAAATTGAACATTTGGGATTTTTGTTTAAAAACAACAGTGTTGCTGTTGTATGTCTTTTAATGGAGAGATGTGACCAAATGTCTGCACCAGGAGGGCACTGACAGCAGACTGAAGAAAGAGTCTTATCAAAGGCTAGCTTGGTAAATGAGTGAGTGGATGTCTTAGTTACTGTTGTGATATTGCTGTGAGGAGAAACCATAGCCAAGACAACTTATAGGAAAAAAAAATCGAGGACTTGCTTACAGTTTTAGAGGATTAGTTCATGATCTTCATGGCAGAACACAGACAGGCATGGCACTGGAATAGAAGCTAAGAGCTTTAAACCCTGATCCATGGGTAGAAAGCAGAGAAAGCTACAGGGCCTGGCATGGGCTTTTGAAGCATCAAAGCCTACCCCAAGTGACACATTTTCTTTAGTAAGGCCACACCTACTCCAACAAGACCACACCTCCTAATCCTTCTCAAACAATTCTCAAAAAAAAAAAAAGCATTCAAATGGGCCCTTGAGGGCCATTCTTATTCAAACCACAATGAGTGAGAGTTACTTGCCATAATGAGGGTGACTCAAAGGCACTCACATTAAATTACATCTCACAAAAAGTTACATTTTGGAACGCTACATGAGCTGCAGACCATGCTACAGAAGAGAGTCCCATATCCCTGCCCCATTCCCACCCATACAATTGCTCTCTGCATTTGTAAACATTGGGAGGGGCCTTGTGATCTCGTAAGTCTTTGAGCTTTCTGAGCTTTGTAAGTTTCTGAGTCTCCTGGGTCTTGTAAGCTTCCTGAGCCTTATGAATTTCCTGAACTTCCTGAGCCTTATGAGTTTCCTGAGTTATGTAAGCTGCTTTGTCTCTGAGTCTCAGGAACCTCCCTCTAGGAGGGAATGTTTAAATCCTCTGAGAATGTTTCAAATAGGAGAAAATAGTTACACATGATTCACTTAGTTCTCTGCAGGTTTCTGCAGTCACTGCTGTCTCCTGCTTTGTGAAGGCTAAAATCCCTATTATACCTTTGTGGTCCTCCAATGATGGAAAGAAAGGCCGGCTGGCAGTCTGTCCCACTTGTGAAGTCCAGGTGACCCTGGAAGCCAGGTGTGCCTACTGTATTGTACCTTGTGTCTGGTACCCATTGTATTCTCATTGTTTTCTGTAGGTGACCATGGCCTTGCTGGGGAAGCACTGTGACATCCCCACCAACGGCTGTGGGTCTGAGCGCTGGAACTCCACTTTTGCCCACAAGGACGAGCTCATCAACAGCTTGGTGTCCGCCTTAGACTCCATGGTGAGTGTCTGGCCACTGGTGGAAAGAGGTGGGAGACCTGAGAGATTATGCCCATCAAAATCTCTTGTTGCTGGGGCTTGGAGAGAGAGCTCAAGTAGTAAAGTGCTTGCCCTACACCCACAAGGGCCCCCAGCTCAGTGCCGCAGAATCCAGATAAAAAGCAGGCCTGCTGGCGTATACTTGTGACCCAGTGGTTTGGTTTGGTTTTGATTGTCTTTGTTTTTCGAAACAAGTTTTCTCTGTGTCATAGAACTCACTCTGTAGACCAGGCTGGCCTCAAACTCAGAGATCCACTTGCCTCTGCCTCTGCAGGGACTGAAGATGTGCGCCACTGCTGCCTGGTTTGTAATCCCAGTGTTAAGGAGGCCTACCTGGCAAGTTCCAAGCCAGGAGGTGGCCCTGCCTTAAACAAGAACAAACTGAGGAACAACAGCTGCCCTCCACACAAATGCACACTTGTGTATAGATCCCAAGATACAGACCTACATACATGCATACATATGCCTGGAATTGCACAGTCAGGAGGTTGCAGTAGGAAAATCTTGAGTTCGAGACCAGCCTGGGCTACAGAGTAAAACCCTGAAAGGACAAGCTTGAGCTCACTGATAAAGCAAGTGTTTAACACGGTGTAGGCTTTGGGTTCGAATCCCAGCAGCACACATGCCGAAGTGAGCAAAGAGTAAAAGTAGATCTGCCTGGCATCCATTAGCATTTTAGGGTGCTAAGGTGGAAGCTCAGAGAAGGCAACATCTTGCTTGGGGTCACACAGCATGACCAAGTACCGAGTCAGTGGTCTCCTAAACACAGGGACCCCCCTTTCTAGATAGTCCTGAACCACATGTATCCTGGTCCTCTCCAGCCTTTTGGCTGTGGCGGGTGTGACTGATGTGTCCTGGTGGACAGCACCACTGGCCAAATGTGGCTCTTTGCATTTTGTTGTTTTGCGTCACTCTCTCACACTGTGGGCAGTCTTGAAACTCATGGTGGTCCTGCCCTGGCCCTCCCGTTTGGCTAAGACTGGCACAAGAGGTAGGACTGTGGCTCAGAGAAGTTGAGGAACTCGCCCTAGGGTCACACACACAGACTCTTTAAAATGCTAGTTGGCATAAAGGCCAGCATTCATTTATTTTATTACTTTGGTTTCTGTGTAGCTCTGGCTGTCCTGGAACTCACTTTGTTGACCAGGCCGGCCCTGAATTTAGAGATCCACCTGCTTCTGCCTCCTGGGATTAAAGGCGTCCATTACCACACCTGGCTCGAGACCAGCACACATTATTTGTTTGTTTGTTTACATTTTATGTGCCCTGGTGTTTTGCTATGTGTATGACAGTATCAATTCCCCTGGAGCTGGAGTTACAGCGGTGAGCTGCCATGTGGGTGCTGGGAGTTGAACCCAGGTCCTCTGGAAGAGCCTAACTGTGCTCCTAATTGCAGAGCCCAAAGCAGTGTTGAGTGCCAACTGTGTGCCACAGAGTTTACAGACAGGGTTTTGCTTCCGGGGAGCAAAACTTGGGGCCACAAGTCTAAGGCAGATTGGCGTAGCCACCTCGAATTCTGGCTTTGGGTGGGCGGTGTGCATGTTCTGTACATGTACGTGGGGGTGCATGGATGGCATACACACACTCCACCTTGGGTTTCGTTGTTCTTCAGGAGTCGTTCACCTTGTTTTTATTTTATTTCGTTTTATTTTTGCCTTTTTTGTTGGAGACAGGATCTCACTCCATAGTCCAGGCTGGCCTGGAACTCACTGTGTAGCCCAGGCTTGCCCCAAACTGAGGTGGCAGTCCTACCTCAGCCTTGCTGATTACAGACTACAGCTGTGAGCCAGTGTGCCAGCTAAGCGCACAGCCCCAAGTACTTACAAGCTGTCTCCCATCCACCTTCTTAGTAGGCCCAGCCCTCCGTAGCCTCTGAGCTCAGGTGAGGCCAGGCGCACTGAGGGTGGGATGGCTAGAGGTCGCGTGGTTTTAGTTTTGAGACAGAATCTCACACCGTCCTGAACTCATCTAGTAGACTAGGTTGAATGCCAGAAAGCCCTGTAGGTTCTTCTGCCTCAACATCCCCAGTGCTGGGACTCCAGGTGTGTGCCCACCTACCTGGCTTGTGCATGCACGTGTGCACACATGACTCTACCTTACTATGCTGTGCGTAGAGGCCAGAGGTTGACGTTCCATGTCTTCCTCTGTCACTCTTATATACCAGGCAGGCATTGTACTTGAACCCAGACCTTGCCAGCTGGACCAGTTAGCTAGCCCACTTGCCCCGGGATCTCCTGCCTACATACCTCAGCTGACGGATTACGAGGACTGCCACAGTCACGCAGCTTTTCTGTAGGTGCTGTGGATCCGAATGCTGGCCTGTACGCTTCTGCAGCAAATGCTCTACCACAGACAGTCCCCCGGCTTCACTCCCAGCCCTTCTCACACGAGTGCTGGGAATCACACCAGGTCTTGTGCTTGGGAGGCAAGCAGTTTACCCACTGAGCCATCCTGATAGCCCTGCTTACAGAGAGTCTCTGCCTGTAACCAGGATGTTGAAATTCTACTGTCACATTCTCCAGTAGCAGGCAGTTTAGAGAGGGCTGTTACTACCCAGCTCAACATGACCAAGTAGAGCTAGAGGGCTCATCTCTCATCAGTAGCCCGTCTCTGTACCTAGGACAGGCTTGAAATGCTTTATCCCCCCCCCCCCCCCGTCTCAGCCTCCTGAGTGATGGATTGCAGGCACAAATTGCCATGCCGGGCTCCAGGCTGGTCTTGATTTAGCTCACACACACACCCCTCTCCCACAGTGTTCTGCGCTCTCCAAGCTGAACACGGAGGTAGCCTGCGTGGCAGTTCACAATGAGAGCGTCTTCGTGATGGGCACCGAGAAGGGGAGGATGTTCTTGAATGCTCGGAAGGAGCTCCAGTCAGACTTCCTCAGGTTCTGCCGTGAGTACCCCACATTGCCCATGCCCAGGTTCCTGGTCTTTCCAGCAGACAAGGATCCTAGCCCATCCCTGTGTCCCCTGCTTTGTCCAGCCCAAAGAACCCGGTGGGGGGGATGAACTGGATACACATAGGGTTGTTCAAATGGAGCCTGTTAGAACTGTCCAGCAGCTCCTGTCGCTGAGCCCCATAGCTAGCCACATTCACGTGCCCATTTTTATAGGGGCACACCGAGGCCCAGTGCAGTTATCCAATTCTAATTCCACTCAGTTTTTTGATGGTGCTGAGGATGGAACCTGGAACCTCATGCTTATTAAACAAGCACACTGGCACTGATCCACACTCTCAGCTAAAGGCCTACTTTCTTATTGTTTGTTTTAAGCTATATTCTATTTATATGAGCATGCGGATGCTCTGGCATGCACATAGGCGTCGGAAGGCTTGCTATGCTACAGTCAGTTCCTTTCCACCACTTGGAATTGAACTCAGGTCTTCTGGCTTGACAGCAAGCTGCTTTACCTGCTGAGCCACCTTGCTGGCTGCCTGTTTTTGTTTTAAGACAGTTTCTCCTCTAGCCCAGGCTGCCTTGATGCCCTGGTTCCCTTGCCTCCACTTCCTGGGGAGTAGAAGGGGGGAAGGCACTGTCCAGCTTGGGAGAGCAGAGTAGGTAGACTTTCAGGCTCCCAGAGAAGCAGCCCTGTACCTGAGCTATATACCCTCCTAACTCTACATGCAGTTCTGGGTTAGTCTGGGATGGCTAGTCCTGCCAAGAAGACCCAGGCAACCATGAAAACTACTAATAAAATCGTCAACAGCTGAGCCGAGGTGTCCACAGAGACCCCTGGCATCCACATCTACCCCCGGATCTGTCTCCTTGACTTTGAAAGAGCAAGGGTCTGAGAACTGGAGTCCTGGCCTTGAACTATGCACACTGTAGAGGCTATTCTTGCTAGTTGTGGTTTGAACGAGAATGATCCCCCTAGGATCTCAAGCAACTAGTCCCGTCACATCCACAGTCAAGAGCAGAGAGCCTGTTCACTCTCTTCTAGCGTTCTTGTTTCATACAGCCTGGAAGCCTAGAGAGCTGCTGCCCACAGTGGGCTGAACCAGTTACCAGGACAATTCTCTGCTCATAAGCCGGAAGGCCAGCTGATCAGAGCAGTGGTTCTCAACCTGACGCTGTGACCCTTTCTGGTTGTGGTGACCCCCAGCCGTAAAGTTAGTTTCGTTGCCACTTCATAACTAATTTTGCTACTGTTATGAATCATAATGTAAATATCTGTTTTCAGATGGTCTTAGGAGAGATTCCTGTGACAGGGTCTTTCAACCCTCAAAAGGGAGGGTTTGAGGCCCACAGGTCGAGAACCACCACCAATCTAGATAAGTCATTGATGACATCCTTCACAGGTTGTGACACACTGACATTTAAAACTAACCATCACCGTGTCTGCGTTGTTTTCTGTGCTGCCCAGGCAGGAAACTAGGGCTTAGGTGGGTTGAAATAGAGTAGGTTGGGGTGCATATAGAATGGGGTGTGTGGGGTCCGAGTTCCAAGCCAGAGCTGTTGGTCTTCTCTGAGTGATCGTAGACTTAGGTTCCAAGAGGGAAAGGACAACCCTGAGGTCGAATGTGGCTAGATAGAGACCTGCAGCCTTTGTTGCTCCTCAGCAGGGTATTCATTCATTCATTCACTGTACCTCCAATTCTGGGGCCTGACACCAACCTACGGCCCATGTGCTCTTGTCCTACAGGGGGGCCCCTATGGAAGGATCCAGAAGCAGGACACCCTAAAAAGGTGCAACGCTGCGAAGGAGGTGGCCGGAGCATCCCGCGGTCCTCGCTGGAACAGTGCTCGGATGTGTACCTGCTGCAGAAGATGGTAGAGGAAGTGTTTGATGTTCTTTATAGTAAGATCCTTCCTCATTCCATTCCTGGAAAGGGGTGGGTGGGAGACCAGCCTACCCACACCAGCCTTGTCTACTTTAGTCCAGTCCAGCTCTGCCCCACCCACCTTATCTCCACCCCGCCCATCAAGCCAAGCCACACCCTACGCACCTCAGCCCAACCCCACCCTCCCTGGTTAGCCCCGCCTACCCGACTATACTCTATTCTGTTTAGCCCCACCTACCTCAGCCCAACCCCACCCCACCCTTTTTAGCCCCACCCACCTCAGTTGTGTTTAGCTCTACCCAACCCAACCTCACTCCACCCTGTTTAGCTCCACCCACCTCAGCCCTGTTTACCCCACCTACCTCAGACCAGCCTCATTCTACCCACCTCAGTCCAACTCCACTCCATTCTGCCTTGCATTGCCCACTGGTGCCTGACCCAGGCCCTCCTCCTAGCCCAATCCCAGCATATCCAGGTCAGCCCAGCCTTGCCCCGTGAGCTCATCCTGTGCCCCTCCCAGCCTAGCCACACCCACCTTGACCCAGCCTCCTCTCTAGCCCTGCCTGCTCTGCCAGTTTCAGCGAGACCTAACTGATTTAGCTGTGTCCACCTCAGCTCTGCCCCTACCCAGCCCTGCTCAGCTTTATTCATCCACTTCAGCCCAGCTTTCCCTGCCAAATACAACTTGGCCTCACCTGCCTCAGACCATCCCTGCCACACCCAGCCCCACACAACTCAGCCTGCCCCCGTCTGGACGTGCCCTTCCCAGCTCGACCCTGAAGCCTTGCCCACCTCAGCCCAGCACCAACCACGTCAGCACTACCCCCTCCACCCCCAGCGTAGCTCCACCCACCAATGCCCGTTGCTTACCCAGCCACACTCCACACAGCTTAGCTCCATCTACCCACCCTCCATAGCCTGACTGCACCAACCTCAGCCCAGCCCACCTCCACCCAGCCCCACCCAATCATATTCTAATCCAAGCCCACTCGTGTCCATGTCAAGCCAGCCCTGCTCAGTCTAGCCCTGATAGCCTGGGCCCGTCCACCTTCCCCAGCCCCACCCAGGGCAGTCTGCCCCATTCCCTCTGTTTCAGCCCTGCCCTGCTGCTTACCACTGCCCAGCCCTGCTCACTTCTGCCCAGGCCCACACAGCCTGGCCTTTCCCCATCTCACCCAGTAGGGCAGGCCCATGCTTCTGCACTGCGGGTCTCTGGGCAAAACAAGACTCCCAAGACATGGCTTTCCCCGCTCTGGCCCTTTCCCAGCCCTCAGCTCCCAGATGTGAGTGTCCCTATTTCCTGTACAGCCACCTCCTAACCACCTCCCCACCCCCACTCACATGGTCTTCCAATAGACCTCTCCCTTCTGCCTCCTGGTTATTTGGGGCCCATGGCTATCTTCCTCAAAGATAAGCCCGAGGTCAAAATTCGGTCTGCTGTCACTGGCGTGGCGATGGGCCTTCCTGCATCCTCCACCAGCCCTCAGATGTACAGTGGGGTCCATCTACAGACTGGTCCGTTCATTCTATACCGTGTGTGTGTCTGCAGCAGGGAGGGGCACGGAGCTCCTTTCCGAGGGGAGTCACCTCACATTGCCCAACTCCCAGTGGGCCTTGCCAGACCACAGCCAGCACTGAGCCTCACTGTTCACTCTCTGACAGGCGAGGCTTTGGGCAGGGCCACCGTTGTACCTTTGCCCTATGAGAGGCTGCTCAGGGAGCCAGGGCTACTGGCGGTGCAGGGCTTGCCCGAGGGCCTGGCCTTCCGGCGGCCAGCAGAGTATGACCCCAAGGCACTCATGGCCATTTTGGAGCACAGCCACCGAATACGGTTTAAGCTCAGGAGGTGAGTAAGCCCCTGTCCTAGTTTCATTTCCTTTTGCCCGTGTTAAAAATACCCAGACAAAAGCCTGTTAAGGGAGAAAGGGTTTATTTGGCTCCTGATCCCAGGTTACAGTCCATAACTGTAGGGAGGCCAAGTCAACAGGAATTTGAAACAGCTAGTTACATTACTTCCACAGTCAAGAGCCAAAAGCAATGAGCTTGGCACCAATCCTCAGCTTGCTTTCTCTAAGATCCGGAACCTCCTGCCTAGGGAATAATGCCTCCCATGGTGGGCTGCCCTCCCTCCCTTTATTGACATGCCCACAGGCTATTGTAATCTACATCTCTCTTTGAGACTCTCTTCCCGAGGGACTCTAGATAGTGCCAAATTGACAGTTAAGAGTTGTAAGGTGTGGTGGTGCACGCCTTAATCTCCCTCTTGTGAGGAGAAGCAGGTGGATCCAGATTCCAGGCCAGGCAGGGCTATATAGTTAAGACTGTCTCTCAAAAGCAAAAGACAAACCGAACTGTCACATCCCGTTTCCAGCCAAAGGACCGAAGGTTGGAGACACCGTGAGGGACCCACTGGGGGAAGCTTTGGGTGTAATAGGGGAAGCAAGGCTAATGTGCAGTCAGGCTTTGTGAGCTGAGTCAGGAGACCACTGTGGAGTTTCCCATGGGATCGCTGTTACAGCGGCCTTAGGAAAGAGTCACACCAAAGGCTCTGTAGGGGTCAGGGGCAAATGATGATGTGTGGAGTTGAGATTGTACGACAATCTACATGCCTACAGTTCCAGCACTTTGGGGAAGTAGAGGTAAGAGGATCAGGAGTCTAAGATGATCTTCAACTCCATAGTGAGTTGGAAGCTACCTTGGCAACATGAGACCCCCATCTCAAAAGTCTTGAGTTGGCAGAGCCATATGGCCTAGATGTGAGCTTGGGCTGTGAATGGGATTTATAAGAGACTGAGAGGTGTGGTTAAGGTTGGGCCCGGGTAGGTACTGTGGGCCCAGCATGGTGGGCACCTCAGGTTGCAGACAGCTGCCAAATCTTCCCCAGCGATGCAAGAGCAGTGTGTGTGGGGGGACAGGTGGGATGGGGAGGAGCCAGGTGCAGGATGGGATTGGTGTCCTGTAGCGTGGAGGCAGGCTTGGTGCAGACCTGGCTGTGCCAGTGGTCGCCGCCTGGCATTAATCACATTCTGCCCATGCCGCCAGGCCTGACCCTACTCAGCTCTGTTGTATTCTGTGCATTACATGGGCTGTTCGGGGAGAGAGTGACAGACAAGTGTAGGTGTTCAGGGCTGTCCCCGTGTCCTCTCTCACCAGGCCCCCTGAGGATGGTGGGCGGGACTCCAAGCCGCCGGTGGAGATGAACGGCGTCTCCCTGCTGCCCAAGGGTCCCCGAGACTGCAGTCTGCATGGCCAAGCCTCCAAGGCCGTTCCCCAGGACCTGCCCCCCACTGCCACCCCTTCCTCCATGGCCAACTTCCTGTACAGCGCCTCAATGCCTAACCACACCATCCGGGAGCTCAAGCAGGAGGCTCCCACCTGCCCACTGACCCCCAGCGACCTGGGCTTGGGCTGGCCTGTGCCTGAGCCCCAAGCCCCCGGTGCCCAGGACTTCTCCGACTGCTGTGGTAAGGCTGCAGGGGGGACCTCTCTGGGTGGTGGCCTGTGAGGAGGAGGCATTTCGGGGGGGGGGGTAATGTCACCCGATTAAACCTGGGCCTCCACTTGACCTCCAGAACAGACATTGGATGGGATTAAGAGGCAGCTGGGGAGACCCCTGAGGAGGCTGTGGAGGTTATAAATTAATCAGGGATGATGGATGGTTCAGGCAGGACGACCTGAGTTCAGTCTCCCAGATCCATATGGTGGAAGGAGAAATTGAATCCCACAAGTTGTCCTCTGACCTCCACACATATGCCGTGCGTACATGCATGTCTGTGCACGCACCCACAAGAAGTGAATGCAGTTAAAAATGGAATAAAATAATCAGTCCATATGCATTTAATGAGTCCCTACTGTATACCCCACTTGGATTCAAGATTTAGGGGGCCTAAGAGAAGGAACAGCCCAGTATGCCAGGGCAAGTCTTACTTTTACTGAGCCTCAAGTTTCCTCATGTGTAAAATGTGGGTGCTTATGTGAATCCGAGTATCCCTTATCAAAGAAGATGCTTGGGAATCAAGATTCCTAAAGTTGACATTCTAGATTCAGGTGTTGGGGTATACGGCCTAGCTAAAGACATTTGTCACCAAGCCCAGGGACCTCAGCTCAATTCCGGGGACGCCTCCTACAAGTTGTCCTCTGATTTTTAATTAATAAATGTAATTAAAAGAATGAGAAAAAGGAAAGGTGGCATCTCACTCTCATGGCATAGAGAGCTGCAGTTAGGGATCTGGCCTGCCCCCCCCATGTGTGCCTCTCTTTCCCCCTTGTTCAGGACAGAAGCCCTCGGGACCTGCTGGACCTCTCATCCAGAATGTCCACGCCTCCAAGCGAATCCTCTTTTCCATTGTGCATGACAAGTCAGGTAGGCGGTGCCCTTGGTGGTGGCCTTGCCAGAGTGCTTTCTGCAGGGAACACAGGTCCATCAGACATTGGGGAGATACAGGAGGAACAGTTTTGCTCAAGGAGTCAAACCGGGGTGTGACAGGCCTGGGTGTCACAAATGTCCCCAAGCTACAGCCTGAAGCAAGTGTTTGTCACTACAGTTTCTTGCGCGTGTTAGTTTCCTGCTGCTGTAGAGTTACTTTTCCTTGCTGTGATAAAATATCTGAGGAAAAGATATTTTCAGGGAGGGCGGGTTTGTTGTAGCTTGCAGTGTGAGGGTTTACGGCCCACGGGAAGACAGCAGCAAGAAGCTGAGGCAGCTGGGCACATGAGTTCTTTTTATATGATCTGGGAGCTTGGTTTGTTAGCGTGGGGGCTTCCCACCACTGTGAACCAAGTCTAGAGACTCCCTCAGAGACACACCCATGGTTAGTTTCCATCTGATTCTGAGTCATGTCAAATTGACAAGTAAGGCTGATGCTTACAGCAGGTGAGGACATCACTAGTCGTTTTTGGTGTCTTTCATGTCTCTCACAAACGTCTAGGCGAGGTGCCAGCTGGCAGCAGTCTAATCTAAAGGCTTGACTAAAGCTGGAGATCCTGCTCACCTGGTCACCCTTTCAGCCACGGGCAGGAGACCAGTTCTAAACCACCTGGGCTGGTTTATCTCAAGTCAGCTGAAAAGGCTCCCAAAGTGGTGGCTGGTGAACCCAAAATTACTGATCCAAGACAGAGAAAGGAGGAAGCCTGGTTTTCTGTTTATTCATTTATTATGTATACAGTGTTCTGCCTGCATGTATGCCTGCATGGCAGAAGAGGGCACCAGATCTCATTATAGGTGAGCCACCACATGGTTGCTGGGAGTTGAACACAGGACCTCTGGAAGAGCAGCCAGTGCTCTTAACCTCTGCGCCATCTCTCCAGCCCCAGAAGCCTGTTTTGTTCTGTTTTGTTCTCATGACTTCACCTCAGAAATTACTGTCATTTCTGTCTCAGTCTATCCATGAGAAGTCCAGAATATTCCAGCCAGTACTCAGTGGGGGGAAAGTTACATTCCTCCTTGTGAGAGAAGAAATATCCAAAAAGCTAGGTGTGTGCCTTTAGTGCAGGAAGCAGAGGCAGGAGGATCTCTGAATTCAGGCCAGTCTGGTCTACGCAGGCCAGCCAGAGCTACATAGTGAGACGCTGTGTATGGTTAGTTCCCAGCACTTGGGAGCTGAGGCAGGAAGCTCTCCTTTGAGGCCCTGTCTTTAAAGAATAGGCCAGAGAAAGGAAAAGAAAAATATGTGTGTGGAGGGGGGGTTGGGAATGTAGTTGCCCAGTCATGTATTGTTTAGGGTCCCCCAGTAAGGGGCTGGGGAGGTGTACCCACACTAGAGGGCCTGCCTCTCTAGACATTCTCTATGAGGGGCTGGGGGTACAGCTCCACAGTAGGCCACCTGGCCAGCACATGCAGGTCTAGGTCCCAGCACTAGCACTGCCTAGTTTGCCAGGCACGGTGACACACACCTGTCATCCCAGCACTCAAGAGGCTAAAGGCAGGAGGATTTGAAGTTCCAATCTAGCCTGGTCTACATAGTAAGACCCTCCTTTCTCTAGAGATGTGGCTTTCCCAGGCATTTGCCTGCCTGAGGTAGGGTAGTCTGGGGAGCAATGGGTCAGAGCCCACACAGCTCTTTGGAAGATGCAGAAATGGAGCCAGTGAGAGAGCAGAGCGTCCACTGAGCAGCCCAGGTTGCTTGGTGTGACACTGGATAGACAGGCCGGTGCTTTAGAGGGAGGAGAGCAGCGGGCGCTTGGGGCGCTGACCAGAAGCAGCCCCACCTTGGGGTGAGCCCTCACTGGGCCCTCTGTTTTGATAGAGAAGTGGGACGCCTTCATCAAGGAGATGGAGGACATCAACACCCTGCGGGAGTGCGTGCAGATCCTGTTTAACAGCAGATACGGTGAGTGGGCGGCGCCGGGTGAGCGGCTCGTTATGTGTGCCGGCGCTGTGTTCCCCCAACACAACAGCATGAGCCATATGCTGGCGCCCGCGCAACAGCGGCAGTGTGGCTGTGCCGGCGTGGGCTCGCCCCCGCCTGGGAGAGGGTGGTTGTGTCAATATTTCCCTTGCAGATTCTCTGTGGGGGTGGTATGATGGCAGAGCCCAGACCTTGAGGGAAGATCCCTAGACCTTGGGGAGACGGGTAGGGGTGACATTGCTCTGCTTGCTGGCACTGCTTCCACAGCCCGGTGTTGCTATTTTTCTTGTGTGTGCACGTATGAGTGTGTGTGGAGTTGTTCCTACGTGTGCAGGTGTGTGTGTATGTGTGTCCAGGGCCGAAGACAAACCTAGGTTATCAGTTTTTTAGGCATCATCTATCTTTCTGTGATGCCTTGTTGCTGAGGTAATCTCGTGTAGCCCAGGCCAGCACTGAAACTGCCGTGTAGATGAGGGTGACCTTGAACTTCTGGTCCCCTGCCTCTTCTTCCTGAGTGCCAGGATTTCAAGTGTGAACCGCCACACACAGACAGAATCCAGGGTTACAATAAAAGTTCTACGCCCGCTGGAGAGGTTCGAAGTAACGAGGCCCTGTTTAAAAAAAAAAAGGTGTGTGTGTGTGTAAATGCCACAGGGCAAGGGTAGAGGCCAGAAGATAGCTTATAGGAGTTCTTTCCTTCCACTATCTGGGTTCCAGATATCAAGCTTGGATCGTCGCTTTAGCCCCTGAACCACAGTCTTATGTTCCTATTGCCATGATAAAACACAGTGACCAAAATTGACTTGGGGAGGAAAGGTTAATTTCAGCCTATAACTCTCCCATGGCTCTACCTCACTGAAGGAAGACCGGCTCCTGGAGGCAGGGCCTAAGGCACAAGCCGTGGAGGAGCACTGCTTACTGGCTTGCTCTGGTGGCTTGCCAGCCTGCTTGCTTGTGGTACCCAGAACTACCAACCCAGGCGTGACACTGCCCACCATGAGGTGCGCCTTCCCACATCAGTCAAGAAAACGCAGCACAGGCTTGTCCACAGGAGAGTTTAGTGGGGACATTTTCTTAACTGGGGTCCCTTTTCCCAGATGGCTCTAGCTTGTGTTGTGTGACAAAAGTAGCCAACATGGCTATCTTTAGTCCCCATTTGTCTCCATGTCTCCGGTGTTGGAGTTACAAGTTCAAGTTACCATGCTGGCTTGTTTTGTTTTGTTTTTAGTTTTTTGAGACAGGGTTTCGCTGTGTAGTCCTGGCTGTTCTGGAGCTCAGGCTGGCCTCAAATTCAGAGTGCTGGGATTAAAGGCGTGCTCCACCACACTGCAGGTCTCTCCTAGCCTCATTGGTTCTGAGCATTAGTATTGGATCTGTGTGTTTGGAAGACAGGCACTTTACCAACTGAGCTAAGACTTTAATTTTATACGTGTGTGTGTGTGTGTGTGTGTGTGTGTGTGTGTGTGTGTGTTGTTTGTGGTCGTGTCCAGGACGTGCATGTGCAGGTCATACAGCTTTCCGGATATGATTCTCTCCATCCATCCTTTACATACTGTGGGGTGAGCTCGGGTTGTCGGACTTGGTGCTCAGTGCCTCTACCTGGTGAGCCATTCTTCACCAGCACTTGTCTTTTTTGTGGTTTAGTTGTTCTGGGTGTGTGAGTGTTTCACATTTATTTTTCATGTGTGTGGTGAGTCTGGAGTGTGAGGACAGACTTCAGTTGATTCTCTCCTTCTACCATATGGATTCCAAGAAGCTAATTCACATTGTTGGGCTTCTCAGTAAAGCACCTTCTCTTACCAAACCATCTGTCCTTCCCACATTTGGAATTTTGGAAACAGGCTCTTACTCCAAAACGTAGGCTAGCCATCAAGTCACTACTGAGACCAAACTGCCTCAGTCCACCAATAATGTGTTTTATTATATGCGTGATATATATTAATTGTATGCATGACAAATTTACCCTGCTTCCTTCTTTCCTTTTATTGTCCTTATTTATTTATCTGTTTATTTATTTGTTTATTTATGTATTTAAAGGCAGGGTCTTAATTTCACCTAGGCTGCCTTTAAACTCCCAGTGTAGCCAAGGATGACTTTGAACTTCTGAACCTCTTGCCTCTACCTTCCATTACAGGTGTGCACCACCATGCATGGTTTCCTCAGTGCTGGAGGTGGGACACTCACCCCTTTTTTGTTTGGTTGGTTGTTTGTTTGGTTGGTTGGTTGGTTCTTGGTTTTTGAGACAGGGTTTCTTTATGTAGCCCTAGCTGTCGTGGAGCTGGAGCTATAGACCAAGCTGGCCTTGACTTCACAGAGCTCTGCCTTTGTCTGCGGGATTAAAGGCGAGCTGCCACCACCCAGCTGTTTGCTTGTTTTCTCAGACAGGGTTTTGCTCTACCGGCCAGGCTGGCTTTGCCTTCATAGCAATCCTCCTGCCTCTTTCTCCCCAGTGCTAGGATTCTCGCCTCTATACCACCGTCTAGGCTTTCCGCTCCGTTTGCCTGCTTTATGTCCTCTGATTGACAGGTCTTGTCAACTTTGGGGAAGTAAACTCCGGAGGAGAAGACCCAAAAGCTGAGTTTTGTAAAATATTTAGGAGTTTGTCTCCAGCACAGAGCACCTCAGTAAGGCCTGAGGCACAATGTGAGAGGCTTGAGGTCATCATTACCGGGGGATGACTTTATGTCATGGCCATCATGGCAACATGGCCATCAGTGCCTGAAGGACACGTGGACTAGGTGCATGCAGCAGTGTGTACTTGCATGCAGGTGCATACAGCAGGCGCACAAAGGGGTCCCTGCAGGTGTCAGACAGGGAAGCAAAACTCATGAAGAGATGAGAATAAAACCCCAGTGCAGATTAACTTTGTCAACCTGGATCAGACTTCCGGAGTCTGATGCCAGGCGGTTCACTGTCAGCATATTTAAAACACAGTACAATTTGGGGAGAGGTTTCCAGGCACCAAAGAGTCCAATTCCAGGTGCACAGTAAAGCTTACGGTGTGGCTACATAGAAACTTCTGTGTGACCACAAGGGTGGGTTCTATGGCTGAAAGGCCTAGAGTCTAGTGTGGTCTCTGACCTATAGGAGGTCAGCAGGCCACAGAGTCCATGTGACATCTCCCCAAGGATGGGTAATGCTTAGTTAGGGAAGGGAGAGGTCCGCCTCCGTAGATAGCAGAGAGGTCACAGGTCATTAACCATCTACCCCCAGCCTTCTGGGTGGGAAGATGGGTATTTCCTCCACTGAGAAAAAGGTCCCTGTGAGCTTAACATTCCTGCTTTCCCTAGTGATCTGTGGGTGCAAGGACTTCTGTGCCCCCAATAGATACATACAGTATTGTGTACTTGTGTGCAAGTTCAGATAGCTTTGGGCAATTGTGTGCGAGATCATATGGCTGTGGACCCTGGTGTGCAAATGCACACAGTTGTGAGACCTTGAATGTGACCGTATACAACAGTTGGCATTAGTGTCCAGGAGTGCATGATGAGGAAGCAAAAAAAAGAAGGCTTAGAGGAGGCCAAAGCTAGAGAGACAGGAGGCTTCCTGAGATGATGTCCTTGCTGGGTGGGCTGGGGCCTGGTAGCCCAGGCTCGTGTGTAGGGTCCTGGTGGCCTAATTGGCTGTCAGCACAGGAGTGTCTTCGTGTAATCAGGTGAACCCCCTGGCCTGTATGGAGTGGGAACCGAGAAACTCTGGGTATGTTCAAGAGAATGAGGCCTAGGTGAGAGCCAGTTCCAAGCCCTGCTGTCCTTCTGTACCATATATGCTTATGTTAGGCCTGTGACAGGGTATCATGCATATAGGGACAATAAAAAAAAAAAAGATAGAGACCACGCATTATAGTGCACGCTTGTAATGCCCTTATTCTCCAGTCTGAGACAAAAAAGATTAAGGCTATGCGGCCTGCCTGGGCTGTAAAGAGAGGCCCTGTCAGAAACCTAAAGAGGTTGGGAATATGGCTCAGTTGATAGAATGCTTGCCAACCATGCGTGAAGCCCTGTCCTCAGCACCTCATAAACCAGGCCTGGTGGGGCACACCTGTAATCCCAGCTCTTTGGAAATGGGGGCAGGAAGATCATGGATGCAAAGAGAACTTGTCAGTGGTTGGGGGTACTGGGGGGAGAGTCCCTTGAGGCTGATCTTGCATGGTCCTGAGTTCTCATGAACTCCAAAAAGCAATTGCCCAAACACTGAAGGCAGGGCAGGTGGCTCCCAGACAGGAGGTGGGCGGGCATGGGGAAGAAATGATTTGACAGCTGCTTAGATTGCCAGGATCTAATTTGACAAGGAGCTAAGTGTGACTTCACAGGGTAGAGCTGGCTGCCAGCGCTGCCAACACACAGGCCCGACGCATCAACAGGAAAGCAGTGCTGCTCCTGAAGCAGCCCGGACTATTCTGCCCTGACATGGCCGGGAGTGGCTGGAAGGCAGCTCTGGGCCACAAGAACACAACCCTGAGGAGAACAGGGAAAACCCCAAGCGAGGACTAGCTTGCCCAAAGAAAGTAAGCAATATTTGGAGCCTGGTGTGGTACACCAGGTGTGGAAGCCCAACTCTTGGGAGGCTGAGGCAGGAGGATTTGCTATGAATTTGGTGTCATTCTGGTGAATATAACAAGACCCTGACTCAAGTAGATACAGACGGAGCTGCGAGACGGCTCAGCTGGTAAAGGCGCTTGCAGCCAAGCCTTATGCCCTAAGTTCGATCCCTGAGAAACCCCATGATAGAAGGAGAGAACTGACTCCTGCAAGTTGTCCTCTGACCTCCACACTCAGACTGTGGCCTTAACAATGCCTCCCAATACATAGGCAGTAAAGTTTTTAAGTGTTTTTAAAAACACTCTGGGCTGGGCACGGTCGCACACACCTATAACCCCAGCACTCAGGAGGCAGAGGCAGGTGAATCTCTGAGTTCAAGCCAGCGTGGTCTATAGGGTAAGCTCCAGGACAGCCAGGGCTACACAGAGAAACCCTGTCTTAAAAGACAAAAATAAAAAAATAAATAAAGACTCTGGCCAGGGGGTGCCGCTCTTAAATGCCAGCATTTGGGAAGCAGAACACAGAGATCTCTTGGGTTTGAGCCCAGTCTGATCTACACAGCAAGTTCTGAGTCAGCCAGGGCTATACAGTGAGACTCTGTCCCAGAAAGCAAGAAAAGGGAGAAAGGTTCCCCAGTTGTTTCTCTCGTTGCACAGCCAGTGCAGCATCAGAGAGGGAATCACTGTGAGCTGGGTCTGGCCCAGCGTCCTGCGACTTGTTTCTTGTACTCATCTTTGTTCTTGCCCTTTCAGCGGAAGCCCTGGGCCTGGACCACATGGTTCCTGTCCCTTATAGGAAGATTGCCTGTGACCCTGAGGCTGTGGAAATTGTGGGCATCCCGGACAAGATCCCCTTTAAGCGGCCCTGTACTTATGGGGTGCCCAAGCTGAAACGGATTCTGGAGGAGCGACACAGCATTCACTTCATAATCAAGAGGTGTGGATTGGCTTGCTTCTGTGAAAGACAGCTGCCTAGAATCCCCCAGTGAGGGGCTGGGGTGTGGCTCAGAGGTAGAGCACCTGCCTAACGTGTAAGGCACTGGATTTTCCATCATCAGAACCACAGAAGCAAAAAGAGGAGCAGATGATTCTGGAATTCAGGACTGTGCTTTGGGCCCCTAGTCCATGCAGTGAGCACTCCTGCCCAGACATCGTCTGGCTTTTTCCTCTACCTCCACATCTGCAAAAATGATGGGAGTCCCCTTGTGGTCTGACTGTACCAACCCCCCACACTATACCTCATAAATAATGGTCCTCTTATTAACTCTGCAGCTGCTGGGACAGTGGGTGGGGCTGAGCGGGGGTTTGGGGGAAGAGGGCCTCCAGACAGGAAGCTAGTTCCCAGCAGCATGGCTCTCGGTCTGTGTCACACCTTGTGGTGTCCAGATGCATGTGAGCTTCCAGAGCCCCAGGAACAGCAGGGAACCCCAGTCTCTCCTTGGAGGAACAGGAAGTCACGTTCAGCTTCAGGCCTTGAGCCCCAACTCAGTCTACTCTTACTGGCTTTTTTCGTTTCTTTTATTTTATTTTTATTTATTTTTGTTTGGTTTTGATTTTGGTTTTTTATTTGAGGCAAGGACTCACTATGTACCTCTAGCTGTCCTGGAACTTAATAGGTAGACCAGGCTGGCCTCTAATATTCAGAGATCCCCCTGCCTTAACCTCCCGAGGGCTGGGATTATAGGGGTGCGCCACCAGGCCCAGCTTGCTGTTTGTTTTGTTTTGTTTTGTTTTTTTCAAATAATTTATTCAATTTTATTTTATGTGCATTAGTATGAAGGTGTCAGGTCCCTTGGAATTGGCACTACAGACAGGTTCTGTGCACTGTGAGCTCACTGTGTAGCCGAGGATGACCTTGGATTCTGACTCCTTTTCCTCCATCGTCTAAGTGCTGGGCTTCCAGGTCTGCACTGCCATGCTCTGCACTCTCAATAGATTTCTAAGTTACTGATCATCTAAAATAGGTTTTGTGACATTTCCACACTTTCTTATCAGGCATTTGACCGTCGTCAGCCCTCAGTTACATACTCATAGTCCTGTCCTAGTTCATCCTTTTGCTGTGATAACTAACAGCAATGACCAAAAGCAGCTTTGGGGAGGAAAAGTGTTTATTTCCGCTTCCAGGCCACAGTCCACAACTGAGGAAGGCCAGGGCAGGAACTCAGCAGAAACCACAGAGGAATGCTGCTCACTGACTCACTCTCTGGCTGGCCCCTGCTCATGCTTACCTTTTTGAGCCCAGTGATGATGCTCAGCAGCCTGGGCCCTCCCGTGTCAATTTACACCATTCATCAGAGACAGGCCCACAAGCCAAGCTGATGTGGGCAGCTCCTCAGCTGATACTAGTTTGTGTCATGTGGATGACTGCAAGCTAACCAGCATGCACGCACATGTGTGCACATACACACACATGCACACACCCACCTCCAACCCCTGCACTGCTTTCTCTTTGGGAACTATTTCTCTTCTATGTTCATGGCAATAATTGTTGTTAAGCCAGGTGGTGGTGGTGCATGCCTTTAATCCCAGCACTTGGGAGGCAGAGGCAGACGGCTCTGAGTTTGAGGCCAGCCTGGTCTACATAGTGAGTTCCAGGACTTCCAGGGACACACAGAGAAACCCTGTCTCAAAAAACAAAACATAACAAAAAACAGAAATAGTAATAATAATAAACTGTGGTTAGTCTTTTTGAGACAAGGTCTCAATACATAGCCGGTGGCCTTGACCTCAAGAGCCTCCCTTCTTGGCCTCTGAAGCCCTGGGATTACAGGGGAGTGTCTCCATGCCTGTCATTCCTAGCCTGGACTTTGGATGCTTTGTCTGCATACCTTGGTCCTTAAGCCATTCCTGGGCCTCTTTGCCTGCGGTCCATCCATCTAGGATGTGACCCTGCCACAGGGCTCAAGTCCTCTGTAGATCCATAAGGTGGAGGTTTGTGTGGCTGGACCTTGCTTCTAGCCATCTACATGACACCCTAGTTTCTGGCCCTGCTTGGGCTCTTACCTTCTGAGAACACCCCTGAAGGAGCCCTCAGGTCAGCATCCGTGGCTGTGACCCGTCCAGTTGCTCCGAGTTGTTTTCTGTTGAGCCTGACCTTTGGATACACGTGTATCAGTGGCTTAATGGCAGGTCTCTGGGTGATGGCTCAGTGCTTGCCTGGCATCCAAAAAGCCCTGCAAAAATCCAGGCATTGCGTTACAAGTCCTGTAATTCCAGCCCGTGAGAGATGGAAGCAAAAGGATCAGGAAGTCAAGGTCATCCTTGGTTACATAGGGAATTTGAGGTCAGCCTGGGCTACATGAGATCCTGTCTCAAACAAAACAACAACAAAAACACTTACACGTGTCTTTCATGGCTGGAGCAGCATTGGGACAGGAGCTTGAATTGTTCCACCGCAGCGGCAAAGGAGGGAGGCTTGGGAGCTGGTTCATCATCATAGAGAGCCATTCCATCCCTGGCGAAGCAGAAACACATTCTGAAATCCATTCTGAGATCTCAGATTTGCTCTGTATTGGTTACTTTTCATTATTGCTATAACGACACTCCTCTCCCCCGGCTAAATGTAGCTAAGGGAGGACAGGTTAACTCGGGCTCATAGTTTGAGGGTGTACAGTCCATCATGGGGGGAGGTTGGTAGCAAGAGTGTGAGGCAGCCGGTCACAGTGGATCCTCAGGACGTGAGCAGATGAATGGTGACTCTCCACTGCCTTTCTATTTGGTCCATGACCCAAGCCCATGGGATGGTGCCACCCACACTTAGAGTCTCCCTTCTCAGTTAACCAGAGGTTTGTTTCCATGGCAATTCTGAGTTTCCCAGCACTTGCCCACATGGGTGGCTGGCCCTGTGCCCTAGTCCGTATCTCTAAGAACCACACTGGTGGGATCCGTGGTCATTTCTGAAGGGACCAACCTTCACCTTTCTCATGTTCTCTTTTCTCTCTTCCCAGGATGTTTGATGATCGTATTTTCACAGGTGAGTAGGTACCGTTAGTCTCTGTTGGAGTTGAGACTTCAGAGCTTATCCTGTTGTCTTGAGTCCTCTTCGGCATCTTGGGGTTATAGGTGGCCGCTGGGCTCCCAGCAGCTCACAGGCTGGATGCTCTAGAGTTTAGTCTCCTTGGAGAAAACAGTGATACCATTTGCTAAACATACAGCAAGGTTTTCTTTGGAACTACCTTGGTTTTTATTTCTGTGTGTGTGTTGGTGTGTTTGTGTGTGCACGTGTATGCCTGTGTGTGTGTGTAAATATCCATGTGGAGGCCAGAGGTCAACACTGTTGTCTCCCACAGTCTCTCTCCCTTACTCTTCCGAGCGACACCTTGCCCATTGACCCTGACATTGCTCCCCAGTCTGGCTTATTTTCCTATGTGTGCTGGGGCTCCAAATTCAGGTTTTCCTCCCTGTATGACAAGCCCTTCCCCTATAGCTCAGTCTTCCCGGTGCCTTTGCTGCCTTGTTTATTTATTTTTAATCTTCTTTTGTTTAACCACCCCCTCCCATGATTTCTTATTCAGGGCCTCACCATATAGTCCAGCCTGGCCTCAAACTCTTATGTAACCCAGGCTAGCCTCAAAGTCAAGGTCTTTCTGCCTCTGTCTGTTGAGTGCTGAGATTGCAGGTTTATGCTACCAGCCCATTTTCATTTTTGGCCACTCTGCAGGCATGGGGATGACCCCACCCCCATAGATGAAGCAACTGAAGTGCTGGACAAGTGGGGCCTTGGCATTTCCCTTAGGCCCTAAAGCCTCCCGTGACAGTTGGATACCAACTAAAGGGAGGGAAGGTGTCAATTGTGTCTCAGCCACCAAAAGCCACACAGATCCTTGAGGGGTGACATACCTGAGCCCCATTAACAGCTTGGCTACCACCAGCTTCCTAGCTGTGGGCAGTGTCTGTTGGCCACAGTTTTCCCATCTGTGACATGGGGATGATAAGAGGAGTTAGGTGGCCAGGCAGTGGTGGCTCACGCCTTTAATCCCAGAGGCAGGCAGATCACTGAATTCGAAGCCAGCCTGATCTACAGAGTGAGTTCCAAAACCTCTAGGGCTACACTGGGAATCCCTGTCTTGAAAAACTAAAAGAGACGTTAGTTGCCTTGTAGTTTCTGGTTTTATTAAATGAGAAAATGATCTTGTGGGACAAATGGTGGGGTGGTCTTTTTTTCTGGGGCTCTTATATCATCGTGTCCTGGTAGAGGGTGGAGAACACTGTTCAGAATGAGGGCAGGGTGTGGACAGATGAATTCCTGGCTGTTTCAGACAACCCCCAAAAGAAGAGATCAAAAGCAGTCCCTACCCTTCCAAGAATGCCCTGAGGAATGTCTCAGAGAAGATGCTTCCCAGGTATCTCCATCAACAGGAGAGGCCGTCTTTGAGGGCTCACAAGATAGGGTCTTACTTTGTAGCCCAAGCCAGCTTCGAACTCACAACAGTCACCTGACCTCAGCCTCTTAAATGTTGGGATTGCAGGATATGTTACCACATTTGGCTGAAGAGCCATCTTCTTTTGTTGTTGTTGTTGTTGTTTTGTTTTGTGTTTGGAGACAAGGTTTCTCTGTGTAGCCTTGGCTGCCTAAACTCACTTTGTAGACCAGGCTGGCCTTGAACTCACAGAGATACGCCTGCCTCTGCCTCCCTGAGTGCTGGGATCACAGGTGTGCTCCACTTGCCTGGCTCTGTAGAGCCATGTTCTCAAGCACAACTCTTCCCACAGGGAACAAGTTTACCAAAGACCCCATGAAGATGGAGCCAGGCAGCCCAACAGAAGACACTCCCACAGAGGTCTGTAGGGACACCATGCTGGACCTGGCTGGGACTGCCTGGTAAGGTCCCTGTGCTCTGTGTTAGGCCTGTGTTCTCCACAGTATAGGAAGTGATGAGGCCTGACTAGTTCCCAGCACTCCATTTTGGCATATGATTTCCACATCCAAGGACTCCGAATATACACCTTCCGGGCCACTGAGAGACAAATTGGGGCAAGAGAACAAGGATTAGGTATTTCAGGTGTCTGTTATCCAGGGACTTTAGTTGGTTGTCCACACTGTTTGTTCCTGTGTACATAACCCATAGCCTGCTCACCAGGCCTCTTCCCCAACTGAGGTTGTGAACTAAGGGGGATAAGATCTGGCCATTTGAGCTGCAGGTGTGGTAGAGTACCTGCCTAGTGTGCACAAAACCGTGGATTCCATCTTCCTTGTTTTGTTTTTTAAGATATATATATCCTGTCTTAATGCAAGCAGGAATCAGATCCCATTACAGATGGTTGTGAGCCACCATATGGTTGCTGGGAATTGAATTCAGGACCTCTGGAAGACCAGCCAGTGCTTTTAGCTGCTGAGCCATCTCTCCAGCCCCTCCCCCCCATTTTTTGTTAAATGAGAACAGTCATATATGTCTAATGCTCATGTCCCAGGTCTTGTTCACAGAAATCCTGCAGTCCCTAATCCCCCACCATGTTCCATCCAGCTACTTTGCTAAGCCTATAGAGTCCAAAACTGGCCAGGCCAGGTCATGAGCTGTAGAACACTTGCTGACCAAGAAGATGGAGATGAGAGAGAGTCATGACCCCAGGGCCCGGGGAAGCTGGTCCCTGAGGCAGGCACCTGCTCTGAAAGCACGGGGTCCAAGATGCGTGGTGTTTCATTTATTTTTGTGTTGTGTTTTTGAGACAGGTTCTCACTACATAGTTCTGGCTGTCCTGGAACTTACTTTATAGAACAGGCTGATCCCTGGATCACGGACAGAGATCCGCCTGCTTCTGTCTCCCAAGTGCTGGGGTTAAAGGCATGAGCCGCCATGCCTGGGTTCAGATTGTTTATGTTAATTGCCTTGCTTAGTGCATCTCTGTGCACCACATGTGTGCAGATGGTTTGTATGGACACCAAAAGAGAGCGTGGCTACACCGGAAGTCGAGCTACGGATGGTCGTGAGCCCCCGTGTAGGTCCTGGGAACTGCTCTTGGTTGCTCTGCAGGGACAGCAAGCAAGCCCTTGCAACTCCTGAGCCCGCTCTCTGCCCCGTAGCTTGTGTCCTGAGATAGACTCTTACAGTGTCTTGAACTCCCAGCAACCCTCCTGTATGTGTCTTGCAAATGCAGAAGTCACAAACAGGCTCTGCCACACTCAGATTGAGTGCTCTTTTTGAAGTATGGGGGTTGGAGCTGAACAGATCAGCTCAGGCCAAGGTCAACACCGGGTCATTTCCCCACCTTCCTTTCTCAGGTCAGACAAGAGCAGCGTCTCTGAAGACTGTGGGCCAGGTGAGAAGGAGCATGTCTCCCTGTATGTATTCTGTGGGGACCGAACCAGGAAGAGCCCTGCCCAGGCTGTGAACCCATAATACCCAGGGATAGTTCTGTGCCGTGGCCTCCACGCCATCCCTCAAGCCACACACTACAAGCAGCAGAGCATGCTGGGAACTCTCTGGGGAGGGGCGCAGACTAGACACTGAGGCCTGGCAGCAGGCCCTCTTCACTGCTGAGCCAGCTTTCCAGCCCTGTGGATAAGCAACTCCGTCTTCATTCTATGTAAAATTAGAGGTGCCAGGGTTAGCCTGAGCTTGTCCAAGGGCTCATCTGGCCCTTCCTGGTCTGTCCAGGAGCCAAGGTCCAAAATGAGTTTTGCTAATTGTTCACTGTCAGTTCACAGACAAGAGAATGTTCTGGACAGATGTGCTTTGTACGACATGCTCATGCCCCTGCCTGACTGGATTCCTCTCGTTCCCTTCACAGGAACCTCAGGAGAGCTAGGAATGTTGAGGCCCATCAAAATCGAGCCAGAGGAGCTGGATATTATTCAGGTTACTGTTTCGGGTAAGAGTCAGGCATTGAAGGACCGTTGGCACCCCTGTTTCTGACTGCACATTTTGTGCTGCTTGCAGCCTGCTACATCAGGCCATTGTATCCAGGTTGATTTTTTCCCCCAATGTTTTATATGTAGCTTGAGGTCTTGCATGTGCTAAGCAATTTCTCTGCCTCTGAGCCACTTCCTCAGCCCCTAACTAGGGGAATCTAGGCAAGGGCTCTTCCACGGAGCCACACCCCAGCCCCTAACTGGGGAATTCTAGGCAGGTGCTCTGCCACTGAGTCACAGCACCTCCCCCTTTTTCCCCCTTTTCAGTTTTTGTTTTGAGACGAGGTCTCACTGAGTTGACCAAACCAGCCCTGAACCTACTCTGAAGCCCTCAGTCATGCTGTTTTACCTTCCAACGCAGCTGTACCACCCCTGACCACATGGATTTCTTTTAGATTCTTGGTGTAGTTTTCAACAAAATACCAGTTGTTCAATGAGTCGGGAGCCAGATTCTGAGTCGAAAGCCTGCTAACTCAAAGAGCAGAGAAGCACCCAGCTGACCCTCCTCCACTGACATCCCAAAAAGAAATTCTCCTTTCCCACACCATTTTAAAACACCACACAAACTGAATGTTCCTCCCTTCTACTTCCTGTACGTCTTTCTATCCATCCTCCTGACTTCCTCTTATTCTTTATGGGTTTTTTTTCCTATATTCACTCCTTGTCAACTGGTTACTTGCTCCGTCTCTTGACCTGTGGTTGACTTTATTTAATCCTGTTCAAGCAGAAAGCTCATGGATTAAAGGTGTGTGCTAGGTTTGAGCCACACCATAACTAGAAACAGGTTTTCCCAGTAAACAACACAATCTTGGGATTCACGGAATGATCAGATATCCTGCAACATGCTCTGTAGACCTGCTTGGTCCATCTCAGGGACCATGAGGGGTGGAATATGAAAAAGATGCCCTCCTCATTCAGAGTTTGCTTTCAGATCCTTCACCAACCTCTGAAGAGATGACTGACTCATTGCCTGGCCATCTGCCTTCAGAGGATTCTGGTTATGGGATGGAAATGCCGGCTGGTAAGAGGTGGGCTGGGGCTGGCCATTCTGGGGACCTACCACCTTGGGGAGCCATAGGGTGGGACAGATGGGTCAGGAAGTCTTTGCTTTTGCTGGAGAAGACTCAACACTCAAGGGGCTATATGTGGGACCATGCATGTCTGCAACTTGGGGTGTGTCTTTGGGTTTTGAAATATTTGCACTTGATTAGATGCTTTGATGAGCTGAGCAGTGGTGGTGTACCCCTTTAATACCAGCACTCAGGAGGCAGGGGCAAGTTCAAGGCTAACCTAGTTTATAGAGTGAGTTCCAGGATAGCCAATACTACACTAAAAAACCCATCTCACAAATAAAACAACAAAAGTAAGAGTTGCTGTTGGTCCCTCACTCATCTTCATGTCAGTTCTTTTGCTGGAGGTTGAAGCCCGTTAGCAGACAGCTAATCATAGCCTGTTCGAGGGACTGGGGTCTATGCCCAGCACTGTAGGGAGGAACAGAATCAACACATGAAATTAACTCCCCAAACAAGCCAGTGTTAATCCCAGCACTTGGGGCGACAGAGAGAGTCAGGAGGATCAGAAGTTCAAGATTATCCTTGGCTGCATGGCAAGGTCACCCTAGGCTACGTGAGACCCTAATTCCAAATACCAAAAATGCGGCTAGAGAGTTGGCATGGCAGGTAAAAGGCACTTGCCATGCGAGCTGGATATCCTTGTTTGTTTGTTTGTTTGTTTGGAGACAGGGTTTCTCTGTGTAGCCTGGGCTGTCCTGCACTCCTTTTGTAGAGCAGGCTGGCCTTGAACAAAGATCTGCCTGCTTCCCATGGTGTAACGAGAAAATGAATATCCAAAAATTAAATTGTTCTGTGACTTCCATGTGTCAGCTGTGGCATGCATATGCCCTACACACACACACAAATGCGCACACGTACGCACACATACACACACAAATAAATAAGTTCAATTAATTCTTTTTTCAGATGTGTTGGGAATGAGGCACAGTTGGTCGGTTGTTTCCCTGAGGACTTCTGAGCCCTGGGTTCCATCCCCAGCACCATAGAAACTGGTGGTGGTACCACACATCCACAATTCCAGCACCTAGGAAACAGAGAGAGGAGGATTAGTACAAGCGTCTTTGGTCATAGTTCAAGACCAGCCAGAGATATATAAAACCCTATCTCAAAATGATAAGAGCAGAAGAGTTGGCCTAGCAGTTAAAAGTACTTGCTGTGCCAAACAGTGGTGGTATGCACCTTTAATCCCAGCACTTGGGTGGCAGAGGCAGACAGATCTTTGTGAGTTCGAGGTCAGCCTGGTCTACACAGCAAGTACCAGGACAGCCAGACTACATAGGGAAACCCTGTCTCGAAAAACAGAACAAAAAAAGTACTTGTTTTTTCAGAGGACAGAGAAGGGCATCAGATTCTCTGGAGTTATAGACAGTTGTGAGCTGGCCGATACGGTTACTGGGAACCGAACTCAGCCCCAGGAAAGTCTTTGCTGTTTCACTTATGGCTTACACAGATAATTTAAAGGGGTGCCGTATATCAAACCCAAGGCCTTGCACATCCCACACAAGCACTCTACAATTGAGCTGTATCCCCAGCACTTTGTGTGTGTGTGTGTTTGTGTGCGTGCACATGTGCACATTTCTTCTTTTTTAAATTCTGAGACAGGAGCTCACTAAATTGTGCAGTCAGTACTGAAGTGGCTGATTAGCCCAGGCTTGCCTCAAACTCCCAAGGCTCTTGCCTCAGCCTCCCAAGTTGCTGGGATGATTAAGTGTTCTTGTTTTATTTCTTTTGTGTGATCACATAACATTGAAAAAAAGCAATGTAAGGGAGGAAGGGTCTATTTGGCTCCCAGGCCCCGGTTACAGTCCGTTATCGCAGGGTCAAGATGGCAGAGCTTGAAGCCGCCAGTCATGGCGTTCACATCTGTAGTCAAAGGCAGAGAGATTGGATGCATGCATGCTTACTGCTCATCTCGCTTTCTTCTTTTACAGTTCAGGACCCAGACCCAGGGAATGTAGCCACTCCCTTTTAGTCTGAGTCTTCCCATATCGATTAACAAAATCACTACAACCCTCTACACACAGACCTCTCTGATTTAGAGAACCCCTTATTGAGACTGTTTTCCTCTGGTGATTCAAAAATAATAATAATTAAAGGTAAAAATAAAAATAAAGGAGGTTGGAGAGATAGTTCTGCAGGGAAAAGCACCTTTTGTGTTAAGTCAGCAATTAAAAACTAACCATAACAGCTGGTGTGCTTGCCATAGATTTTGAGACAGATTCTTGCTGCATAGCCCAGGCTATCCTGCAATCTACGTCCTGTATCAGCCTCCCTGGGCTGGGATTATACCACAACGTACAGTCTTTTTAATATATATGTATATATTTTTTTAAATGTATACATATGTATGTACACACACACTGTATGTATAAATGTATTTAATGTATTTTTTGGTGCTGTGGATAGAACCCAGGGCTCCAGGCCCTTGGCTTTTTTGAAACATAGTCTCACTGTATAGCTCAGGCTGGCCTCAAACTCACAGTCCTCCAACCTCAGACTCTGAATTGCTAAGATCACAGGTGTGGGTCTCTCTTCACTGAGTCCTGGTATGTTAACTTCTGATGTCTACATTCTCTTCAGTGTCTAGAATAGAATGGCTGGAGGCTGGTCCTTGGAGGGGGCCCATAAACAGTGATTGTAGGTTTCTATTTGAATGGCATGGTGTGTCCTGATCCCATTTGGGGGTGTTCTACTCTGCCTCTATTTGAGCTCTCTAGCCTGATTATCACCCCTCTAGTTGAGCTTCCTGGCAGTAAAACCTCAGGAGATAATAAACATGGTTTCCTAACATCCTCTGCCTTCTCACAGACAAAGGCCCCAGTGAGGACCCATGGCCAGAAGAGAGGCCAGCAGAAGGTGAGGCCCTGCCTGTCTCCCATAATTCCCTCTCCATGTCTACTGCAACCCTATGAGAAATTCTCCTTCCCCTCCACCATCTCTCTCTAGCACCCTGCGTTTGGGCTGGGAGTCCTGTGTGAGCTGTGCCATGTGGGAGAAAGCTCTAGAGTGTGTTAGAACTGGCAGGCTTCTGTCAGAATCAAGTTTTACCTTCGGTTTGCACACATCCAGCTGCCTTCTATAAAGGCTTCTAAACTGAGTTGTGCCCCTCACCTTACTGAGCAAGATTTTAGGCTTTACTATGTAAAACTTGCTTTCTGTATAAAAGATACTATAAGAAAAAATCTGTCTTTTTTCCCCCCTCTCTCCTAAGAACAAGGCAGGGTAGGTAGAGAGGCCAAGGTGAGAGTGAAATTCTGTTTATCACTAGCATGAATGCCATTTCTGTAGAACCCAGCTTGATGTAGGCAGGGTACCTGTAAAGTTATTAGGAAATGTTTACTGCCCCCTGGTATCAGTGTATGCAAATTACAAGCTTACTTTGTTTACTTTGCATACTTTGCTTACTTTGCATAGTTGTTGAGCTAGCTGATCTAAAAGTGATGCTGTTAGAGAATAACCACCGAACCTTCTAGATCTCCGTTGTGGCACAGTTTACAATCACATATGCAAACTCCAGAAATTACAACAGGCTGCTATAGAGCTGTCGCTTTTCCTTGTTCTAAAGTCTCACCACAAGGTCCTTCCTAATGCCTTCAGAGCTGAGGTGTGAGCTAAGAAGCACCACGTTTCTGTACCCAGGACGTTCAACATATGTCCTTTGCCTTCCAGAGAGCCCCGGAGATGTGATCTGGCCCCTGAGGAAGCAGGTGGAGATGCTATTCAACACAAAATATGGTGAGTAAGGAAAGGGACAGTCCTCCAGGTCAGAGACAGAGGCAGGGCTGGGACCTTCAGGATGGTAACGATTGAGTCATTGGCCCCTATATATAGCTCAGCCATGTCAATAGCCTCTGGCAGAGAATTCCACTCTGCTGGCCTACTGGTCCACA
>CM053766.1:94657708-94670691 GCA_028658305.1 Pachyuromys duprasi
TCCCTTGCTAAACCTGCTTTGCAAATGAGGAACTATGAAGCCTGCTGTAACTGTCATGAGGCTAGCTCAAGGCACCAGGCCACTCAGGGGCAGAGAGCCTCGGATATGGCTAGTCCTAGATCTGGCATGCCATGGGGCTTTGTGAAGGTTTGGGGGTTTGGAAGACGGTTTCAGAGGAGAGAGGTCAGCAGTCACATGGCAGAAATACTCTGTGGATTCTCTGCTATAAAGGTGGGAATGAAGAGTGGCTTTTGGGGCTCATATTCCCGGGCTATATGTGAGCCTCCAGACAAGTTGCCTTCACTGGGTAACTTCATCCTTGCCTGCAGGTTAGGTGTGCTTTCTACCCTCTGGCAAGTTTATGGGGTTCAACTGAGTGCTATCTCTAAAGCCCCCACCTAAAGCAGCTCCCGTGGAGAGGTGGGGACTGGGATTGGGGTTCCGGGTTGCCTGACAGGAGTCATGTCTTCGCAGCCAAAGCCATTGGTACCTCAGAGCCAGTCAAGGTGCCCTACTCCAAGTTCCTGATGTACCCTGAGGAGCTGTTCGTCCTAGGACTGCCTGAAGGCATCTCTCTTCGAAGACCCAACTGCTTCGGGATTGCCAAGCTGCGGAAGATTCTGGAAGCTAGCAACAGCATCCAGTTTGTCATCAAAAGGTAAAGTCTGGGTGTTCCCAGGCTAGCCACAGACACATGGTGAGACCCAGTCTCAAACTAGAATAAAAGAAGAAACAAGGAAGGGAGTACAGGTCTGAGGGTGAGGTCAGAGACGTGACTCAGCGAGTGAAAATGTTTGCTGTCAAGCCTGATGGGCTTGAACTTTATCCCTTAGACCGGGCGCTCCCAACCCTTGGGAGTCAGGCCACCGTTTCACAGGGCTGCCTAAGAACATGGGAAAATACAGATAATTTACATTACGGTTCATAACAGAAGCGCAATTACGGTTACGAAGTAGCAACAAAAATACTTTCGTGGTTGTGGTCACCACACCATGAGGAGCTGTATAAAAGGATCACAGTATTAGGAAGGTTGAGAACCAACCTTTACCTCAGACCCAAACAGTACAAGAGACCTGACCTCCACACGTGTAGTCATAGCGTGATGCTGCCACGCACACACACGTAATAAATAAATAAATGTGACCAGACAAGGGCTGGTGAGATGGCTTGGTGCATAAAGATCCTTGCCACCAAACCTGAAGGCTTGCCTGAGTTCAGTCCCTGGATCCACATGCTAGAAGGAGAAAAGGACTCCAGCAAGCTTATTCTCAGATCTCCACATGTGAGCTGTGGCCTCCATGCACGCGTACTCACACACACACGTCATTTTGTTTGTTTGTTTGTTTTAATTAAGTTATACACATAGACATGAGGGCTGCTCAGACCCCTCAGGGACACCGTCAGAAGCAGCAGCAAACCGGCACCTTCCCGTGGTCCACATTGCAAACACTTTTTTCCTCTTTTTTTTATTTACTTTGCTCTCTATTTTTGATGTATTTGGCTTTTGAGAGTTTTTGTCTTTAGGACAGGATCTTCCTTTCTTGCTCAGGCTACTCTGGAATTCACCGTGTAGCCCAAGCTGACCCAACTGATCTTCCTGCCTCCACCTCCCAATTGCTGTGCTCTTACAGACACCAGCTACCATGCTCTGCTGATTCTTCATTACAAGTGGGAGTGATGGTTTCTGACTGTATAGTGGCACCTGGGAGGCTGAGGTAGGAACGTGTAGAGCCGGCGGTTCTCAGCCTCCCTGACGCGGCAACCCTTTAATATCGTCCCTCATGCTGTGGTGACCCCAACCACCAACTTACTTGCATTGCCACTTCATAGCTGTGGTTTTGCTACTGTTAGGAATGTAAATATCAGTGTTTTCCAGTGATCTTACACGACCCCTGTAAAATGGGCGTTGGACACCCACCCATCCCCTTCCCCTCAACTCCCACCTCCCCCGTACCCAAGGGGGTTTCGACCCACAGGTTGGGAGCCACGGATGTCGACTTTGGGCTATATCACAATATCTCATCTCAACAAGAGAAACAAAGCAAGAGCTGCTTTAGAGGAGGTTCAGTCAGTAAGTGCCCGCCACCCAAGCCAGAGGGCCGGAGTTTAAACCCCGGTACCCGAATAATATGAGCACAAAAAGAGCCAGGTGAGGCGTAGTGAACCTATGATCCACAGTGAGCAGAGATAAGAAAACCCCTGGTTTTGCTGGCCAGCCAGTGTGGCCAAACATGTGGGCCACGGGTTCAGGAAGAGACCTTCAAAACATGCAGTGGAGGGCTTGGAGATGGCTCGGCAGTGAGGAATGCCTGCTGTCCTTCCACAGGACCTGAGCGTGGCTCCCAGCGTCTTGAACCAGCTCCAGTTACGCCCTCTTCTGGCTTCTTCAGGCACTACACTGTCTCTCACTACACTGTTTCTCCTCTCTCTCACACACACAGACACAAACACACATAATTAAAACAAAACGTTACCAAAAATTAACATGGAAAGCAATTAAGGAAGATACCCTCTGCTGACTTCTGGCCTCTACATGCACCTATACACATACATGTAACGCACACTTCGTTTCCCTGGTAGTCACTCACTGTGTATTTCAATTCGAGGCAGCAGGGATCCAATAATATCAAAAGCAGGGGGCACCAGCCCCCAGGTCTTGGGAGGATCCTCAGAGCTGTTGATAGCTCCCCTTAACAGGATGGCTGCCCTCATGTGGCAACGACCTTAATTCTGTTGTTGATCAGGGCGAAGAAAGCACATCACCCAGATCTATAGACTGAGGCCCGGAGGTGCCGCTGAGCATCCCTGGGATGCTTGGACAAATCTCATTGACAGCACTGGTTATGTTTTCTAGACCTGAGCTGCTCATTGACGGTGTCAAAGAACCTGTTGTGGACACTCAAGGTACCGGGGAGTGGGCGAGACACAGGTGGGTGTGGGAGGGTGCCGAGTCTCTGCCATACCCCTCCTGATGCCCCTGTCCTATCCCCTACCCTAGGCATTTCCCCACTGCCCCTGTCGGGTTTGCCCCCTCGATGCCACCTGAGACCCCAGGTGCTCCCTCCTCACCTGCCTTCTCTCCCCACCCCACCCCCAGAGAGGGACTCCTGGGACCGTCTTGTGGACGAGACCCCGAAGAGACAGGGACTTCAAGGTAAGTTTAGGCCCGTATAAGTTTAGGCATTCCAGGGTCATGACCTTGAGTGGCTGAGGGGGGAGTGGGTGACGGGACCACAGTGACAGTGGAATGAGGCTGGGCCCACCTGTGGGTTATAGGATGCCTGGCTTGGTCCCAGAGCCAGACTGGAGCCTGGTAGCTCTGAGTTAGAGTCTGGCTGTCAGAAAGGGGACTCCAGAGCTGCTGTTCTATCTGGGGCATGGCCAGCTACCTTCCTCATTCGTCAGCCCAGTTCTTACTGCTTTGAAATTGGAGGAGCGGGTGGTGGTCATGGAGAACCAGACAGGCAGACAGGAAAGCGAGCAGTGGACCATGGGAAGATGTTAAGGAGCACTGGACCTCAGAGGAGACTCCTGGCCCCCCTTAGTGTGAAAGGCCAGCCAACATCCCTGCTGTCAATAGGGATGTAACTGAGAACATAATATATGCTGTGTGTGTGTGTAGCTTAAAGAGCTAGTGGGCGTGGCTTGTGTGAGTCCCAGGATGACTTCATGGTCACTATACTTCTGAGAAGTTGAGAGTGGCAGCAGGGACCAATGGTGGAACCAAATCCTGAGGCTGGCTGCTAGTCACCTTTGTCAATCCCTCCTTCCAGGCTGCTGGAACATTCCACCCTGTATTGTGTATCATATCTCACCCTGTGTAGACCCCTAAAGGCAGACCCGAAGCAGTCTGAGAATTTCACTAGAGGCCATTTCCTCCTTCCCCTGCCATCCATACATCCATACCTTTTCTCCTCTAAGGCCAGGACAGGATGTAACTTCCTGAGGTCAAAGGTGCATGATGGTCCTTAATCGACACTAACTCAGAATGGTAGAGCCCTTGCCTAGAGTCTTCCCCACCCTGTGAGGAAATAGCAACATGGGCCAGTAGTAGAACATTTGCCTATAATCCCCACGCAATGTGAAGGGCTGGGGGTGTGGCTCAGTGGTAGAGCACCACCCAGGGAGGGGCTGGGGTATGGCCCAGTGGTAGAGTATTTCTGTGCCATCTGCAAGGTTCCATCGTCTGTACCACCAAATAGTAAGTAGCCTCTGATGGGGTAGACACTCCCTTCCTGTCCCTCTGTCTCCCATGAGCTTTTTGAAGCCCTTGCTTCCACTCCCACCTGGCCAAAGACACAGAGCCCTCCTCTCCCTGGTGTCTCACCTCCAGGCTTGTTTATTATTTTGTTGCTTTTCAAATGTCAACAATTAACTTAATTTCTTCTCATTGCTGTTGTCGCAACAGTGTAAGTCCTTCTAGGGAAACCACACACACACACAGAGTCTCATGAAGACTGGTTCTGAAGGACTCTAAGGGGCCCACTCCAGAGATCTGCTAATTGCCAGAGAAGGAGTTCCCTGTAATTAGGAAATCATTTTCCTGTAAAAGTCATCAAGTACCTTTTAATGTACCAGCCTCTGTCCATAATTGTATTCACTTTGCAGAAAATTACGACACCAGACTCTCACGGATCGACATCGCCAACACACTTAGGGAACAAGTCCAAGACCTGTTTAACAAGAAATATGGTGAGTTACAGACAAGGGTCAGGGGAGGAGGGCAGCTTCCTGCTGGTGGGTAGCTTCATGTCAGCAGAGAGGTTGATCTGTATTTTAGGTATTTTCTTGCTTTTTTTAAGAAGAAATATATTTATTGTGTGTACGGGCATGTACCTCACCATAAATATGGTGATCACGTTCGTGGGAGTTGGCCCTTTCCTTCCACCGTGGGGGTCCTGGCTATCAAATTCAATTTACTAGGTTTCCTTTGTGCACCGAGTCACCTCACTAGCTCTTTTACATGTCTTGAGCATCTACTCTGCGCCAAGGACTGGGGACACAGTATGGGATGTGGTTGGTGGTGCATACCTGTAACCTCGTCCCTCAGGAGGTTGAAACAGGATTGCTTTGAGTTTCAGGCTAGCATGAACTACAGAGTACGACTCTGTCAAGACCCGGATAGCGAGCCCTGCTGAGGTGGCGTGCAGGGTATGAGTACATGCTGCCAGGCCTGACCAGAGTCTGATTCCTGGAACCCACGCAGTGAAAGGAGAGAGCCAGCAATTGCAGGCTGAGCTCTTGCCTCCACCACGTGCACTGTGGGATGTGCGGCGCGTGCGCGCGCGCACACACACACACACAAATAAATAAAATGTAATCTTAAAGTTTTTTTTAATAGAGGCTCGGGTGTGCCTCAGTTGGTAGACTAGTTGCTGAGCATGTGTGAAACCTTGGTTCAATCCATGACATCACATGAACTGGGTATGATGGCAAACACCTATCATCCCAGTACTCGGGAGGTAGGGGCAAGAGGATCAGAAGTTCAAAGCCAGCTAGGAGGTGATGGTGCACACCTTCAATCCCTGAACTCAGAAGGTAGAGGCGGGATGATTTCTGAGTTCGAGGCCAGTCTGGTCTACAGAGTAAGTTCCAGGACAGCCAGGACTACACAGAGAAACCCTGACTCAGGGTGAAAAGAGAAGAAAAAGAGAGAGAGAGAGATGAAAAGAAAAATTCAAAGTCATTCTGAGCTACATAGCATGTTGGAAGTCAGCCTGAGCTACATGAGACCCTGTCTCAAAAAAGAAAAGAAAAAAACTTGAAGAATTGCTGGTGAGGATTGAGAGATGGCTCACACATTAAGAGCACTGGCTGCTCTTCTAGAGGACCGGATCTGATTTCACCACCCACATGACAGCTCACAACTCTCTGTAACTCTAGTCTCAGGGCATCCAACATCCCTTTCTGGACTCTGAAGGCACCAGGCATGCACATGGTGCACAGACATACATGCAGACAGAACAGCCACACACATAAAATAAACAATAAATAAACAGAATTTCTGTATAGAGGAGCTAGACGTGGTGTCACACGCCTCAATCCCAGCACTGGGGAGGCGGAGGCTGGTAGAGCTCTGAGGCTAGTCAAGGCTACGTGATGAGGCCCTGTCTCAGGAAATGGAGGGAGCTTAAGAAACCTGGACCGCTGCCCTAACCCAGCACCTGGAGCCACATGTGAGGCCCACCCAGCATGGATTCACATGAACTCCCTGTACAGTACACACGTTCATCTCTAAGCACTTTCCACATACACTCTTGCAAAGGGCCCCGTGCCTGCTGGGAGAGAAATGTCCCTACTTAGGCTGCACAGCCTGCTCCTGACTGACACAGCCGTCTTTCTTGTATCCAGGTGAAGCCTTGGGCATCAAATACCCAGTACAGGTACCCTACAAGCGAATCAAAAGCAATCCAGGCTCGGTGATCATCGAGGGCCTGCCTCCCGGGATCCCATTCCGCAAACCCTGCACCTTCGGCTCCCAGAACCTGGAAAGGATCCTCTCTGTGGCTGACAAGATCAAGTTCACCGTCACCAGGTTCCAGATGAGAAAACGGGGGCCGTGGGGGGGTGAGATTAGACTGGCTGCAGTCAGGAGCTGATTCCAAAAGTTCTTCCAGTGGGGGTATTGGAGAGGGAGGCAGACCAGACAGAGCCCAGGGGTCCGGGTCCCACACGTTGCCTGCATCCTTCCTACCTGAAGCAGCCCCTAACCCTGAGAAAGCACACGACACCTGGGCATCTTGTTAGAATGTGGCTTCCGGGGCCCAGGAGCCAGTTTACTGGGAAAGTGCTTACTGAGCAAGCCTGAGGACCTGTGTTTGGATGCACCTCAGCACCTGTATAAAAATTGGGGCATGGTGACATGTACCTGTTAGCCCAGCGGTGGCATATTGCGAAGAGAGGCGGGGGGACCCAGGGGCTAGCTGGCCAGCCAGTCTAGCTAGGTGGCTTGCTCCATGTTCAGTGAGAAACCTTTCCAAAGAGAGGAAGCGAGCCAGCCAGACAGTGCTGGGTGGTGGTGCAGCCTTTAATCTCAGCACTTGGGAAGCAGAAGCAGGTGGACCTCTGAGTTGCAGACTAGCCCGATCTATAGAGTGAGTTCCAGAACAGCCAGGACCACACAGAGAAACCCTGTCTCAAAACAAAACAAAAACGATGTAGAATGACTGAGGAAAATACTGGAAGTTAATCCCTGGCAGGCATGCACACACATGGGACAGACCCCTAAACACACCTCTTAACCCAACACTCAGGAAGTGGGTGCAGGATGGTCACAAGTTGAAGTTAGCCAAGGCTACATGCTTCATAATAAGACCCTTTCTCAAACAAAAATAAAAATGATGTGGCTTAGCTGGCTTCCAGAGTGTGTGGCACACAGGAAGCCCAGAGTTCTATCCCCAGCACCTCATAAATCAGGTGTACGCCTGTGGTCTCAGCACTCGAGACAGGAGGATCAGAAGTTTGGGGTCGACCTTGGAATTCAAGGCTGTCCTAGGCTCTGGGAAATCCTCTCTCAAGAGTCAAACATTAAATGCTAATGTGTGAAAAGGGCCCTGGGCATTGGTTTGCAATCCCTTAGTAAGCTGGTATCATCATGTACTTGGTCTTGTCGCCTGTGCCTTTCTGCTCAAGCCCCACTTCTGTTTTCCTTCCAGGCCATTCCAAGGACTCATCCCAAAGCCTGGTAAGTGGTGCTTCTGTGGGTTTGGGAGGTGTGTGATGTTGGGGGTGGGTTCATGCCCCGTTCTGGGAGCGCAAAGCCAAGTCTACCATGGAGCAGAACCTGGGTACTGCGGTGCTGTGTCCCCGACCCCCTGTGTGCCTGCTGCAGGCTGACCGGGAAAGGCTGCAGATGCCCTGGGTGGACCTCTGAAGTTTACTTGGTCTACAGAGTGAGTTTCAGAATAGTCAGAGCTACACAGAGAAACCCTCTCGACTCGACTCTCCCCCAACACCCCAAGAAAGAGATTTTGTATGTACTTCACCATACCTGGCTTATATGTTCCTGGGCTGGAACCATAGCCTCTTGCAAGTTCCTACATCTCTAGCTTTATCTCTAGACCCCAAGACTCTTTCTTCAAAAGAATTTTAGAGCAAAACAAAAACTGTGGCCTCAGTCTACCCTCTGCAACAGCTTACTGAGTGGACTCTATGTTCCTGTGCCCACTGAGAAAGCCCTGGGTGAGGCCAGAGGCTGAGCCAGAGCTTGGAGGGGTTGGGGTCGGAATGAGTACTTCTTCAGGAAGGACAGCCAGGCAGGGCTTGTGAGCACAGAGGGCTGTCTACCAGTGAGAGATTCAGGAAGTCCCTTCTGTGGGGCTGACCCTGGTCTCCTCCCCTCCACCGCAACTCCTGAGTTTGTGAATGCAGGCTTCCTGACTCCAGACTGGTAGCCAGTGACTGCTTGAGCTGATGGACTGCTGGATGGTGTTGCTCCAGTCCCCCAGGGGGCAGTGGGGGGCGCAATCTGAGAAGTGTGGCTGGACCTCCTGCCTCCTTAGAAACTCAGTGAGTTTAAGTCAGCCAATCCTTACGGCCCAAGTCTCTCCCTGCCCTCCACACCCCCACTTGTATTGGGGGCAGAGTCTTTAAATGTATCCCAGACTAGTCTCAAATTTGTGTTCCTCCTGCCTCAGCCTCCAGTCTTGAGATTAGAGTTATATGTTCCCACTCTGGGATTGATTGCTTTCTCACAGGAGGAAACATAGAGTTTAAGAAAATAAGAAAATTCGTCAGAGTCACAGCATTTGACTCACCTGGCTGAGACCTGAAAGGAGTTCGTCCCCAGTTTTTGCAGGAGCCAAGTTGGATGCTGTGACCACCCCCGCCCGCCCCACCGCTACTCCCTCCCCGTCCCCCACCCACTGGGCTAAATCTCTGAGCCTGCTGAGTGGCACTTTATCACCCCCTCCTGACACTACCTGCAATCACATGGGTCCTGCCTACAATCTTTTAAACTCCCAGTTGGAAACTGGTGTATTTACTTGATTGATGGGTTTTGTTCTTTGGTTTTAAGATTTTTGTTTGTTTTGTTTTCCAGACATGGTTTCTCTGTGTAGCACTAGCTAGATGTCCTGGAACCAGCTCTGTAGATCTGGCTGGCCTCAAACTCACAGAAATCAGCCTGCCTCTGTTTCCAGAGTGCTGGGATTAAACACATGCACCACCACCACCTGGCTCTGGTTTTAGAATTAGAGAGAGAGAGAGAGAGGGAGAGAGAGAGAGAGAGAGAGAGAGAGAGAAAGTATTTACAGAGATCCTCCTGTCTCTGCCTTTTGAGTCCTGGGATTGAAAGTGCACCACCACCACCCAGCTCTCACCTGTCTTTGACCTATGTAGCCCAGGCTGGCCTTGAATCTGCAATCCTTCTCTTCTTCCTCCCAGGTAACTGGAATTATGGGTTCATGCCACCAGGTCTGGTGTGGTTTGGGTTTTATTTTCAGGCATTAGGGTTTTGTTTTCCAAATGAAGTCAGAATTGACTTTTCTGGTGGTAACTATGGTGAGCAGCTTCCACCTGGGCAGGTGGACTACAGAAGGTAGCACTAGAGCCAAGGACAGGAAGGTCTACAGAGGCCAGAGCCCAGGTGGTGGGCCCAGAGAGAGAGGAAGTGAGATCTAGAAGAGGTGGTACACGCCTGTAATCCCAGCACTCTTTGGATACAGAGGCAGGTGGATCTCTGAGTTCGAGGCCAGCCTAGTCTACAGAGTGAGTTCCTGAGTCTAGGACAGCCAAGACTAGGGGGACGATTTAGAATGGGATGGGGTGGCTGATGAGGAAGGTGGTGAAAAAGATGGATAATGAAGGTGACACTTGTCTAAAGGTCTGCGTCTGCAGAATTCTGAGTGGCAAGAGGGGGGAAGGCCAGAGCTTTGGGAGTAGTGAATTCCTTGTCACTAGAGGGACTCAAGCTGAGGGTAAGGAGTCAGTCACTTACCACAGAGAATAGTCTTACAGGGTTCGCTGCAAGGGAGGATGGGAAGAGTTGTTCCCACATACCTGACAGGACCTACTTCCCTTTGCTGCCCAGTTATAACCTTCCAAACAGCCAGGCACTTTCTTCAGGGTGGGGTGGTCTGTGATCCAGGCACCTAGGAGGAGTTCGAGGCCAGCTTCAGTTACATAGTAAGTTTGAGGCTAGCCTGGGCTACAAGAGACCTTGTCTCAAAACTGAATAATAGGAACTTGAGGGATGGCTCAGAGGTTGAGAGTGTTTGCTGCTTTTCCAGAGGGGCTGAGGTCAGTTTTTAGCAACCATATCAGGTGGCTTACAACTCCAGTGCCTGAGGACTTTGTGGCCACCACAGGCACTTGGCACGCTCGCACGCGCACGCGCACACACATTGTCATCGTCAGCAGCAGCATTGTGTCCTCTGGCCCCAGGGTGCGCTGTCAGGGAAGATGGGGTGCACTGGGGTCCCCACAAGCAGAGGAGAGGTGCCAGCTTCCTGTGTGACAGCAGCCAGGTTCGGCTCTTTGATCACTGGAACCCTTATCTATGAAACAGGAACAGGGTTACCTTCTCCTTACCGAGGCCAGGTGGGTCTCAGAAGCTCAGAAGTGCTAGTGCTGTAGCCTGGATCAGACCTTGCAGATGTAGGCCTGGCAAACCTTTGTGCTGGGTCCCTGCTGCCCGGAAACCTCAGCACTCTGAGGAGCTAAAGCCAAATTCCCAGCAGTCCCAGTCTAATCTAGGACACACCACAGTTGACTTCCCAGTTCAAGTTCAATTACGAGAAATTATTAGGGCAGATTAAGCCCTACCTCGGTGGGAATTTACTCCAAGCACTCAGAGAATAAGAGGAGGAAAATTAAAACTCTTTAATAATTTTATGTTCCCAAAGAGAAACCAGCCCAGAACAGAAATCTCTTGTGGCTTTCTGTGGGTTTAAGCTATCACATTGCTTTCATCTGTAAATTGCTTTCAGGTTCCCACCCCCAAATTTTGAGCAATTAAATGAGTTTTGTGGAGACAGAAAGTGCAAGCGTTAGTCGTTTTTGAACAAATGGAGATTTACAGTGTAAAGATATTGTCACACTGATTTCAAGGCAGACCAAGGCAGCTGGTAGCCAGGGCCACCCTGCCGGGCTGGTGGACTGATGTTCCTGGTGAGGCACACAGGGCTTAACCAGCAGCTGCCAGCCAGGGTCTTCCCAGAACTTCCTGGCAGAGTCAGGACTTTTTCTCTTTTCTTTTTTGTTTGTTCCTTTTGTTTCATTTTGTTTTGTTTTGTTTTCAAGACAGGGTTTCTCTGTGTACCCCTGGCTGTCCTAGAACTCGGTGTGTAGATGAGGCTGGCCTCAAACTTATGGATCCACCTGCCTTCTGCCTCCTCTGGGATTAAAGGTGTGTGCCGCCACCACCTGGCCAACTTAATATTTGCTAAGCAAGTTCACTGGTAAATCTTTTATAACATCGATTTATCACTGAGAAAATTCATAGCCCCGTTTCTGAGGTGTTCTCATCTGTTGTCTGAGGCCCAGTTTGAAATGTTCAGCTGCGGGGAAGGCCCTGCCTCCTACAGGTAGCAAAAGGCCCTGCTGATGATGCTAAACCTCTTAAGTCTATACCACCTCCCAAGTAAGGAGGGCTCCGTGGAGGAGGGAACATGACACAAGCCTGGGAACCAGACCGGGGTTGATCTGACAAGCAGGGAGCAAGGAGGGGACACGGCAGGGGCCGTTCCTTTTTCCCCTTTAGGGAGGAAGCTTGCCATGTCTGAGCTGTGTGTTGGATAACTATGATCTTTGATTTATTTGGGATCTTAGATAAGCTCATTGACTCTGTAATCTTGGATGAGTTAGCTCACTGTGTGATCGTAGATCAGTTAGCTTACTCTGTGATGTTGGATAAGTTAACTTACTATCTCTGGTCTTGGAGAAGCCACATTACAATCTACGATTCTAGGTAGGTTGACTTACTGTTTTGAGGCGTTTTTTCCTCTGGGACCTCTGACCCTTTGTCATTCCCCAAGGCCTGAGGGATATTTTCCTGGCCCCAGTCCTCTAAGTCTCTGCCTTCCTTGCTCTCCACCCTTCTGGCTCTATCTTGGTCTTGAGGAGTTAAAATGATACTGTCTTTTCTCAGTATCTAAAGTTGCCACAATTCCACTGCCAGACACTCCTCCTCTATGCTGCTCTCCATTAACATGGTGCCAGTAATGACCGCCATTCTGTCTCCTAGGAAGTGCTGGCCTCTGCCAGAGTGGGGCAGGGAGGCCTCTGGGTAGGTGCGCTGCTGCCAGGCCCAGATCTGCCCCTATGCTTCCTCCGTCCGTTCCAAAAGGAGCCAAGGAGGCACAGGGTGTTTGGGAGACCCTGACCATTTCGTAGTCTTTGAAAATTCAGCCAGAACCACTGTGACCCATCCTGCCCCTAGATGGATTAAAGTCCTGTACCCCACACGTGTTTGGAAAGGAACTTTCACGTCTTTAGGTTGGTAAATAAGAAGCTCTGCAACCCCACAAGGCTGAGGGGGCTTCAGACTTTTCCGTAAGACTCCAGAAACTCAGCTGGCCGTGGTGGCACATGCCTGGAATCCCAGCACTCTGGGAAGCAGAGGCAGGCGGATTGGTATGAGTTTGAGCCCAGCCTGGTCTACAAAGCAAGTCCAGGACAACCAGGGTTACACAGGAAAATCCTGTCTTGAAAAAACTGGAAAACAAAACAAAAACAACAGCAAAAGAGTCCAGAAACCTTGAGTCAATGTAGGCAGCAGAAGAACTTGGGGATGACTCATTTAGCAAATCAGGAAACCTACAGAGAAAAGGCCATGTAGAACGGCATCCATGTTTAATCCCAGCTCTGGAGCAACAGAGGGAAACAAGGGATCGCTGGGGCTTGCTAGCCAGCCAGGCTAGCCTGCTTGACCAGTTCCAAATGACAGACTCTCAGAAAGAGTTTTCTGAGAAAGGACCTTGCTGGTGTAAAGACATGAATACACACACTAACTTCTGAAGACCAAGTCGATAAGACCAGCAGCA
>CM053766.1:94680969-94850038 GCA_028658305.1 Pachyuromys duprasi
ACTGGTATACCCACTTGGATATTGAGCTACCATTTGCTACATACAAGCAGGGGTTCTAGGTTATAACCATACTTGGTCCTTGGTTGGAGAGACAGTCTCATAAAAGACCCCTGGCAGGCAGTGTTCTTAACCTCTGAGCCATCTCTCCAACCCCAGGGACACAAACCTTTAATCCTAGTACTTGGGAGGCAGGTGGATCTCTGTGAGTTTGAGGCCAGCCTGGTCTACAGAGCGAGTTCCAGGACAGCCAGGACTACACAGGGAAACCCTGTACTGGAAAAAACAAAAACCTAGGGCTGGCCAGATGGCCCAGCCATTCGGAGCGCTTTCATAGAGGTGCCAAGCTTAATTCCCAGCACCCACGTCCAGTGGCTCACAGCTGTGCATAACTCCAGCCCCAGAGATGAATGAATGCCTGTACCATCTCCACCCATACACATACTTTAAAGTAATAATTTCTTTAATGTAATTAACCCTTAGATCAACTCCAGAAGCAGGGGCAGGCAAAGTCTCTGTCTGAGGCCAGGCTGATCTACAGAGTGAGTTTGAGGCCAGCCAAGGCTACTTAGTGAGACCCTGTCTCAGCAAACAAATCCCTCAGAGCAGGGCTTCCTTCACCCAGTCATTCCACAACCTCACCCCACCTCTGTGAGGGGCTGCGGGCATAGCTCAGTGGTAGGGGCACCTATATAACACGTAACCAAAGCCTGGGTCTCATCCCCCACATTTCAAAACGGGTGGGAGGGATGGGGAGAAAGTTCCCAGGAATTTTCTCCCTGTTATATACTAAGAGCTAACTTCTTGATGTAATATTCCAGCGCTTCCTCCCCTCTACCCCCCTCATTCTTCCAGCGGGGCCTCACAACCACTCTTTATCCACGGCTGGAACCTGGCTTTTTGGTCTAGTTAGGGCCTTGGGTACCTGGCGCCCTTATACGGGGAGCAGCCACTGGCGCCTGTCTGTGGTCTAGACCCGCCCCCACCATGACCCAAGGCAACCAGATCAGAGCCTGTGGTTGAGCCCTGTGGGTGGAGCCGACGCTGGGAAACCCAGAGTTATACAAAGCCACCCTTTCTTCCTCAGATCCCTGCAACTCCGTGGGCCTGCGCCGCGGAGACTCTGTCTCAAACAGGGCCTGGGAGAACGTTTCTCAGGTGGAGTGCTTGCCTAGCATGCAGCAACCCTGGACTCCACCACAGCACTGCATAAACGTGGGTGGAGCCTGCCTATAACCCCAATCCTGGGGAAAGCAGGGGGTTCAGGCGTGGCTTGGGCTACATGAGAGCCTATCTCAGATCAAAAACACAACATTAAAAATAAAAACAGAAACAAGAAAACATGCCAGGCGGTGGTGGTACATGCCTTTAATCCCAGCGCTTGGGAGGCAGAGGCAGGTGGATCTCTGAGTTCCAGGCCAGACTGATCTAAAATGGGAGTTCCAGACAGCCAAGGATACACAGAAGAACCCTGTCTCAAAAGGTTGCCCCTCCAGAGCAAAGCCTTTTGTTCTCTGAGACTGGGTCCTGGATTACCTAGGCTGGCCTCAAACTCAGTATGTTGCTGGGGATGGCCTTGAGCTTTTTTTTTTTTTTTCCAAGACAGCATTTCTTTGTGGAGGCCTAGCTGGCCTGGAACTCACTCAAACTCAGAGATCTATCTGCTTCTGCCTCCCGATTGCTGGGATTAGAGGTGTGTGTCCGCGCCTGGCTTCATCTACGAATTTGCCTGTCTGACGGTCAGGGCGTTTATCCCCGCTCCGCCCCCATGCCCGCAAACCGCCCTCTGTCCCACGGTGCCCACCCCCGCGTTCTTGCCTCATGTCCTACCCCCACCCCACTTCCTGCTCCCTGAACTTTAGGAGCTGTGGCCCAGCAGGGATCAGCAACACAGCCCCTTTCTTCTTGTTTTCCCAGATCCAACCCCCCACTACCCCGAACACCTTCCTGGGTATTTGTCTGCAGAAGCTTCCAGATGCTATTTATGCAAGCACCCGAGAATGCGAGCATGCCGCACTTTGTAAAGCGATTTGCTTCAAAGCGCTCATTCTTTAATTAAACTTCATTGAACCACCATCTGTCTCCGTTCAAAATGGCTTCGTGTTTTGCAACTCGAAATGAGAATTGTTTGTTGGTTTTGTAAACACATCCCCCACACACACACAAAAAAAAAAATCACAAAAACATTTTCCAAAGTAATAAATGAGGGATGTGAATTGCTGAGCTGCATTTCAAACGTTCTAATTGCCTGGGGATGTGTGCTGGTGGGTGTCTAATCATCCTATACACAGATTCTTTGTATAAAGATCTAGTATCAATGAAAAGATCGAGATTATAGAAAATGCTAGAATTATATCCGACTGAAAACAGTAATAAAGCAATCATGAGCCAGAAATGAGGCCAGTAGGAGGCAGGAGGGAAGGAGTGGAGGGTGCTGCCTACACCTGTGCCTCAAACCACACCTGCTTCTCTGCGGTGGCCTCCCTCCCTGCCCAGGTGCACCCAGAGGGCCAGGCAGATGAGGGTGGGCCTGTGTTCTTGGGGCAGAGCCTCCCCACAGTTAGAACCCTGCGAAATGTGTTTCCCTGGGCCTCTGCCCCACCCCCAACGCACCTCTGTATTCCTGTCTCTGTCTCTGTCGCTCGCTCTCTCTTACACACACATACACACACACTACGCACACTACACACTCTCATTCCCTAGCCCTGTGTTACAGAAGGCTGCCCTCCAAACACACCAGCAGACATCTTTCATCCTTGTCAGCGTAGCTTTGATTACTTACAAGTCATCTCCAAGATGGAATTTGTTGATTCCAAGAAGTACTGATATTCATTAGTACAAGGAGGGAGTGATGAGGATCCAGGCCCCTCACTTGATTTCAGACACTTCCTCCTGCACCTCCCACACAACTGGATGCAGTTCTGCCACTAGAGGGGATCCAAACCATTGTAGGCAGTTGTGAGCTATCCAATGTGGGTTCTGATCCTCTGCAAGAGCAGTGTGGTGATCTGAACAGGTATGGCTCCCATAGGCTTACGTGCTTGAATGCTTAGCCACAAGGAGTGGCACTATTAGAAGGTGTGGCCTTGTTGGAGGAAGTGTGTCACTGCGGAGATGGGCTTTGAGGTTATATATGCACAAGCTACGTCCAGTAACACAGTCCCCTTCTGCTGCCTTTGGACCAAGATGGGGGCTCCTCCAGCACCACGTCTGCCTGCATGCTGCCGTGCCTCCTGCCATGTTGATAACGGACTAAACCTCTGAAACTGTGAGCCAGCCCCAATGAAATGTTTTCCTTTATAAGAGCTGCCTTGGTCATGGTGTCTCTTCACAGCAATGAAGCTCTAAGACAAGCTAGAATGGAAATGTTGATTTCTTTTCAAACTCAGTTATAGGGTGCTGGAGAGATGGCTCAGTGGTTAAGAGCACTGTCTGCTCTTCCAAAGGTCATGAGTTAAAATCCCGGCAACCACATGGCGGCTCACAGCAATCTATAAGGTGAACTGATTCCCTCTTCTGGCAGGTGTAAATGCAGATAGAACACTCATATACATAAAATAAATAAATTTTTTAAATACTCAGTTATTTTTGTTTTAATTACAAGTGTGGGATATGGAACTGCTTTTAGTTTATCCACAGCTGATAATGGCCTCCAGTGGCTCAGAGAGGAATGTGGTCTCTGCCAGCTGCAGATAGTTTAATTCTGAGGACTCGGAGAGGGTATAAATATCAGAGCCCAGAGAGAGAAAAGGACACTTCAGGGAGCCTGTGGAAGAAGGCTGCTTGTTTGTCCTGCTGCTGAGTTTGCTGTTAGCTGACTGCTGGACATCCTAACGACTGAGATTGGTGTTGCCTAAGACCCTAAACAGTTGGAAGTAGCTGAAGAGATCTCTACCTCCTCTCCCCACAAACCTTCATTCTCTGCTACCTAGGGTTGGGGTGTTGGAAGGTATTAGGAGGAATAAGGGCTGGAAAAGGGAGAAAGAGACAAAAGGAACCCCAAATAAGACAGTTTAAAAAAAAACAACACCTACAAAAAGCAGTAAATGTTTTTAACCACTGAGCCATCTTTCCAGCACTTGTTTTAGTGTTTTTGTTTCTTTTGTTGGTTTTTCCAGACAGGGTTTCTTTGTATAGCACTGGAGGTCCTGGAACTCACAGAGCTATGTCTGCCTCTGAATACTGGGTGCTGGGATTAAAGGTGTGAACTTTCCCCACTTCCATCCTGCTCCCGGCTTGTATTACTTTTTGATCAAAGTAAACTAGCCAAGTAAACTAGAGTGGCTGGCCAAGGAGTCCCAGAAACACAACCCTCCCCAACCCTGGGATTACAGCCACATGGTACATTCTAACACTAGTGCCAGGGGTCAAACTCAGGCCCTCAGGCTTGCAGGCAGAACTTTACTGAACGGAGCTACCCCTACCCCTTCCCTCTTTTTCTTTTTCTAGATAGGGTCTCTCTGTGTAGCCCTGGCTGTCCTGATACTCACTCTGTAGAGCAGGTTGGCGTCGAATTCAGAGATCCACCTGCTCTGCCTCCAGAGTGCTGGAAATAAAGGTGTGTGCCACCTCACTGTGTGACCCAGGCTGGCTTTGAACATGTGCTGTTCCAGCTTCAGCTTCCTGGGATACAGTTGTGCATCAGTGTGCTTGGTCAGGCTATCTCTCAAAGTATCAAGGGCCTTGTGGACTTCCTTCCTTCCTTTCTTTCTCCCTCTGCCCTCTTTGTTTTTATAGAGACAGGGTTTCTCTGTGTAGCCTTGGCTTTACTGAAACTCACTGTGTAGACTAGGCTGGCCTTGAACTTACAGAGATCCACCTGCCTGTGCCTCCCAAGTGCTGGGATTAAAGGCATTTGCCACCATACCTGTTTTTTGTTTTGTTTTGTTTTTTAAGAAAACAGTATTGGTGGAGCTGGAGAAGAGGGCTCGACAGGTTTGGTTCCCAGCATCTTTATAATTCCACTTCCAGAGGATCTGATGTTCTCATCTAGGAAGGTGTCTAATAACTGAGGTATTTCTACTGTGATGGCTTGAATCAGAGGAAAGCTCACTAGGAAAGCTCTTGTGCCTAACGTAAGAGGTTATACAGAATCTCCATGAGATGGCAGCAACTCTTCACATGTGTGGAAAATGCTCTTACTTGAAATTTTAATTCTTTTTATTGCCAACTAAGATTGTTTCTACACACTTCAGCTTTGCCTGCCTTGAAATGATATTGATAACTTAGAAATATTGAAACTGGGCCAGGCATGGTGTTGTATGTCTGTAATCCCAGCATGAAGAGAAAGGTCATCTTCAAGTTCCAAGGCCAGCCAGGGATACATGAAATTCTGTGTTTAAAGACAACATTTATGGGCTGACAAGATGGCTAGGTAGGTGAAGGCGCTTGCTGCCAGGTCTTGGGAGCCTGTTAAAAAGAACCAACTCCTATGGGTTGTCCTTTGATCTCCACAGGTGCACCATGGCACACGTGTGCCCCCCTGAACTCCACAAATACAATGATTAAGAAAGATATGGAATATTGGCCTCTGGCTCTCACAGAGGTGTGTGCACACACACCACACATTCACATGAACACAGAAAAGGGCTGGTTTCTTTTTTTGTTGATAGGGTCTCACTATGTGATCCTGACAGCTCTAGAACTTACTTTGTTGACCAGGCTGGCCTCAGACTGTAAGAAATCTGCCTGTCTCTGCCTCTAGAGTGTACACCATCACAACACTGTCTTGAAAATAATAAATAAATTCAATTCCTGTCACAAATACTAGAAATACTATTGTATTTGTTGCCCTGTTAAATAAAATAAAGCAAGCTGTGACTTAATCAAGTGGAACTGTTTCATGCTTTGGGACTTATAGTGACATTTTTAAATTCTGGAATTTAGGTTTCTTTCAAAAAAAAAACAGACATATAAGAAAGTGCTGTTGTTGACTTTTAATATTTATTATTGATTTTTTAGTCAAACAGCAGTTAATGCTAATCCAGCTCTATACCCAAATCACCACACACAGACTAGGATTTATTATTAACCTAGAGCACAATGTTGGGCAATAGTTCCTCCATCCTAAACCTCCAAGCGCAAATAGTTTCCTACCATTCAGATTTCCCACATTATACTTGCTTTTAGTCATATCTTAGGTCTCGCTTATCCATCCATGCGGTTCCAAGACCTCTCCTTCGGATTCTCTGCCCTCCCTCCTGCTTCCTCTCTCTCCCCTCCAGACCAGGATGTCCCACCCTATTCTCCCAATGCTCAGCATTGGCTGGTTGTTTAATTGACAATATAGAGAACAAATGGTGGCATGTTTACACAAACTTGAGACAGGTGTTGCTTAAAATAAGCATCACAATGTAATGTCCGGATTGAAACCAGACAGTGGAGTAGAGAAATCGACATTTGAACGAAGAAGAGCAAATTGTATACATTCCACAAGGACATTATACCAACAAAGTGCTTTCATTTTAATCCCAGGTATAGGGATGAGGGGCTGTTTCGGACTGTCCGCAGCAGCTGGCTATGATTTGCCCCATGCTCTAGAAGATGTGTGGTTTGGCCAGCTGTAGATAATTTCTGCAATTGTGTGACGTTTGGAATTCTGGGAACTACATTAAGGTGAGGGACCCGAGAGGCAGGAGTTGGTCTTGGTTTTGCAGTAGCAAAGAAATTAGGCTCAGGGATTTTCCTAATTCTTCTCTCTCCCAACTCTCCTTGTTTTTCTCCTGTCTAGTGTTAGCGGGGAGGATAAAAGATGGGAAAAGAAGAACCCACAAAGTAGCAAAGACTCGGTACAGGGACTGATGCAGTTGTCCTCTCTCAGGCTGGCTGCCCCGTTGATTTTGTTTTCATTTTTAAATTAATGTATTATTTAGTAATGTGTATATTTTGTGTGTGTGCACTTGTATGTCTGTGTATGTCGTGTGGCATGCGTGTGGAGGTCAGAGGACAACTTTCAAGAGTTGGTTTTCTCCTTCAGCCACGTGGGTTCCAGGGGCCGGACTTGGCAGCAAGCACCTTTTCCCACTGAGCCATCTCTCCTGCCCTCATTTCTGTTTTCTCCAGATTGATACTCAATCTCAGTTACGCTGGGAGGAAACCAACCAGCAAGTGACCAGCCTTACCAGATGGTGACAGAGAACAAAATACAGAATGAGTGGTCCAGACTCGAGAAGGATTCCAGCCACTAGCTTTCTTTCTGACTGGCCAAGGTTGTCACCTAAACCTTCCACTTTCCAAAGTCTCAGCCTAGGATGACCTTGAACTTCTGATCATCCTTCCTCCATCTCCTGACTGATGGGATAACAGACAAGTATAGCCAAGCCTAGCTCTATTTTTTTAAATTATTTATCTTTATTTTATGTGCATTGGTGTTTTGCCTGCATGTATGTCTGCATGAGAGTGTTAGCTCTTGAAGTTACAGACAGTTGTAATCTGCCATGTAGGTGTGAGGATTTGAACCCAGGTCCTCTGGGAGAACAACCAGTGCCCTTAACCTAACTGGAGCCATCTCTCCAGCAACCTGAGTCTCTGTGTGTGTGTGTGTGTGTGTGTGCACCACAGTATGCATATGGGGAAGTGAAAGTCAGAAGAGTCCATTACAAGAATCAGTTCTTCCCTGTGGTGGGATGTAAGGCTCAGACTCAGATTTTCATGCTTTTGTGGCAAGCCTCTTCACCAGATGAACCATCTCACTGGATTGCTTTTTGTGACAGTCTTACACTGTAGTCTGGACTAATCTGGAATTCATTATGTAACCCAGACTGGCTTTAAGCACCAGAAACCTCCTGCTTCAACCTCAGGACTGTTTGGCTTCATTAAGATTCCAAAAGCAAGCCAGGCATGATGGTGCATGCCTTTGATCCCAGCATTTGGGAGACAGAAGCAGGTGGGTTGCTATGAGTTCAAGGCCAGCCTGATCTGCAAATCGAAACCAGGACAGCCAGGGCTGTATAGAGAAACCCTGTTTTAAAAAAGAAGAAAAAAATTCGATAGCAGCCTAGCGGTGGTGGCACACGCTTTTACTAGCAGCACTCAGGAGGCAGAGGCAGAAGGAGCTCTGAGTTCGAGGCCAGCCTGGTCTACAGAGCGAGTTCCAGGACAGCCTGGGGTACACAGAGAAACCTGTCTTGAAATACCAAAGAGAGGGGCTGGAAAGATGATGGCTCAGTGGTTAAAAGCACTGTCTGCTCTTCCAAAGGACCTGGGTTCAATTCCCAGCAACCACATGGCAGCTCACAGCTGTCTGTAACACAAATTCCAAGGGATCTGACACCTTCACACTAATGCATATAAAATATATATATATATTAAATAAAAATATTTTTAAAAATATCAAAGGGAAAAACATTTACATTAAAAAAACATTTATTGGGGGGAGAAACACATGCCATAGAGCTGGTGTGGAGGTCCGAGGACCATCTACAGAAGTCTAGTCTCTTTCCACCTTGTGGGTTGAAAGGCTTGAACTCAGGTTCTTGGTATTGGCAGCAAGCACTTTTATCCAATGAGCCATCTGGCTGGCCCCGTAGCAGGAGTATAACCAGCCGCTTTGCAGAATGATTCAGCATTGAGAGTGGTTTGCTTGTGACCTATGATTTGCAAGGTCTTTGATGTAATTAAACACTCCTGAAATTCCTGCCTGTACAATGGAAGTCATTGAACGTGTGATGCCAAGTACGTGACTACCTTCCTCTTTTCCTTCTTTCATGTCTCTTCCCTAAAACGATGTAAAAAATAATGGTTATATTCAGGGTTGCTGCTGCTTTAGTTCATTGTTATTATTTTTAAAGATTTATTTGTGTATTTTATGTACATGAGTGCTCTGTCTTCATGAATACCAGAAGAGGGCACCAGATCTCATTATAGATGGTTGGGTGCCACCATGTGGTTACGAGAACTGAACTCTGGGCCTCTGGAAGAGCAGCCAGTGCTCTTAACCTCTGAGCCATCTCTGCAGTCCCTTGTTATTATTTTTGTTTTAGCTCATTTACTATTATTATTTTGAGAGTTTCAAAAACTTAAGCGTTAATTCCTGGGGCTGGGGGAAAATCACCAGATCATAGCCCTTTCAGAGCAGGGGTCCAGCAGCAGCCCCCACCCAGATAAACCTTAGGGTGTGACTGGAGTCACATAGCCCCTAAGAAAGCCCATGGAATGTGCTAAGTTCCCCTCCCCCTTGCTACAGCCTAACCTGCACTTAACAAGGCAGTATTAGAGGTCAGGTATCCCCCACATAGCCAGGCCTGACCATTTGTGGTCTTGGCACCTAAAAACAGACCAATCATTTTAAAGGTCAGCTTCCCTAGAGACCCTCTTACCCAATCCTATAATGCCAAGACACACACTCCGCCGCTTGCACTTTATCCCTTTAAAAACCTTGTTCTCCCAGAGGTGGGGGTCACTTGCCCCTTTGTCTGTGTAAAGGGTGGCCACCCAGCTCGAGCTTGTAATAAAAGACCCTTGTGTGTTTTTCATCGGACTCAAATCCTGTTGCTCATTTGGGGACTCCAGAACTGGGTATTACACTTTTAGTTTTTATTTGAGACAGAGTTTCTCTGTGTAGCCTTAGCTGTCTCAGACTCACTCTGTAGACCAGGCTGGCCTCAAACTCACAGAGATCTGCCTGCCTCTGCTTCCCATAGTGCTGGGATTATAGGTGTATGCCGCCACACCCTGCTACTCTATTTGTTTATTTATTATACTGCCTGCAGGCAGGCAGGTCAGAAGAGGGCACCAGATGGTAACGAGCCACCATGTGGTGGATGGGTATTGAACACAGGACCTTTGGAAGAACAGCCAGTGGTCTTAACCTCTGAGCCCTCTCGCCAGCCCTTATTTAGGGTTCTTAAATACCTCTACTTCCCTTTCAAATCCTCCCCACCCCCAACACTAGTTAGGAGAAAAAGCAGGCTGGTAGGGACAAGGGACACAGACCTCTCTAGCTACTTTCTGCTGGTTAGGGGCATTGGATTTTTTGGGGCAATACCAATCTCAGTCCCCTGAATTCCATAAGTCAAGCTAAACAGCAATCCAGCAAATAAATATGACAGCAACCTCAGCAGCAGCTCGAAGCATTCTTTAGAGTGTTTCTTTCTAGGAGCATCTTGAAGTGATGTGAAGCAAAAAAGCCAAAAGATGCAAAATGATCTCTCTTTGGTTTGAGGCTACTTTATACCTTTCCAAAGTCCATACAGGATGTTTTTCAGATGACAAACCTCACCACACATATACACAAACATCATGTGCCTTTTCATGGGGGATGTTTTCCACCAGGGATATACCAAAACCATTTCCACATCCCATACTTGGGATCAAAACAAAAACATGCTTACATCTACAGCACTGGTGTCCACCACAGGAGTCAGGAGAGGGTATCAGATCCCCTGAAACTAGAGTTAAGGATGGTTGTGAGCTGCCAGGTGGATGATGGGACGCAAACGTGGGTCCTCTGCAAGAGGAGCAAACGCTCTTTTCTTGTTGTTGCTGTTTTGGTTTGGTTTTCCAAGATAGGGTTTCTTTTTGTAGTCTTGGCTGTCCTGGAACAAACTCTGCAAACCAGGCCAGCCTCAGGCCCAGAGATCTGCTTGCCTCTGTCTCTGGAGTAATAGGATTAAAGGCCTGAGACACCATTTCCCAGCTTTACTTTTTTTTTTTTAATAATTAATCTTTATTTATTGTGTGTGTGTAAGAGAGAGTGAGAACACACAAATGTGCCATGGTACACACATGAGGGTCAGAAGACAACCTTCAGGAGTCATCAGGCTTGCATGGCAAAAGCCACTGATCCATCATTCCAGGCCCTACTCAAACTAAAATTCTTCCTGAGCAGGGCATGGTGTAACATGTGCCTTTTCAGCACTTGGGAGGTAGAGGCAGGGGAATCTCTGTGAGTTCCAGGCCAGCTGCATCCTCAAGGTGAGGTCTAGCCATGACTACTTAGTGAGACTCTGTCATAAACAATATAACCCTTATTTTTAAAGATACTAGAGGTTGAATTCAGATTCATGGTAGATACCCTGCATCAAAGAGCTACATCCTTAACCTAAATGGTATCATTTTAGCCATGCTTTCTTTCTTTCTTTTCTTTTTTCTTTCTTGAGACAGGGTTTGTCTGTGTAGTGTTGGCTATCCTGGACTCGCCCAGCTTGTTTCCTTCCTTTTATGAATACGTTGCACATGGTAAGTACATCACCTACCATTGACAGCCCATCCTAACCACTTTTACTACACCTGAAGATAGCCAGGGCTCCACAGGGAAACCCTGCCTTGGGGACTGAACTCAGGACCTCTGGATAAGCAGCCAGTACAGAGTCATCTCTCCAGCCTTGCCAGGCTCTTCTACAACTGCTCTTGGGACCAATTCTAACTGAGCAGCCACCAAAGGACTGTTTTACCAAACTGCTGCCAGAGGCTGTCATTAAATAAGTAGAATGGAACGACTAGTGGCTAGGGGTGTTTCTCTTCCAAGGTTTAAAGTCTCTTTGTTAGAAACTGTATATAGTGGCACAAGCCTGCAATCCTAACATGTTAGAAATGGAGACAGGAGATTAGAAAGAAGTTCAAGTCACCTTCAGCTGAATAATATGTTTCAGGCTATCCTGGGCTACATGACAGCCTGTCTCCAAAAACTAGGGGGCTAGAGAGATGGCTCAGTGGTTAAGAGGCACTTCCTGCTTCTACTGAGGACCTAGGTTTAGTTTCTAGCAACTTACATGACCATCCATAATCATCTATAACTCCAGTTCAGGGGATGCCATGTCCTCTTCTGGCCCCTGAGGGCACCAGGCATGCACGTTTGCGTGCAGGCAAACATTCTTACTCATTTTGAAAAAAATGAAAACCCAAATAGGGCAGGTGGGGGCCTAGCTGCCAAGCCCAAGTTGTCCTCTGATCTACACATGCGTGCGCGCGCGCACGTACACACATTCGCACACATACATATCCATCCAGTCACAGACACACATTCACACACACATTTACAGAGAGACACAGGCACACACCCATACATCCAGTCACACAGTCACAGACACACACTCATACCCATCCACATTCACAAAAACAGACACACATTTGCACACACTCATACACTCACAGAGAGAGACACACAGTCACACAGACACAGAGGCCCATAGACGCACATTCACATACACAATATAATTTTGAAAAATCTAAATAAATAAAAGTCTCCCTGTCTGGACCAGAGCGTACCCACAGAAAAGTTTCTCACAACACAATGTCAAGCTGAAACCGGACATGAAACCAGACATAAAAGAACAGGAGAGCTGGGGTGGGGCTGAGCTGTGTGCCTGCCTAGCAAGCACAGGCCCAGGCTGTAGGTTCATCCTGGAGCTGCATAACAAAACAAAGAAAACACAGCATTTTAAAGATCAAAACCCTGGGTGCAGGTGTGGGAGAGGCCCGAGGGCTGAGTGCTGGGGCCTGGGAAACACACAAAGAAGATTCTGGTTCTGCCGGTTTATGTAAGAGGGGTTTGTCTCAGCCCGCCTCTCTAATGCTCTCCTCCTCCCATGCCAAGCTGGCAATGGGTCAAGAAAGGTTAGATCTGGAGGGAACCAGAGAGCAGGTGCCCTTGAGAACAGCACCAGAAGCCAGCTTAAAAAAAAAAAAGTTCCAACCCATTCCATGTTGGAGATGTAGGAGACCACTATAGTTTTCTTCTTCTTTTGGTTTGGTTTGGGTTTTGTTTTTTGAGACAGGGTTTCTTTGTGTAGCCTTGGCTGTGCTGGAACTAGCTCTGTAGACCAGACTGGCCTGGAACTCACCAAGATCTCCCTGCCTCTCTGCCTCCTGAGTGCTAGGATTAGAAGAGTGAGCCGCCACCCCTGCTTGCTTTTATTTTTGAGGCAGGGTTTTGTGTAGCCCAGGCTAACCTCTGCAAAAGTCATAGCTTCCCCACCCCTAACTCCAGTTTCTCTGTGTGACTGTAACAGCCCTGGCTGTCCTGAAACCTGTAGATCATACTGGCCTCAAGCTCACAGAGGTCCGCCTACCTCTGGCTCCTGAGGGATGGGATTAAAGAGAGCCTGCCACACCAGGCTCTCTTCTTTTTTTGTTTTGTTTTGTTTTGTTTTGTTTTGTTTTGATAGAGTCTCATGTAATTCAAGGTGGCCTCAAACTTGTTATGTAGCCAAAGATGATGTTGAATTTCTGAGCCTCCTTCCTCCACTTCCTGAGTCTTGGCACATTACAGGTATGCGTCACCACATCCAGTTTTTTGCAGTGCTGGGATCTCTGAACGCAGAACTTGTTCATGAGTAGTTTATCAACTGAGTTACATGCCAGCCCTCACTGTGTTTTTATTCTAGACATTCAGACACTTTAAAAAAAATTATTTAATTAATACATGAGTGCTCTTTTTGCATGTATGCTTGCATGACAGAAGAAAACATCTCAGATCCCATCGTAGATAGTTGTGAGCCACCATGTGGTTGCCGGGAACTGAATTCAGGATCTCTGGAAGAGCAGCCAGTGCTCTTAACCACTGAGCCATCTCTCTAGCCCCAGAAACTGCATTTAATTAAAAGCATTTACTCTTGTCTTGGGCCTATAGGGCAACCAAAACCAGACTGAAAGCTTGGCATCTCTCCCTTTTTTTGCTTTAGTCCTTGGGGTGAGTAGGCATGCTAATCAGTTAAGGAGTATCTGTCTAAAAACAAAACAAAACAAAACAAACCAGTGGTAGCTAGGGACAGTGAAGAGATGGCTCGGCAGGTTAAGATGCTTTGCTGCCAATCCTGAGGATGTGAGTTCAATCCCCAGGATCCACAAGGTAGAAGGGGAGGACTAACTCTTTCAAGTTGTCCTCTGACCTCCACACAGACAAGATGTGGCAAGTCTGTACCCACACGCACTAAATAAATAAAAATAATAATAATAAACCCACAGTGGGCATCTAACTCTCTCACCATCCTTCAAAACTAACGAGCTGAGTGAGTGACTGAGCTATCTTACTGTCTACTTTATTTTATTCCTTCTGAACCAAGGCTTTACTGTGTTGCTCAGGCTGGCCTCCATCTCGGATCAACCGTCCTTTCTGGTGCTGGCGTCAGTGCCCTCCATGCTTACTCTCACCTCTTGCAACATCTCTGCCCAGAACTCCAAAAGACACTTTCCATTCCTATTACTCTAAATGCCCAGGAACAGCAAAATGTCACTGAGAGCCCCCCCCCCACACACAATGAGATCACCCCAAGAAGAAGCAGTCACCTTGTGGGAACAGGCTTACTCCTCAAGCAATAAAGACCTCTTCAGAGGCCTTGCAGAATGAGAGCCGAGACACAGTGACTGACACCAGCCTCAGTTCTTCCTCTGCTCAAACCTAAGGCTCATGTCACTACCCCACAGATGGATTTGGAGGGGTCGCTGGCCCATGTCTATACCCTCCAGTGAGGAATTTCCTTTCTCTGCTTTTGGAGATTTCTCTTCCTCCTCTTTCTCCCTCTCTGTATTTTTCTGTTTATTTGTTTTGTGTGTATGTATGTACCCACATGTACCAGAGTGCTTATGTGGGGCTCAGAGGGCAGCCTGAAGGGGTTGGTTGGTTCTTGCCTTCTACCATGTGGGTCCCAGGGATTGAACTCAGGTTGTCTGTCTTGGCTGCAAGCACCTTTACTCACTAAATCATCTAGACAGCTCTTGTCTTTATTTATTTGTTTGTTTTTCTATGTGTCTATTTATCGATGTATCTATGTATTTATCTATGTATGTATCTGTCTAGTGTCTATCTTTGTATCTATGTATCTCTATCGATTTTCCTGTGTAGGCCAGGCTGTCATAGAACTCTTTGTGTCAATAGAGTACTTACCTATCTCATACAATATCTTGGGTTGTATCCTCAGCACCACACAAATGGAGAGGTAGCTCATGCCTAGTACTCACAGAGATCCTCCTGCCTCTGCCTCCTGAGTACTGGGATTACAAGCATGAGCCACCACCCTGCTTGCTTTTATTTTTGAGGCAGGGTTTCCTGTAGCCCAGGCTAGCCTTGAACTTGTGGCTGAGGGTGACCTTGAATTTCTAATCGTCCTGCTACTACGAGGCATGAGCTATCTCTCTCCATTTGTGTGGTCCTGGGGATGGAACCCACCATACTGTATGAGCTAGGTAAGTACTCTATTGACATTTTCTTTTGGCTTATTCTTACATAGCCCGGGCTGGTCTTGAACACCTGGTCATCCTGCCTCTAGTTTCTGAGTGCTGGGATTACAGAAGTGTGACTTGTCTCTGCCATAGGCAAATAGGACAGGTGGCCAAGCCTAACCTGTTAAGTCAATCTGAGATGGGGCTTTAGTCACAAAACTCCAGCTAATCTGCGCTAGAAACTTAGCTCCTGGATAGAAATCATGGCTGGCTGCCCTTCTGGTAACAGAGCCAGCAGGGGACCAGTGTAAATCAGCAACCTGGGCTTCCTGGTTGCTAAATGACACATGCAAATGGGGCTTAACCTGAGGCCCTGAGTTTTTGGTTTTGGTTGATTGGTTTTTTTTTTTAATTTTTTTTAAATTTTTTATTTTTTTGAGACAGCATTTCTCCACGTAGCCCTGGCTGTACTAGAACTCAGAAATCTGCCTGCCTCTGCGTCCTGAGAGCTGCCTGGCTTTTTCATGCTGTTCTTATGGTAGGACAACAGGAATGTTAGTAGGCCACCTCAGGCCTCTCTTCCCACCTCTTTTCCTTCTCTGCTATGCAATTGATCTGGATAATTTGATCCAATAAGCCAGAGCTGGAGATGTGGCTCAGTGGAGGGCTTAGCTAGGATGCAGGAGGCCCTGGGTTCGAGTGCTAGCACTGTATAAACCTGGTGTGGTGGTGCATGTCCGTAACCCTAACAGCAAGAGCTGTAGAGGCTGGAGGATTGGAAATTCTAAGTCAGGGTGACATAGCAAGTCTGGGGATAAGCTGCGCTACGTGAAATGCTGTGACAAGTATTGCTAATGGTCAATGTGGTAGAATCTAGAGTTCCCTGGAAAATATCTAGAGTCATCTGGAAAATGAGGCTGCAGGCATGCCTGTAGGGGATTATCTTGATTATATTGAAGGGTCTCACTGTGTAGCACTGTGTAGCTTGGAACTCTGACTATGGAATTCTCATAGTCCTACTGTAGGTAGGACCATTCCCTTGCGCAGCAGATTCTGGCTGAATAAACGAAGCAAACCCGCTGAATGACAACACTAGTCTCTCTCTCTCTCTGCTTCCAGGCTGTAGGCGATGTGAATGCGACTTCGTGATTGCGATGTTTTGATTTCTACACTATGAACAGTGAGTCAAAATGAAGACTCTCTCCCTTACATTTCCTTTCTGTCTGCTTGTTTATTTGGCCTGGAACTTGCTCAGTGAACTTGGCTGGCCTCAAACTCAGAGATCCACCTGCCTCTGCCTCCCCAGTGCTGGGATTAAAAGCGAATGCTGGCCAGGCGTGGTGGCGCATGGGAGGCAGAGGCAGGTGGATCTCTGAGTTTGAGGCCAGCCTGGTCTACAAAGTGAGTCCAGGACACTCAGGGCTACACAGAGAAACCCTATCTCAAAACAGACAAAAAAAAAAAAAAGTGAATGCTGCCAAGATTGGCTTAAAACAGATTTAACAGAGCATTTTTTTTATAGCAATGGGGAAAGAAACTAAGATAGACCCCATATCTTTTGTTTGTTTTGTTTCGAGACAGGGTTTCCCTGTGTAGCCTTGGCTGTCCTGGACTAGTCTGTAGACCAGGCTGGTCTCTAACTTACAGAGATCCACCTGCCTCTGCCTCCTGAGTGCTGGGATTACAGGCATGTACCACTACGCCCGACTAGACCCGGTGTTAAAACAAACAAAATGGCAATGGTAAGCAATCAGGTTTGTAGGGACATAGGGCCACACTTGCTGGGTGTTCCATGGGACCCCTGGGGTTCTGTGTGATGTTGCCAATGGCCTGCATGTTAGGAGACAAGGGACTGTGGGTTTGGAGAGATCTGAACATGCAGCTCTGTGTGTGCATGAGTGTTCATGGATGTGCAGGTACATGAGGAAGCTAGAAAGGGTGTTGTATTCCCTAGAGATGAAATTACAAGGGCTGGAGAGATGGCTCAGCGGTTAAGAGCACTGATTGTCCTTTCTAAAGGACCCAGGTTCAATTCCCAGCACCCACATACCAGCTTACAATTGTCTGTAACTCCAAGATACACTCACATAGACATGTAGGCAAAACACCAATGCACAAAGAAATAAAAATAAATAAATTATTAAAAAAAAAAAAAGAAATTACAGACCCTCATGAGCTACCAGAGGTGAGTGCTGGGAAGTGAACCTGGGTCCTTTGATGATCAGTCTTTTCTCTCTATGTGTTTGTTTTTTTAAGACAGGGTTTCTCTGTGTAGCCTTGGCTGGCATGAACTCACTTTGTAGATCAGGCTGGCCTCAAATTCACAGCAATCTACCTGCCTCTGCCTCCATGAGCCACCATGCCCAGCTTTTTCTTTTTTCCCTGAGACAAGGTCTTTCTATGCTGCCTTGGCTATTCTGGAATTCACTCTGTAGACCAAGCTGGCCTTAAAGTAGGTCTCAACAGAGGGGCTATGGACTTTTAGCAGGTTATAACACACAGGCACACACAAGGCTGAAGATGAACCCAGAACCCTGCATGTGCAGGGCAAATGCTTTGTAGTTGAGCCACCAGCCCCCTCCTAGGGGGATTTTTGAGGGGGGGCTAAGGGTTTCAAGATAGGGGGATTTTTGAGGGGGGGCTAAGGGTTTCAAGATAGGGTTTTGTTTCTCTGTGTAGCCTTGGCTCTTCTGGAAGTACTTGGTAGAGCTGCCTCTGCCTCCTGAGTGCTGGGATTAAAGGCGTCACTACCTGACAGATTTAATTGTGTTTTTATGTGCATGCATGTTTTGTATGTAGCACATCATGCATGTCTGGCGCCTGTAGATGCAGAAGGGGGCATCAGACCCCTGGAACTGGAGTTACAGATATTTGGGAGTCTCCATATGGGTGTCAGAAACCAGCTCCAGTCCTTCACAAAAGCACCTGTGTGTGTGTGGTTTTTCGAGATAGGGCTTCTCTGTATAATAGCTGTCCTGGACTCACTTTGTACACCAGGCTGGCCTCGAGCTCACAGAGATCTGCCTGCCTCTGTCTCCCTGAGTGCTGGGATTACAGGGGTGCACCACTGCTCCTGGCTGCAACTAGTGCTCTTAATCACCCCCAAGTCTCCCAGTTTTAAACAGTGAGACCCAGCGAGGCGTGTGTGGTGGGGCATATCTTCAATCTCAACACTTGGGAGGCAGAAGCAGGAGGATCTCTGTGATCTCTGTCTGAGGCCAGCCTGGTCTACAGAGGGAGTTCCAGGTCAACCAGGGCTACACAGAGAAACCTTGTCTCGAAAACCAGAAGAGAACAGAAAAGCAAAGAGAGCATGCTGAGCAGGCCACGAGCAGCGTGCCAGGAAGCAGTGTTCTTCCGTGGACTCTGTGTCAGTTGCTGCCTCCAGGTTCTTGCTTTGAATACCTGCCTGACTTCCCTCCACGATGAACTGTGGCCAGAATGTGCAAGCCAAAGAAATCCTTTCTTCCCCAGATTGCTCTTGGTCACGATCTTTATCATAGCAATAGGAAACACACGAAGACAGAGACCTTATCTAGGAAAAAAAAAAGCGCGCGTGGTTGGGCCTGTCTGAGTGGGTGATGTAATGCCGCTTGGACATGGAGGCTGGAATGATAGGCATCCTGACCGACGTGTCTGCCACAAACCTCTCGGCTGGCACTGAAAGACCATTGTGATCCAGGCCAGGGTCAATCCCCAGAATGATCTGCACCTGGTCCTGGGGGAGGGGAGGGGGATTCATGGTGACTGAGGAATAGCTCTAGCCTGCAGCACTCCCTACCACCACATAGGCTCTCCTGTGTCTGTGCATGCACTTGTGGGGCAGATGGGTGTGTACACATGTGCATGCTACCATGTAGGCACACGTGGAGGTGGATGACAGGTGTCTTCCTCAAACACGTCTTCACAACTTTTGGTTTCTTTGTTTTGTTTGGAGACAGGGTCTCACTGTGGAGCTATGTATAGGAGGCTGGTCTCAACCTCACAGAAACCAGCCTGCCTTTGCCTCCTGGGTGCTGGGATTAAAGCTGTGTGCCTTTAATGCCCAGCTTCATCTTAAAATTTGTCTGTTGCTGGGCGGTGGTGGCGCATGCCTTTAGTCCTGGCACGTGGGAGGCAGAGGCAGGCGGATCTACAGGGTGAGTTCCAAGATGGCCAGGGGTACATAGAGAAAAAAAACCTGTCTCAAAAAATAGAAGTATAATTTGAGTGTGTGTGTTGCATGTGTAGGCATACATGCTTTCGCACGACTGAGAAGGTCAGAGACAGCTTCATGAAGCTGGGTCTCCCTTTCCACCTCTATGTAGGTCCTGGGATTGAACTCTGCTTGCCAGAGCTTGTGTAGCCAGAACCGTTAGCCGCTGAGACATCTCCCAGAGGACACAGGGGTTTTTGTTCTTACACTTCTCTACCATGTTTACCGAGACAGGGTTTCTCAAGGAACCTGGATCTAGGCTGACAGCAATTCCTAGTGGTCCTCTGGTCTTCACCCCCAATTCGCAGCTCTGATATTAAAAGTATTCATGAGGCCACCCCCAGCTTAAGTGGGTTCTAGGGATTTGAACTCAGGTCTTCAAGCTTGCATTGCAAGAGCTCTTACCCACTCAGCCTTCTCTCCAGCTCCCTCTCACTTCTCTTTGTCTGGCTCTCCCAATGCAACCCTAGCTAGTCTCAAATTCTATCCTCCTTCGTCTGTTAAATGCTTAAATTACAGGCCTGGGCCACCCTAGCTGGCTTATCCATGAAATATGAGTGCAGCCCATCTGAAAGGAGGCCAGCTATAGATCAAAGAAGGGAGTGTCGCTTCCAAATGAAATAATTAGTCATAAAACCCAGGCTGACCTTGAACTGGTTATGTAGCCACAGATGATCTTGAATTTCTGATCTTCCTGCCTGCACTTCCTGAGTCCTGGGAATAAAGGTATATATCACCATTTCCTGTTGATGTGCTGGGGATGGAAGCCAAGGCCTCACACACACTAGGCAAGAATCTAACAACTGAGCAGCGCCTGGAGCTTTCCATCCTGCCTTCCTTTCTCTCTCTTTGTGTAGCCATGGCTGCCCTAGAACTCTCTCTGTAGATCAGGGCTGGTAAAATTGCTTAGCTAGTGGTTCTCAAGCTTCCTAATGTTGCAACCCTGTAATACAATTTATGCTTGGTAGCCCCCAAGCATAAAATTACTTTCACAACTGTAATTTTGCTACTGTTGTGAATATTTACCGTTGTAAATATCTGATATTCAGGATATCTGTGACCCACAGGTTAAGTACCTCTGGTCTTACTTAGTAAGCCACCATGTGGTTACTGGGAATTGAACTCATGACCTCTGGAAGGGCAGTCAGTGCTCTTAACCTCTGAGCCATCTCTCAAGCCCCTGAGGTTATTTGGTAAAAGCAAATTGTCACTCAATTTTCTGAGGACCTGAGTTTAATTCCCTTAAGCCCAAGGTTTTTGTTTGTTTGTTTGTTTGTTTGTTTTTAATGTGGTGATATCTATCTGTAGTCCCAGCTCTTCTATAAGATGGGAGGCAGAGACAGAAGAATGACCTGGAAGGGACACACTCAGCAACTAGTCTAGAATAGGAAGCTCTGCAAAAACAAAAGATAGCCTGCCTCAACACCACCAAAGGAGAAAACTGACTCCAGAAAGCTGGCCTCCAACCTCCACACAAGGCATCCTGGCATGCTGGTGTCCACAAATATTAATAACGAGACAAAGCAAAACAAAATTGAAAAGGGGCCTCAGCAATGACTCAACAGGCAGAGGCACTTGCTGCCAAGATTGAGGAGCTGAGTTCAAACCCCGAGACCCACTTGGCCCAACACCTCCACATGCGGGCAGGGGTCAGGGTTCATGTGTGTGTCACACACACTATATAAACGTAAAATAAGAATTTCCTCTAAGAGGTGGGGCCTGGAGAGGTGGTTCAATCGGTAAAAGCATATGCTGATCTTTTGTTTGTTTGATTTTCCAAGACAGGGTTTCTCTGTGTGGCCCTGACTGTACTACCCTACGGTCCAAGTTGGTCTTGTACTTGCAGCCCCTGCCTCTTGAGTGCTGGGTTAGAGGCCTGAGACCCTGAGCTCGGCTAGCCCTTATTTTTAATCCCAGCATTCACGAGGCAGAGGCAAGTGGAAGTCTGTAATTTTAAAGCCGGCTAGCTGATCTAGCCAGTTCCAGGCCAAATCCACACAGTAACTCCCTGTCTCAAAATAAATAAGTAAATAAAGCATCCTTTCATCCTTTTAAATAAAATATTTCTCTCAAAGAGAGAAAGTCATTCATTGAGGCCAAGCATTGTGGCATTCCTTGTACCATTAGCACCGGGGAGCCTGAGGTGGGAGGGTTAGTGACAGGCCAGCCTGTGTTATATAGTGGTTAAGAAAGGAAGGGAAGAAGGAGGGGACAAAGGAAAAAGAAGACAAGGAGAAGAAGAGAACTTATATATATATATATTTTTTGGTACTTTTTATATTTTTATAGGTCTTTTGCCTTCACGTATGTATGTATGTATACTATGTATGTGTCTGATGCCTGCAGAGGTCAGAAGAAGGTATCGGATTCCCTGAACTGGAGATACAGGTAGTTTCAAGCTGCCATGTAGTGCAGGTCCTCTGCAAAAATCAATGCTTAGAACCACGGAGCGCTATCTTTCCAGCCCTTCCCCATACGTTTTTGGAAAGGGTCTCACTGTGTAGCCATGGCTGCTGTGTAAATCAGGCTGGCCTCAACCCCATCGATACAAGTGATGCAATTAAAGGAGAGCAGCGTCACATGCAGAGGTTTGGGTTTTGTTTGCTTGCTTGCTTTTTTTCCAGACAGGGTTTCTCTGTGTAGCCCTGCTTATCCTGGAAGTCACTCTGTAGACCAGGCTGGCCTCGAACTCAGAGATCCGCCTGCCTCTGCCTCCTGAGTGCTGGAATTAAAGGCGTGCACCCCCACCCAGTGGGTTTGGTTGTTGTTGTTTGTTTTTTGAGATAGGTTGTCATCTTGTTCCCAGGCATCCAACTCTACAGGGGCCACATTACAGTCATGAACCAGCAAGCCAGGCTAAAAGTCATAGACTGGTGCATTTCCCCGAACACAGGTCATAATAGCTTCAGGCACCTGAGCTACCGGGAGAGGAAATCTCTGCCAGACTGGATAGTGGTGTCTAGCAATCTTAGCCTTAGGGTTGGTGGAGTGTAGAGTATGTTGTGCCTGGAGATACGACCTGGACTTTACCTATTAGAATTTAGGTCAGGTAGGAAAGTTCAGGTAACTGGCCCAAGATAAAGAGCCTGGATACAGCTCAAGATACTTCTGGTTGCAGATCTACCACACTCCCTCTCTACTTCACTGCGCAGTGACCTGTGGGCTATATGGAGGGCTGCAGCTCCCTTAGAGACTCAGCTCAGGCTGCCAGGGCAGGTCAGCCTTGCTATTAAAGTGGTAAGATCTGCCCCTTGATGGGGACGCAAGTCATCCCAAAGAACCAGCAGGGTGGCTCAGTGGGTAAAAGTGCTTGCTGCCAAGTCTGAAGGCCTGAGTTTTACATACCCAGGATGGACATGGTGGAAGGAGAGAATTGGCTCTCACCCATGAATATGTCCTCAATAAATAAATACAATTTTAAAAACAAGAAAAAGAAAACTCAAGAATATAAAGGTGCACACCTGTAAACAGGTGAGACTTGAAGGCTGGAGGATCAAGATTTCAAGGTCAGTCTCCACTACATCGTGAGTTTCAGGACATCCTGGGATACACGAGATGGCTGCCTTTTGTTTTATTTTGTCAGAGAGCTTATTATGTGTAGCTTTGGCTAGTCTGGCACTTGCTACATAGACCAGGTTGGCCCTGAAAATCAGAGACAGATATCCCCCTGCCTTTATCTCCTGCCAGGCCAGGCCTTGGTGGGATAAACCTTTAATCCCTGCCTGTGGAAGGCGGAGGCAGGCGGACCTTTGTGAGTTCACGACCAGCCTGGTCTACATAGTGAGTCCAGGACAGCCAGGGCTACACAGAGAAAGCCTGTCTCAAAACTAAAACAGAACAACAAAGGTTCTTCTGCCGGCCCTTGCCTTTTCTTCCTTTTTTTTTTTTTTCAAAGATTTACTTATTTATTATTCATAAAGTACTGTGCCTGCATGCCAGAAGAAGACAGCAGATCCAGATGGTTGATAAGCTACGATGTGGTTACTGGGAACTGAACTCAGGACCTTTGGAAGAAGAGCCAGTGCTCTTAACCTCTGAGCCATTTCTCCAGCCCTTCACCTTTTCTTTAAAACAGTTTCACATTGTGCCTCTGACTGGCCAAGAACTTGCTACATAAACCAGACCTGCTTCTGAGCTAAAGTGTTCCTAAATGCTGGAGTTAAAGACATGTGACAATATTGGCAGTTTTCATTAAACCCCGTCTTTGTTTAAAGGTGTATGCCACTACTCCCCAGCTATAAATTAATTAAAAAAATTTTTTGAGACACTGTTTCACTACATAGCTCTGATTGGCCTGGAAATCACAGTGTAGACCAGGCTGTCTGTTCAACTACAGAGATCCACATGCCTGTATCTATCAAGTGCTGAACTTAAAGACACTCATCTTTACTCTTGTCTCAAAATGACTTTTTGAAAATAAATTTTTTTACAACGTTCTTGACTTTTATTTAATCAATTGTTTTCAACTTCCTTTTTCCCTGAAATAAATAGGACATTTGGTCCCTCTCCTCTCTTCTTCTTCTTCTTTTTTTTTTAAATAAATTCTTAAAAATGTTGCCAGGCAGTGGAGGCAGCAGCTGTGATGCCTTTAATCCCAGCACTCGGGAGGCAGAGGCTGATGGATCTCTGAGTTTGAGGCCAGCCTGGTCTACAGAGTGAGTTTCAGGACTGCCAGGGCTATACAGAGAGACCCTGTGTAAAAAAACCAAACCAAACCAATCAACCAAAAATTAAAAAGGCCAAACGTGTGAACTATGCCTTCTTTGTAAAAATTATTGATGTGGTTGTGATCTAGCTTCTGGCTGTCTGTGTGAGCAGCTGCGTTATGAGCACTGCTTAGCACTTGCTTAGGGTGCTTAGTCCCTTTTGTCTTGGCTGGAGAGATGGCTCTGCTGTTAAGGTGCTTGCCTCCCAAGTATGAGGACCTGAGTTTGATTCCCATGAACCTATATAAAAAAACTTGCCTGTGATAAGATTTCCTTATCATTTCAGTGCTGGGGAGTTAGAGACAGATCCCTGGGGCTCAATGGCTAGCCAGCCAAGCCTAGTTAGTGAGCTCCATCTAGGCTATGAGAGACCCTGTCTCAAAAAAACAAGACTAGCTAGGCATGGTGGTACATGTCTTTATTGTTTGTTTGTTTCTCTGTGTAGGCCTTGGTGACTGCCTAGGAACTCCATTTGTAAACCAGTCTGGCCTAGAACTCAGAGATCCACCAGCCTGTGCCTCCTGAGTGCTGTGATTAAGGGCATGCTCCACTAGCATTTATTTATTTTTTTAGTATTTATTTATTCTGTATATGATGATTTGCCTGCATGTGTTCCTGCACTCCAGAAGAGGGCACCAGATCTTATTATAGATGGTTAGAAGCCACCATGTGGTTGCTGGGAATTAAACTCAGGTGGATAGATCTCTGTGAGTTCAAGGCCAGCCTAGACCACATAGTGAGTTCCACGACAGCCAGAACGGCATAGTGAGACCCTATCTAAAAAAAACCAAACCAAGGGCTGGAGAGATGGCTCTGAGGTTAAGAGCACTGGCTGTTTTTCCACAGGTCTTGAGTTCAATTCCCAGTACCACACGGTGGCTTATAACTGTCCAAAATGAAATCTGGTGCTCTCTTTTGGCCTGTAGGCACATATGCAGCCAGAATACTGTATAAATAATAAATAAATAAATCTTTAAAGCAACAACAACAAAAATAAACAAAACAAAAAAAATACAAAACCAAACCAAACCCAAGGTATATAGTGTCTGAGGAACAATACTAAAGGTTGACCATTGCCAGGGGATTTGAAGCCCTCTTTTGATCTCCAAGGGTACCAGGCACATGTGATATACATAAATACATGCAAGAAAAAAAACTCATATACACAAAAGAAGAAATCTATAATTTTTAAAGACATATTTCGTTTCTAATTATGTATATGTGTGTCTGCATGTGGGTATGAGCACATGTGAGTGCAGGTACCCAAGAATACCAGAAGGGGGCATCATATCTTCTGTAGCTGGAGTTACAGACTGTTGTAAGCAGCCTGACGAGGGTGCTGGGAAGGGATGGATGTGATCTTAACTGTTGAATGAGGTTTTGAGCTCTCTTGTTTTTATTTTTATTTATAAAGATTTTTGTTTTTTACCCATTAAGCCATCTTACAGGCCCCTTATTTTTACATTTTATTTGTATGTGTGAGAGAGAGAGACAGAGATTGAAATTGACTGATTTTGATTGTATGGTGTAGATTAGAAGACAACCTTCAGAAATTGGCTCCCTGTAGGAGGACATGGTTCAAAACCATGTCATCATGCTTGGCTACCAGTGGCTTTATCCATAGATCCATCTTGTCAGCCCTTTCCATGTTTTTAAACCTTGGTTATGAATCCAGTGTGTTGATGCTCTCCTGTAATCTGGGGAGGTGGAGCATCAGGATTGCAATGTCATCCATGGCTATGTAGGGAGGGCTCCATGTGCCCCTCTCTGTAACTGACTGGACTTTTACTACTACTTTGTAAGTTCTTTTTTCCACTCTTCTCCACCCTTTTCTTCTTCCCTTTCAATCTCTAACACTGGATATGAAAGAAAAATGGAAAGAGAGAAAAGGAAAGAGATTTCTGAATAAAGTCGGGTTAGAAAGGGGGTGACCTTAGGCTACTTCCTGCTGATTAGGGGCATTCAGCTCCTTGGGGCAAGTTTGAACTGGATATCTAATTTCTTCTTCATGACTACTTAACAAACTGCAACCAACAGCAACCAACAGCAACCTACCAACAACCCCCCAAGGACCACCAACTACCAACCCCACTTCTTGGGGCCCTAGCATTTATGTACTCTGAAAAGTTCCCAGACCTCTAAAGGTCACACAGTTGCAGAAACTATCTGCAGCTGGCAAAATCCCGCCCCTGCCAGAACAGGAGGCGAGAAGCAAATTGTAGTCACTTGCTGTAGTCATCTCATGCCTGGGATTAAAACAAAAACACACCTCGCTTTGTAGACCAGGCTGGCCTCGAACTCATAGAAATCCACCTTCCTCTGCCTCCCTGAGTGCTGGGACTTCCAAGTGTACACCGCTGTGCCTGGCTACTAAAACTTATTTTTTTTTAAGGTTTTATTTATTTATTTTAATGTATGAGTTCTCTGTCTGCATGTATGCCTGCGTGTCAGAAGAGAGCATCAAATTCCAGTATAGATGGTTATGAGCCACCACGTGGTTGCTGGGAATTGAACTCAGGACTTATAGAAGAGCAGACAGTGCTCTTAATCGCTGAACCATCTCTTCGGCCCCATCTAAAATAAAATTTTTATAATATTTCTGTGTTTTTAAAAAAAACACCAAAATTCTTACTACATATTTTTTTTTAACTTACCACTACACCTATCTAAAAAACAAAAACTTCAGCCAGGTGGTGGTGGCACACGCCTTCAATCCCAGCACTCTGGAGGCAGAGGTAGGCAGATCTCTTTGATCCTGATCTACAGAGCGAGTTCATGACAGCCGTGACTATACACAGAGACACCTATCTCGAAAAAAAATCAAAAAACTTTTGCTTGGTTCATTGTCGCTTCAGGAAATTTTCAGAGTTTGTAACTGCCATGGATATGATTCATTCTTATGTCCAGGGCATCCAGCCTGGGATTGACACCTGCCCTCTGGACATACAGTAATTGTCTCCCTTATCAGATCTAGCCTTGGAGTCTTGATTTTTCAGTGGTTGCATTCAAGGAATGCTAATTTTCCTAGAAAATGGCCTCAAGAGCAAGTGTGCAAAAGCTGTATCTTCTTGCTCTTTTGGCTAAGATAAAGTGTAGTAAAAGTACTGGTTCTGTATTTTATTATTTTGTATAGGTATGTGTGAGTGGTAGACATACTGTGTGTGTGTGTGTGTGTGTGCATGTGTAGATGGAGGCCAGAAATAATAGCAAGTGTCTTTGATTGCTCATTAGCTTGAGACAGGCTCTCCCAATTGAACCCAGAGCTTGCCAATATGGCAAGTTGGCCAGCTTGCTCAGAAAATTTTGTTACAGAGATCCACCTGCCACTGTTGGCCGACCAAGTGCTGGGATTAAAGGCAACACTACTACCTGGATTTTTTTTTTTTTTTAAACAGGGTTTCTCTGGGTAGCTCTGGCTGTCTTGGAACTTGCTCTGTAGACCAGGCTGGCCTCAAACTCTGAGATTTGCCTGCCTCTGCCTCCCAAGTGCTATGATTAAAGGTGTGTGCCACCACTGCTCAGCCGAAAGCCTTTTCTTTAAGTGAAAAATTTAGGCAATCGGACTTGTGAGGAAGCACTAAGCCTCCATGGGGACCTTAGCCCTGGCACTGTGGTGCACACCAGTAGTAAGCCCAGAGTTCAGAGGCTGAAAAGTTGGAGGCCATTTTCAAAGCTAAAACAAAACAATACCATCAAGTTCCTCCTGAGAGGACTGAGAATGTAGAAGATGAAAACCATTTAATGCCATAAGAGATACTTACAAAGGGACGGGTCTGGACTGGAAAATACAAGAAATTACAAGAAAATACTGCACAGCCACTGCTTGTGGAGAGGCTTGAGGACATTTCCAGCAGTGGAAAAGATTGGCAGATCAAGGTGCCATCCAAAGCCAGTCCGGCCCTGTCATGAAAGTGGGCACAAGGGTGTGGGCAACTTTAGTATTTTGAGTGCTATTCACACTGATGTTATGATAGCATATTGTTATGAATGGTTTAACAATATTATTGCTATTGTTATTTAATATGAGGTCTCATGAAGCCCCAGTTGGCTTCAGATTCTCAGCGTAGCAGAGGACAATGTTGAACTCCTGATCCTCCTGCCTCCATCTCCCATGGACTGGGATTATGGATATGGCCTAGTACATCTGGTTCACATAGTGCTGAGGGTAGGGGTTTATGAATGCTGGGCAAGCACTCTACCAACTGAGCTACATCCTGGTCCTAAAGATTCAACTTTAGTATTACTGTATTACTTATTTTTCATCTCTTATGCCTAATTAAAAAACAAACAAACAAACAAACAAACTTGGTGGTCCTGGGAGCTGTGGTGCACACCTGTAATTCCAGCACTCTCGGAGGTAGAGGTCTCTGTGAGCTCGAAGTCAGCCTGGTCTAGAGCGTGAGTTCCAGGGCTTCCAAGACTTCACAGAGAAACCCTGTCTCAAAACAAAACACACAACAACAACAACAAAACCACTTTGCAATGGTTTCTTTGTTTCTTGTTTTGAGACAAAGTCTTACCAAGAAGCCCTGGTTGACCTGAATTCCCTACTTGAACTAGTCTGACCTCCAATTTGTATTCATCCTCCCGCAGCTACCCCTGAGCGCTGGAATTTCAGGTGTGCATAAGCACATCTCGCAGAACTTTTGTCCTAAGCATGTACAGGAAAAAAATCATAGTAGGATCTTAGAACACAGTCTCCGCTGCAAAGGAGTGAGCCTTCTGTTTTGGATGTATGGAATTTGGTTAAATATTCCCAAGATCAGTGAAATCAGAATGCAAAGAGAAAGTTGTTCTTTTGACAACTTAATGAATAGCTCTGGACAGAACCAACAAAGTTGAGTCACAATAGGATTATGCAAGGCAACGAATGGTGTAAATATTGTTAGGGGGAAAATCATAAAAACCGTAGGCAGCTTTCTGTAATCAGATTGCTTCTCAGGGATCCTTAAATACTCGGTGGAGTGCAAAGAAATCCAACATGGAGATTCTAGATGAAGCTCTGTGGGTGCGGTTTCATACAAGAAAGTCGACCAAGGAACAGCAGTCCTTGAACCCGAATTCAAAGGCAGGGTTTTGGAACTAGATCAAAAGACTGGATTGCACCGAAAGTTTTCCAGCAAGCGACAAAGAGGCTGGGAGGCTGGAAAAAGCCTTGTGGCAGCCACCTACCGAGAAGCAGCGGGTGGGGGAGGGCGCCCTAATATTTGGCCAGCGTGGGGTGGGGGGGCGGGCAGAAAAAAGAAAAAGGAAAAAACAAACCACAAATCCACTCAACTCAGGGCTTTGAATTAACATTTAAGTTCTTCAAACTCGGGCTTTTTTAACTTTTGCGTTTAGTCAGTCGTTACTCTCGAAAGTCTTATTAAATAGTTGAGAAGTAAAAATAAATAACGGACAGAGGAGGGGCTTTAAGTTAAATCGCTGTGTAGTTGTGGGAACAATCGGGATTTTTCCAACTTTCCTTCTAAAGGTAGAGGTGTGTAAAGACTTGAGAAAGAAGAAATGGAAATCACGATTCCCCACCCCCTCCTCTCCGTTGCCTGTCCCAAGTTAGGGCAAGTCCATTCTGGTTGCTTCTGAAGCCAGCTTTGAAAACATTGAGTTCTTTGTGTCCCGGAGCTGGGGGACTTCCCTTTGCAAAACAGGCGACAGGCCAGCCCCCGGGCTCCCTTGGCCTTTACAATGTCACCAACTTCTCAATAGCAAGGGAATGTCGGTGGCAAAGAGTAATTTAAGTGGAAGTTGTGCCCGCAGCAGAAGCGAGGTGGGGAGGGCATTACGTTCCGGGTCTCCGTTTCTTTTCAGCCCACTCCCCTCCCCCACCCGGGCGGCCTCGCAGGCCCCAGGTGCAGCCATGTTCTTGCTCCCACCACCCGCGCGCCTCCATTGACAGTCCTAGCCGGAGAGGGCCGGGCGCCGCGGCGCTTCGCCTCGGCCTAGAGGGGGGCGGCGGGGAGAGAATCTGGGTTCATCGCGCAAGGCTGTCTGGGAGTTAGAGTTCGGGGTACCCGCTGGTCGTGTAGGTGAGCGCGTAACTAGAACTACAACTCCCGGTGGGCGGTGCTGCTCGTGCGCACGCGCAGCGGCACATTCGGGGGAACAAAAAAAAAAAAAAGCAAAAAAAAAAAGGGGGGGAAAAAGGAGGAGGAGGAGGGTGAGCGAGAAGCTCGGAGAGCAGAGAAAAGGGGGCACCGGCGCCCCCCCCGCCTCCCGCACGCGCTCGCCGCCCGCCCGCCGCGGTGGCCCCGGGCATCGTCCCTCTGTCCCCCACCCCCCCGCGCGAGGCGAGCCCAGCGAGGAGCGAGGCCCCGCCGGGGGCGGCCATGCGGCGGTGACAGGAGACGGCCGAGACGCGGGCCCTCGCCCTCACCTCCACCCGCTCGCCGCTCGCCTCCGCCGAGGCCCTCCGCTCGCTTCGCTGGCCGCATCCCCTCCCCGACCCTCCCCGGCTGCACTTCGGGTGAGTCCCCGTCCCCTCGGATTGTCCCCTTCGCCCGAGTGTCCCCGCAGCCTCGAGGTGCCATGGCGAACAGGGGCGTCTTTATTCTACCCGCTGCCCCACGTCGGGACGGTGTGCAGACTCGGGTGTGAGAGTTGGGGGTCGCTCGGCGCGTTGTAAGTGACGAGGGGACAACTTCGGGGTGGGGAGACGGACGCGCTGTGACCTCCCCCCCAAGTCCACTAACTCGGGGGCAAGCGGACGCGACGCGGCTTTGGAGGGGGGGATGGGGCGAGTGGAGGCGGGGGGGAGGACGCGACAGTTGCACGCGCGCCCCCGTGGCGCGTGGGGGAGGGCTCGCGGGGTCCTGCGCGTGCGTATAACTGTATACATAAGCGTGCGCGGTGGTCGGGAGGTGGGGGGGCGGCTGCTCGGGAAGGACGGTCTCGCGCGACCAGCCCCCGCGCGTGAGCGAGCGGACGGCTGAGCGCACCCCCGCGGGGCCCCGCGAGCCCTTGTGCGCCCGGATTGGCTGGGTCTGCCTCCGGGGGCGCGCGCGCGCTCGGTGCCGCGGCCCCTCCTGTGCCCCGTGGGGTCGCGCCGGGGTTCGGTGTGTGTGTGTGTGTGTGTGCGCGCGCGCGCGCGTGAGTGTGTGTGCGTGTGTGTGTGTGCTGGGGCCTGCGGCGCTCGGGGCGGCAGAGCGCGCGCGATTGGCCGGCGGGAGCAGTGGGCCGGGCCGCCGGCGCCTGGTAACCGCGGCGGGGGCCCTGGCTGGGGCGGGCGGCACTGCGGAGCTGGCTGCCCCAGCTCCGCCCTGCTCCCAGGTGGAGCCCGGCCGTGTGGGCTTTGTCCCGGGCTGTTGGCTCGGCCGTCCTGTAGGGCCGGACTCTTTTGGGGGGTTGGGGAGATGGAAATAAACACAATGGCCGGAAGGAAGACTTTAGCCTTGAGGCTATGAAAATAATCAGCCTGGCTTGGGCAAGCACCCAGACGTCGGGGTTAAGGAATGAACAAATAAAAAGTTTATTCTTGCACCTCCATTTCTTTTCTTTTTTTCTTTTTCCCCCCCTCAACGAGTTTTGCCCTTTTCAGGGTTCGGGAGACCTCAGCATGTAGCCCTGGCCGGTCTGGAATGTAGACGTCCTCCTGCTTCTGCCTCTAAGGTTCTGGGTTTAAAGGCCGGTGCACCCAGGTCCCGCCCAAGTTTTACGTAATTAAAAAAAAATTAAGTAGGGTATTTTGTGGCTCAGGCTGGCAGGGAACTCGACTCGCTTTGTAGCGGAGGCTTGCCTTGAGCTTGCGATCCTCCTGTCTGGTGGGGTCATAGGTCTGGCTCACAAGTTTTGCATTTGGTGTGCTCCCATCCACGCCCCTCCCCCTCACATCCCCTTCAGTACATCCCTCTGCCTCATGGCTTTGTGCTTGGCTGCTGAGAGTGCAGATCTGAGACAGTGCTTGCTGGTGGGAACAGGAGGTGACGCACGATGTCGGGCGTCTTCTGGGGCTGCTGTGCACTGTGCTTGCCTCAGCAGGTCGTTTCCAGGCCAGACCTAGTTTGCAAGTGAAGGGGTGCAGGTATGGTACCCACAGGCATCTGGTTTGGGATGTGGGGTGACTGCTATTCCTACAGCGGGTTTTTTTTTTTATTTTTAATTTGTTGCCTCTGGCTCTTTCCTTTTCCTGGGTCCTGGGAATCTTGCTTCACATCCTGGAGGCACAGAAAACTTTCTCATTCATCTGTCATTTCTGAAAGGTCTTTTATGTTGTGGGGTCATGAGTTGTTTCCCTTTTTTTACCCTGTTAAAATATGGAGCATGTTCTGAATTTGTGGTCATCCTTGAGCAAGGGGATGTTAATACCAGTATCTGCCATTTTGAGGGATGAAAAGTAGGGCCTAGTCCAAGTTAGGTAAGCAAAGTTCCCAACTCCTTGAGGATTCTAGGCAGGCCTCCACCCATTTTGCTTTTTGAGATACTCGAGTTTCACTAAGTTGCCCAGGTTGGCTTTGAACCCCCTATCTAGCCTAGGTCATTTTGAAGTTGGTAATTCCCCTGTCTCAGCTGCTTGAACAGCTGGAATGATGGAGCTCTTGGGAGGGAGTTAGGTTCTACCTCTGTCCCTTTGCTCTTTTCTTTGTCTCTTTGTTCTTTGGGTGGCAAACTCTGGTTAGGTCCCATTCCAGTCTCCATGCCCACTGCCAGATGGCATCCATAGAGCGCCATAGCTGCTGGGCTTGAAAGTGTGTTTTCAGTGGCAGGTGTGCCCCTTAAACACTTGGTGAAATACCATTTGTGGATGAGGCCAACGCTAGAGAAGTCGGGTACTTTATTCTAAGTGGCCTTGGGGCCATTGGCTCTCCATCCTTCCTCTGCTTCTGTAGTGGACTGATGTCATTCCAGACCCTATAGTTCTGCAGGCCTGGGCTTGGGTAGAGTGCAGGCCTGTGAATTCCAATCCTCCTGCCTCAGCATTCTGACTGTTTAGATTATAGCCGTATGCCACTATGACTTGTTTGGTTTTTGTTGTTGTTTGTTTTGTTTTTCAGTTTTCAAGACAGGATTTTTCTGTGTAGCCTTGGCCATTCTGGACTCAGATCAGGCTGGCTCGAACTCAACAGAGGTCTACCTGCCTCTGCTTTCCCAAGTGCTGGGATCAAAGGTGTGTGCCACTGCACCCTGCTCCCTATATGACTTGTTTAAAATGGGATCTAAGCCGAAATAAACAGAACTGTTTATGCTAGATTACTTGGAAGACTGATTGAAAAAAATTTAAGTAAATCATATTTACAAAACTCAGTCTCCAGCTTGAAAAGTAACTGTGGGTTCAAGTGCTGAGTTTGGAGTCATGTGGACAGTTTTCCACTTTCATTTGTTATTTCAGTCAGGATAGAATTTTCCTCTTTCCTCTCCCTCCCTTCCGTGCACAGTGCTGGAGAAACACCCCAGGCAAGTCTCATAAGGCGTTTGTTACCATGTGTCTCCTCCCCAGTGGGCTGGAAGAAGCACCCACACTCCCCATAGAGTGTGGGTGGGGCTGTGGGCCAGAGCATGGTGTGGCCCTGTTGTGGCATGCAGGGCCATCCTGATCTGCTATTGCCAAGCTCGCTTCTTTACCCTTTGAAGTTTTCCTTCTGTTGGTGGACCTTCACCAGTAGAACCCCTGGATTTGTTCTTTTGATGCAGCCTTGACTGTTTCTGCATGACCTATTACATTGTTACCAACCACTTTGGCCAGTGAGAATATTTGACACAGCTAGGGATCATTGGATGGCTTGGAGGGTTTTCTTGCTTGTGAACTGAGGAAAAGCAATATTGGCTGGGTGTGTGGCAGCTCAGTCCTTCAGTCTCAGCATGTAGATCTGGAGGCCAGCCTGGTCTACATATCAAGTTTCAGGGAAGCCAAGGTTACATAGTGAGACCCTGTCTCAAAACCAGACCAAACCAAAATAGAATGGCTGGGTATGGTGCTCCTGAGTGGAACACTTTGCTGAGTGCCCATACCCACCTGAACTATAATTAGTGCTAGCGGGTCTAGTCTAGGGCCAGTGCTGCTGGGGAAGTGCAGGCCGCTAAGCTGCATCCTGTTCTCTGTCTCTCAAAGCATTGGTTTCCTTGGATCTTTGAGAGCCAACACTTCTTTATGTCTTTGTGGTACTGGGGGTTGAATAAGCCTCAGCCCGTTCCAAGAACTCTGTTGTAGCCTCCCCTCAGCCCCTCAGAGGTGGGTGTTGTAAGCTGGAGCTTTTCATGCCCAGACAGGTCTCACTGTAGCCGTGGCGGGCCTGAACTCACTGTGCAGAACAGCCTGGCCTGGAGCTCGTTAGAGATCCAGCAAAATGAATGTGGGGTCTTGGGGTTAGACTTACTTTTGCATTGCCTAGGATCTGGACATGTGAGGAGTCTGCCACTGAGCTACACCCTGGCCCTGTCTTAGACTTTGTAACATTTAAGATTACATTATCTCATTTGTGACTTTTTTCTTTTTTTAAAAAATTATTTATTTTTTTAATATTAGTTACAATTTATTAACTTTATCCCAGTCATTTGTGATTTTTGACTAAGGAGGATGGCAACATATGCTCTATGGTCATAGAAAAAAAGGGGCAGGGAAACCAAGCATACAAAACCCATTAATGTCATGCATTCATTCCTTTTTTATTTTTCCTCCTTCCATAGAGAGACAGGGTTTCTCTATGTAGCCCTGGCTGTCCTGGACTCCATCTGTAGACCTTGAACTTAGAGGTCTGCCTGCCTCTGTCTCCTCTGTTGAGGCTGATACTTTTTTGTTTAAATGTTTTCCTTGGGAAGAATTTGCATGGATCTGGGCAGTCCTCTCCCTAGCGTAGAAGCACCATATAAGAAGTATCTGTTTCTTTATGAATACACTCCAGCCTGCTCCTTTCTGAAGCATTGACAAGTGCTCCCAGAGGCTCCCCATTGAATGTCAATGCTAACTCCTAGCCCCAGAATTACTGTTGCAAGCTTTTGTTGTTGTTTCCATTTTCACTCGAAAACTTGTAGACTATTCATACAAATACACAAAGTTAGGTTAGATCCAAGTACACATTTAACAAATGATATTCATAGAAAAGGGGTTGGCTTAGTTGTTAAGCTGCTTGCCAGGCAAGCTTAAGGTCCAGGCTTATGGAAGTGTCAGCTGCAACAGTGCTAGGCAACCTGAGATCCTAGTGCTGAGAGCTGGGGCCAGCCATACCCTTGAGGCTGGCTTATTACCAACTCTAGGTGAGTCCATGAATTCCAGGTTCAGAAAGACTGTCTGAGAAACAGGGGGAGCTGTAGAGGAAGATCTCTGGCTTCCACATGACAGACTCGGTAGTCATGGGGTGCAGTGATGCTAAGGGACTGCTGAGCTTTAGCCTCTGTATTTACTGCATGTATGCATTTAGCAGAGTGCGTTCACAGCGGAGAGATTTCAGTGGTAGCTAAGCACACATCTAAACATCGAAAGCTGTCGTGAGGCTGGAGAGATAGCTCAGCAGGTAAGAGTGCTTGCTCTCCTTGCAGAGAATCTGCTTCAATTCCCAGCACCCATGTCGAGCTCACAGCCTGTAACTAGCTTGGCTGTGTCTGATACCTTCTTCTGGCCTCTTCAGGTTCTAATTCATGTGCAAATACAAACACAGACACATACATTTACTCATAGATAGAAATAAATCTTCAAAAAAAGAGAAACTCAACTATGTGCTTTAAGAAACTATGTAAGAGCCAGGTAGTGGGAGGCAGAGGCAGGCAGATCTCTGAGCTGGAGACCAGCCTGGTCTATAAAGTGAGTTCCAGGACCGCCAGGGCTACACAGAGAAACCCTGTCTCAAAAACCACAACAGCAGCAACAAAGAAACTATGTAATACACATATTAAGCATAAAAACTAAAATGTTAAAAAAGCAAAAGGAAAGGAAATAAGTATACCATCGTGCACAGTAGTCACTGAAAAGCTGAAAGGACTATTGACTTACAGAATAAAACTTTGGAAAAAGCTGTGTTGTTTAGGCATAAGAAGAGACATGTCATGATCAAAGGCTAGTTCAGAAGATGACAATGCTTTAAAACATGTACATGATGACAAAGCTCCAAAATACATGGGAGCTGGAAGAGCAGAAGATGTGCTTGACTGTTGAGTCATCTCTCTAGCCCCTTATATTTTATTTGTTCATGGTGCTGGGGATTGAGCCTAGGGCTGTGTGCTAGGCAGGGAACCATAGCTCTAGATCTTAGGCAAAACAAGTCCCTACTGTGTATGTGTGTATATTCCTCTTTATTTATGTATTCACTTTACATCCTGATCCCCTCCTTTCCTTTCAGTCCCACTCTCCCATCTTGGTTTATAATTTTTTAAAAATAGGCATTTGGAATAAAGTGAGCACATTATTGTTTGCGCATGTCAGAGCATTGGCTCATCCTGATGCTGCCCTAGTTCATTCTTGTGCTTCATCAGAAAATGGGTTATTCTAGTTAGTGCAATGAAAGCAGCTGGCTGGGAACTGAGCCACTTTTGAATTTATTGGGTTTAGGTTTGGAGTTTGTTTATAGGTATGCAAATAAACAGACACATGTAATGTGCATTAAATATACTTTGCTTCCTTTGGAACTGTTTAATTGAGTGGGTGTTTTGTAAAGCACTTAGCAACATACTGTAACAGCCTTGTGGGAAAGGATCCATCCATAGGCCAGTGCTGTTGTCTGGGCTGCAAAAGGCTCACCTGGATGTGGTTCTTCAAATAGATGGCTTTAGTAGGTCAAAGGGACACATTTCTTTGTATGTGGACTGTGGAGTTGGGGAGATGGTGGAGTGCTTGTTAGGCATGCCTAAGGCATGAGTTGGATTCTGGAACCCACCTTGAAGAGCTTTGCAGGTGGAGTGTGTTTATAATCCTAGGAGGATTCCTGGGGCTGCCCGGCCAGCCCTCCTAATCGGTAAACTTGGCCTCCCTGGCGACTCCAGCCGATCAGGAGCATGCTGGAAGACCGACTGCTGGCGCCGCAGCTGGGTGCGGAGGAAAGGCCGGGGCAGGAGGCTTGGCTCACTCAGTAGACCAGGCTGGCCTCCAACTCAGGAAATCTGCCTGCCTTCTGCCTCCTGAGTGCTGGGATTAAGGAATGCACCATGGCTCTCGACTTTCTTCTGACTTTTTTGAGATGGGGTCTCGTGTAGCCTAAAGTTCAGTAGAACTTTATAGCTGATGATGCCCCTCAACCCTGATCCTTTCCTTCACATCCCAAGTGCTGGGGTCATAGAAGTGTGCCACCACAGCTGGTAGTGGGCATTCTTTAACGTCTCCCTGGTTTTCCTAGACAGTGTGCTCTCCTCTTTGACTGCTGTTGGAGCTTCACTGGTGGGCTTATGCTTGTGGCTCTGATCTCTCTTCAGCCTTTAAGGGGCTGCTTACACATTCTACTCTACCCATCCTTTTGCCTGAGATGACCCATGTATATTTAAATAGACGTACAAATCAAACACTTACTGGTAACAGGTCAGGAACATATTTTAAACAATTTCTGGTGTTGATATAATTTTACCTTTGATTCCAGGTGGGACCGCCCGGTGTAGTGTTGCATTCTTTAATCTAACCCAGCACTTCTGAAAGCGAGGCCAGATACCTGTGAGTTTGAGGTCAGCTTGCTCTACATGGTATGTTCCAGGCCAGCCCCGGCTGTCAAGTGAGACTTTGGCTTAGGTCCCCTGCTATACTCAGTCCCATTTAAAAAGGGGTGGGGCTCTGGGTTTAAGCAGCGGAGCCCACCCGGCAGTGTTCCTAATGCTGTAGTGGTCACCTTGATTTCTGAGCAGTTCTTGAGTGTTTTAAACACAGGCTCCTACTGTATTCTGGGCTAGAGGTTTCTTTGTAGCTGCTTGTAGACTCCCTGCCACCCCTGTGCTCCTGTGTTAGCACCCCCACATTCCATGCTGCCTTCCCATTCTGAGGTCTGTGTTTTGTTTTTGTTTTTAGAATCTCATACAGCCCAATGGAACTGTTTGGTTTTTTTTTTTTTGGTTTTCAAGACAGGCCTTCTCTATGTATCCTTGGCTGTCCAGGACTCACTTTGTAGACCAGGCTGGCCTCCAACTCACAGAGATCTGCCTGCCTCTGCCTCTCTGAGTGCTGGGAGGACTAAGGCTTGCGCCACCGTGACCGCACAGGGTTGAGGAGTTTCTTATCCTACTTCTGTCTCCCAAGAGCTGTTATTACAGGGTATGAACTACCACACTCAATTTGAGGGGCTTGAGGGATCAAATGCAGGGCCTCTCTAATGTTAGGTAATCTTTCTGTTGGCTGACCTGTACTCCAACCCTTGACTTTGTGAAATCCATAGGAGTCATTTTTCAGGATGTTTCTACTTGGATTCATCGTTTCTTCCTAGTTTGACCCGGTTCACTTGAAGTGTTTGGGGCTGGACTTCCTGATGTGTTTATTGAGCTCCTTGTTGGGAACTGCTGTTACCTTTCTCACTTGGTTAAGATGAAGGGTTTCCTTGTTTCATTTGGTGAAGGGGTAGTACTTGGGGACAAAATTTTTTTTTTTTGGTTTTTTTCTTTCTTTGCAATTAAGGCCTTCTGCTTTATTAAAAAAGAAGGCTGAAAATTTTGACAGGAATAGAAGAGGTCAGTAAATAAATTTAAATATTATACTGTTGTCTTAAGTCCCTAAAAACTTTGTGAAACTATAAGTAAGTTAGTTAATGACATTAGAAGAATGTTTGAAATAGTAATGAGTTTTGCAGTGTGTTTAGAGTCTGAAAGGTCTTGGAGGTGAAGGTGTCTGGTCAGTTGGGTGGGTCTGGATCCCTCTTGGCAAGGGTTCTGGGCTGGGGTGTAGCTTGATGGCAGAGCACCTGCCTTTCATGCTGGGGTTCCAGGGTGCTTCCTAGCACTGCAAAGCAAGACAGAACAAGGAAACCAGAGTGTGTTTGTGCACTAGGGGGTTGGGGGTGACCCCAGAGCTTTAGCACTGACAAAAGTGCTATGCCACACGCCACACCATATCCCTACTGGTATTCTTAGGTTGCAAGGAAAAGTGTGTTTACTATTAGTAAACTAGTTTACTAATAGTAAACATTAAGATTCCAAGACAAACCAATAGCATCAATAAACTACCTTAAATGCATCTAAAAATATATAACGTCAAAAACATTTTTAATAATAATCTCTAAGTAGATGCGGAACAAATAGAAGTGTGTCTGTAAATTGTTAGCTGCTCACTGGTGTCTCACTGGGCAGCCTAAGGTTTGCCTGGGTAGAGCAGTTTACAACTGAGACCCGAGTTCACGGTCAGCAGGCAGGCAGTGTGGGTGAGCTTGCTAGGATGCCAGCAGACTGGACTGTTAATCTTTGTATTATAGGCATCCTTTTAGAACGAAGGGAGTGACATTTTAGAAGATGGATTTTTAAAAACTTTGGAATGCTAACCCATTTTGAACTAGCTTTTATAAAAATTAGAAGTTTCTTGAAGTTAAAGATCCAGTTTTAGTTTTTCCTTAGAATTAAGTGGTGGTTGAAGTTATTCAAGATTTTTTTGGTCCTTTTTAGCCTTTTAATTTTGTTGTGAGTTTTAGTGACTTAAATGAGTTGATTAAAATTGGGGTTTATCATATACGTTTGTTTGAGACAGGTTCTCTGTGCAGCCCTGGCTGTCCTGGAACTCACTCTGTAGACCAGGCTGGCCTCGAACTCAGAGATTGTGCTGCCCCTGTGCACCCCTCCCGAGTGCAGGGATTAAAGGCCTATACCGCCATCTTGGATCTAGGTGCTCTTAATGTTAACCCCTTGAGCCACCTCTCCACTCTTGGTCTGTTTTTCTTGCAATGGCGACAGTGTGGGGAAATCTTTAAAAAGCTTTCTTCCTTTGGCTCACCATTTTTTTTCTCTTTTCAAGGCTTTTTGTTGCTATTATATTAACACCACGGATCAATAAACTAAAACAAAAATGTAGCATAAAAATGACATGGAATTGAGTGCTGGCTTATTTTGAGGTCCAGCAGATCAGAGCTGAGGACACGGAGAAACTGATCCCTGATACTGACCTCCAGCAGGAAACAGAAGCAGCTTTGAGAGAATGCTTGGTGTCTGCTTTCAGAGATGAGCCCATCTGGGGCACAGTGAAACTCAGAATGCTAAAAACCATAACAGGGAAGTAAAGAAGAATAAAACAATTGCTAATGCACAAGACAAGGTAGGAGAGGAAATGGGAAAGCCGCGGCAGGTTGGGGTCCCTTCTTACTCCTCGTCTCAGTCAGCTTTGCTACTAGGGTAGAGCCAGGAGCAGGTAGTGGGTAGTTTCCAGGGAGTAGCAGGATGTAGGCTCCACTAGGCTGGTTGAAGACCCTTTCGGTAGCCAGTGCTTGCTTAGCTGCCCTGGCCTCCCTCTTGGTCCCCCACTTCGGATCACATAACTTCTGTGTGCTTTAATTATGGCCCCAAAGCTCAAGAGCACTGCACTACCTGCATGTGCCAGAGAAGCATCAAGGGGCCTCTGTGAAAAGGTGAAAGTTTTTAATTGAGTCAAAATGAAAGTCCTGACTATAATCAGAGTGGATCTTTCATCTGGCAATGAATTGGTGAAGGAGATGAAAACCCACACCATGCTTGTGGCCCTATAGAACACTAATCTCATGGCCACAGTGTAGGACAGGTGCCTGGTGCAGGTGGGGAAGGCACTGAGCCTGTGGGTGGAGGACATGCCCTGGGACCAGGTGCATGGCTGTGGTAGCAGGCCAGGTGCCTCTCACCCTCGTAAGGGCCGGCTACATAGATTCTGCAGCCCTTTGGGACCACAGAACCTGAAAGCCACTGTAGAGGTGGCAGCAGCCCAGACATTGGCTATATTTTATGAACAGTGGCAGAAGTTGGCCAAAGAGCAAGAATGCTACCCTCCAAGGCCTGTCTTCAATTCCATTGCAGTAGGCCTAAGGGAGAGTACATGGAGACCATCCCACTTGGCTGTCATCACAGTGTGATGTGATAATTGCTGTCAGTCTCACTGTGCCTAGTTTATAATGGAACTCTGTCCTAGGTGTGTGTGAACACGAACAAACCAGGATCTGCAGGACTTGGCCCTGTCCCCAGTGGTGATGAGGAGATGTCTTGTGAGCCTGATCCTTTCTCAATGATACTGCTGCTGGCTTGGCCTTGTGAGAACTGTCCAATTTGCAGTGGACTGATGCTGGTCACAGCTGGTCCTGGGTGAGCCTTTTGTGGCTAGCCACTGAAATTGGCCCAGGCTAGGCTCCTGAATCACATGTTGTCTTTGCCTTGGGGACACAGTCAGTAGACGCTTTGGTGAGCTTGATGCCTGAGGCTGTTGTATATACTGTTGTGGGTGGGAATGGAGAAGACAGGCTTTTTTCTGAGACAGGAGACAGGGTTTCTCTGTATAGCCCTGGCACTTGCTCTGTACACCAGGCTGGCCTCAAGCTCAGAGATCGTCTTGCTCTGCCTCCTGAGTGCTGGGATTAAAGGGGTTCAACACCATCGGTGGCATGTTTTGTGTTCTTGGACTTATCTGTACCTAGAATCCATGCAACCTTGAGATATGAATTAAATTAAGCAATAAAACTCTGCTTTTATATTTGAGTTGGGACTTTGTAACTTTGCACTCTAAGGACTGTCTACTAATTCATACTGTCATAACTCATACATTATCCAGACAATAAAAAAAAATATATATATATACACACACACATCAAGACTAGAGAGTTGGCTCTGTGGTCAAGAACACTTGTTCTTTTAGAAGGCCCACATTTTGGCTAACAACTGTCTGTAACTCCAGTCCCAGGGGATCTGATGCCCTTTCTGACCTCTGTGGGTACACGATAAACAGATATACATGCAGGCAAAATACACATACACATAAAATAATCTAGCTGGGCGTACTGCCACATGCCTTTTATCCCAGCACTCAGGAGGCAGAGGCAGACAGATCTCTGAGTTCCAGGCCAGCCTGGTTTACAGAGCAAGTTTCTGGACAGCCAGGACTATACAGAGAAACCCTGTCTCATAAAACAAAAACAAAAAACAAAAGAGGGGCGAAGTATGTACAGCAAACTATATATTCTCACTGAAAACAACTGAAAATTCTCTGCAATTATTAAATTTTTTAAAAAATAAAACTAGATCCAATTATATTAAGAATTTTAGATTATGTATTTCGGACTTCTATAATGGAACAGAACCATTTGGGGACTTACAATGTCATGATGAACACTCACTAAGCACATTCCCATTATACACAAGAATAAAGTCTTTTTAAAAACTCAAGAGGGCTAGAGAGATGGCTGAGTGGTTAAGAGCATGGTGTGTGCCTGCAGGTTCCTACCACCCACATGGTGGCTCACAATCATTTGTAACTTCATTTTGAAGGATCTGACCTCTGGCCACCAGGCATATATGTGGTGCACACATGTACATACAGGCAAAACACTCATACGTATAATAAAATGAATCTAAAAAAACCAAACACACCTAAGGAGTTGATGCCATAGAGAGGCGGCTGGAGGGAGAGGTACAGCCTGGTAGAGCGCACGTAGAATGTGACTTTCCAGCATAAAACAAGCACCCGAGGGAGATCAGAGTTCCAGGAATAGAAATGGGAACTGCCTACTTTGCTCTTGTTTTGAAAGTGCTTTGGGGTAAGAGGTTCAGAAATCAATGCACACATACACCAAATTCTTTGGTTGGATAGGAAACCCCTTCCTGTGAGATGCAAGAGGGTAAGGGTCATGGAGGAGCCTTGCTTGTGAGTGGTCCAAAGGCTTCGGCTGTGGTGACCCCAGGAGGAAACTGCTTCATTCTGACTTCAAATTATAAATAACTTAAAAGATTTAAGGTAACCAGGACATGAAAATAGAAATTAAACAAATGCGTAAGTATAGGAGATATGAGCAAGAACAATGGAAATAGCAAACAACCCTGCCAAGACTGGAGCTCTTTTAATTACCAGAGACCTGTAAGTATTCTATTATGTTTGAATAAATGACGAATTTTTTTTTAGGGGTAGGAGACCATAAATGTGACAAGGAATCAGTGAAACGGAGGGTAAGTTAGAAGAAATGGAGTTCAGCACAGTGGGGGGTGGTGAGGTGGTGGTACGGGAGGACGGGGAATGAGAAATGACGAAATGGTCAGAGACTTCAGGGGGTAAAGTAATGTCTAATGTAAAAGCTCAGCTTTTTGTTTTGAGGCAGTGTCTCACTGTGTAGCCCGGCTGCCCTCAGACTCTTAGGGATGGGATGCTTCTGCCTCCTACTGTGCTCAAAGCCCTGGTGCCTGGCTGAAGCTGAGTCTGGATGGGAGGTGGAGGATGGCAGACGCTGAGAGGTCTTAGTGCCTTAGGTCTGAGACGCTTAGTGCCTGAAGGCAAACTAACACCAAGGGAAAGGAAGTCGGCTCTTGACACAGGGAAGCTGTAGAAAGCAAAGACAAAATATCCTAGGATATGCAGAGGTTAGATGGGGCTTATCTTCCGAAGATGCTTCGCTGTAGGTGACTTTTCAGTGTGGCGGTAGTGGAAGACAAAATATGACTCCAAAAGTGGTAAAACGGCTTCATTGTACACAGCGGAAATAACCGTTAGAACGAGCTTCCATTTCAATGAAAACATCCCACAAAAAGAAAGAATTTTTAGCAAATAAAACCAGATTGTGTCACTGGAAAGAAATTCTTCTGAAGGATCAACGGTGGGCAAAGGGAGTATCAGTTTGGAGAATAAGCAAGAATATAAATAGCTGGATGGTGCTGCACGCCTTTAATTCCAGGCAGCAGGTAGATCTCTGCGTTCATGGCCAGCCTGGTCTACAGAGTGAGTTCTGGGACAGCTGGGGCTATACAGGGAAGGCCTGTCTTGAAAAAATAAAACAAAACATTAGTTGCTGTTTCGGAGGATGCAGGTTTGAACTCCAGCTCCCGAAAAACAGCTCACAACTATCTGTAGCTGTGGTTCAGGGGGGAATCTTGACACTGTCTTCTGGCTGCTGTGTGCACCAGGCATACACAGGTGCGCACACATGTTTATGTGCAGGTAAAACATAAATAAAGTCACTCAAAATGAGGCCAGCAAGATGGCTGAGCAGGTAAAGGCACTTAACCACCAACCCTGGTGATGTGAGGTCCCTGGGGCTGCTTGATGGAAGGAGAAAATAAAGCTTGGCAATTTGTTTTCTGACTTCTACATATGCACCGTGGCACATCCCCACTCCACTAAATAAATAAATAAATAAATAAATAAATAAATAAAAATGTAAAAGCAAAAGCTGGAACTAAATAATCAAAGTGTTACCATTACCATAACAGTTTCCAGAATGAAAAGGAAGAACAAGGGTTGGGGAAGATTGACAGTTTATAAATAATACAGCCACCAGCAGACACTTGACATAACTGATGTATATGTTGGGTACAGGATCTAAAGTGGAGATGTTTTAGAAAGCAAGACTCCTAAATCTTGCTAAGTCTGCTGGTGTTGGCACATTTAACCATCTCTGGTATAAATGATTATATAGCATCTATATACATGAAGATACTGTTTGTTTTCAGTACTGAGAATTTTGTTTTTTGAGACAGGGTTTCTCTGTGTAGTCTTGGCTGTTCTGGACTCACTTTGTAGACCGGGCTGGCCTCAAAATCAGAGATCCACCCGCCTCTGCCTCTGGAGTGCTGGGATTATAGCCCGCTGTACCTGGTACCAGCACTGAGCAATAGAGGCTTGGGAAGTTGCTCAGTGGTTCAGAGCACTGGCTACTCTTGCAAAGAACCTCACTGGCTGGACCACACTTGCCAGTAACTGCATTTTCAGGGGCTCTGATGACCTGTTCTAGACTCTTCAGGCACCCTCACAATAGGTGCAGATAAATCCACACAAACAGTGAAGACTATACAGTGAAGTGAACACACACACACACACACACACACACACACACACACAGGAAATCTTTATGTTGAAATAGAAAGGTCAAGGTACTTTACTAAGATGTTGAGAACTCTGGCGTGGTTCGTTAGACCGCTTCGAGGGTAGGTGGTTAAGTATTTACAGTTCTTTAAGAATTTGGAGACCCACTAGTCTCTGGAGTACCTCTGGGCTCCAGCTCAGCCCAGCAGGCTTTTGGCATTGTCTCACTTTCCACTCACACGCGACTTGAAGCTGAAGCTGTGTCCTCTCAGGCAGCCTGCCCTCCTCCTTTTTCTGCAGGTGCACTGTGCGGCCAGTGCCCTGTGAGGATGGGCAGTGAAGGACTGGCCTAGAGTCCTTGCTGTCCCTCTTGCCTAATTTTTGTGACCCGATTTTCCTGGAACTCTTGTAGATCAGGCTGGCCTCGTTCACAGCGATCCGCCTCCCTCTGCCTTCTCTGTGTGGGGACTAAAGGTGTGTGCCATCACTGCCAGGCCGAAGAACAACTGAACTTTTAATTTGCTTTCATCTTAGCTTACATGTGACTGCATGTGGCTGCTGGCCCCCACGGGGAGAACACCTCCCCAGGGGGACACGCCCTGGATTGTTTCTCTACTGAGGACTCTGCCTTGGATGCTGGTCTTCGACCTTGTCTGCATGCCCACTTCCTCAGATGCACTCTGGGAACCAGACCCTTTTGTAACCTCTCCAGGAGCAGGAGGTCTGATGGGCTGTCCTTGTGAATTCTCCGTTCAGCTCACTTTTCCCTTTTCTAATGGTTGTGGGATCAATCCAGGGACCCAGATTAATGGAAGCTCAGGGGTCTATGGCTGATCAGCCCCCTTGTTTATAATAAAGACACACCTCACTTTATAATAAAGACACACCTCAGTACAGTCCTGGGCTCTGCAGTCTCTGGGAAAGGTGGGGAGACACAGTCACCAGGTGAGGGGCTCTGTAAGTGGCGTCAGAGGAAGGCTGCTCAGGAACTTGCTTCTTGGGGCAACACAGATCAGGCCAGTGAGGTGCTAGAGCCCTACAAAACCTTCCCTCTCCTCAAGCCCAGCTGGACCCTCCTCCACAGCCCAGAGCACTTTTCCTTAAAGGCTGTCACACTCCCGGAGTAGCTTTGTAATGAAATTAGGCTGCCGGTGGTGGGGGTGGCATTTGTCTCCCGTTAGACAAAAAAGAATCTATTCTTTGAGAACTGCATTCTTGCTTGCCCGTGTATATAATGAATTTTGGTCATGTCTCTTCACTTCCCTTTCCTCTTTCCCTTCCTTTCCTTTATTTTTTAAGAAAGGGTTTCACCATGTAGCCCTAGGTTAAAATTAATTGTAGGAGCTTTTCACATGCCTGTTTTAGCTCCCAAATAATGAGACGAATACCTGTTATGTTATTTAAAGCCTTAAGCACCACAGCTGGGCAGATTCTCAGCGATTCTAACCCGACCATGCTGCCTTGGGCTGCTTCCCAGCCACACGCCCAGTGGCCCGCCATCTCACCTCACCCTGGCTGCTCCTGCTCCATCTTTGTCCTCCTGGAGACTCTCATGGCTGCATCCTTACAGCCCTTCTCCTCATCAACCTTCTCTTTCCTCTCCACTTGGCACCCTCCCTCTGGGATCCCCTGTCTGCTCTAGGCTGTTGAGCTCTTTATTAACCAATCAGAGATGATGGAGAACACAACATTGAGACAGAAGCTTCTTCAATAGCAGTGACAGGATCTGTTAGTATTTACAATCAACAATGGAATATACAGACACACCTTAATAGAATGTGAATGACCTCTCCACCTGTCTGGCCTAGAAATCGCTCAAGGGGGTCTGCCTGCTTTTGCCTCCCAAGTGATTATATTAAAGGCTCTCTGCATCCTTAAAAAGCATATCGAGGTGACTTTAGGATAGATTTGTGACAAATGAATCTTGAAGCCAACAGTAGATGAAAAAAACTATTTTAGTTTTTTGTTGTGATTTCAGTTGGGTCCGAATGGCTTTGACAGAACCCTGCATACATACAATAAGAACATTACCTACTTATTTGCTCCCCTTGCTGGGAAGTTTAAAAGGTGAACTTAAGAAGTAATAATGAGGTTTCAGGAATAAGGACAGGATATTTTAGGTTGATGCCTGTGATTATGGAAAAAAGATAATTTGATCATTTTAGCTCTCTATCTCACATGTATACAGGATTATCCAAGAAAAAAGAATGCAGCACAGGCTTCCCTTTGTGCTAACTGTTGGTGGGGGCTGAGGTTTTCTGTGCAAAGCCTTTCTCTCCTAAGTGGGTACCCAAGGCTAGTGTGACAGTTGGTTCCTGAGGTTGAGGCAGGCATGGTCAGATGCCAGCCTTTACTAGCAGGAGTCAGTTCCTCTAGGAGCGAGGGAGGATTCTCAGGCAAAGCCATTTGTGAGCTCACAGCCCTGCAAGTGCTCCTGGGTCTCTGCAGAAGGAACTCAGCTGTTTGCAATGCAGTCACAGACATAGGGAGGTTTTTAGAATGACAGCATTCCAGTCATTGATGTATGCCTGTGATCCCGGCATTCTGGGAGGGAGAGGCAGGTGGATCACTGTGAGTTTGAGGAGAGCCTGATCTACAAAGTGACTCCAGGACAGCCAAGGCTACACAGAGAAACCTTGTCTCAAAAAACAAAAACAAAAGATAATAATTGTTTAAAAAATAGAACCCATGTAAGTTGAAAAGGATAATGTTAACAGGCATGATTTAAATATTTTATATAGGAAGTCAGCTTTTTAGAGTATTTGTTCTAGATTTTACCTCAAACCTTGTGTCTCCCCTGTGACATGCTGGTGGAGTGTCTGTGTGGCACTCTTGTTTTTGCTTCAGAATTAGCTTTGGCAAAATAGTATCATTAAAATTTCAGCTTTGGCTGGTCTTCAAGTGTTGGATTTTCTGGCATTAACTAGAACCTGAGGGTTTTGTTTGTTTGGTTGTTTTTTTGTTGTTTTTTTGAGATAGGATTTCTCTGTGTAGCCCTGGCTGTCCTGGAACTCACTCTGTAGACCAGGTTGGCTTGGAACTCAGAGATCCCCCTGCCTCTGCCTTAGACTGGGATGAAAAGGTGTGTGCCACTGTCTCCCAGCACCTTGAGTTTTATTCTGTTCGGTCAGCATCTCCCCTCTGCTCCCACTCCCTACCCCTTCTGCTGACTCACAAAGCGTTTGTCCTTTGTGTTGACTTATTCCACTTGAGACATTCCCAAGGTTCATCTGTGTTACAGTGTGAATAATGTCTTAGGTACTTTTCCACTGTGAAAAAGCACCAAGGCAGCTCATAAAAGAAAGCATTTAATTTGGGGCTTAACAGTTCCAGAGGTGTGAAGTTGGTAACATCATGGCAGGGAGCATGGTGACAGGCAGTGGACATGGCAGCAGGCAGGAAGTGAGTGTGGTGACAGGCAGGCATGAATGTGCATGCATGCTTGGTGCTGGAGCAAGAGCTGCGAATTTGCATTTCATCCACAGGCATGAGGCAGGCAGAGATCAAGCAAATTGGGAATGGCTTGGCCTTTTGGACTGTCAAAGCCCATCCCAGTGACATCTCCAAGAAATCCACACCTCCTAATCCTTCTCAAACAGTTCCACTGAGGACCAAGCATTCAAATAAAAGAGCCTGTGGGGGCCATTCTCATTCAAACCATTACAAATGAAAATCTTCCTTTTAAAGGGTGACATTGAACTTCTGCCTCCTAGCAGTGGGACCATAGGTGTGTACAGGTACTGAGGTTAGAACCCTGGCCTTCATTTGAGCCAGGTGAGCACTCCAGCTACTGAACCACACCTCCAGCCCATTGTCCTTGTAAGACTGAATAATGTTCCTAAAGTACATAGCTCACATTTTATTAATTCACATATTGGTAGCTTTGGAGTGGTACCACTGTTAGATTGTTAAGAAAGCTATGGATGTGATAGTATAAGTCATGTTCCAGTCCCAGAAATGGAATGGCTGAATTTCATAGTTCTGTCTGTCTGTCTGTCTGTCTGTCTGTCTCTCTGTCTGTCTGTCTATCTGTCTATCTATCTTTAAGAAATTATCTACAACAGCAGTGCAGCAGTTTGTTCTAATCCTCTCCACATCTTTCCCAACATTTACTATTTTATGTTTTCTGTTTGAAATTTGCATGAGCCTTCTTGCTGATACTACAGTACCAAAAACTGTCTGTGAAGAGAATAATGTGCGGTGTTACAGAGGAGTCCTAGGTGCCACCTAGTTCCCTGCAACCTGTTCTCTTAGGGAGAAGCAGCTTCACCCAGCCTCAGCAGCACCACCTGCTGGTGCACACAGGGAGACACACACATCAGGTGTTTCCCTGTGCATTGGGTCATGAAGTGTGGGTGCTTTTCCTGGAGACGAGTCATTGTCACTGGGCCTGGGTGCTGCCTGGGTTTAGCTGGGGTGTGATGATGCTAAGCTAATTTTATGGAAATGGCTTGCCATGGGGAGTTAAGCGTGTTATCTCTTCTTAAAGGAAAGGAGTTTGGGCAAATCTGAAACTGTAAGTGAGGTGGGCTGTGATGGATCCCTGGGTTCCATCCATAGAGAATCAGCCATGGTGGGCTTCCCACATTCTCTTTTCTTGTGGTTTTCTTATACAGGAGTCATGGCCCAAGTAGCGATGTCCACAATGCCTGCCGAAGACGAGGAGTCCTCAGAGAGCAGGATGGTGGTGACGTTCCTCATGTCTGCCCTGGAGTCCATGGTGAGACAGTGCAGTTCTGCCGGTGTGCTGTTCAGAGTTTCTGTGAAACATTAATGAAACTAATTAATTACTATTTCTTAAATTAAAAGTAGTTATTTTCTATGTATGTAGTGTTCTGACTGCATATGTGCTTGCGTGCTGGAAGAGGGCATCAAATCTCACTAGAGATGGTTGTGAGCCACCATGTGGTTACTGGGAATTGAACTCAAGACCTTTGGAAGAGCAGCCAGTGCTCTTAACCTCTAAGCCATCTCTCCAGCTCCCATCATTACTTTTTTTTTTAAAAGCAGTGTTGGGGGTTGAATGTAGGGCCTTGCCTATCCTAGGGTACCACTGAGTTGCACCCCTAGACCTGTGTGCTTATTTGTTTGTTTGCTTATTTGAGGCCACCCGAACTTGCACTTTCTGAGCGTTTCTTTTTCTCAGTCTCTCTGGAATGCTAGTATCACAGTAGACAAGCCCTCCACCAACTGAGCCGTAGCCTCCCAATCTAGATTTGACTTTCATGTCATTTTACTACCATGTTTCAGACCGTGGTCCTGGACTCAAGCTAGGCTCAGTGGTGTGCTCTACTCCACACATCGCCAGCCCTCAAGTTCTTAATAGTCCTTAATCTCATTGGAGGGGCTTATTGAAGTTGGTGCATTTTGGAAATTGAGGCAGAAGGAGCTTGTGTTCTAGCATAGTTTGGGCTATATAATGAGACCCTGTCTCAATTTACCAGGAAAAACTGCAAAGAAGCAAAAAACATAGGAGTGCAATTGCACAGTGGCCGTTAGGAGTGGCTTCAGGCCTCCTCAGGATGGTGCTGCCATCCCGCGGCTGTCGCACTGAGCGTCACAACCCTGTATCTAGAGTCACTGTCCTTCCCAGTGCAGCTGGAGCCCCCTTCCCCCACAGGTCTTCTTGGCGGCGGCAGCCTCACAAAGGTTTGCCCTCAGCTCTGCAGATCTGAGCTTCTTTCTTGAGGAATCTGACCTTAAACCCACAACAAGGGGCTTCTGCTTTCATTCTTCCTGTAAATTGTTTGTTGTTGTTTTTTTGTTTTGTTTTTCCCATTTAGAACTAGGTATAAAGTCTACTTATACTTAATTTAAAGATATAAATATTACTTGAATCCTGATTATATATTAAGATGGTTTTAAGTGTTAGATTTTTAGATTTATCTAGAAAGAAATGATGCTTTTAAATAGCTCTATGTGATATAACATTGGCTGTTTTTATTTCAGTGCAAAGAGCTAGCCAAGTCCAAGGCTGAGGTTGCCTGCATCGCTGTGTATGAGACAGACGTGTTTGTTGTTGGAACTGAGAGAGGACGTGCTTTTGTCAATACCAGAAAAGATTTCCAAAAAGATTTTGTAAAATATTGTAAGTGGATTATTTTTATCTTTTGTAGTTTGTAAATTTTAAATATAATTATTTTTAGATAAGGCATCTCAAACTTTTTAAGAGTTGAGTGAGTGATACCAGAAGAAGACAAAAGCTGTTCTGACATACTTACAGGACATTATTCATAGGGGTGGTTCAGGACTAGTCACTGATGTCATGCAGAAGGACGTGTAAGGAGGGTCTTGTAAGGTGTCTAGGGGCCTGCTGAGTGCATTCCCTGTAAGAGCTGGCTTTGAAAACAAAGACCAAGCTGCAGGGAGTTGGGTTGTGAGACATGTAAGGGTCTGGGCTTATTAAGGTTTTCTTCTTTTTTTTTTAAATAGGGTCTTTGGTCTTGTTTAGACACCAGCCTCCAAGCCTTCCTGCTCTTTCTCTTTTCTGTCTTCCGGGAATAAGACGCTGGCCTCTCAGGGCCTGTCTACCTGTGCTCCTCTAGTCCTCCTTCGTCTCTCCCTCCCTGCTCTTGGGAGACTATGGGGTTGTAGGTCCAAGAGGAAGCACTCTTCGGAGGTGGCTCCCAGGGTAGGTCCAGAGTGCTGCGCTTGGGTTCTGTCTTCAGGACCAAGTATAGAAACAAGGAATGGCGAGTGGTCCTAGAGGCCACACTGCAGCCCAGCTAGGGCGACCATTCCCAGAACGGTCCCGTGGAGACTAGCTGTCAGCTGAGGGCTGGTCTTGAGAGTGACGAATCCAGGATCTGGTTTCCTGGCCCTTGCTAACTGTTGGAGTGTCTAGCCTCACAGTGTGAGCCTCTTCCATATAGCTTCTACAGAAGAGAGGGAAGACACTTACTCATCATCTGTAAACAGGAGGGGGCCTGTCTCTGTGGGCTGCAGATAGGCACTGCAGTGTTGAATTGAACGAAGGTCATGAAGTCCTAGGATCTGGGTAGTATTTTTCTTTTTCTTTTTTGAGACATGGTTTCTCTGTGTGGCCCTGGCTGTCCTGAACTCACTTTGTAGACCAGGCTGCCCTTGAACTCAGAGATCTGCCTGCCTCTGCCTCCTGTTGGCATTAAAGGCATGTGCCACCACTCAAGGCTACATTTTTCTTATCAAGAAAAAAATCTCATATGGATTTAAGCCTAGTGACCAGGGCCTGTGATCCCTTAAACCCTTAAAGAACACACCCATCATTCTGGCTGTCCTTTCCTCAGTGGGTGTTAAAGTGGGGGCAGGGCAGAATTAAACACTTTGTTTTTACTTCAAAGGCCAGTCACAGAGCTGGTCCACGGGGCTCCCCTGGGCTTGAGCGGAACTTCCGTCTCCTCTAGCCTTCCTTTTAGCAGTTGATCTGTCTATGTGAGGAAAGTCAAAGGCCTTCCTTACTTGGCCAGGGCTGGGCTGGAAATCATGGAGGGGAGTTTCCCTCTGTATTGACCCTCTTCTGTAAACCAGACACTGGTTAGAGCTCACCAGGTGGGGTCTCTAAAGCCTCTCCACACAGTAGAACAAACAACTCTTCACAATATCTATTTATTTATTGTTATTTTGAGGCAGGGTTTCTCTGTGTAGCTAGCTAGCCCTGTTTGTTCTGGAACTCTCTGTAGATCTGGGTGGCCTCAGCTCACTGAGATCTGGAGTTTGCCTTCAGAGTGCTGGGATTAAAGGGGTGTGCCAGGACTCCAGCTGTTACTCCTCACAATTACAGAACATATTGAGAAATTCCATAGTCCTGGGACCTACTTGACCACTTGGAAGGCAAGAGGAAAAATATTCTGTCTTTTAATTCCTCTGACCTCACTAGCATAGCCTCTGACACCCAGAAGGCAATTAAACCAGTCTAGTGCTTTTAGCTGCTGTGTAATAGTTAGATAAACTTGGGCAAAAATAAAACAAGTAAATGTTGGTTCTGTAAGCCAGTCCTTGTAATTGTTACTGAGTGTAGACCAGTAACTCCACTGATTTAAGCAGAGGTTTGACATGGATATGTTGAACTTTGACCTTTGCATACCTTATAGAACTTGTTCAGACTCTTGTAATTTGCTTCTGTTTTCCAGCTTTCTTTTCTTTCTTGCGAGACAATTAACACTAACAGGCAGGCCAACAGCAAGCCTACTGCAATGCTCTTTTGTGGGTTGGTATAGCCGATTTCATGGCAGTCATTTGGCTTGGAAGATGCTGTGTGGCGCCACTTTAATTAAAAAACTAAACATTGAGCCTGTTGTGGTGGCTCACACTTTTAATCCCAGCACTTGGGAGGCAGAGGCGGGTAGATTTCTGTGAGATGGACTCATTAGTCCAGGACAGCCAGGGCTACCTAGAGAAACCCTGTCTTGAAAAACCAAAAAAATAAATAAATAAATAAAAAATTGAACCTGAACTACATAAATGATAAATCAGTAATACCTTTGTGTGAGCTGTTAAACTGTGGGCTGTGGCATGCTCCCAGGTAAAGCTCAGAGAAAACACAAGGAAACCTTTATATAGTGCGCACAGTGGTGTGCAACAACTGTGCTTTAGACACACAAAAGGCATTGTTCCTCTGAAAAAACTGAACCTGGCGGATTGCACCAAATAGGAGGTTTGCTCGAGGCCAGTGACAGCTGAGTGGACTCATGCACCTGTGTGCCCTCCTTATGCCCAGCATATGTTTTCCCAGGTGAGTCTTATCACCTGTTGGGTCTTCCACTGGGAACAAGGATTGATAAGCTTTCCTTTCAGAGTCTTTAATAAGGTCAAGAGTGAGTGGCAGTGTCTTAGTTACTATTTTTTTGTTTTTGCTGTGGTGAAACACAATGTCCAAGGCAATATAAAAAGAAGCATGTAGTGTAAATATAGGTAGCTCAGTGTGCAGCGTCTGCGACTCACTCACCATCTTCTGGGCTTCAGAGGGCTTGGGCAGCTCTGTTTCTCTGGCCCTGCTATCCACAGCACACATAGCTTAGCTTCAGCCTGCTTTACTCCATCCCTCCCCTGCTGCTTGTCCCTGGTGATCAGCTCACAGGCCTGGTATTTCCTTTAGCTTTTATGTCACCAAATCTAGTACCACATTGGAAATGTATACATACCAAGTTCAGCTGCCACCGTGAGATGTAGGCCTGAGTGCCACTGAACAGCCTCAGCCTGCTGACCCTGAGGAAACACTTCTGAAAAGGTCTCCCCTCAGTGATGCTGGTCTCATTCTCACAGTGCCAATTTCTCAACTCCAACTGATGAGCATCAATTGTTTTAATAAAGCAACGTTTTCATTTAATGGTGCTGGTCTCTTACTAATTGCAGCTGAATCTTCACCTCCAGCTGACCAACCATAAATTCTTGATTAAAAATATCACATAGATACGCTGATAGAGTCTCTAAGGGACTCTCAAATTTCCCTGTGAACCTTCACAAACCAGGACTAGTAGCCCATTTTCAGCCACAGCTGACAGGCAGGCTTCTCATTCACAGATTTGTTTCAGGCCTTTTGAGGCCACAACTCCTGGTAATGCAAGTTTCATGCCTGTGACTTGGCCTGAGTCTAGTGGCTGAAACAGCTCATGGGTCCTTTTAAACTTGGCCAGTAAGGTTTGAGGTGCATTCTGAGCCTGCATTTGGGCCACTGTTACTGTGCCCATTTTCAACAGTAACTGGCTTTTCAGACCCACCTCCCTTATATTTCACTATAGAGCTATGAGGCCAAGGGTTCACGGTTACAACATCCTCTGATGTCTTGGCCATTGAGCTACCCCCCTTCAGCTCTCCCCCTCGAGAATCACCCTAGGGCCCAGAACCCTGTGGCCTGACTGAAGTCACTAACTCCTTCTTATTACCCTGGGCCTGTGGCCTTCCTGTCATGCTAGTTGTGACGGCTTGTGCCCTAGCTGGGAGTGAGCCTGGTAGTACCAGATGGGTCACAACCACTTCTGGGATAAGCCTGTAAGAACTGTAACAGGTGATGGTAGCTGTCTAGGGCATTACCCAGTTCATTCCCCAGCACGGAACTGAACAACCCCGAAAGCCAGAAACCAAGCTGAGGAGATTAGGAAAGTAACAGCTTTTTATGTTCACAATAGGGGACGCCTATGGCACCCAACTTGTATATTCTTTCTTTTTTTTTTTTTGAGATTTATTTATTATGTATACAGTGTGTGTTTGCATGTATACCTGTTCGCCAGAAGAGGTACCAGATTTCATTTTAGATGGTTGTGAGCCACCATGTGGTTGCTGGGAATTGAACTCAGGTCCTCTAGAAGAGCAGCCAATGCTCTTAACTGCTGAGCCATCTCTCCAGTCCCCCAACTTGTATATTCTATAAGGTTCTGGGTCCTCCCTTTTCCCATTACCCTGCTATCAGCCGCCATGCCTTCCCACTTCCCACCATTTCTCGATGCGCAGTCTTCTGGGAACAGGAAGTCTGTATTTCAGGGAGCCAGCCTTCCTTTTTCCTAACTACCTGTGTTCCTCTAACCCTTCTTCAAAAAGACGCGTGTCAAGTTTAAGAACAATGTTTTAAATGTTGGCGTGTGTGCTCACGTGCTTGTTGTGTGAGTGCAGGCCAGGGGTATCTGCTTCTGTCACTCTACACCTTTTTTGAGACAGGAAATGTCACTGAACCTAGCATTTCGCTGGCTTGCTAGGGAGCTGGGTCCTCCTTTCTGAGGTGTTGGGGTTACGGGTGTGCACTACAATCCTTGGCTTCTACATGGGTGCTGCTGATCCAAATTCAGATCCTGAGGCTTACTCAGCAAGCGCACCCCTGAGTCATTCCCTCAGCCCCAGGTTTTCCTCTTGTGGTGTTAGCCTGCAAAGATTCAGGGAAGGTCTCACTATGTAGCCCTTGCTGGCCTGAAACTGGCTATGTAGACTAAACTGGCCTCAACATCTCAGAGATCCACCTGCCTCTGCCTCCCGAGGATTAAAGGCATGAGCAACCATGCTCAGGCATTAGAGATATGTTTTGTGTGCTATAAAAACTCCCACCTTTTGGTTTTCTTTTTATAAGAAAGAAATACAGTGTTGTATCACTAAGTAAATGTCAGCCTGTGGACAGGATCAGTGAACGCACACAAATCATGCTTTGCCAAGGCCAGGGCAGTAACTACTCTGTATCAAGCTAATGCAAAACAAAACCATAAACCTATCTCTAAGATCCAAATTCAACTTGCAGCCTTGTGCTCTGGATAAGGAGTATAAGCAAATAGCCTTGTTTAGTTAATTCATTTCAGCTCCTGATTGCACTTTCAAATTCTTTGTCCGTTTCCTTTATTCCTTTTTAGCTGGTCTCATCATCCAGTCATAGCTGGCTTTGAACTCTATTCCTGCTGTCTTAGCCTCCAGAGTGTTTTCAGTCCTTCTGGGGTTGGGGCTAACTGTGGCTCAGTGGTAGGGCATTGGGGTATCGCCCCTGAGGTCTGTGCCCAGTTTCTAGGATAGAAAGGATACTGCATTCCACCACTGTTTCCTCTCCTCTCCAGCTAGCTGTTTTTAAAATAGTGCTATCTTGATTTTCTGGTAAATTTTGAACCCTGGTTATATATCCAAGTTACTTCACTTATTTATTTAGACAGGTTCTCAGATGTGACCTCAGATTTGGTGTGAATGACCTTGAACTCCCAATCCTCCTGCATGGACCTCTTGAGTGTGGAGATTACAGGGGTGTGCTACTACCCTTGATTGATGTGGGGCTGAAGGTTGAACCTGGAGCTTTATGCACATTTGGCAAGCACCAGAGCACCAACTGAGCCCTGTTCCCAGCGCTTTGTTCTCTTGAGATATAGCCCTGGCTGACCCCAAATCTTTTTTTTTTTTAAGCTTTCTTTATTTTTATTTTATGTGTATGAGTTTTCATGTCTTCATGTGTGCAGTTCCCAAAAAGGTCAGAGAAGGGCATTGGATTCCTTGAAACAGGAATTTCAGAGGTTTGAGCTGCCATGAGGGTGCTGGGAATTCCACCTGGAGGAGCAGCCAATGCCCTTAACTGTTGCTGGATCTCTCCAGCCCCAAATTCCTTTTGATTTCCCTCCCTCAGCCTCTCCAAGTGCTGGGATTACAGGTATAGGCCACCTCACCCAACTCAGCATTTTGAAAAGTTTTTCTTATTCTTTTTCCTCTTGAATTTTTATAACAAATTTTGTTAATTGTATTAGAATGGTGTGCCTGGGCATGGTGACTCATGCCTGTAAACTCGGCTCTTAGAAGACTGAGCCTGAAGGGCTGCTGAGAGCTGGTTCGGAGGTTTCAGGGAAATCTGGGTGATTTAGTGGGATTCTTTTTTTTAAAAAGGAGGAAGAGAGGCACAAGGGAAGGAAGGCTGGAAGAAAAAGTAAAAAAAAAAAAAAATTCTTACTAAATGTCAGGCAGTAAAATGGTGGCCATGCTGGTTTGTTTGTGTCAACTTGATGCTGACCAGTTCTCTGGGAAGAAGGACACCCAGTTGAGTCCTGTGGGCATATCTATAGGACATTTTCTTGACAGATGATTAATACGGCAGGGCTTAGCCCACAGTGGGCACTGCCACCCTGAGCAGGTGGTTCTGACTTCCTCAGAAAGCAGGCTGAGCAAAGCAACAAGCATTGTTCCTCATGGTCTTGCTGAGGCCTCCCCTGGTGATGGGCTGTCATTCTTTCCTACTGGTGTTTATTCCAGCATCAAAGAAGCAAATGGGACAGTGGATTTGAATGTTTGCATTACTATTTTACAGGTGTTGAAGAAGAGGAAAAGACTACTGAGATGCATAAGATGAAATCTACAACCCAGTCGAATCGGATGAGTGTGGATGCTGTAGAAATTGAAACCCTCAGAAAAACGGTGGAGGATTATTTCTGTTTTTGCTATGGTAAAAGCACCACACTTTAAAACTTGAGAAAAATACATTATATAATGGTGTTTTCTTCTTTGAGAAATTGTGTTTGTGTGTACACAAGTGTATTTGTGGGCATGAGAGCTTTTGTGTGATAGGGAAACTTTGTGGAGTTGGGTCACCTTCCCCACTATGTGGGTTCTGGGGATTTAACTCCAGTTTCTGCGGTTAGTGTCTCTTTCATGACCAGGCTGTCTAGTCTCCCTGGCCAGTGTGATACATTTCCTAAGTGGTAGATTTTATAGGTGATTTGACATTCATGTAATGTTTTACAGATTGAGTAGCTTATTTTGTGAATTTAAGGAAGTCAAAAGCACTCAGAAATAAGAACTTAATTTTTGTTACCATTGGGTAGGTCTGGTAGCACACTTCAGTTTCAATGAGAAGTCTACATGGTGAGAGCCTATCTCGGAAGGCAGCAAGAAAACACGTGTGTGTGTCTGCCAGGGGTTGTGTGTGCATGTCGTGGTGTGTGTGAGGAGGTCAGAGCACAGCTTTGTAGAGTCAGTTCTTTCGCTTTATGTGAGTTCTGGATTCACACTCCGGCAGCAAGGCGTGTATGCAAGGCCTTTTACCCTTTGAGCCGTTCTGCTGGCCTGAGAGTTACTTGGTTTTGACATCAGTGCTCATCCTTAGTTCTCCGCACCACAAAGTACAGCAGAGCTACTGTCATCCTTGTAACTTATTTTGGTTTTGGGGTTGAATCCAGGCCCTCACTAAGAAATTGTTTGACAAGTGAAATGCACCCCACCCTCAGCCTGCTTTTTTATTGTGAGACAGGCTCACTAATCCTCAGGCTGGCCTTGCATTCTCTTCAGCTCAGGCAGGCTATGGACTTTGTTTGATCCTCCTGCCCCAGACTCCCATTTAGCTGGGCTTCCAGATAGGCCATATTGACTAGAGTAAGGTGGGTTGTGGACTTCGTGTTTTGCCCTTTGGACAGATTTGAGGTTCAGGACCTGGCTGGCGCAGGAATCAAATGTTAATGTTTCAAAGTGCTGTCTGAGGTGGTATTTTAAGTTGGTGTTGAAGTCAGACACCGGGAGGTAAAGTCGAGTGGCGCTTATGGAGCTTTGGTGAGCTCTTTTATTTTGTTTTGCTGTTGTTTTTATTTTTACAGACAGGGTCTCACTATGTCACCCAGGCTATTTTGGAGCTTGCTCTGTAGACCAGGCTAGCCTGGAACTCAGACATCTGCCTGCCTCTGCTTCCTAAGTACTGGGATTAAAGGTGTACACCAACATGATCTGTTTGTGATAAGCTTTTGATGGTTAGTTTGTATGCATCTGTGGGGTGTGTGGGTGTGTGCGCAGATGTATACCTGCTGTGTGCATGTGGAGGTCATGTGTTTTTAGAATTGCTCTCTATCTTATATTTCTTTTTTATTTTGTTTTATTTTACATCTGTGTATTGTGATTGTACACACCTATGTGTCACCGTCCATGTATTCCACAGTGTTATGTACAGGTGAGAGGATGGACTTGAAGAAGTTGCTTTTCTATTTCTGCCAGGTGGGTTCCGGGAATTGAACTCAGGCCCTTCGGCTGGCAGCACGCCACTCTCACCCGCTGAGCCATTCTGTCAGCTCTCCCTTACTGATTTATTTTTTAATTAAAATTTTTATAAATTGTATTTGTATGACTTTTTTTTTTTTTTGCCTACATGAATGTCTGTGTACTCTGTGTGTACCTGCTGTCTGTGGAGGCCAGAAGAGCTGGAGATGAGCTGCAGCATGGGTGCGGGGAATCAAACCCAGGTCCTCTGGAAGAGCAATGCTCTTAACCCCTGAGACATTTCTCCCACACCCTTCATCTTACTTTTTATGACAGGTCTTCCTGAATCTGGAGCTCACTGACTGCCTAGACTGGTGGCCAGGGGACCCCAGGATTCCTTTTTCTCTACAGTGGGATTACAGGTATGAGCTTGCACTGACCAATTTTTTTTTTTATACAGGTGCTGGAGATCCAAATTTGTGTCCTCATTAAGTGGGCAATCACTTTACAGAGTCATCTCCCCAGCCACTGTGATTCACTTGTGACTGGTGTGGGTCATGCTGATTCTCTGTCTTCCCTCCCACAGGGAAAGCTTTAGGCAAATCCACGGTGGTCCCTGTGCCGTATGAGAAGATGCTGCGGGACCAGTCGGCTGTGGTGGTCCAGGGGCTTCCCGAGGGAGTTGCCTTCAAGCATCCTGAGCACTATGACCTTGCAACCTTGAAGTGGATTTTGGAGAACAAGGCAGGAATTTCGTTCATCATTAAGAGGTGAGGTGCTTTCTCCTGTGTTGCTTGTCACACACCGTTCATCTGTGTTCATCTGTGACAGGTCTGTGTAATCCAGATGCTGTTTGTGTTGCCTATGATAGTCTTGTGTATTCATACATGGTTTCCTGTTTTGTTTTCATGCAGACCTTTCCTTGAGCCGAAGAAACACCTCGGTGAGTTTAGTGAGAATTTTGGAGATTTGGCTCCTTTAAAAACACAGAAATATTGTAAGAATGTGCTTCTGTTTTAATCCCAGCTGTGGGGACGTGGGGCTGCCTTGGACTCTCCGAAGCAGCTGACTGATTTGCCTCGTGCTCTAGCAGAAGCATGGTTTTGCCAGCTGTAGAGAGTTTCTTCTTGATTGTGTGACAGCTGGAATTCTGGGAACTTTTCAGAGGGTGTATAAATGGGCTCAGAGAGGCGGGGCTCCGTGGTGGTTGGCCATGTAGGGAGGTAAGTTGTGGTTAGCTGGTAGCCATGGTTAGTGAAGAAAGAAAAGAAGCTAGATTCAGGGATTTTCCTGATGCCTTTCTCCCCTCTCTCCTTGTTTCTCTCTTATCCAGTGTAGGGGGATGAAATGGGCGGCGTGGGGAGGAGATGGGAGGATAAACGGTGGGAAAAGAAGAACTCATAAAGTAGCCAAGTCCACAAGTACCTTCCTTTGTGTACATGTTATCAGGCTGGAGTCCTGATTCTTTCCTCTGATTTCCCTTGAGTCTGTGATAGAAGATGTTTGGGTCGGTTAGGGGAAAACCTGAGGCAGCTCCCTGAGGTGAATCCATGGAGGCCACATGGTATTTCATGTTTCTGTTTACCTGCTGTATCTTCCTCTCCCGGTTCTAAGAGTAATTTGGTTGATGTAGTGTCACCGGAATGGCTGAATAGTATTGAACACAGGAGTGTGTCCACTGAGTGCAGTTCATCTATTAGAGATGTTGTGCTATCAGATGACCATGACCAGAGTATAACCTCCATGTGTGAGAGCAGCCCAGAGGTATGGGGGAGGTCATGGGAGGTTGAGGACGCTTGCAGCAGAACTTCTAAGACAGGAAACAGGGCACAGCGGGCTCCTTCCAGCTGGGTCTACTGGACATGTTTTGTATTTGTGATTTTTTTTTTTCTTTTAAGAGAGTGTTCACGCTCTCCAGTGCGTATGTGTAAATGCATGAGTTTGCGTATACACACACACACACACACACACACACACTTTTTTCATTTTTTTTTCTGAGAAAAGATCTGAGGTAGCTAGATTGGCCTTGGCCTCTTTGTGATGCTTAGACTAGCCTCAGATGCCTGATCTTCCTGCCGGTCATTTGTAACCACATTTGACTTACATTTTCTGTTAAATGAAAAAAAATTCAATTTTATCAGTTTTATTAAGGTGTTATTGACACACTTAAATTCAGCTATTTGAAGTGTTGAGGACATGATTTTTGGTAAATATACAATGCTAACCATTTGCAGTCCGGGCTGGGGACACAGCTACAGAGTCTCAGCCTGGTGTGGAAGGCCAAGTTCAGTGTCCAGCACTGGAAACAGAGCTTCTTGTTTGGTTGTTTTGAGCCAACCTGAGAGTCACAAACTCCCAGCCTCCTCCAGGATTGTGAGGTCACTGTGAGGCGCTCAGCATATATTCTTGATGAAATGCTTTTTTTCTTTAGTCTCCTGTGCCTGGATGTCTGTCTTCTCTCATACGCTGTTGTCTGGAAGCTGGGAAATCATTCAGTCTACAGTGCTTAATCACCACTTAGGCTGTGCTGTATTGCAAAAAAGAAGGAAAACATCACCTGACCACGGGCAATGGATGTTTGTCTTGCAGGTGTTCTGTCTATCCATTTGTGTGCTCTTTGACTCCATGTAGCTGGAGGTGGAGCGCAGCGTGACAGTGCCAGGCAGGAGCCTGCAGGGCACTCTGGCCCCGTCTGCAGCCTGCTTTGTGTCCTACAGAAACTTAAATTTATCTTTGCATCTGGGTGTCCAATGTTCCAGAAGCAGTCAGTGTCTTGTCTTGGGAACTTTGCTGGAGTCAGCTGACCCTGAATCTGTTTCTGTGTTTCCTTCACAGCAAATGTGAGAGTGGAGAGAGCGTCCCTCTTCCCTCTGCTGGTGTGCCTTTTCTTTCTTACTTTTTGGTCTGGCTTGGGTTAGCACCCAATACTAGTGTTTGTAGTACATGTCATCTTGAGGCTTATGTTAGAGAAAACACTGTCACTTCCACATTGTTCTCTATGTTAGGCCAACATTCCTGTGACTATTAAGGGGCAAAGCCACAGTGGGGGTGTGTGTGTCCTTTTTAAAATTTATTTTTAAAAAAGATTTATTTATGTATGCAGTGTTCTGCCTGCATGTACACCTGCACTCTAGAAGAGGCCACCAGGCCTCACTGTAGATGGTTGTGAGCCACCATGTGCTTGCTGGGAATTGATCTCTGGACCTCTGGAAGAGCAGCCAGTGCTCTTAACAACTGAGCCATTTCTCCAGCCTGTGTGGGGTCCTTTTTAAGACTGAGAAAGAAACAGGATTGTGGCTCAGGCCTATAATCCTAGCTCTCAGCTGAAGCAGGAGGATATGAAGTTTGACCAGCAATGGCTACACAAAGAAAAATGCAGAATAATTGTTATGCTTAAAGGTTGGGTCAAGGCCATAGACGTGACATAAACAGGCTCCTGGACAGCTCAGCAAGGAAAAGGCACATGCTGCCAGGCCTGATGACCTGGATTCCACTCCTGGGAGCTACATAAGAAAGCTGAATATGGCAGCCTTCATGTGCAGTGCCAGTGCTTCTGCTGGGAGCCGGAAGGCAGAGGCAGGGAGAGCTGCGAGCTCCAGGGCCAGCTCGCCCTGAGGACACAGAGCAGCAGAGACCCTGCCTCAGGAAGGTGTCCCTCCACGCACGCACGCACGCACGCACGCACGCGTGAGTTACTATGATTGACTTGGAGCTTGTGTTTGTTGTGGTTTTTTGTGGTGTAGCTGTGTCAGCTAAGGAATGCCCATATGGACCTTTTTACGAGTCATCATCTTGTGGTCTTTTATTTAAAATATTGGATGTGTTCAATCAAAGTACTGAATTAATCAAATTGTACTCCTCGAAGTCAACCCAAGCATGTTAAGTACACGGTGCTTACCTACTTCAGTGGTTTACATGTCCAGTCCCTATTTTTTTATTTCGTGTGTGTTTCCATGTAAGCTGCACATAGGCTGACAACCAAGTGTTTTCCTCTGTTGCTCTGTACTTTATTTAAAAATACTTAGATTTGTTTGTTTATTTTGGTTCTGGTCTGGTGCCTGTGTGCCACAGCACTTGTAGGACAGATAGCTGTACTTGTTTGTGTCTGTTTGTCTAGAAGCTTACTTAGAGACACTCTTGCTCTATAAAGTTAAGATCCTTGTGTTGCAGACTGCTGGGCAACCAGGAGATCGCTCTGTAGACAGGCTGGATTTGAATTCACAGAGATCCACCTGCTTCTGCCTCCAGAATGCTGGGCTAACATAAGTTTGTTTATTTAAAAAAAGTGTATAATTTGTTTTTAGATGCGGGGTCTGGTTTTTTGTTTTATTCTGACCAAGTTTTACTATGGAATCTGATGACCTTTAACTCATGGTCCTTCTGTCCAAGTCTCCTTAGTGTTATGATTCAGAAATGCCCCCTTGCCCAAGTAGAGATTAGATATGGTGGTTCATGTCAGGGAAGGGTGAGACAGGGGGATCATCTTTTATTGTGGCCTATAAAGTGAGTTCATGGTCAGCCTGGGCAGCGTCATGAAAAAGTAAAGTAAAAGTCGAGTGAGAGCTGTTCAGTGGGTGAAGACATTTGCAGGCAGATCGGAGGATAGCTCTATTCCTGGGACTTTCACAATGGACGGGAGAGCCAATTCTGGGACATTGTCTTCTGACCCCTACACTTGTGCCCTGGCCTCCCAGTACTCCCACAGATATGGAAAAGGAGGGCTGGGCATGGTGGCTCATGGCTTTAATCCCAGAACTCTGGAGGCAGAGGCAGGTGGGTCTTAGTGAGTTTAAAGAGGGCCTGGTCTACATAGTACTTTCTGGATTAGCCAAATACACACACATTGAGATCCTGTCTCAAAAACAGAGTTTAGTGTTCTTGCCTAGGATGCTGGAGAGGCTATGGTTGGGGCCCATCGACTGCTTCAGTCCAGCACAAACAATACAAGTGGACCTCCCAGCTTGAGTTTAATGACTTAGAGGCACAGCCGACATGCAGTGATTTACAGATTTATAAAGCACACAGTAACACGGTCAGTGTTGACCCATGTGCACCTGGGACACAGCACCACAGCTAAGACTGCTGCATTCCTTTCATTCCTCATGAAATGAGGGTTCTTATGGCTCCTGCCTGCTGCACCCTCAGGCTTTTGAGTCTTTTCCTATCTCTGTTCGTTTACTTGAATTTCCAGGTTTACCTCCATGTATATAGGCATACTACCTGTGTGCCTGGTTAGAACAGAGCAGCAGTTCCCCTTAGAACTGGACTTTTAGATGGCTGTGAGCCATCGTGTGAATGCTGGGAACTAAACCCAGGTCTTCTACAAGAGCGACAACTGTTCTTAACCATTGAGCCATCTCTCTAGCCCCAGCATTTCCAGATGTTCAGGTGAATAGAATGGTAACGTGTGTTCTTTCGTTTGCCTTGTTATTTTGAAATTACTGGTGCTTCATATAGTAGTAGTTGGTTATCTTTTTAGTGTGTGTGCATGCCCCTCCCTCATGCACATACACACACTTTAAAAAATAATTGGAGACATAGCCTCTCTGTGTAGCCCTGGCTGGCCTGGAACTTAGATCTGCCTGCCTCTGCCTCTTAAGTGCTAGGATTAAAGGTGTGCTCTGTCACCCAGCTTTTGCTTGTTAAGACTAGGTCTTGATTCCTGGGTGGCCTGGACCTTTTGATATAGTACAGGCTGTTCCCAAACTCAGTAGCCTCCTGCTTTTGCCTCCTATGCACTCCCCACAAACTGTTTCATTTTTGTCTATGTTGTGATATAGATATAGCACAGATGTGTATGTTTGCTCCTGTGGTGAAGGAAAATTTGGCTGTATAGATCCTTGGCTGTCAAAGGAAGGCCTGTGCTGTGGAAAGATCGATTACAGGTTCAATCCCACCAGCTCCCCTCCGCAGTGCTGGGGATGCAGGCCTGGGTTGCTAGGCTCTGTGAGGGTAGGACAGGGTTTTGCTGTGTAGTCAAGACTGGCCTTGAACTTTAGCTCCTCCTGTTGAAGCATTTCTCATGCTTGGATTCTCTCTGTGCCTCCAAGCCTGGAAAGACAATTCTTATCATTGTAGTATAATTCACCATTTTAAAATGTCTCACAGGTTGGGCAACTGATCATTATCTAACTTAGAGCACTTCCATCATGCCTCAGGAAAGCCCCCACACTGAGGCAGATCCACTGGCCTTAAGTAGGGTCATAGTTACATCCACAGTCTTACTGTATGCTGCTCAGGAAATGCTTTGCTTCTCTATTCAGCTCACTGACAACAGAATCAACTCTTTTGTGAAATGAAAAGTGGGTGAAGGTGTTCAGAGGCTGTCCATATTTGCATGTCTCTTGAAGTTTCTGGTCCAGGTCCTCCCAACCCCACCTTGAATTTCCTACAAGCCATGTCATAGTAGTTTATGTCTGTAATCCCGGCACTGTGTGAAGTGAGAGGTTGTTGAGAGTTGAAAACCAACTTGGGCTACACAGGGAGCCCCTATCTCAACATACAAAATAAAACACAAAGCTGCAATAGCAAAAGGAGTTGCATGTTGGGGGTATGGTGGTGTACACTTTTAATCCCAGCACTCAGGAAGCAGAGGCTGGCAGATCTCTGAGTTCCAGGCCAGCCTGGTCTACAGAGTGGATTCTAAGAATACACAGGGAAACCCTGTCTCAAACAAAACAAGAAAACAAAAAACAGGCGGGGGGTGTTTGGGAATATTAAATAAAATGTTATCCCTGCTTAAAATGTTATTGAAGCTGAGTGTGACTGGCTTTTGTTTGTAGGTGGTCGAGTGATGGCAGCGGATGCTGAGAGGCCCCTCCTGTCTCCTGGTGGAAGGTAACCCCTCCCTCAGCAGCTCCGTGGTGCCACCGCCCCAGAACTCCCAGGGTAGAAGGCCTCGGCCCACACATCGGCCCCATGCAGAGGTGCAGCGTGCAGCTGAGCACTTGGTTGAAAGAGTGTAAAATTTGTTCTTGAGAAAAAGTGTTACTTTAATGGCCCACGACAGCCCCATTGGAGTAGTCCTGCTTCCTCCTAAATGCCAGGGCTACAGGTGTGTGGCAGAAATGTAGGCTTTGCCTCAGCAATTGTGCATAGGGGTACTTCTAGGTAAGGCTGGGCACCGGGGAAGCTGTTGATTACTGTGCAGGTGGCTCTCACAGCTGCATTCCATGATCCACATCTCTTCCTCCTTTCAGTTGTGGCCCCATCAAAGTGAAAACGGAGCCCGCAGAAGATTCTGGTATGTACTAGTAATCATAGAATCTATCTGAAAAATAAAGCATTTGCTTAGTTGAGAAGGTTATATTTTCAGTCCTTAGCTCTAGTGACTGACCTTATCATGAGCCCCTGCCTCAGACTTGCCCGTGCTAATATTGCAGGCCTGTGTTACTCTACCCAGTTGTGTTGTAGGAGAGGCCCCTAAAGATTTATTTATAATTTATGTGCCTGTATGTAAGTGTATGATCGGATGTGAGGATGGGAGACAGGAGGTTATGTGTGTGTGCATGCTCCAAGTCCAGAATTAGGGCATTCAGTCTCACAGAACCCAGGGCTGGCTAGTTTGGAAGCTCAGTGTTCTGGCTCTGGTTCCCGAGTCCTTCCTAGCAGGGGTTTAGGCGTTGGCAGGCTTGGTCTGTGTGTTCCATGAGTTCTGGGGTGTGAGCTCTGGTACTCGGGATTGTGTAGCAAGCGTTCTTAGCTGCTGAGCGATCTCTCCAGCTCCCTTGCTGGGATTTGAATTTGTAATTTCCTCGGGGGGGTGGGGGCAGGGGTGATGCTGAACATTTGTTCCAGGTACTTATTAGCTGTTCCTATGTCTTCTTTGATTACATGTCTGTTTATCTTGTGTGGGGAGGGAGGCTGTACCCAGACATGTGCATGCAATGCCATGGTGTGCCTGTTGAGATCAGACAACCTCAATGCTGGTCACCACTGCATAGGCCAGGCTCTCTGACCTCCGAGATCCCAGGGTTCTCTGCTTCCCATCTCACTGGAGAGAGCCTTACAGACGTGCACTTCATGTCCAACTTCACATGGGTTCTGGGGAAGCTTTCTCAGCTTCTGTTTCCTGTTTTTAACCTGTGGTTATTAGTGTTGTTCTCCCCAGTTTTTGGAAGTTCTGTATATGTTTTGAGTATAAGTCAGAAATACGGTCTTGCAGATGTTTTTTAGAGCCTTTTGCTTACTATGTTTTCAAGGTTATAGGATTTTTTTGTTTTGTTTTCTTTTTAGAGTTTAAAACATGTCTTACTCTTTTTGGTTTTCTTTTTTTTTTCTCTCTTTTTGACGCACGGTCTCTGTGTGGCTGTGGCTGTTGTGGAGCACATTATGTAGGCCTGGCTGGCCTTGAACTCACAGACTTGCCTGCCTCTCCCTCCCCAAGTATTAAAGATGGGATTAAAGATGTGCTTCACTATGCCTGGCTTAATTCATTTAAATTTTATATTTTATTTTTGAAGTTATAGTATAATTACATTGTTTCTTCCTTCCCTTTCCTCCCTCTAAAGGTTGCTTTCTTTCAGAGTCATGGCCTCTTTTTTTTATATATGCACCTGCTTGGTCTGTATAATGGTAGTCATTTGACTGTGTTTTTTTAGCAGAGAAGACTTTTTTTTCTGATCCCACCATTCCTTAGGTTTCAGGTAGCTCTATGTATATGGTTGAGGCCTTGTGGGGTTTAAAGGTTTTTTAAAGTTAACTTCTTTTTTAATAGAAGTATTTTTAAGGCTGGATGGTAGTGCACGTCTTTAATCCCAGCACTTGGGAGACAGAGGCAGGCAGATTTCTGAGTTTGAGGACAGCCTGGTTTACAGAGGAAATTCTAGGACAGCCAGGGCTACACAGAGAAACCCTGTCTTGAAAGCCAAAAAAAACAAAAAACAAAAACAAAAAAACATGTCTGTGTGTGTATATGGATGTGAGTGCAGTGCTTATAGGGGCCAGAAGAATGCATCAGAATTCCCTAGAGCTAGAGTCACTGGCACTTGTGAGTTGCCAGATGTAGGTGCTGGGAACTGGACCCCAGGACCTCTGAAAGAGCTGTCCATACTCTTCACGCTGTGCCCTCTCTCTGGTCCCATCACTGTGGCGTTTTCACACACAGACGACATTACAGTTTCGCTTACCTGTGTTCCATAGTACCGCCCAGCCACCGGCCCGCTTTCTGGTTTGTTGTTATTTTCTGACAGCATGGCTCTGTGGCTCTGGCTGCAGCTCCTCTCTCAGCCTCCTGGCTGCTGTAATGAAAGGTATGCCTCTCTGAGCCAGGCACAGGCTTACTTTTTTTTAGCCTAGAAAATATTTGTCCAACTTAAAGTCAGCAAAGATTTTCAACTGGGTTTCTTTGGGGCGGAGGGGGTTATAGTGTTAGCTCTTAGCGTTTGGTCTGTGAGTGGGGGTGAGACTTTCGTTCAGCATGTCATGAGGTAAGAGTATAAGTCATTCAGCTTGTGTGTACATGTTCAAGACCTTTCTCCACTAAGTGACTTGAGTTTGAGCCCACTCTCCCTTCCTTCCCCACGGAGAGCAGAAGGGCCGCCATGTCTCACTGGTGCAGTGTTAGTGACCTTCCTCTGTCCTGACACGCGAGCCGAGGGGCCTTGCTTCATCCCTGCCTCTCACTTTTTCCTGTAGAGCTAACTGATATTTTTTTAATGGAAAAAAATGTTTATTTTGAAATTAATTTAGAAGTAGAAATGCTCACAGGGAGGAGGAGAGGGAGAAAAGCACAAAGTATGCAGCAGCTTCTCCTTCATGCCACACCCTCATCTGCCCAGCTCCCACGGTGAGGAAGGACTCAGCCACCCACGGTAATGCTGTTATTAGGGATATGGATCGTTTCACAGAGCAGCCGACAAACCCACGATAGCAGGTCCTACTGCTGTGGCCTTGGCAGGCTTGTGGAGCTGATTTCTAATGGGTTTGGTGCATCTTTTAAGCAGCCAAATGGAGTTCTTCTCAAACTGCTGACGTGGCTCAACAAACTGCATTTCCTGATCCATATCTGCTTTCCGGATGGCAGTTTGAGTAGTGTAGGAGAGCACTGAGCCCAGTGGACCCGAGCTCACTGATTCTCACTGTGAAGCCTGTTCCGCTCAGTAGGTTGGTTAGGTCTGTCTATCACTTGCTGAAACCTTGACTTGGTTGGGTTGCAGATGTTTTTTTTCAACACCTATCTAAGAAACATTTGCCCTTTCAAAGTCTTTAAAGTGTGTAAGGATCTTAACGTACAGTGCCCTGGAAGTGTGACCTACTGGAGACTGTCACTTGTTTTGCAGGCATTTCTCTGGAAATGGCTGCTGTGACAGTGAAGGAGGAGTCAGAAGACCCTGACTACTATCAGTATAATATTCAAGGTAACAGTCGTCCGATGTAGTCTTTTTCCTGACCCTTGCTGGGGCCATTTAGCTCTATGAGCAAATATACTCTGCACAGTGCCTGTTCCTAGTCTGCATTCCAGCCGGGAGTACGTGAATTCTCGTCTGCATCCATGCCTTCACTTGTGTGCTCAGTCTGGTTGTCTTAGCAATTTAAATGTGTCACTGTAGCACAAGTACTCGGGAGGCCAAGGCCGGCTGAAGCTGCACAGGGAGGCCTTGCCTCAAACAAACATTTTAGTGGCTACTTCATCGTGTGCCTTAGGAATTTTTCACAAAGTTCTAGTTTGCATTTGCCTGTGTAGATTTGCTTTTCCTTAAAGTTACAAGACTTACTGGCTGTGGAGCATTTTACAAATAACTGGAATAATATTCTGGTGTTTAAGGGTCCAGATACTTGTGTACATGTACTGCTGAGTATCAGTGACATTCATTAAAAAGCCATTGTGGGTGGGCCCACACAACCTGGTGTGCATGCATGTGGTGGAAGGAGGGCTTGGAGTCGGTTTTTCCTCTCATGGTGGAGCGTCTGGAGATTGAATGTGGACCATTGGGCTTGGTGGCCAGTGCCTTTACCCCCAATCATCTTGCTGGCCTCACTTTTATGCCGTCTGCAGTTCATTTTGAACAGTTGACTCTTTGTGATACCAGGACTTAAAGCTGAGCTAATTGGAAGGATTACTTTTGGTTTTAGAGCTAAGCTGTTGCAGAGCAGCTAGGCTTGGTTGGTAGTGCTTTGCTCACGTGAACATAAAGGTGATCTTTAGAGTAGTCCCCCCATTAGTGTATTCTTCATTGGCATTATTTCCATTGCCCCTCACACACACGCTCTCATGCTCTCAGCACACACCCTTAGCATCCACACTGAGAAGGCGACATTTTATTTGTGTGGTCTTTCTTGAAACAGGCTCTCTATTACGTAGCTCTCACTGGTACTTGTGTAGACCAGGTTGGCCTTAAACTCACAAACTCCATGTGTCTCTGCCTCCTGAGTACTGGGATTAAAGGCGAGCGCCATCATTCCTAGCCTTAATTGATTTTTCCTAGTGTGTGTTCATTGTACAGAATGCTAGTTTGCTTTGCTTGGGGGAAGGGCTCACGTAGCTCAGGTTGACCTCAAGCTCTTATGTAACTGAGGATGCCTTCTGACTCTGATCCTCCTGCCTCTACCCTCTGAGTTTTTACTTTGGCATTTGTCATCTTCATTGAACTGCTTGTTTCTCCAGTGTAGTTGAAGAGGCAGAGCTGTATGTTCAGCTGGCTATTCCCCAGGCGAGTAGAGCAGTGCCTTGTGGGTATATCCCTTTGCTCTGTCTGCCCTTCTCTCCCTCCTTCCTCTCTTCCACATACCCCTTTTGTGCTGGATAGTAAACCTAGGGCCTTGAGCTGCTTGAGCAAGCCGGTGGTGTTCTGCCCTGAGCCATGCCACAGCCCTCCAGCCTTCCAGTGTCTTTCTCTGGAGACACAGCCCTTGCTTGTACTGTGTTGATGTCTTTGTGACACTCCTTGTTTGCCGTTACAGACGTTTCAAATGCAGTGGTTCTCAACCTGTGGGTCTGATCCCTTTGGGGATGAACAACCCTTTCCCAGGGGTTGCTTGAGACCATCTGACAACACAGATATTTACATTATGAGTGGTAACAGTAGCAAAATTACTGTGAAGTAGCAACGAAAATAACTTTCTGGTTGGGCCTTACCACAACATGAAGAGCTGTGTTAAAGGGTTGCATCATAGAAAGGTTGAGAAACAGTGGCTTAGGGTATTTTCTGTGTTGTATTCAGAGGTAGTATTTTGTGTTCATATTTTGTTTTATTGTGGGAATGTGGTTTTGCTATGAGCCTAGGTTTTCAAGCTCAGGATTCTCCTTATTCTTCAAGTTATTGGTATTTCAGGCTATATTTTATTGTTTGTTTTGTGTTAAGAGATGCTGTGTTCATTTAAATTGATTAGCTGCTGCAATTAGTTAGCTAATTGATTAGCTCCCAAGCTTGTTCAGGGTGTTGGGCTTTAGCTTGGTGGGCTCCTCACCAGTGCAGCAGCCCTGGCTTTCAGCCTGCTGGGGGAGCCCACACGTGCCCAGCACTCTGGAGGTGGAGGCAACAAACCCAGAGTTGTAGGCCAGCCTGCACTTCCTGTGACGGTCTCAAGTAAAGTGAAAGCTTCCTTGTACTGGAAATTTTGCTTGCTTCCTGGATCTGTGGCTTTGTGGCGCTGGTAACTTTGTGCTGTGTTTGTCCTAGTCGACTCTCAGGCTTTGATTATGGCTTCCTCATACATAATGCGTACTGCACTTAGACATGACCCTGGGTTCTTTTGTCTATCTTCTCTGTGTACCCAAGTCCCCTTCCTCTCTCCCAAGTAATCCCCCTTTCATTCCCATTTGTTTTCAAACTATATTTTTACTAATGAAGAAATGGTTAATATAATGAAAAGTATTCTGGCCTCAAGAGCGCACGGAGACCTGCCTGGTGGTTTGTTGTCTGTGTTTGTGTGGTGGCTGATCACTGATAGGCTCTGTTCCTCAGGAAGCCTGGGATCTTGACAGCTTGGCTTTGCATCTTTCTTAAGCAGTCCCTGTAAAGAAAGAAGCAAACGGTGGGCAGAGCGTGAAGTCAGCCTTAGCCTTCACTGTGCGGAGTACGCCTCCATTTGAACCGCTCAGCTTCCATTACAGACGTGCCGTTTCCATACCATCGGTCCTCATCAACCATCCTCAGTAACGTGTACATACACGTTTACCTGAACACACATTTTCCCGATGAACCAACACCATCGACTAACATTTTTTGCCTGTTTTTCTTTCTAAAAAGGCCATCATTCCATACAGCTCACCCACACATGCACTGTGACCAGCATATGCTTTGAAATTCCTTTTGAAGCTTATCTTTGTATTCCAAAGCAGGCCCTTCTGAAACTGATGATGTTGATGAAAAGCTCCCCCTTTCGAAGGCTTTGCAAGGTATCACCTTTTCACTTCTGCTCTCCCACATCCTGCTTGTATTTAATGTTTCTTTATATTGGACAGACTGTTTAAATAATTATAACTATATTACTTTTCCAAATGGAAAAGGAAAAAAATGTATTGGCCTTTTTTTTTTTTTAAACATAAATGAACTTCACAAGCAAAATTTTTCAAAACCAATTTTCCCTTTTGTGAATCTAGTAATGAATCTCGAAATGGGTACATGACACACTTTCCTATTGAAGGTAAAGTACACTTTATACCTTTATCAGCATAGTCAGCAGTCAGGCTGTTACTGTCGGGTTAGCAGTGTGACTAGTGATAAGGCCGCGGTGACGCCTAGCTTTGGGAAGGATGACAAGCTATCTATCACTTGTAAATCCCTGTGCTTGTTAAATGAGTCTTTGGGTAATTTTGGTGCTGTGTTCCGAGACTTGACCATAGTCTGTCAGTGATAGCCGGTCTGGCTTTGACCTCATGAGACCTCTTTTCTCTCGCATTACTCTAGAATGTCAGTATAATTGTGTCTTTGTTTTTTATTGACTTTAGTAGAACAGAGAGGACATAGAGGGTCATAGCATGTGTGAGCAGCTTCCTTTCGTGCACTCAGTATCTCTGCGGCCATTCCTGTTGGACGGCTGGCTGCTTCTCCCTTTGCTCATGTTTCTTTTGATTTTACACAGTCAAAGAATTTACAGCTCTAAATGTAAAAGTTAAGGCAAAAAGAGATAAGAGTGCATGTAGAGGAGCCACATCATGCCTGTTGCTCACAGGTTGACTTGTGAATATAGTACTCCCTTTAGCTCCGAGTTCCAGGAGTTCCCACTGCTGAGGGAATGCGAGGCACTCCACGACAGTCAGAGCATGGCCGAGCAGAGTGCTGCAACACAGCAGCGTCGACTCATGAGCTCGCACTACGAGAGCTCTGAGCATGGCTGTGTTCCCCGATACCCCAGTATCCTGGCAGCTTTGGCCTGGCCGTCCCTTAAGGAGGGAGCAGAGCTCAGATGTCAGGAGGCCTGCCACCCGCCCCCCTGACGCCTTTGTCCTGGCGGGTGACGATGTGTTTTCCCTCTTTTCCTTGTCCACAGCTTAGACACTTAGAGATTGACGATGCACTTGGGGCCGGCTGTGCACTGGATCCTAAGTGGCCGGCTGGTGTCTTGGCTGGTGTCTTTCCTACTGTGCTGGTCCCTTGCTGTAGTAGGATGAGCTGCTGTCCCTGGCTGCCTGACCCGACAGGTGGCTGGATGTATGCCCCATGTCCAGAAGCAGGCAGGTTATTAACGTGCTTTAAGTACAACTTTGATTAAATGATGGGATGGTGCCTGTAGCTTCTCCCGTGTAGGAAGGAGAGGGAACTCCACACACAGTGAGCCCTGACTTTCCTTTTGACGCTTAAGTCTCTAGCAAAGAAAGGGTTTCTTCTGATTTGGTGTTTTGTTTGTGAGTCCTTGGCAAACGAGCATGGTACCTGGCCTGTAATTGCCTCTCAGATCCCAGCATCCCTCAGCAATGTAGCATGTGGCGACAGTGACGACTATCAAATCCCCAGCCAGCCCCACATAGTTTTGTTCTGGATGTTCGTACTTTCAAGTTCTCAGCTTCCAAATAGAAGAGTTATTTTTCTGAAATTAAATTTTAGAAAACAATTGTTTGAACTTATTACTGAGTTAAAAAAATCTTTATATATGTTTTTTTTTATTGTATGGTCACCTAGTTTTTCTTCTTTTGCTGTTAGCTTTTTTTTTTTTTTTTTTTTTGCTGGTTTAGTATATACTGTTCATTTTCTTTTTAGGAAGCCATCATTCTTCAGAAGGCAACGAGGGAACAGAAGTGGAGGTGCCAGCAGAAGGTTAGGAAAGAAGGGACTTTGAATTTTTCCATATTTGTTGCTCTTCAGATGGTGTCCCCCGTGAGCCTGCTTCGGAGATGAGGCGGTGATGTTGTGGGCCTTCATGGCTGGATTTCCTTTTCAGGGAGGAGGCATATGGTGTCACACGCTGCCGACAGGCTCTAGGCCTTGCTGCCGTGCTCAGTGATGCTCTTGGCAAGTCCAAGTGAGCCGGCCCTTCTGGTTCTTTTTTGCTTCCTTGTGCCATGTTGAAAGTTCAGTAAGGATAAGTAACTGTGGTGTTTTATTTAGTTTATTTTTTTCAATGTTTTAGAATCAAAATGATTCCTGGTAGTATTCTTTTTAACTTTAAAGCATATTTTCTATCATCTGCAGTTTGCAGGGCAACAGATAAGCTTTGTGGCTGAGAAGTTTTCTGTCTTCTCACTCTTACCGGCACCCACAGCTACCTCAGGAGCGGCTGCCACTCTGCTAGCCACTGAGCTCTTGTCACTCAGCTGACACAGCTAAGGAATGTTCAGGGGCCTGACTGCACAGCGTGTAGGGACGCCCCCTGCTGGGGAGTTGGAGCAGTTCAGATGGCCAGTGAGCCATCTTGTTTCTGAATCAGGATTCCTCTCATTTGCTGCAGTTCATAGATCATAGCTTTGCATTCCTTGTAGCTGTTGTTTCATTTTATTTACAAAATCATAAATTTGACCTTTGCCTTCTTCTAATGAAGGGGTGGCCCTAACAAAGACATGGGCTGATGTTTGTATCTTCAGTTGCAGAAGTAGGCTTTCTAGTAGAAATATGTTTCTCTCAGAAGTGTTGATGTTCTAGCCGGGTGTGGTAGCGCACACCTGTTATCCCAGCACTTGGGAGGCTGAGGCAGGAGGATCATCCATGAGTTTTTGGCCAGCCTGGGCTACATGGTGAGACCCTGTCTCAAAATGATAAAACAGAAAAATAAATATTTGTGCGAACTTGAGATGCTCTCCATAGGTGACTGTACGGTGAGTGTCCTGAGTGGCTTGGGGACTAATCTGACAGTCCTTTGTGGCAGGCCTTAGCTTGGAGTGGGTGGTACTGCCAACAAGAGGCCTCTGCCCAGGACCCGAATAGTCACCCAGCACCAGGCTGCTTCACCGTTTCAGACACATACTAGGTCTTGGGAGACTTGTTTCTGACCAAATTCTGAGGGATGTGTTCCGGTGTTAGCAGCTGGGCATACTTGGCTTCTGCGCGTCACTCCTGTACTAACAGCAGCACACATCATCTCTGGCAAATCTGTTAATCTCTCAGCCTTTGCAAAATGAAAGCTAACGAAAATTCCCTGGCTTCCAGCTCCAACATCTCTTCCTGTGTGTGTACCGTTTCCCGTGGCAGCAGGAGTCTTAGGCTCTCTTGCAGGCCGTGTCAGCCGCGGCCGCGCATGCACGTGGCACTAGCTTTCTCTCGATGTGAAGGTCTCCTTTACAAAAAGGTGGTTGTGCTTTAAGAGAGGATAAGCCACTCCTAGGATTCCTGGAAGGCGGGAGGCCATAGTATCCAGACTAGAAAGCCGTGTTTATCGGGCACTCTCCAGTTAGAGCAAGGAAGTAATGTGAGTTCGCTGTAACTACAGGCCTCCAAGAACAGGGGCTCTTGAGTCCACTGAAGCAGGTAACTTGATATTTATCTTAACATTTCCTAGAATTTTGTTTTCTTTTATCCCTAGTTATGATCGAGGGTCAAATGAACATGAAATGAATTCAAATGCCAGTTGCATTTTATTGTAGGCTTCTTTTGGAGCACCAGACAGTAAGTGTTGGCGCACACGGAACATGCTGAATAATGAATGTCATTTTAGAATTTTATTTTTTTCAAGATTCTACTCAACATGTCCCTTCAGAAACAAGTGAGGACCCTGAAGTTGAGGTGACTATTGAAGGTTAGTTACTTAAGCCTTGACTCCAAGAGTTCATTTCTGGTCATGAGCATCTGTGTCACAGTCACACTGAGTGTGCATCTCATCCATTCCGAAGGAAGCTGGGGACAGAGCAGCCCACGCCCCAGCAGGGCTCCCCATTGCCCCGGGAGTACTGGGTGACAGATTTAAGCTGTGCAAATTAAATTAGACATTTAAACTTAGATCCACATACACACAGGCAGGTTCCAGGAGCTTTCGGGTTATGAGGGAAGAAATTTAAGAAGAGCTGGAGCCCCTGGTGCCTCAGGGGAGGGGAAGGCCACCAAGGCTGCGTCAGACTCTCGGGCTCCTGCTATCCTCCTTGCCTCAGTGGCCAAGGGGCCGAGACTGTAGGCAGATGCCATCACACTTGGTGAATCAGTAACTTTTAAACCAAGTCCCCCCCCCCCCAGTAGTCCTTCATGGATAATATAGTATTTATCTTTTTTAAATGTTTGGAAGCAATGGTTACAAGTAAAATCTAAAATAATCTTCAGTAGCTAAATTGCTGTAACCCTGATTTATTTTTTTTCTTTTTGTTTTGAGACAGGGTCTCACTGTGTAGCCCTGTAGACCAGGCTGGCCATGAACTCACAGAGATCTGCCTGCCTTTGCCTCCCAAGTGCTGGGATTAAAGGCATGCTCTTTTAGTATTTTTAATTTTTTTTCTAGAGTCGCATCTCACTAGGAGGCCTTGGCTGTCCTGGAAGTGTTTTGTAGAGCAGGTTGATGTTGATCTCTTAAGATCTGCCTGCCTCGGTCTCAAGTGCTGAGACCAAGGGTGTGAGCTGCCACTCAGGGCCGCTGCCTGCTGCCTTTAACCCGGTTGTCTCCCAGCGCTCCCCTCTCAGAGCCTCCCAGCTCGCTGCTGGGCCCTAATGCGCTCACCTACGGTGCTCCTTCACTGAATGGTGGCGGTGCTCCTTCACTGAATGGTGGCGGCACATTGCTGATAGATGATTTATATGCAAGTGTGTGTGTCTGGATACCTGTGTCTTTGCAAATGTACAGATGCATTATGACACAAATTTTTGTCACAAAGCTCACCCCACCCCCTGCTGTCCCAAATACCTCACAGTTGGCAGTTTTTCTCCTAACCACAGCATAACCTTTCTTGGTTTGGGAGCTTGGGTGTGCTCTGTCTCCCTGTCTCTGTCTTTCTCTGTAACCTATCCTGTTGTGTCTCCATTGTATTGAAGATGTAAGCTGGTTGGTGGCTTTCACCAGAAAAGAATAAATCTTTCCATACGTCATGTGTCAATTTCAGTAAATTAATACATGGATTTGTCTTTATCATTAGCATAGTTTTATTAACCCAAAAGCTATTTTGAATTCTTTGTAGTCAATTAAAGAATTGAAATTTTGGGGCTGGAAGGATGGCTGAGAGGTTAAGAGCATTGGCTGCTCTTCCAGAGGTTCTGAGTTCAGTTCCCAGCAACCACATGGTGGCTCCCAACCATCTGTAAAGAGATCTGGTGCCCTCTGCTGGTGTGCAGGCATACGTGCAGGCAGAACATTATATACATAATAAACATCTTTAAAAATAAAAGAATTGAAATTTTGTCACCTTTAGTTAAAAACCTGTTAAAGCTGGCGAGGTGGCTAAAGCTGGTCAAGGCACCTGTGACCAAGCCTGATGACCTGAGTTCAGTCCTCAGGACCCACGTGGTAGAGCAGATCCAACTCCTGCCCTCCATGTCCTATTGATGGGAAGCCCGTTCCCCTTCCCAAACACATACAATAAAGGAATGAGTAAATAAATTATAATTTTTAAATTAAAAACCCTAATTAAGTTCTAGAAAGTTATAAGCAATGACAATCAACTTTGTCCTTTATATAGAAATGAGAAAATTTCTTTGAATTATAGAAATAAAGCTTTGAATGAGATGAAGAACCAACGTGGGTTTTGGGCTTTTTGGGTTTGTGTGTTTTTTTTAAGCTTTTTAAAAACGGGGTTTCTCTGTATAGTCCTGGTTGTCCTGGAACTCACTTTGTAGACCAGGCCAGCCTCAAACTCAGATAGCCTCCTGCCTTTGCCTCCCATGTTCTGGGACTAAAGGCATGTGCTGCCCCTGCCTGGCTTTTTTTTTTTTTTTTTTTTTTTTGGAGACAAGGTAGCTCTGAGTGTCCTGAAACTTGATATCTAGAGCAGGAGCAGGCCGCCTCCAGCCCACAGAGCCCCACTGTGGCCTGCCTCCTGAGGACTGGGATAAAGGTGTGCCACCATACCCGGCACCAAGTTGGTAAAATGGCTGTGTTAAGATTGCTTACGAAATAAATCCTGTTTACCACAAACAAACTGAAGAGGGAAAAGGGCCCTCACGTGGTATTGTTATACTTAATGACAAGAAAAGCCCTGCTGTCATGAGTGAAACCGTTTTAAAAGAAAAGCAGGGCCCACAGGGATTCCTCGCCAGTTGAGAGCTCTGCAAGCCCCTAGGGACACACGCGCTGCTGACCGGCTTCCAGAACTCAGTTCCGATCCAGGGCCCTCCTCTGTACCTCAAGGGTACCAGTCAAGCATGTGGTGCACACACGTTCATGAGAGAAACATCCATGCACGTGAAATAAAAATAACAAATCTTACAAAGTGTATCTAGAGAAGAGACTTGGTCTTCCTTAGCGTGTACTTTTACTTTGAAGGAAGGTTTAAGAAAATGAACACCACTGCTGCCTGGGGTTTCTGCATTTCCATATAGAAAAGAAGGCATCTGTGCAGGGCACTTGTTTGTAGCGATCCTTGTGTGGCTGGAGGCAGCCGTTAGCACCTCACAGCTGACGTAACTGACCTGGGTCTGGGCAGCTGTAGCGCAGTCAGACTAACAGAGCTGGCCTCCCTTCATAAACATCGAGCTTACATTTGGGGTTAGGTTGGACTGCCACCTCTTTTCTGTGCACAGAAGATGTGGGGCGTCTGTGGTCTTACCCTACAGACTCAGCACTCGGGACACTGAGGGAGGAGCACTGCTCTGCCATGCTGCCGCCAGATCCTTCCGGGACATGCGTGCACAGACAAGCGCAGTTGACAGATCAATCTGGGGATGTTTTATCTTCCTTTTGTGAGAGCTCTTTTAGCTAATAGACGGCTTTTGAAAAGCTGTTTCTGTACCACACCGTGTCTATAAGGGCCTTGCTCCAGTCCATCTGAGCTTACAGACTCATTGTGCACAGTCATGTGCAACAGTTCAGCCTCTTAATTTGACTTTATTTCACTGTTTTTTTAATTTATTTTTTTATTTATTCACTTTGTATCCCAGCTGTGGCCCTCTCCCTCGTCCCCTCCCAATCTTTCTCTCCCTCTCTCTTCTCCTCCCATGTGCCTTCCCCAGTCCACTGATAGGAGAGGTCCTCCTCCCCTTTCCTCTGACCCTAGCCTATCAGGTCTCATCAGGACTGGTTGCATTGTCTTCCTCTGTGGACTGGTAAGGCTGCTCCCTCGGGGAGGTGATCAAAGAGCTAGCCACAGAGTTCATGTCAGAGATAGTCCCTGTTCTCTTACTAGTGAACCCACTTGGACACTGAGCTGCCATGGGCTACCTCTGTGCAGGGATTCTAGGTTATCTTCATTCATGGTCCTTGGTTGGAGAATCAGTCTCAGAAAAGACCCCTGTGTCCAGATATTTTGGTTCTGTTGCTCTCCTTGTGGAGCTCCTGTCCTTTCCAGGTCTTTCTATCTTCCCCTTCTTTCATAAGATTCCCTGCACTCTGCCTAAAGTTTGGCTATGTGTCTTAGCATCTGCTTTGATACCCTGCAGGGTAGAGTCTGTCAGAGGCCCTCTGTGGTAGGCTCCTGTCTTGTTCCTTGTTTTCTCCATCTTCTGATGTCTATCCTGTTTGTCTTTCTGAATGAGGATAAAGCCGTTTGGTTTTCTGATTCGTGTTGTGTTTTCATGGACGAACTCTTAGAATTTTTTTTGTGTTTGTTCTGGATGTTCACTGCACACCACCACGTTACTGCAGAGCTGGGTGCACCCCACACTCAAATGGGGTCACATTAGTATTCACATGTTACCCCTATAACAACCACTTGGTTACATACAGATGAGAGCTGTGTCCTGCAGCACTCTGAGGTCATTGGGAAGCTCAGGGTTGTCAGTAGGTAAAGGTCATGTTCTAGGGATGACCTTTTTGTGTACACGTGTGACTTAATGCTGAGGGTATTGGCTGCAGCAGGTAGTTAAAGCCAGCAGGAGGCTGTGTGCTCCTGTAGCCATCCCACAAACATAGTAGCCTTATGCCTGGTGATGCCCCTGTGCAGGAGGTGCTTTCCCTGGAGCAAGAGCACTCACACCCTTCACCTTGAGGACACAGGGCCACTGGGAAGCCCCCTGAGAGCGGCTGGGAGGGTAGAAGACACAGGGCCGCTGTTGAGTTTCTAAGTACTTGACTGAGCTAGTATTTATAGTGCTTTAAACAGTTCATGTATAACCAGAGAGGAAACAGTGCAAAATGATGAGTTGTGGATGGGATCCAGAGGCGAAAAGGTGAGCCTCACCACCTAGCAGTTGCTTCGCCTCTGAGCCACACCTCCAGCCCCATCATTGTATTTGTTGTTGTGCCTTTGTTTCTCAGAGGAGAGTAAAATGGTTTTTAAATTTTTTTTTAATATTTTTCATTTTTTTATTAGAGTCAGTTGTGTTAAATATTCTCCTAGGCTTTTTTATGTTCATGTTCAATTAGATTACCTTTATTATGTATCAGTGTATTTTGTATTCTTTTTTTTTCCTCTCTCTTTTTCCCCAGAACAGGGTTTCTCTGTCATGCTGGCTGTTTAGAACTCACAGAGTTTAGAACTCGCCTGCCTCTGCCTCCTGAGTGCCCATCTGTCTTGTATTCGTAAATGATTTTGATTGACTTAGGACTTACGGAGCATGGTGGGGTTTGGTTTGTCCTTTCAGTCAGGGTCTCTACATAGCTCTGGCTGTCCTAGAACTCACTGTGTTGAGTAGGATGGCCTTGAACTCACAAACTGCCTGTCTGTGCCTCCCAAGGCCTGGGATCAGAGGTGTGAGCTACTTTGTGCAACCTAAAAAGTAGCCTCTTGACACAGAAGAAAATCTGCCTGGCGGTTTTCCCTCAGCCTCGGCTTGAAGCAGACACTCTGTGGAGAGTGCCTAGTAGAAACCGTGCAACCCAAAGTCCACTTTAGTCTGATCTCTCAGTGTCCAGCTGTTTAATAGGGTCAAATATCTGAACCACTGGCTGTCCTCTCTTTGTTTCTTAAAAAAAAAAAAAAATGAGACAGTGTCTCATGCATCCCAGGCTGGCCGTAAACTCACTGTGTAGCCTACCTTGAACTTGTAGTCTGTCCCTGTACTGGGATTGCAAGTGCACCTGACTTCAGCTTGTTGTTAGGCTTGTTTAGAAAGTCTGCTTGGGGTGAGAGATGGCTCAGAGGTTAAGAGCACTGTCTGCTCTTCTAGAGGTCCTGAGTTCAATTCCCAGCAACCACATGGTGGCTCACAACCATCTGTAATGAGCTCTGGTGCCTCTTCTGGTGTGCAGGTGTACATGCAGATAGAACATTGTATGCATAATTTAGTAAATCTTACCAAAAAAAGGAAGTCTGTATGAGAGTAACAATTAAAATAATTAGCTTAATATTTTGTTGTATTTGAATGGTTGTTTCTGATAGCTCTTGTCCCTAAATATTATTTCTGTTTTATACTTGTTGATTATTTTTTGAGATAGGGTCACTGGTAGCTCAGGCTGGCCTTGAACTTGGTGTGTAGCTGAGGATGATCTTGAATTTCTGGTCTACCTGTTTACACCTTTTTTTTTTAACCTTTTTAAGATGGGGTCTCACTGTGTAACCCTGGCTGGCATCTGGCATGGAACTAACAGAGATTCTCCCGTCTCTGCCTTCCAAGGCCTAGAGGTTAACGGTGTGCTCCACTACACCTCACAGCTTACACTACGTCTTTAAAGTAAGGATTCTGTAAGCTATGTTTGCAGATGAAGTTGGAGCTGACAGCTTAGGTGTGAGTTCTGACCTTCTGGGGACCAAAGCATGATGGTGGCTGTTCTTATTTGGGTCAGGTGTCCTTGGCTTTACTGTGAAGTGTGTTTGATTTTACCTGGAGGTCCCCTCTGTGCTCTTGAAATAACCATGGGCTTTCCAGTTGTCCTGACCTGTGTGAACCCTGTGTACCCATCCTGCTGGGCAATTGAAAATGGTTCTATGTTGAGGAAGTCAACGTCTCTGTTCCCTTCATTTTGGAAATGTTATGCTATTGAAAATATTTCCAGAGCCAACTTGGTGGTACATGCTACAGTCCTGGCACTTAGGAAGCTGAGGCAGGAGGATCCTAAGTTTAAAGCCACCCTTTCTCAAGTAACAGCAGCAGCAAAACGCTGATGTGCCTTAGTGGGAGAGACCAAAGCCATGGGATCGGCCCCAACAGAAACAACAAATTAAACTAAAAACAAAAACAAAAAACCAAAGTCCTCAAACTAACAAAAACCAGGTACAATATTTGGTATAGTTTTCTCCTGTCTGTGTTTAAGGCCATTGGTACCGTATGTAAAATTTTTCTTTCATTCAGGCGTCATTTTCTTTTTCTGATAACACATTTGTATTGTTATTAGTGGAAATCGCTGCCACCATTGAAACCTTTTTTTTCTCAAAACACTTGAAGTTGAGCACAACTCTAGTCATGAAGTTTTTAGAGAAGGGGGGTGGGGAGACTGGTCAGAGGGGACGAGCAGCTGTGGGCTGAGCAGCCAGGGGTGCTATAGGGTGGTACAGCTGTGGGCATGTAGGAAGCTCTCGTGCCCATTGCACGGTCACTCCAGCAGCTGTTTCCTGCAGTAATTAAAGTTTTCTTTCTCAAGATGATGATTACTCCCCACCCACCAAGAGGCCAAAGAGCAGTGAGCCGCCCCCGCCCCCGCCCGTCCCAGAGCCCACCAATGCAGGGAAGCGCAAAGTGAGGGAGTTCAACTTCGGTAAGCTCCTTCTGGGGGAGGGCTGATGGCGGGCGGTAGATCTGTGTGAAGCCCTAAGCAAGGGAAGCAGGCTGCCTGTGCCTGCCCTTTGGTGCCTGATTATCCTTCAAGGCACTCAAACCTTTGTTTTCGACCTTTTACCCTCTTGGTTTTCAGTTTTGCCCTGTTCCCCACTCGAATTGTACCTCTAGTTGCCAGTATATCCTGCTAAGGGACTGAGTTATTAAAATGTAGGGTGAGTTAGTTTTGTGGTCCATATTTTGAAGACCACTTCACTTTTGAGTTTCTTTGTTTTGTTCGTGTTGGGATAGAGCCCCGGCCATTATCTAGGCCAGTGCTCTGCCAGGACTGACCTTGGCGCAGCCTTGAAAGGGCATCTGAATCTCCCACATTGTTTTTGTTGCATCTACTGGCTCCAGCTGGAGTTTGGCATCTGTGAACTTGAGGTTTTTCAGCATCATGTGGAAGTTGCACCTATCTTCCAATAAAACCTTGCATTTCCACAGCTAACACACTTCAGGCGGTGTCCCAGAGGGCCCGTGTGGGCCTTTCTTCCGCTGCAGTTTTGCAGTGCTTGACTGAACTGGTCTTTTCTGATCTATCTTTCAGAAGTTTAAAAGCTACAAAGAGGCAGCTGTGGACTGTTCTAAAAATAAGTTTCAAATGTCCCTCAGTCTCTAACTGCTCTCAAGAACCTAGAAAAAGGAAAGACCTTTTGGGAAGGCATGAAACAGCCAGACTGAGATGGGCTGATAGGCGGACGAGTTGTCTGCTAGAAAGCACCCAGTGCCAAGCTGCCTTCGGTACTGAAAATAGCTCCCTCTCATTTTCAGAGAAATGGAATGCACGCATCACCGACCTGCGGAAGCAAGTTGAAGAGTTGTTCGAGAGAAAATACGGTATGTCTGCACCAGTCCTTCCAGGCTGCTCAGGCCAGCCAGCCAGGGCCGCCAGGGAGTCAACACCTTGTACACATCTGCCCTTGGAAGCGTAGAGCAAGTTAGAAACAGTTTCCAGATTGCCATTAAAGCTCGCACCAGCACACGTACACGTGCACGCACATACCACTGCCTGCTCTATTTTCCTTTCCTTTCTTTCTTTTTTTTTTTTTTTCTTTTTGAGACAGAGTTCTCACTATGTAGCTCTGATTACCAGTACTCACTGTAAAGACCAGCCTGGATTCCAGTTTACAGAAATCGCCTGCCTCTGTCGCCCAAGTGGTGGGGCTAAAGGTGTGCACCATCACGCCTGGTGCAGGTGCTTACCCTCAGATACACATCTTAGATCTGGAAACTTCTAAAGATTGATTTATTTTCCTATTAGATGCGTCAGTGTTTGGGGTGCATGTATATTCTGTACCGCCTATTTGCCTGATGCAGAGATGGTTGTGAGCTGTAGTGCATTCTGGGAACTGAACCTCTGCAAAAGCAGCAAATGCTCTTAACCACCAAGCCATCTCTCCAGCCCCAACATGTATTTCCTAACTATGGCAGGGAAAGTCTAGAGTTACAATATAATCAATTTGCCAGATGCTTCATATTTTCCTTCATTGGCTTAAGGTTCCCTTGATACTTCTCCCACCTTCCTGTGTTTAGGCCTTGGCTTATGCTTTTAGTTCACCCATTTCAAAGCAGGAAAGGCAGACACAGGCCATGTAGAAGCAGTAAGGTACAGCAGGCAGGTCATGGCTAGCGTATCTTCATGAGGACTGAGGTGTGTCCTGAAGGTCTGGGAAGGCAGGCAGTTCTCGCAGCATGCCCCTGGCACTGAGTCCGTGCCTGCTCTGTGTTTTTATGTCTTCCCAGCACCCTTCTGATCTAGAGCAGTTTAGTATAAGATCACCCCACCTCTGCCTCCTGAAGGGCGCAGTCACCACCGTGGCCACCAAGATTCTTCTGTATGTAAGAAAATACTTGTGTGCCAAGTGCTGTGAAATTGTTGTAACAATCTTCGTGTTTTATAAGTTGAAAGCGACTTCAGTGGTATTTGCCCAAAGGAGAACTTTTCACTGCACTGTGAAGACTGGGTATTTGGGTTAACGGAGTTCATGCTTTGTGTCCATTTCAACCATTGGCATGTATGGCATGCTTGAAGCTTTAGTGCAAATGTTAATGTTTATCAGATACACTTGTATGCAGAAACACTGGCTGACAGTGATGCTGGACTGGTGGGGCTCCGTCCCGCAGCCTGGAGGACATGGCCTGTGACTGCCGCATTATTTGACCCTTGGGTAAATAAATGGCTGTTAACCAGACATGGTGCAGACCAAGAATGTCTTCCATTCTGTTCCTTGAGAGAGAGATTTTAGAGGTTCAGTTGTAGATAACCAAGTGCTCATGTTCTAAAATCTCGGCAGTTCGTTTTTCTACTATACATACTGATCACTGGTTTTGGTGTAAGTAGACTTATGAGGAGAGTAGCATTGCGTATCACTTGTCATTGTGTTCTGGACTTTGCTCAGAGTGTTGTCTTGTAATGATGGTCCCTTTCTCTTTTCATCCTAAAGCTCAAGCTATAAAAGCCAAAGGTCCGGTGACGATCCCATACCCTCTTTTCCAGTCCCATGTTGAAGATCTTTATGTAGAAGGGCTTCCGGAAGGAATTCCTTTTAGAAGGCCATCGACATACGGCATTCCTCGCCTTGAGAGGATATTGCTGGCCAAGGAAAGGATCCGCTTTGTGATTAAGAAGTAAGACATGTGCACTTGTGTGGGGCTCTTGTCTGTTTCAGTTGGTGCAATTTTTTTAAATGCTGACATATTAATCACAGACTGTATTTAAAAGTTTGAGTGATTGTGTCTTTGTCTTCCGATTTTTTCCTTTTTTTTCTGTGTGGTGTGTGTGTGTGTGTGTGTTGGTGCATTTGTAGGCCTTGGTTAATACCATGTTGGGTCATTCTTCTGCCTTCTTCTCTTGAGATTGGTCTCTCAGTGAAGCCCAGAGTTCCTGATTCAGTAGTCTGTCTATCCTATGTTGCTTTTAGGGGTGGTCTCTGCCATCTGAAACTGGAATTACAGGTGGGCCGTATGCCTGCCTGGCATTTTTTGAGTGCAGAGGATCTGAGCCCTGGTTCTCTTGCTTACAGAGAAAAGCTTTGCTGAGCCCCCCTTACAGCCACCACTCTTCTGTCTTGTAATGTGTGTGTATAAGTGTGTTTAGGTCAGACCAGGTCTGGCTTTATAATCATGAGCTCCTGCCCACACGATGGGCCTGAAGTCATCACTTTACTTGAGGATTTTCACACTAAGGAAAGCCACGGCATCTGTGTGTTGCTTTTAAGCAGTGGTTCTCAACCTGTGGGTCTTGACCTGTTTGGCAAATCTCTGTTCCAAAATATTTACATTATGATTCATGACAGTGGCAAATTTACAGTTACAAAGTAGCAACAAAAGTAATTTTATGATTGGGGGTCACTACAACATAAAGAACTGCATTAAAGGGCTGCAGCATTAGGAAGGTTGAGAACCATTGCTTTTAAGCATGGAAAATGTAAAGCATATGAACAAATGATTGGAAAATTAAAATAAGCAAAGCTTAGAAGGAAAATGAGGGAAAATGTTGGACATCCCTCACACTAATTTGAGAAGTGTAGGAAGGAGGGCTTCCTTCGCTGTTTCCTAAGCAAGTGCATCCGTCGGAGGTGGAGGTGCTAATATGCCCTTCTTAAAATGGCAACCACCTACACGGTTCATATTTAACTTTTTTACATTTCTTTTTGTGTGTGTATGGGTGCTTATGCATGCCTGCATGTACATGTGGAGGTCAGAGAATGTTAGGAATCCATTCTCATTCTACTAGGTTCGTCCATGGACTGCACTCAGGTTGTCATGCTTGGCAGTGTGTGCTTAAGCCATCATGTGGACACCTGACCAAGATTACAACATAAAAGTCAACGATCTAGGAAGGCATTTGTAAACTGATCACAGCAAGTGAAGGTGTACACTTTGAAAGCTTAGGAAACTGTAAAATAAAGTAGCAAATATGCATTTAAAGTGAGAGGGCCCGGGGGCTGGAGAGATGGCTCAGCAGTGTAGGAGCACTGGCTGCTCTTTCAGAGGACCTGGGTTCAATTCCCAGCACCTGCATGGCATTCGCAGTTGTCTGTAACTCCAGTTCTAGGGGATTCGACACCCTCATATTGGATATGCAAGCAAAGCACCAATGCATGTGAAATAAACATAAGTAAATTTTCAAAATTAAAATGAGAGCGCCAGTAGACTGCCAGCCTGATAAGTAGGTCTGAGAAAGTGTTCCGAGACATGGAAAGGAAATGCCATGTTTTTCTAGTATAACTTTCAGTCTCACCATTCAAGAGGCAGTGAAGCAGGAGGATCTTTATGTGTTGGAGGCTATCCTAGTCTACACAGTGAGTTACAGTTTAGCCAGGGTTGTATAGGGAGACCTGGTTTCAAGCAAGTATGAAGTAAATAAGTGTAAAAGCTTGTAACAATTGTTACAAGATTGAGAAAAAGAAATGAAGTCTTTGCTTTCAAAAGTCCTTGGCCATGTGAGTGAGGGAGCCACAGATAACAGGGTGTTGGTGTCCTGAGTATCCGTGAAAAGCTTAACTGCTTTACCTGTGCGAAAATAGCCTTAGAGAATTCAGCAAGTGCTTTATACCACAGCCCACCGTTGGCCTGTGTCCTAGCCTGCATTGTGTCCACTGTCCTAGCCTCCCTCACGTCCTGATGAGTCAGGAGTGTTTCAATAGTCCTGCTTTCAGCTCCAGGAGAGACCTCCATGGTGCTGTGTGAATTAAAGTTCATTGTTTGATCGCTTAGAAAAATGTAACATGTCTCTTGCCCTACACATACAAATGTTGAATATATGTAGAGCTTTAAAAACAGAGAAACTAAGTTTATATAGACTTGTGAGGAGCACAGTTTTGAATACGATATAAAGGTAAAGGATTAACTGGGCATGGTGGCATACACCTGAAATCCCAGCACTGGGGCGGGAGAGGCAGGATCACTGTGAGTTCAAGGCTAGCCTGGTTTATAAAGTGAGTCCAGGACAGCCAAGGCTACAACAGAGAAACCCTGTCTTGAAAAACCAAAACCAACCAAACAAAAGTTAAAGGACTAAATTACCATAAACATTTTCAGATACCTGTAGCAAGGCACCTCATTCACAGTGAGCACACCGGCTCTCTGAGGCATCTTCTGAGATAGTTTGTACTTCCCTTTGTCAAAAGCTTCTGAAGTTTGCTCTAGGTGTGCTGGCATGCAGTCAGTCTTGACGACTGAGTATGTGCGCTGTGTTTGCCTGGCAAGTACTCACCATTGAACTCTCTCCCTTTAGACACGAGCTTCTGAACTCAACACGGGAAGATTTACAGCTTGATAAGCCGACATCAGGAGGTGGGTCTTGAGCCTCTAGTCAGTCACAGCAATGTGCATGGGAATTGTGACCATTCAGGACAGTGTGGCCTCCTGTAGGTTCCTGTTCTCATAAAGAGGCCTTTGACTAGCAAGCGTGAGTCGCTGCAGAACATGCATCCCCAGAATTCTAGTACTCCGTAGAAGAGCACTTGTTCTGTTAATAACCACAGATAGATGGGTGGATCGGGCTCCAAAGCCAGAACTCCAAAACCTCTTTGTTGCCATGATAAACACTGCCCAAAACTGTCTTGGAGAGGAGAGGGTTTATCTGACTTACATGTTATAGTCCATCATGAGGGAAGCCAAGGCAGGAAGCTGAAGGACAAACCTGAAGCAAAGACTATGAAGGAATGCTGCCCTCTGGCTTGCTTTACTTGGCTTGCTCAGCTACCCTTTAATTACTAGGCCCACTAGTCCAGGGATGCCACCTCCCACAGTGGGCTGGGCCCTCCCACATCAATCAGCAGTCAAGAAAATGCCCCACATAGCCCAACAGGCCAGCCTGGTGAGAACGATTCTCAGTTAACTTTCCCTGTTCCTCCATGTCTGGTTTGTGTTAGGTTGACAGAAGCTGTGACACATACAGGTCCTGCATTTCTGTGCAGGGCTGCACAGATGTATCCTGCCGGGCATGCTGGGCCCTGCTGAGTGGGCGGGTCTGCTCGGTGAGCTCCAGGCCAGCCAGGGCTAACGAGATGCTGTCTCAGAAATAAATTACCTAAAAAGTAAAGCCTGCCATTGTTGGATAATGGTTCATCAATTCTGCCCAATTCAAGACATGGAAAGAGATCATTGTTTGTGTTCCTCTGGCTGGAGCAGGAGTGCCCCATATGTAGATTGATATTTCCTGAAGTTTTAGAGATAGCTTCTGTCAAATGAAGGGGGAAAAGTTAACAGAGGGTATTATTGTAAGTTCAACAACCTAAGTGAGTAAAAGCTGACACGCTTGTTGCCGCAGTAAAGGAAGAGTGGTATGCGCGGATCACCAAATTGAGGAAGATGGTTGACCAGCTTTTCTGCAAGAAATTTGGTAAGGATGTCTACCCCCAGACTAAACGTTACTCAGTAAGTCTGTAAGAAGTTGTATGTGTGGGGTCGTGTGTCCTGGGGTGGACGTGGTGCCACATGTGTGGGTACCCATGGAAGCCAGGCAAGAGTGTCAGGTCTTTGGCTGGAGTTACAGGCGGTTGTGAGCCACCGATTCAGAACCAGGGTTCTCCGGAAGAGCAGTGCTCTGAACTGCTGAGCCGGCTCTCCAGTCCCAAGTAGGGTTTTTTTGTTTGTTTGTTTGTTTTTGTTTTTTGTTTTAAGAGTTATTTCATTTTAGATGAAATGGAGTTGATTTGCTTTAACCTAGTGTTTTTCCTGTTGCTTTTAGTAAAAATTAATTATAAGAAGATTTAAAACTAGAAGACAATAGGCTAAACCCTCAGTGTCTTTTTCTTTCATTTTCTTTTGGGGCTGGGATGATTAGGCCCTGCCCACCGCAGACCAATGCTTCACGTCGTCCTGTCAGATGTTAGGCAAGCCCTGTGCTGTGAGCCACACCCCAGCCCTGAATAACTGCTTCGTGAGGTTTTATTTATGCAGTGGAGGTATTTGGCCATTCTGGTTCATTTTTCCCTTGGGTCTGATGTCATTTGTTGCTGTGAAATGAGACACACATTTGGGCCAGGACATGCACCTGTCTGTCCACTGGTCACCTAGAGGCACCATGATCCCGTTTTACATTATCTTGGGTTTTGCTATTTATTTATTGTTGGTTTTGTTGTTTTGAGACAAAGTTGCATTATGCCAATGGTATGTAGCCCAGACTGGCCTCATGCTCACGCCCATCTCCCTGCCTCTGCTTCTGAGTTGCTAGGATTAGAGGTATCATTGCTGAGACTAGACCCCAGAGCTTTGTGCGTAGTAGACAAGCACCTCCCACATCCTCAGAGCCTCTGAGGGGTTGGTTTTGTTTTGTTTTTATTGTTTTAGGATGACATGTAGCCCTTGCTGGCCAGGAATTTGCTATGTATATGTAGCCCAGGCTGGTCTTAAACTAAAGGTTTAAAGCAAAACTACTATGCTTTGTTTTGTGTCCTATACCTTTGGATACTTAATGTATTTGGTTTGTTAACATTTTATTGCCTTAAAAAAAGTCCTGTGTAAGGGTGCTCTGCCTGCACATGCTTCTGTTCACCACTGGAATGTCTGGTGTTCACGGAGGCCAGAAGAGGGTTTTGGATTCCCTGGAACTGGAATGCAGGTAGATGTTAGCAGCCATGTGAGTGCTGGGAACCTACCTAGGTCCTTGCAAATGTACCCCACGTTCTTACCTACTGAGCATCTTTAAAACCCCCAAAGAGCTTCTGTTAATCTTCCCTGTGTCAGGAACAAATCAAAAAAATTTTTTCTTTCATTTTCTTCTTCCTTTTTTTGGTTTCTCGAGATAGGGTTTCTGTGTGCAGCCTTGGCAGTCCTAGAACTTGCTCTATGGAGCACGCTGGCCTCAAACAGAGATCCACCTGCCTTAGCCCCCCAAGAGCCTGGATTAAAGGTGTATACCACCACCATCCAGCTTTTGAGTTTCTTTTTGGAAAGGAAATTTTATTTTCTCCACTACACTGGGATAGTGGCGGGGTAGGAACCAAGTGCCATCTCCCAAGTTAGAGTTTGAGGCTTCTGGTGATCGTCAGTATCCCTGGCTTCCCGTCTGGTGTAAATCAGCTAGGGAGTAATAAAGAATCCAGTTAGTCATTTCCTAACTTAGCAACCTGGATCAGTGATGGCCGTTGTTCATTGTTGAGGGTGACGCCATTATGTCATTGTGATTCCTGTTTAGGAATGACATGTGGTTCTCAGTGTCTTGCACCTTGAGAGGATTACTGTTGGCTGTTGTTGATACCCAAGAAGTGGCAAAAGAAGGAAGGGAAAGAAAGGAGAAGTAGCCAGAGGAAGACAGGTCGGCGCTTTCAAGTGTAGCTGAGGAAACAAACGGGCCTGCGGCTGGCTTTGCGAGTGCCTCCTCGCCACACCTGAGGCCTGAGTTTGATCCCCACACTATAAAAGTAATTTCAGAAAACTTTTTGTTTTGTTTTTAAAGACAAGATTGATTTTTTGTTTTGTTTTTGTTTTTCTGTGTAGCTCTGGCTGTCCTGGGACTCACAGAATCCACCTGCCTCTGCCTTCCAACTGTTGGGGTTAAAGGTCTGCACCGCTATCACTGTTAAAGGGGAAAATAGAAGAAGAGGTTTGAGAATGTGGCAGAATGCCTGCCTAGCATACGTAAAACCCAGGATTTTATTCCCAGGAACTACCATTCAAAAAAGAACTTTGCTGGGCTAGCATTTTTGCTTGATCTAGAAATGTGGCTGTTTGGGAGCTGGTGAGGAGTGAGCAGTTGTTCTGGTGATCTCGTTGAAATCACCCAGGCTCCTGTTCTGCTTTCACTGGCATCCACTGCCTACAACCAGTACCCGTGTGCTCCTGTGTGCGGTGCGGACAGCTCAGGAGGGGAGGTGGCTCAGGCCAGCCCACCTTGGGAGTGCTGATTATGGGCAGTCCTTCCTGATTGTGAGCGTGGTTTGGAGACAGTTACACACTAAGGGAGGTATGGACTGGAGAGCTGATCAGGATAATTGGACTGCTTACTGACCAGGAGGCAATATCCTTGCTCCTTTCTTTCCTATTGAGACAGGATCCCACTGTGTGGCCCAAGCTGGCCTCAGGCTTGCAGCAGTCTGCCTTCTCTCCTCTGCCTCCTGAGTGCTGAAATTAAAGGCCTTTGCCACTACACCCAGCCATCACCTTTTCTCTCAACTGCTGTCAATCCAAACGTTATTGTATTTTCTAGAAAGCGTATTAAAATTAGGTTTAGCTTCTGTCTTATTTACCAGATAAAACAGGTATGGATTTCAGCCGTAGCCATTTTCTGTTCCTCTCAGAACATTTCTTTCACTGCTGTGATGATGATAACTTCATATGTGTTTTTTTTTAAGACACACTAGAGCCCCCTTCAGATCTGGTGTTGCTAATATGAAGGAAAAAGTTAGGACAGAATGGGTCAGGGAGATAGCTCACTGTTAAAGTCTGTGCCTCAAAAGCATGAGGCCCTGCATTTGATCCCCAGGACCCATGGTGCTGGCCTTGTAACCTCAGCAGTGAGGAGTGCAGACCAAGGACCTCTGGAGCTTGCTGGCCAGCCAGCCTAACATACATGGAAAGCTGCAGGTTTGTCCATGAGAGAACCTGTCTCAAAGTCACAAACCGGGGACTTCTGAGGAGTTGTGTGCACATGTGCACACACGCACACTCGGACAGGGGTAGGACAAAAGAGCTTAAACATCAAAGGAAAAGTCCATCCAATAACAAAGAAACTCAGACTAGTTGTAAGCCCTGCCTGCCAGGCCACCAGAGTATGCAGAGGTCATGTTATAAAATAGATATTAGAATCTTGAGGACTTCTCTTCCCCGGCTAGTTCCTGAATAATTGGATTCATAAAAGCTTTAAAGCACAGTGGCTGGGCGCAGGTATCAACCCTCTAAGGTATTTTGCTGTTTCCCAGCTACACACCCCATGTTACTTCCCTTAATCATTACTGTCTGGGCTGCTTCTGTTCTATCAGGCCAGCCCTCCCGGCCATGTGTTTATCCATACTCCCCCAGGACGACTTCCTTCTCCTGTCTTCCTCTCCTTTTTGTGGTCACTCTTAGATCCCAACCCCAGAACCTAAACCTGGTCTACTTCTCTTCTGCCCAGTCACAGGCCCCAGCAACTTTATTAACCAATCAACTTTAAATTAGGTAGAACAAGGTTTACACAACAAAGACCAGTATACTGTATATCTGAGAATGTGCTCATTTGGTTAGCAACCAGATCTTGGGGGCCCAGTAATAACATTCAAATACATAGCACCACACCTACCCCCAACAAGGTTAGCTACAGCATTTAGAGGCCATCTGTCTTCTGGCTTGGTGTCAGTTATTCAAATATTTCTTTTTAAAGCTGTTTGGGTGCAGTTTCAGACTAGAGATTAGTCTGATTAAATTTTACCCTCATGCCCCTCCCATATATACACAGGGTCATTCTGTCTCTGTCTCTCTCTCTCTGTGTGTGTGTGTGTGTGTGTATTCTCTAGCCTAGAACTCCATTATCTCTTGTCTCAGCCTCCTGAGTGCTGGGATTATAGGTTCATACCCATGGCTGAGTCTTTTTTTTTTTTTTTTTTAATTTTAGCTACAGCACTTGGGAGTGCTCCTCATATATGACTTTAGCCTGAGTCTCCTGACTTACTGTCATTTTCTTTAGCTGAGGCCTTGGGGAGCACTGAAGCCAAGGCTGTACCATACCAAAAATTTGAGGCCCATCCCAATGATCTCTATGTGGAAGGACTTCCAGAAAACATTCCTTTCCGAAGCCCCTCATGGTATGGAATCCCAAGACTGGAAAAAATCATCCAAGTGGGCAATCGAATTAAATTTGTTATCAAAAGGTAAGATTATTATCTGTGAAACAGATTTTAAAAGTTTTGATTCTTTTTTAATTAAATTTTTATTTTTTCATATTAATTACAGTTTATTAACTTTGTATCCCAGCTATAGCCCCCTCCCTCATCTCCTCCCAATCCCACCCTCCCTCATCTCCTATGTCCCTCCCCCAGTCCACTGATAGGGGAGGTCCTCCTCCCCTTCCCTCTGACCCTAGCCTATCAGGTCTCATCAGGACTGGCTTCATTGTCTTCCTCTGTGGCCTGACAGGCTGCTCTCCCATGGGAGGAGGAGGGTTTTTGTTTTGTTTTGTTTTGTTTTTTTCCTGATAAAGGACACATTTAATGAAGATAGGTCTTTTCCTCCTGAGTGGCCCGTCCTGTGTATACTGTAAATGCAATGTTTCATTTACATGAACTGATTGAGTAAGGGCTCCTCTGGTGTAGGACTGATTTGTGCAGAATGGGGCCCAAGCACACTGTCTTGTGAGCTTGTATCAGGGCGTTTAGAATTCAGGGAGGGCACACTTCCAGGCTGGTTATTGCTGTATGTGGTCTGGTAAGGGATATTCCATAGAGGTGATCACATTGGAGAAGGGAAGGAATACACTCAGGCTGCGCTCTGACAGCGTGAGGAACAGGGTGCCAGCACAGGTGGGTGAGTGGAGGAAGGCGGCACCCGAGAGTTGAAGGGCACTGAAGCGGAGTCGCCTGTGCCATGGTTGCAGTGGCTGCATGCTGAAGGGTGTGCTGCCACACGGGCGCTGTGTGTGGGGAGTGAGCTCAGCAGTCTGGCTTCACACTCTAAAGGACTTTCCAGGCCTTCCCTCTGCCCTGTGTGTTCAGATGTTTGCCAGGATTGAGAGTTACTTGGGACAGAGGTGTTTCAGGTGTCCAGCTCCTGTAGGACACAAGGTTGAGTTGGTTTGGAAGAGAAAGCGATTGGCACACCGTCATTTCTGTAGCAACCCAGTAGTCCACCTGAGTTTGCTGTTTTCAGAACCGCCACCAGAATGGTTTGTTTCCTTGCACAGGAAGGAAGGATGGGATATACTAAAGAATAATTGACAGTGTCCACCTCTGTTCCCAAAGTCCAGCTCTGTTCCCAAATGCTCTGACCACTAATGTCGATAATATTTTCACAGACCAGAACTTCTGACTCACAGCACAACTGAAGTGACTCAGCCTCGGACAAATACGCCAGGTATAGTTGCCCAGAAGCCTGCCCTTCTTTCCTGCCTTCCTGCCTTCCTGCCTCCTTCCTGCTTCCTTCCTGCTTCCTTCCTGCTTCCTTCCTGCCTCCCCTTCCTTTTATTTAAATAATTAATTATCTTTGAAAATATTTTCCCCCATATTGGTGGGAATTGAGCCCAGTGCTTCACAATTGACAAGAGCTCTACCACTGAACAATGTCCCTAACACTCTTTTCCTTGTTATTTTGAGATAGATTCCCCCTAAAGTTGCTCAGAATAGCCTAGGACACACTTTGTAGCCAGGGCTGGCCTTGAAATTATGATTCTCCTGCTGAGGCCTCTGAAATAGCTGAAGTGACAGACCTATGTCCCTGGCCCAGCCAAATGTAATATTTCTGCCATAAAATTCTTTCATGGTGCATCTGTTCCCAAGTAGTCTTTTCCTGTTTGTTGGTTGGTTTTGGTTTTTCGAAACAGGGCTTCTCTGTGTAGCCCTAGCTGTCCTGGAACTGGCTCTATAGACCAGGCTGGCCTTGAACTCAGAGATCTGCCTGCCTCTGCCCCAGTGCTGGGATCAGAGGTGTGTGCCACCATGAGAATTTTGGTTCTAGCTCATCACATTTCACCTGCCCAGGTGCTGCATCTGGCCAGTACCATTCTCTGCCAGTCCATACACTGAGACTTTACTCTCTATTCCTGTAGCCCTTGTTCTCACAGAAGCAAAAAAGTCCAACAAACTGTGAGGGAGGCATGGCTCGATGCTTAAGATCGCATGCTGCTCTCCACAGAACCAGGGATGGCTTCCCAGCACCCATGTCAGGCATCTCACAGCTGCCCGTAACTGCAGCTCCAGGGGCTCGGATGCCCTCACAGTGAGGAGGCTGAAAGCGAAGATTGCCACATATTTGAATCTAGCCTGGGAAAATTGCAGGGCAGCCTGTGTTACAGGCTTTCTCCCCCCTAAAACATAGAGCATGAATCCTGACTGCATCCTGGGTAGTCCTAGATCTGTGTGGCTAATCATTCTGCTATTATTACTTGGGGTGAAATAGCATGCAGGTTGATGTTATGGGTGTGTCCTGAGTCTTGATAGCTGAGCCAGTGGTTTGACAAGTTGAGAAATGCCATCTGTTCTCTTGTTGGACTTGTTTTCATGGTACTGATACATGATAGGCAGGCGCTCTCTGCTGAGCTACAGCAGCCTTGCTGTATTTCTTTCTGATTGGTAAAGTGGTTTTGTTGGTGAAGTTTTGGTTTGTGTGAGTTTGTAGGCATATGGTAAGCAGGCAGTCACCAAGCAGACAGGACAAGGCTGCCTGCACGGTGAAGCAAAGGGGAAGCTGCTAGGGAACTGCCTTTACACAGCAGGTCCTCCTGTGGGCCTTCAGGGAGAAGGCTTTCCTTAGTTTTACGTGTGAGTTTAAATGTCAGTTCTCTCTCCCTTACTTTTTTCTGATACTTGACAAGTACAAAATTGTGTGACCTTCCCCGGGGAGTCTGTGTACCATTCACCCCAAACACTGGAGAGGGGAGGAACAAGCACAGAAACAAGTCCAGTGTGGGGAATTGGCAAGTTTATTGGGGTTACTTACGGAATCACGAGTGAGGGGCAGCTAACAAGTACGGGGAACCCTGGTAGCCTTCAGTACACATGCATGCCAGCACTTGCTAGGCCATATGCAGTTGGAGCTCTAGGGGGATAAGTGGCTAGAATCTCAGGTGAGGCCTCTCCTTCCCCCTCCCCCCTCCCCCAGAGTGAATGTTCCAGGACCAATCTGGTTACAGACTCACATGGTCATCACAGCTGTCTGTCTGCCTTGAGATGGCAAAAGCCATACTGTGCTGCAGAGCCAGCTCAGCAACAATCTGTCCCTCCCTCCCTCTTGAATTTTCACATGTCTCTTCTCTGGGGTTCCCTGGCCCTTGGAGGGAGGGTTGTAAGTATCTGCTTATCTCCTGAGCATCAGGCCGTTCCATCATAGTAGCATGGCATCCTGCCAGTTTGAGCGCGCAGTCCCACAGAAATCACCTCAGAAGAGAAGCCTCTTATGCCGGGCCTGGCGCATACCTTTAATCCCCAGATAGAGGCAGGTAGATCTCTATTTGAGACTGTGGTCTGCAGAGCAAGTTCCAGGATAGCCAGGGCTGCGCAGAGAAACCCTGTCTCAAGTCAGAACAAAACAAACAAAAACAAAACAAAGCAAATTCCTTATCTGATGTTTTTATGTTTATGGGCTATTATAGGGCTTTTTCACCTGTTTGTTACATACACACCTCACCCAGCCATAAAACCTACAGGAATTTCATGCCCGTGCCTGTCCCCACACCCTGAGTGACGGACTACCCCATTAAGTGTGCTCACAGCTTGTTCAGATGCTTTGCTTTCTGTTTGGGACAGGGACCCTGGGTGTCCTGGGCTGGCTTCAGGCTTTCTGTCCTTTGTCCTGAGTGCTCATATGCTTTTCTGAATTTGTAAACCCTCAGATATTAGCATTGTAGAATGGAAACTCTCTACCAGTTACACCTCGCTGCTAGCCACAGTTCAGTGTAGGAACTCCCGCCACCCTCTGTGGTCCTCACTTGCAAGAACCTGTGGCTGAGCCGGTAGAGGGAACTGGAGCAGCGGTGAGGGCTGCTCCGCCCTCCAGGGCAACAGCCGGGCCCTCCCTGAAGGATGAGCCCACAGCGTTGGTCCCTTTCCTCCCTGAGTCTGTGATTTGTGTTGGTCCTGTAAAAGCGTTATTAGTTACATTTGATTTTGCTTCTTTCCAGTCAAAGAAGATTGGAATGTCAGAATCACCAAGCTCCGCAAGCAAGTAGAGGAGATCTTTAATTTGAAGTTTGGTGAGTGATTTGTAGTAGTTGTGCCTTACCTTACAGACAATGGCTGTGTTCTGAATGGATTTTAGAAGTTCAGAACATCATAAGGGATGGTGCCAGAAAGGGAGCCCTAATCTGCTTCTACTCAGCTCTCTCCTTAAACCAAGTGATTTGTTTCATCGCTCTGCTCCTGTTTTCTCCTATGCCACAGTGGAGGTGAGGGAAGGAATTGGGGAGCCCCTTTGAGTCAGTGTGCATCTCACCTGGAAGACACGAGGGCTTTACTGTTTCCTTGCTTCAGTTTAGAGTGTGCAGTCTTTCTTAGGTTTCCTAGGCTCAGTTCAGGCTTCAGTTCCTTTTGCAGTCAATGGAGAAGAAAGGATGGCAGGCAAGCGCCAGCGCTGTCTGCTGCGCTGCGCTGTTGACTGCAGCATCTACTCTCTATGGGTCTTCAGAGCTGTGCTTCTGGAGGCTCTCAGCGAGGGCATCTGCAGGGCGGGTTTTCTTGCATGATTCTGGCCTACAGGGCAGCAGGAGCACAAGTTTTCAGCCCTGTGTTGTATGGCCTTGGCTCATGTCTACCACAAACATGGTGACCAGGTTGACCTCTGACCTGGCCGTGGTTTGCATTGAAAATGTTTAAATGTTCTTAAAAGTACTGTTTATGTACTGGAAAGGTGACTCGGTGGTTAAGGGCACTGGCTGCTCTGCCAGCCTGTCTGCTTTAGACAGCCAGCACAGCTTACAGTCTCCAGGTCCCCTCGGCACCAGGCATGCAGATGTACACAGAAAGCAAAATGTATTTTTATTGTTTTAAGAAAGAAGTTGCTTGTAAAGTACTGTTTGTTTCCTGGGTTTGATGGCTCTTAATCCTAGCTCTTGAGAAACTGAGGCAGGAAGATTAATATCACTTTAATAAGTTTGAAGCCAGCCTGAGCTATATACCAGGCTATATAGCCTGCTTAAAAACAAAACAAAACAAAACCAAAATCACTGATTTTGTTAAAAGTATATTGGTATAATTTAATTTTTTTTAACATTCTAGATTTAAAAATTTTTATATTATGTGTAGGATGTTTCACCAACATGTATGCGTATGCATATGTGTGAGTAATGGCTGTGGAAGTCAAAAGAGAGCATCGGATGCCTGGCCCTGCAGACATGGATGGTTGTGAGCCACCGTGTAGGAGCCGGGAACTGAACCCATGTCCTCTCCAAGAGCAGCCAGTGCTCTCAGTTTCTTAACTATCTCTCTGTGCTGCTGCTGCTTCTATTATGATTAACATTACTACTAGTATTTACTTTCGCTAGATCTTAATAATGAGTGGCTGTGCAGTTGGATTGTAAGGAAGCTAGCATGACCTGTTTGATTACAGATACAGACCAAGGAGTGCCTGTGTGAAAGTCTGCCCACGAGCTAGCTTCTCTTTGCCTTTTAGCTCAAGCTCTTGGCCTCACGGAGGCTGTGAAGGTGCCGTACCCTGTGTTCGAATCGAATCCGGAGTTTCTGTATGTGGAAGGGCTCCCTGAAGGGATCCCCTTCCGAAGCCCCACCTGGTTTGGGATTCCACGCCTCGAGAGGATTGTTCGTGGGAGCAACAAGATCAAGTTTGTTGTTAAAAAGTAAGTTGTCCTTGTCTACAGTCATTTTCCATGATCCTAGCTGGGCAGGCACCTCTGTGAGTCTTTCATTCTCAGCTAGACTTCTTCCCTGTGCGCTCCTGTGCCAGTGCAGGCTCCAACACTGAGCTTTGCCAAACTGGTGGCTGAAGCCAGGGCCACGCACAGGCTAGGCAAGTGCTCTGCTGCGGAGGCCTAGCTCCTCGCTAGGGCTTCTAGGCAAGGCTTCCCTTACTGAGCTATGCCCCACCTCCTCATAGACAGATTCTAGGCAGTCACTGTATGTCCTCCAGCTACAGCTCAAGCTGTCAACCATTTTTCTAGTTATTTGCTATCCTGCAGAGATCAAAGGGATTGAGCTGGTGTTAATTTGCTGTTTTAAAAGGAGTTATGAGAGCTGGAGAGATAGCTGTCTTAGTTACTGTTCTATTGCTGTGAATAAACACCATAATCAAGGCAATTCTTATAAAAGAAAGCATTTAATTGGTGCTTGCTTACAGTTTCGGAGGCTTACTCCATTATAGTCATGGTGGGGAGCATGGTGACAGGCACAGTTGCTGGAGAAGGAGCTGAGAGCTGCACCCTAACCCATAAGCCATGGGCCTGGTGTGTGCTTTCGAAACCTCAGTGCTCAGTCCTGGTGACACCCTTCTACCAACAAGGTCACTCCTTGGTGACTAAGCATTCACCATGAGTGAATGCTTATAATAACACATGAGCTCATTGTTCAAACCACTACATTCCACTCTCTTGCCCCTATAGGCTTATAGCCATATCATAATGCAATATGCAATTAGTCAAACATAATCTTTCACAGTCCCAACATTATTTAAAATTCCAAAGTCTTTTCTGAGACTCATGGCACAGGACATACATTACCCTTCCAAAAGGGAGGAAGGGGAGAATAGCGAGGAAATAGTGGAGCTAAGCAAGACTGAAAACCAGCGGGGCAGATCCAAATTCTGCATCTCCATGCCCAATGTCAAGGCTCTCTTCAGATCTCTGTCCTTCCGGCTTGCTTGACTGCAGTTTGCTTCTCTCTTGGATGGCCCACACCTGGTCTGCAGCTCTCATCAGCAGGTACCCCATGGCTCTGGCATGTCCATCATGTGGGGTCTCCGGGGCACTCCTGGCTTCCTCTCTGGGCCTCCAAGCAGGAACACCCCTGACACATGCCTGGCCTTGGCATCTTTCCCTAACCATGGAAGGAGATTCCAAAACCCCTGTCTTATACCCTTGACTCTGAAGTCAGTACTGTATGGCTGAAGCTGCCGAGTCCTTCTGCTTGCTGGGGCTGGACCGTGGCCCACTTCTCCAGTTACATTTTGTCAGCAGCTTTCTGTTTATGATTTCCCTCATTGCTTACTTAAGCTTTTCTTTAGTTTCTTTTCAGTTGGAAGCTTAGCTGAGTGGGGTCTTACCCTGAGGTCACCACTGCCTTTATTCCATTTGGCATTGGGCTTTTCTTTATACTTTTTAGCTCCTGAGCACAGGACTTAGCCCCATTACACTTCAGGTAACCTACTTTCTCCTCTAAACTGTGCGTTTTTAAATTTCTCTTTGTCCAGCTTGCTCCTTTTTATTGGACATTGGTGTAAGAGTGACTACTAATGACCATACAACTCAGCTAATACTAGGGTGTCTGGAAATCTCCTCTGCTAACGCCATTTGTCCAGAACACTTCATTTAAGCTCAGGCAGGTTTTTAGGACAAGGGCAAAAAGCAGCCACATTTTTTGCCAAAATAGCCCAAGAATGCTCTCCAGGCAATTTACTGATGTTTTTCCGTCTGAAACCTCTTGCACTGGGCTCCCAAAGTTGAGCTCACCCCAGTAATCTCCTTCATACTCCTCCTAGTATGGCCTGTGAACCCCACTTAGAGCATTCAACTTCTTCTAGTCCAGAGTTTACACTCTACCAGCGAGCAGCATGGTCAGGCCTGTCACATCAACACCCCACCTCCTGGTACCAACTTCTGTCTTCTGCTGGGAAGAGACACATGACCGAGACATTGGTTACAACAGAAAGCATGTAACTGGGGGCTCGCTCACAGTTGTATCACCATCATCAGTGAGGGGAGCCTGGCCGTGGACACCACGTAGGCATGACTCCAGAGAAGTGGCTGAGAGCTGCACCATGATCTCAAGTCAAAGAGAGACTGGGCCTGGTGTGGGCATCTGTAACCTCAACTTTCCCCCACCCCCAGTCACACAGCCCCACCAACAAGGCCACTCCGTGGTGTCCATGCATTCAAATATATGAGCCTATGGGGGCCATTCTTATTCAAACCACTACAGAGGACCCAAGTTCAATTCTCAGCATTTCATAAGTATCTGTCTTCAGTCTTGGGGATCCAATGCCCTCTTCTGACCTCCATGAACACCAGGTACACATGGTACACAGACAGACAGACATGCAGGGAAAACATCAATACACATGTTTTTACAAATAGTTGTGTCTGTCTGTGCCCTGTGTGGAGTGACCCACTGTATGTTCTCCTTAGGCCTGAGCTGGTTGTGTCCTACCTGCCTCCTGGGATGGCTAGCAAAGTCAACACTAAAGGTAAGAGGCAGCACCCTCGTTCTTTGCCGCTGTTCCATCGTTACCTGAGTGGTAGTCCATTGCCACCACAGGCCTTTGGTTTATTTCTTTGCTTTTAAGCTGTTTTGCTTAGTGGATCTCTTGTCTGTTTTCTTGCCATTTCATTGGAAGTTGATATTTGCACCCTCCTCCTTTAATGTCCCCACAGCTTTGTTGGCACACATGTAGGAGTGAAAGGAGCCAAACCATTGCACTTTCCTCTGCTGCCTTTATAACGCTCCCCTCTGTGGTTTGCGTCATCTTGAAAAGTAATCTTGCCTTTTGCCTTACAGCACTGCAGTCCCCAAAACGACCACGAAGCCCTGGGAGCAACTCCAAGGTTCCAGAGATTGAGGTCACTGTGGAAGGTAAGCTGGTCCACATTTTACTCTTTTCTTCCTTACAGATGTGTGAACTCACTAACCTGTGCATTTAAGGTTTTATGTCTGAAAAGCACCTCTGGTAATGCTAAATTTATGGATACTTTGTTGTTTGTTTTTTTAATATAATTTATTCATTTTTATTTATGTGCATTGGTGTTTTGCCTGCCTGTATGTCTCTGTGAGGATGTCAGAAGTTGGAACTGCAGACAGTTGTGAGCTGCCATGTGGGCACTGGGAATTGAACCCAGGTCCTCTGGAAAAGCACTCAGTGCTCTTAACCACTGAGCCATCTCTCCAGCCCCCTGGATACTGTTTCTTGATGTAGGATTATATATGTGTGCTTGTTTCCAGGCTGCTAAGACGCGCCCTGCAGAATGCCCAGACTCTGTTTTCTGGTACATGCTAATTAACAGTGAGCACACAGTGACTGTAGTTTTTCTTTGAATTTCCTCTAGGCCCCAATAACAACAGCCCTCAGCCCTCCACCGTTCGAACTCCCACCCAGACCAACGGTTCAAATGTTCCCTTCAAGCCTCGAGGGAGAGAGTTTTCCTTTGGTAAGTACACCTTTTATTTTCTTGATTTCAGCACTCTAAATAAAAGGAATTAACGCGCCTTGTCAATAGGACCATGAGTCAGTGTGGGTCAGAGATTCACCAAGCAGCGAGAGCCAGCCTGCCTGAGTTTCACTCTGGTACCCTTACTTTCCCTTGTGCTGTGTGGGGAGTTTCTGTAGATGTGAACAAAGGATGGTGCAAATGTGTAAAATGTGTCCCCCAGGGTGCCTGAGGATGGTGACTTGAGGCACCTGCATGTGCCCAGAGCCAGACCTGGCACATGGTAGATGTGTAAGCAGGTTCGGAGTGGGCCTTTGTTCTTTAAGCCTGGGTCATATCTTTGTAACCAGCATGTTGGTAAGCCAATGTAACAGTTTAGTTATACAAGTATTGGAGGGGGGGCGGGCAGGAGGCCATATTAAAAGCCTGTGTGCTTGGGGCTGCAGAGATGGCTCAGTGGTTGAGAGCACTGAGTGATCTTCCAGAGGACCAGGCTCAATTCCCAGCATTTGCGTGGGAGCTCACAACTGTCTGTAACTCCAGGCCTGACACCCTCACACAGACATGTGTGCAGGCAAAATACCAATGCTCAGAAAATAAAAATAAGTAAATTGTTTTTTAAAATCCTGTGTGTTTACTATATAGAGACTTAGAGTCATATATGTATGCATGACATGAAACGGAACGTGGGACTAATGGGCAGTGGAGAAAGGAAGGAAAGGATATAGGGGAATAGAGGAGAGCATTTTACACACAGTATGTACGTCTATAAAAACGCCTTTTGTCTCGCAGTACCAGACAGTGAGAATGCCAAAAACAAAATTAAAAACAAAACAAAACAAAACTTGTTTGTTTGTTCTGTGCTTTAAAAAACTTCAAAACAAAAAGATAAAGTGAAACCAGGAATGTTGACATGCTCCTTAATCCAAGCCCTCAGGAGGCAGATTCAGAGTAAAAAGAAACCCTGACTCAAAAATGATTGAATGAAGCTGGGTGTGGTGGCACGTGCCTTTAATCCCAGCACTTGGGAGGCAGAGGCAGGGGAATCTGGGAAATCCTTGCTGACTGGTGGCTGCTTGTTCTCCATGTACAGAGGCTTGGAACGCTAAGATCACGGACCTGAAGCAGAAAGTGGAAAACCTTTTCAATGAAAAATGCGGTAGGTTTGTTGTGAAACATTGAATATGAAGTAGTTCTCTAACAGAAATGGTGTGAATTTGATGTTTAAATATCTTTGGAAATGTGTGGGGTTTGGCCTTCCATTTCTACCCATTTTACTGAGTATTGAGAATTCCAAGAACATTTTCCAAAATAAAAGTGAATATGAGTTTTCCAATAAGTGTGGTCTTGTAGCTGCTGCAAAATGTTACAGGTGCCTTTTCTAAGGCATGCTATGGAACGAGTTGCTGTGTGTTCCAGGCGAAGCTCTTGGCCTTAAGCAGGCTGTGAAAGTGCCGTTTGCATTGTTTGAGTCCTTCCCGGAAGACTTCTATGTAGAAGGCTTACCTGAGGGAGTGCCCTTCCGAAGACCATCCACATTTGGCATTCCAAGGCTGGAGAAGATACTCCGGAACAAGGCCAAGATCAAGTTCATCATTAAAAAGTGAGGCCCTTAGCTGGAGAGGACATCTGTGGGCTGGGGTTACAGTGTGCTGGCCTGAGCTGGAATAGCTATTCCAGAGGCTAAGTGATCACAGGGATGAAGACATAGCACAGTGCTGAGGAGCGTTGCCGCACAGCCTCGAGGACCGGAACTCAGATGCCAGCTCGCACATGACAGGCTGGGTCCTGAGCCTCTAACCTTAGTGCTGAGGGTGGGCAAAGACGGGAGGATCACTGGGGCCTGCTGCCTAGGTGTAGGATGTGCCTGGAAGGTTCTAGGAAAGGCTGTGTCTCAAAGAGTAATAAAGGACACTGAGTATAGGGTGCCCAGTGGCCTCTGCATACAAAGGTTTGTGCGCCAGCACTCCTGGGTACATACAGCACAGGCCTTTTAATTTTATTTAGTTATTGGGGCAAGGTGTTGGCTTGGGTGTTGCTTGCACACGTGCTCATCGTGCATGTACCCAGGGTGTGGGCATGGCACTTCTTGTTTCTGCACTTGGCTTTCCTGCTGTCCTCGGGACATGCTGTCACCTGGCAAGAAGGTGGCAAGTACACTGGTAGTGGTCAGAGCACTGGCTGCTCTTCCAGAGGTCCCGAGTTCAATTCCCCACACCACATGGTGGCTCCCAACCATCTGTACTGAGATCTGATGCCCTCTGCTGGTGTGCAGGTGTACATGCAGATAGAGCACTCATGTCCATTAAAACATAAATCTTTTAAAGCAGGGCAATGTGGCACATGCCTGTGATCCCAGTGCTTGGGGAGGCAGAGACAGGCAGATTTCTGTGAATTCAAGGCCAGCCTGGTCTACAGGTGGAGATCCAGGACAGCCCCTACACAGAGAAACCTTATCTCAACCCCACCCCACCCCCAGAAAATAATAATAATTACTGGTCCTTCTGGACATACTCCTCATGGATTCAGGTTGCCTCCAAATGCTGCATATTGTTTGCAGAGTTACAGGCTGCTCACTGCACCCTCCCTGGCTACCTTGTGCTGAGTTAACCAGACTTTTTCTTCTTGCTTGTAGACCTGAGATGTTCGAGACGGCCATCAAAGAGAGCACCTCTTCCAAAAGCCCTCCCAGTGAGTGTCCTTTGAGCACGGCAGCCATGGCAGCTTGGCTGTTGGGCCGGCCAAGTTCTCAGGCAGCCAGCACTGTGGACCGTGTTCTGCTCCACACCCAGACACAGCAGAACAGAGAGATGGGCCATTAGAATATCTGCTGTCAGGGGCTGGAGAGATGGCTTAGAGGTTAAGAAGGCTGTTCTTCCAGAGGTCCCGAGTTCAATTCCCAGCAACCACATGGTGGCTCATTGCCATCTATAATGAGATCTGGTGCCCTCTTCTGGCCTGCAGGCAGAATGCCGTATGATAGAAAATCTGCCACCCTCAGCAGCGTGCGGCTAACTGCACAGGCAGCTTTGGGTTACTCTATGTGTTTTGTCTGAACTGTAATATTCAGTTTTCCTCTTTCAGGAAAGATAAACTCATCGCCCAGTGTTAATACCACTGCATCAGGCGTGGAAGACCTCAACATCATCCAGGTGACAATTCCAGGTATGATTTCCGTCTGTGCGGAGGAGAGCCTCGGCCTCTAGGACCTGTTTCTAGGCTGGTTGGATGCTTCTGGGCAGCTCATGCTGTGCACTCTCATGTGCTTCACATAAATCATCCCTCAGCTAGCTGCACAGTTCCTGACCTGAGGTTAGCCCTGACCACTGCTCCATGGCTCTGTCCTTTTAAAAGTCTGTGGAGGCGGAAAGCACTTGCTTTTTCAGAGGACGTGTGTTCGATTCCCAGCACACACATGATGGCTCACAACCATCTCTGACTACCTTGCCAAGGGAGTAATATACTCTACTAGCTGTACTGGATGCTGGGCACACACATGATGCACAGACATGTATCGTCAGAGCACCTGACATAAGAAGTCTTTGGGAAAAAAAAGATCTTTTTTGGCTGGGCAGTGGTGGTCATGCCTTTAAATATCACCACTCAGGAGGCTGAGGCAGGAAGATCTCTGAGTTCAAGGTCAGCCTGGTCTACAGAATGAGTTCTAGGATGGCCAGGGTTATGCAGAGAAATAATGAAGTATGGTCTGTATGAAACAATGAGAAATTTTTGCACAGAGGAATGGGTTGTGCCCTCTTGAGTTGGTGTTAGAACTTTGTTTTGTTTTCCTTATTTTTTTATGATTTTTTTTTTAAGGACAGTCCCAGTTTGTAGATCTGATTGGCCTTGAACTCACAGAGATCCACCTGTCTCTGCTTTCTGAATGTTGAATTAGAGGTGTGCTTCACCACACCTGGCTTAGAAACCCTTTCTAGAAAACCTTCTAGTCAGCTTTCTGCTTGTCTTTAGATGATGATAATGAACGACTGTCCAAAGTTGAAAAGGCCAGGCAGCTGCGAGAGCAAGTCAATGACCTGTTCAGCCGGAAGTTTGGTAAGTTCATGATAACTTCAGAAACTGTGTTTCCATAAGACCCCATGAGGAGCTTCCAGAGGAGTTGTGAAGGGTGAGTGTTCTGTTCTGGAATTCTGTGCAAGGAAAACACAGATGTCAGGTGTCGTTCTGGATGACTGGTGTCTAATAAACCAGGGTTGCTGCTTGGCCTTGGGTTTCTGCTTTTGAAGATGGCGGTCACACCGTGCCCTGTGCTGTTGGTCTCGCTGCAGGTGAAGCTATTGGGATGGGGTTCCCCGTGAAAGTGCCCTACAGGAAAATCACCATCAACCCTGGCTGCGTGGTGGTCGACGGCATGCCCCCCGGGGTAACCTTCAAAGCCCCCAGCTATCTGGAGATCAGCTCCATGAGGAGGATCTTAGATTCTGCTGAGTTTATCAAGTTCACGGTCATTAGGTGAGAACTTCCTGCCTACTCATCTTCCCAGAGTTCTGCAGTGTGGAACCTGAAGCGGACCGTGTGGGTAATGAGTTGGCAGGCACACGTTTCTAATGATCCACCGGCACGGGTTTCTCTGCCTCAGCTACCTTACCCAGTTACTATTGGTCAGTGCTGGTCACCAGGCTTTTTCCTCACCAGGCCAGGGTTCTTTTAAGCTACACACTCAGCTCCTCAGTTGACTCTTCTGGTGTATTTGGTCAGTGTCTTGCTGGATCCCTGTGTGGCTACTCTGCAAGTCAGAGAGTTTCTCTGTAACTCAGGGATGGCCTGAGATCCTCAGACCCTGTCTGAAATCCCAAGTGTGTACCACCAGGCCCAGCTGTGCCAGCTTCTTGAGATAGTACCTTGCAGTGCAGCCCACTCTGACCCTGACCTCTGTCTTTTGCTGGGATTACATATGTACAACACTTAAACTAGCTTGATTCTCCAGCGTGTCTGTTTGATGTTTTGAGACAGAGGCTCAGTGTGTAGCACTGGCCCGGCACTCACTGTGTAAACTGGTCCTGCCTCTGCCTTCCAAGTGCTGGATTCAAGGCATGTGCGCCATCGTGCCCAACAGCTCTCTATTTCTGAAGGTGAGAGATTGGTGGCAGTCGTGACCTGTTTGTCTTTAGAATGTGGTTACATCCAATTCTTGACATTTTCTGCCTGCTTTCTCACTATGGTAAATGAAACATGAGAATAATGGAGCCTTCAAAACCTAAAATATCTGCTAACCATCACAGGATAATGTGGTGTGATGGAGCGTGAGGTCATGGAGTTCTGGCAGGATTGACTGTTCCTTTCCTCAGGCACCTCCCCCTTAAAAAAAAGGAGGAACAGTTTTTTGTTTTCTTTCTTCTTCAATGGGACTCTTTTTTGGGGGGGGTTGGGGGGGGAGACAAAGTCTCACTGTACAACTCCGAGTGGCCTAGAACCCACTGTGTCAACCAGGATGGCCTTCTGTACTCAGAGATCTGCTTGTCTCTGCCTCCTGTGCCCTGGAATGAAAGGTGTGGCCACCATGGCTGACCTAGTGTAGCATTTCTAACAGTGGCCTGCATATGCTGTCTACATGTGCTATAGATCTCGTTATACAACACGCAAAACATAGCTAGCATTGCTGTGTGCACTGTACATAGTTATAAATAACTGATACATACACTGTATGTGATGCACATTGGTATCAGAACTGGAGTCATTGTTACTAGATGTTATTTCATACAAGTCTTATATGTCTCTTCCATAGGGTTATAAAATAGGAACACGTGGCATAAATTAACAAAATAAGCAAATGTTCTTGTAAAATAAAAACATTACAATTACATCTGCCATTTGTTTTTCTCTTCAGACCATTTCCAGGACTTGTGATTAATAACCGTGAGTATTTCACAAAGCGTTACTTAGTTTGTTTGTTCCTCGGGATCTGAGGGTGCATGTGGGCATGTCTGGTAGGGTGCAGTCCCACCTGCAAAACAACACATATGTCATCCACTCCTTCATGCCTTGTGATGTTGCTGTGTGGCTTGGCTCTTCCCTCATACTCAGTCAGAAAATGGTAACTTGGGGGCGGGCTGAGACCATTCTTAATGTGCTCACTGTAAGCAGGACTTACAGAGCTCCTGCCTGGGTTGGTAAAGCTCCAGTCTACAGTCTCAGAGCTAGAGATCAGGAGGACTATGGGCAGGGAGGAGGAAACCCGCCATCCCAGTGCTTGGCAGGTAGAAGGATCAGGCTAGAGTCCGACACTGTCTGTTGGACAGTGTATGGAGAGTCGGAGGTGAGCCTTGGCCACATAAGACTCTGTCTCCAAAAAGAAAGGGATGGAGGGCTGGGTTAGCTTGGCTGGCAAAGCTCGCTGCACCAGCCTGGAGAGCTGACGTCATCCCCAGGACCCAGAAAGGCGAGGGAGAGAGCCCACTCCACAGAGCAATCCTGTGGCCCTCACATTGCAGCACACATACTCACACAGACCCCTACGCACACAGTAATGATTATAAAAGCCAGGAGACCTTTTTGTTGAATTTTTTTCGCAAATTTCATTTCATTTGTCTTTTTTTTTTTTTTTTTTTAAGACCTGTCTCTCATGTTACCCTGGCTGGCCTGGAACTCAAAGACATCCCCCTGCCTCTGCTTCTTGAGTCCCACATTAAAGGGGTGTGCCACCATGACCGGCTTTTCTGTTCTCTGTATGGCTTTAATTTCCAAAGAATATAACAGCCCAGGCTGCTGTCTGTGCTTCCCTGTGTGTGACGTTCAGCTTTACTCTTGTCCTGGGACAGGACTCTTGATTCCACTGTATGCCAATTACTGAGAAGTTCCTGATTTTGGTGGCATCTACCAGGGCCATTGGTCTTCCTTCTCTTCCCCTCCCCCTTTTATTTACTTATATGTGGGATCCTGGGCCACTCAGATCTTGCCCTTTCATTTGCAGTGGTCAGAAGTCACTTGTAGTCAGTTCTCTCCTTCCATCTTCTGGGCCTGAGAACTGAAATGGGGCTGTCAGGTTTGCAGGCAGGTGCTCGCCTGCTGAGCCGCACTGCCTGCCCTCCTCCATTCTTGTGCTGCAGAGTTGAAACATCAGCATGGGCATGGTCACTTGTCACATGTGGTAGGATGTCCTCTAAACTGTCCCCTTTCGTTGCAGAGCTGGTTGATCAGAATGAGTCAGAAAGCCCTGTGGCACAAGGTAAGAGGGGCAGAGTGAAGCACACACTATTTACATGGTTGCACCAAGCCTCATGGCTCACACTCTACCTGCTTATAGTCACGGTGCACACCTGCACACACTCTGTTCACCCTGCTTCTCCCTCCTACCGTAACTGAAGGGCAATAAACTTACGGAGACTTGAGCCGTGGTCCTAAGTGGTAGCTGTGGGCCACAGACCCTGTAAACCCTGATCCCAGATTACTCCTGATGTCACGTTTCTCCAGACCAATGGCCTAAGATAAAGCATCAGACTGGGAAGGTTGCCTGTGTAGCTGTGTTTATACTAGTGTAGGGGCACGTGGAGGCCAGACGTTGACAGGTTTGGACTGGGGAGCCGGCTCAGTGGTTAAGGGCACTGGCCGCTCTTCTGGAGGACCCTGGTTCAATTCCCAACATGCACATGGCAGCTCACAGCTGTCTTTTTAACTCCAGCTCCAGTACCTCCAAAGGCACCAGACAGAATAACAAAGAGGAAGTTGACAGGGTGTTGCCATCTTCAGTGCTTTCTCCTCCGTCCTCTTTCTCCTGCTCTCCTTCTAGACTCTTTAAATGGCAACCTTTGAAATCTGTTCTAGTGAGACGTGATGTGCTTCTCTTTCTCCTTAGACTCGGCAGAGGCGAGCCAGTTGGAAGTTCCGGCAGCAGAAGGTAAGGGCTGGGCCGCTCCAGTGCGGACGTCTCAGGACGGGGGGTTCTGCTCACTCTGTCAAGTTTTGTGCCTTAGTTTCTTAGTGACTTGATTGGAGGTTTTCTGTTTTTTTGTTTTTAATGTGTATGAGTGTTTGCTTACTTACATGTTGGGGAACCGTGTGTATTCAGTGTCCAAAGAAGCCATAAAAGAGCGTCAGAGTCCCTGGAGTAAGAGCTATAGATGGTTGTATAACCTGACTGTCCTGGTGCTCTCCCTGTAGACCAGGCTGGCCTCAAACTCTCAGAGATCCGCCTGCCTCTGCCTCTCAAGTTCCAGGATTAAAGGTGTGCCCCACCATGCCCAGCTGTAGCCAGTGCTCTTAACTGCTGAACCATCTCTGCAGCCCCAAACTGATGAGATTTCTATCTCATGAACACTGTTCAGGGAGGACTCCAGTCAGGCCTCCTGTTTTTTTTCGGTGTGGCCCTGGCTAAATTCTAGATCCCTGTGCATTGGACAGGGCATGGCCATAAGTACACACAAAGCAATATGAATTTGGTACTTGGAAACCAAGCCATGAGCTGGACACGACTCCACAGAAGAGCACTTGGCAAGCATGTGCAAGGGGCAGGCATGTGCAGGGCCCAGGGTTCCATAACAAAAACACATGCAGAAGCCTCATTGGAGGGTTCCAGGCAGATCTTAGCAGAGTTGTATGGCTAGCTGTAAAGGCAAGCGGGTCTACATCAGCAGGCTGGCTCATTGTCGCCCTCTTGTCTTTCTGTAGAGATTAAGGAAACGGATGGGAGCTCACAGATCAAGCAGGAGCCAGACCCCACGTGGTAGACCGTGTCTGTCTAGGTGAGAGCCTCTCCTGCTGCCCTTTGTCCGCACCTACCTGCAAGCTGATGGCTACAAGATGGGAGGCCACACTCGGGACACGTGCCCCCCCCCCCGGGTTTCTTCTCACTCAGAGATGTAAAAGCACTGTACGTGGTAGCAGAGGCAGGTAGATGTGTTGAGTTCCAGGCCAGCCAGGCGCCCTAGTGAGTGACACTGTGTCTCGGGTGGGGTTTTCAGTCTATATGCCAAGGTTGCTCCTCTCTGACCTCTGTCACAAGCCCTGTCACTCAGTGTGATCCTGCCACTAACAGGAAGGCTACCAGTAACCCACAAGTCAGGAGGCTATTTTGTCACCCAGCCTCAGCCTGTCCTCGGCCATGGTGGCCTTTGCCCTGCAGTTCTGCTCTGTGCCTTACCCCGTCAGGCCACTTAGAGTTTCCTGTCTTTCACAACTGCATTTGAGCCTGGTACTTCCGTCAGGTGGCAGTAGTGTGAAGAGAGGTTATCTTGCTCCTGTCATCTGATTAACCATTGCCTGCTCGTCTGTTTTCTCTGCAGTTCCGCTTCCGGTGTGAGTAGTGGAGGAGAGCTTTCAGACCGTTCCTGCCAGCTCTGTAATATACTTGTATAACAGAAATACCTTCTATACAAACCTTCTTTTCTACTTTTAGATAGAAATGTCTTCTTTCTAGCAGTTCTGTGAATTGAACTACGCAGCGTGGTGAGGCGCGCATGCCTGGCTGGCTTGGGAATGCACTAGAAGGATTTCGCAGCAGTGCTGGAAAGAGACGGGGAATGGCAGGGACAACTCTTAATGTTTTCATGCATTGGGCAGAGCCTTGGGCTGCGGTGCGCGCTCCAGTCAGTGGGGAGATCCCTGCTGGGCATCTCGGCCTCCGCAGCAAAGAAAACCCCTGTGCTAGTCAGTGCTTTAGTTTTTCTATTGAAAATCATTTCTGTGATCTTGCACTCGGCTCCCCTTCCTGCCCGAGGGAGGGCTGCTGTCTGTACATGTGACTAAGCCTTTTCCTAAGCTCCTTCATGGTTCCTCTGTTTTTACTGTAATGAAAAGCAAAGACGGGCCGGCTCACCTGATGGCCTTTGAGAAGCCAGTGTGTCCGCGTACAACTAGAGTGTCTGTTCTCAGAGCCTCTTCACCGTTACTTTACAGCAAGTAAATTTCTGGGTGTATCCTGAAGGTCTGAGGTCTGAGGTCAGGTATGCATGCTTGAGCAGCTGGGTGACTCTAAACCCTCCCCAGCTGGGACCCACAGTGCTGCAGCTCTGGGTACAGTCAGGCTTGGCTGTGTGCCTGTGTGGTTGTCTCTAACCGCCTGTCTAGCAAAGGCGCCAGCGTGGGGAGTGAGGCACCTGTGAGTTCACTCCCTCTGTGGGCCCACCTGTGGAGGCTCACCAACGATGCAGTTGTACAAAATCATGGCTCTTGGCCAGGCAAGGTGGCACACACCTGTAATCCCAGCACTCTGGGAGGCAGAGACAGGTGGATCTCTTAAGTTCAAGGCCAGCCTGGTCTACAAAATAATAACAGCTCTCAAAAGTTAGAGAATGTGATGGCACAGTTCTCGGTAGCGTCACCATGATGTTCACAATGGGAAATTATATCACACGGTAGCAGAGATAGGCATTTTTATGTGTTCCTTATATTTTACCTCAAATTGTAGATATAGGGTAATAAATAAAATCCATCCATGCCTTTCACATGCAAACCCATTCTTTCTGTGCTGTCTTATTCATGAGCGCCTGGGGAGGGGTGTGCAGGCTGGTGGCACCAGGAGACAGGAAGCCTGGCTGGTGTTCACCTCAGCCCCTTGAAGATTGGGCGCCTGTGTGCCTGGTGTTTCTGAAGAAGTCGTTGGTTGGTCCAGCTAGAGCTCTGCCCAGTCCCCACACCCCTGTGTCTTACCTGTGTTGAAGACAGAGGAAAATTTAGGCCAGAGTCATCCCACACAGGCAAGTTTCCAAGGCCCTACACCTGGAACCTGGGAAGAGCCAGGAGATGATGCACATTCAGGCCGGAGCAGTGTGAGGGGATGGCAAGTGAGCCATTCTTCCCTGCCTTGGCCAGCAGTAGCATATCTGCTGTCATGGGAACAAGGTGCCCAGGGGAGCAGGCCAGCAGGGGAGTCTGGGCGCCTCCTCTGAGACCCTTCAGACGCTTCACTGGCTCTTACAGAGCAGCACGAGGTCTCAGGGTGAGGAGTAGAAGACGCTGCCCATCCGGGGCAGCCAGGAAGCTGGAGATGCAGGAGGCGGCTAATGCTGCTTCAGGTGTATGCCCGTTAGTACCCAGTTTCTAACCTCCAGACTCCCTGAGCCTCTGCCACCCTTGCTGGCTCCAAGGCTGAGATCAAGCTCTGATTGGTGGGAGGCCTCACCCATGCCATAGCACGCAACAGAACTGACCCTGGGCTAGACATGGCTGGTTTATAGAGAGGTGGCCCAACAGCCGGGATGATAAGCTCAGGAGGCTGATGCAGGAGGGTTGCTTCAGTTGGAGACCAACTACAAGGTGCAACTCAACACTGACCGAGGTCTGACAGGCCTCTGCAGTCGGCCAGCTACCTTGCTGTCTATCCAGGTGCCCTGACACCTAGGGGTGGGGCCCTCACCTGCCCCACCGACACTTGCGTCTTGTGGTCTAGTTTTGAGGAAGGGCCTAGTTTGGAAAGCCCAGCTGATGCAATTTCTATTTGTAAGGTGCTTCCTGTCGCAGAGGGGACAACAATGAGCCTCATCTTAGCTTCAACCTGGCTAAGTCCAGGCAGCTCCCGATGAGCCAGGGAGAGAGGAGCAGAGGCCATTTCCAGAAGCTTCGTGTCCAGCCGGGACACTGTGTAGGCCCTGAAATCTTGTGATTAATTTCTCCAGGTAAAGGGCTTGAGAGAGGCCAGCAGGTAGAGCAGGCCTGTGATCCCAGTACTCAGGAGAGCAAGGCCTGGCTGTGTCTCCAAAATAGCAACATGAAAACCCACCAGGTATGCTCTCAAATGTCAGGTTGAAAGCCAGGTAGGAAGGGCTCTTGCCTGTCGGGAGGCAGCGGCACAGCACCAGGAGTTCGAGGTCGTCTCTGCCTACTCAGTGGATCCAAGGCTTGTCTGGGCTGCAGGAGATCCTGTCTCAAGAAACCAGCGATGAGAAGATGCTTTGAGTTGAGCATAGTTTCACGGGTCTGAGAGGCAGAGGCAGGGCCAGAAGCTCACACACACACAGCTGCAGTATGCTGGAATCTTGATAATTGGTGACTGGTCGTGCAAGCCACTTAGTGTCTTCTGTGCTTTGAAGAGTCTGGTGGGCCCATGTTTGCAGTGTGAGATGATGTGGCCTGATCCACACCTTTCCCAGTCCACTCTCTAGGGTGCCCTCCAGCCCTCCAGCCACTGTCCCTCAGCTGCTTGCTTTCTCCTGGCCACAAAGAGCTGGGGATGCTGACAGCCTGGGGTGAGTGGAGGTGGCCTTGGTGGTCTCTCAGCTGTGAGCAGTGGCCTACTGGTGCATGAAGAGTGACCACAAGACGAAGACACTTGGCGAGCAGGCTTAGGTCTGGGCCACAGAGCCTCAGCCAACCTAAGAGAAGGTACACTCCACGGCCCCGGCCATAGCTCCTGCAGTTGTTTTTAATGCCTGTTTGAGTGTGTGCTTGGTGCTTGCCAAGGCCAGAGAAGGCATTGAATCTTGTAGAACAAGAGACTTAAAAGGTTATGAGCTGACATGTGGGTGCCGGGACTCGAACCCAGGTCTTCTGAAAAAGCAGCCAGTGCTCTTAACCATGGAGCCATCTCTCCAGCCCTTTCTATCCACTTCACCTGACAAGCAAGTCTTATTCCCACCTGGGACAGGTGTGCCAGGCAGGCCAGCACACTCACTCTACCTCATTAGTTTAAGAATCAGTGCTTGAGCCGGGGGCAGGGGCACAGGCCCATAACCCTAGCACTTGGGAGGCAGAGGCAGGCGGATCTCTGAGTTCCAGGCCAGCCTGATCTACAAAGCAAGTCCAGGACATCCTAGGCTACACAGAGAAACCCTGTCTCAAAAAAACAAATCACCTCAGGGCTGACTGAATTTAGTGCCTAGGATCCACTAGATACAAGTAGAGAACTGACTTCCACAAGTCTTCCTCTGATCTCCATCCACACTCTTGCTTGTGTGTGCCTTGCTTCCCCTTTTCCCCCCAAAAATGTAGAGACAGAGAAAAAAAGATCTGGGGACGTGGCTCAGTTGGTGAAATCCTTGCCAAGCCTGCGCAGAACCCTGGGCTCCAGCACCGAATTAATAGGCATGGTGAGTCCTCTCCTTTCGAAACGTTACCATTCTAAGAGCATATGACTAGCACTTCCTGGTGACCAGCAAAGGAAAGAACAGATCTTGACACAGGAGCCTGTGAGGTGAGAGAAGCAGGGCGACCCAATACACTCTTAGAAACAGCCAGTTGAACTCAGTTTGGTAGAGTGCCGGCCCAGCATGCACAAAGCCCGAGCTCAGCACTCACTTGGGAGGTGCACACAGGAGATTCTTCCCCAGGCCAGTCTGGGAGCATGAAATCCACACACATGCAAAGGTCTAGTTTAGCTGCATTTTATATGTGATGTTCAGGAAGATAAGGCCCAGAGAGGTTGCTTAGCTTGGTCCGGGGTACAGTGTCAGTAGAACTCATTGGCAGCACACTCCCTTTAATCCTAGCACTCAGGAGGCAGAGGCAGGCAGATCTGAGTTTGAGGTCAGCCTAGTCTACAGAGCAAGTTCCAGGATAGCCAGGGCTACACAGAGAAACCCTGTCTTGAATAATAATAAAATATTAACAACCACCACTATGGCCCTAACTCCTGGCCCTAACCCCTCTCCATCACTTCCCTTATTCCAGTCAGCTCTAATATGCTTTGTGCTTGCTAATGGCCAGCATTTGCCAGGTCTCACCCTCAACTTTATTTCTAACTCGTAGCAGCCCATTAAGTGGAGCCATTTTTTTAATTTCAATTTATTTATTATTTATATAACAGTCTGCCTGCACAGCGGAAGAGGACGCCAGATCTCATAGATGGTGAGCCACCATGGTTGCTTGGGAATTGAACTCAGGACCTTTCAAGAACAGCCCGTGCTCTTAACCTCTGAGCCAGCTCTCTAGCCTGGCTGAGCCATTTTATAAATGAGGAGGCTGGCTCAGAGAGCTTGAGTAGGGTTGCTGAGGGACATGCTGGGTGTGGAGTCTGAGCTCCCAAGTAGTCCTGTGAGTCGGGCTGCAGGGCACGGTGCCCACAGCCTGCATCTATTCAAATCCTGAATATGGAGTGCCTGGAAGGGCCTGGGAGAAGGGAATCCCCAGTGATAGAGCAGAGGAGTACCCTGAATTGGATTCTCTGCAGCTCCTAGGTGTTCTGAGGCCTCAACTCCTCGGCCAGCAGAACCCATCTCACCCCATGCTGCTGAGAAAGAAGTTTCCAAGCAGGCAAAGAGCTAGAAAGCTGCATTTCCATGAGCCTGCTCACCCTCACAGCCTTGCCCCCCAGAGCCAGAGGCCCAAGCATGAAACCCTGTCCACCTTCCCTTAAGGTCCTGATCACTCAGCAAGAAGCAGCAGGAGGCCAGGCAGTGGTGGTGCACGCCTTTAATCCCATCAGAGACAGAGGCAGGTGGATCCCTGAGTTTGAGGCCAGCCTGGTCTACAGAGTGAGTTCCAGAACAGCGGTAGCTACACAGAGAAAACCTTCTTGGAAAAAACAAAACAAAACACCCCTAAAGAAGAAAGAGGAAGGAGGAAGGAAGGAAGAAGAAAAACAAGAAGCAGCAGCAGGAACGGGGGAGGGTTGCATTAAATGTGCCCAGAACTAAAGATGAAGGCAGGTTTGTTTTGATCTGAGGAAGTCCCAAGTTCCTCCTCATGGAAGGCCCTTGAGGCCACCTCCCTGTCCTCATCCTTGACAGCAGGCTACTTTTCATGATGTCTTCTCTGCCTAGACTTGGGGATTTCCTGGTTAAGGAAACGACCAGCCTGGCCTCTGGTCTGGGAGAAAGCCAAGTGGCTGGCGCCAGAGAAGCCTTTTGAGAGACAGGCCAAAGTCCTAGGGCCAGAGCAAAAAGGGCTTGACTCCTCTGCCTGGCTTCCCGTGAGAAGCTCATTTAAGGCGTGTGCCAGCTGACTCCCTGGAACCATGCCCCCACTCACTCGTTCATTTGTTCAATCATTCATTCCCATCACTCCAAGGCCACTGAGTAAAGGAAAGATGGGCTGGAAAGATGGCTCAATACTTAGGAGACAGAACTTGAGCGCATTTGCCGTTTCTCCAGAGGACCCGAGTTCAGCCCCCTGCACCCACCTGTGGCTCTCTTTTCACCTTTATGGACACTAGCACAGTGGTGGAGGAACTACTCTTTACTTATTGGGGTTTCTTTTGCCTCCTTCTCCTTACTCCACCCCAGGTAGGAGAGGAAGAAGGTTAGCAGGGAGAGGGGCCGGAGTTTTCTTTGGCTACTTCCTGCTGGTTAGGGTAGTGGGGTTTCTTGGGGCAATTCCAAACTTTGTTTCTCTTCTCAAACTGCATCAACAGCAACCAGGCCTCTTCCTCAGGGGCCCCTTTCTCCCTCTGGGCTCGGGCATTTGTTCTCTCTCCAGAGTCCTCAGATTTAAACTATCTGCAGCTGGCAAGGAGCCCCTCTCAGAGCCAGCAAGAGGCAAATAGTCTGCTGCTGTGGACCATCTGAAGCAGTCCCACATCCCACGCCTGGGACCGAAACAAAAACATGTTTTACAATAAAAACGGAGTTTTTAAAGACACCAAATCTTCCTCCACATGCATAAGTAAAAATGAATATTAATAAACAATATTGGAGGGCAATTGCAGCATGTGCCTTTGATCTCAGCCAAAGATCAGGCTATGAGTTTGAGGCCAGCCTGCTCTACAGAGCAACTTCCAGGACAGCCAGGGCTACACAGTTCTCTCTCAAAAAACAAAAACAACCCTGTCTCAAAAAACCCTGTCTCAAAAAACAAAACAAAACAAAAGTTATGAGCAGCCATGTGAGAAGCAAGCCTAAGCCAAGTCCTCCAGAAAAGCAGTCAGTGCTCTTAATTGCTGAGCTATCTCTCCAGCCCAGAACTGCCCCAGACCACCAGTCAGCCACCAGCGTGGCCTTACACCAGGTTCCTTTCTCCGCAGGCTGTTATGTTGTGTTGGTTATTTTTCTTTCTGCTGTAATAAAACAACTGAAGGAAGCTGTTGCTGTGTGTTTGTTTTTAAGAACAGTCCATCATGGTGGGAAGGCACGGTGGCAGGTGCATGAGGCGGCTGGTCACACGGCATCTACAGGCAGGATGCAGAGAGAGAGGTGAAGGCTGGTGCTCAACAGCTCACTTCCTCCTTTTCAGTTGGTCCTCCAGGGTTGGGATGATGCTACCCACATCCCCGCCTCAGTTAATGTCTTTGGAGATGGTTTCCAGTAGCCCCAGCTGACCTCACACTCTACACAGCTAAGGATGACCTTGAACGTCTGTTCTGCCTGCCTCCACCTCCCGAATGCTGAGCTTAAGGGTGTGCAAATCGTGACCAGTGTGACATGGAGCATGCTACACAAGCACTCCATGAACCATGGTACAGTCTCAGTTGTATTTGTGTTTGAGACAAGGTCTCTGTAGCCCAGGCTAGCGTCCAACTGTGGCAATCCCCCTGCCTTAGCCTCCCAGGGGCTGCCATGACACCTGGCATTTTGATGTTTTTAATGCTTAACATCACATCTCTGACAAGTCTTTTGAGTGGTAGGGACTATTCCCCAATTCACAGATGAGGAAACTGAGGCACTGAGAAATAAGTGCATTGGTATTGCTGGATTTGAACTCAGGCTTGTATTGTTTATTTGTTTTGTTTTTATTTTCAAGACAGGGTTTTTCAGTGTTGCCCTGGCTGTCCTGGAACTCTCGTTGTAGACTAGGCTAGCCTTGAACTCACAGAGATACACCTGCCTCTGCCTCTCAAGTGCTGGGATTACAGGGATGTACCACCACACCCAGCTACTCACAACCTTTTACACTCCAGTTCCAGGAGATCCGATGCCCTCTCTGGCCTCTGGGGCTCAGTGGAACACCGTGGACAAACATACCCGAAGTCAAACACCCATATGCTAAAATCTTTCCTAAAATAGCCATGGCTTTAGAACCCAAAGTGAATAGTAATGTGCACTCTTCTATATATATGTCACAATAAGGTTTAAAAAAAATCTGTCTCCCCCTAAAACATCGTTTATCTATGACTTCCTTTATTTGTGTATTCTCTGTATTTTTTGGGAGGAAGGAAGTTTGTTCTTTTTTTAAAGCTTTTTTTATTTTTTATTTTTAACTCTCTCTTGCCCCACCTCATAGACCCCCTCCTCTGTGTATGTGTAAGTGTGTGTGTCCACCGTGTGGATGAGCACCAGAGTGTAGGTGTCTACAAGAACAGCATGTACCCAACCAGAGCCATCTCAGGAGGAGGCTTTGAAGCCAGGACATGGCACAAGTTAGGCACATGCTTTTCAACGGAGCTACACTCTCTATCCTCAATAAAAAATGAGGGCCAGGAGATGGCTGATCCCTGTCCCACATGTTGGGAGAGAACTGACCCCTGCAAGCTGTCCTCTTATCTCGGTACACATGACAACCCCCCCACACAAAGAAATAAATGTCATTTCAAAAATGGAAAAGCCTGAGAGGGTGGCTTCTTACTCCCAGCACTCCGAAGGATGAGGAGGCAGAGCATCTGTACTTGAAGTCAGAGGCTACGGAAGTCCATCTCCGAAGACTAAGAGGTTAAATAGTTTGCATGCATTAAAGTAAGTCCTTCGTTATGACAAAAAAAAAAAAAAAAAAGAGGGAGGGAGGAAAACTGGCCCTGCTTAAAGAGGTGATTACAATGTCAAACTCTTTTTAGAAAAATAATCACACTTTGCCTTTGATTTTCACACAAGGAGCTATGAGAGAACAGAGCGAGGTCTCAGGAAAGCAATGGGAAAGTGGCCCTGTGTGGCCTCAGGCCACTGGCCAGGGCTGCTGTCTGCCTTCATGCAAGCACCTACAAGACAAGGAAGTGCTGGGGACAGGATGGTTAGCCCGACGCAATCCCCTAGGAACTTTCCAGGGCTGGCAGCCTGCCAGGCCCAGATGCACAGCGAGTCTGGGGCTTTTGCTGGACTTTCCAGACCATGCTGTCTAGGACAGAAAGTAAAGCATCCCAGAGTTTAGTAGCCCAGAGGTGGATCGTTTGAGGAGGACCATCCAGTGTGGGGGCCACTCAAAATCTGCCCTTATTCTCAGCTCCTTCAACAGCACAGGGTCTGCCGGTCCCTTTCCCCTGCCATCCCTCCACTCATCTGAAGACCATGACAGCAAGATTGCGAGTTTGAGGCTAGCCTGGATACTTAGACTCAAAATGACAAGAACGGTCGATGCTGTGGCTCAGCGGTAGAGCACTTTGCCTTAGACTCCCTGGCGACGGCCTGGGGTACATGATGCCTGTCATTTTGGAATCTCCAGACTGCACCACATCCTGACCCCACGCACTTTTTCTGAGTCCCAGCCAGAGTCACTGCAAGGAGGCACAGCATTGGCCAGCTAGGGGCAGCTTCCTGTGACCCTGTAGCTCTGAACCCCGTAGTATGGAATAGGAGAGGGCCAGAGGTGCCGCCTTACCTCCCACCCTCCCCAAGCAGGGTTTCTCTGTGTAGCCCTGGCTGTCCTGGAACTGGCTTTGTAGACCAGGCTGGCTTCATACTCAAAGATTCGCCTGCCTCTGCCTCCCAAGTGCTGGGATCACAGGCGTGAGTGCCGCACCCAGCTTACCCCTGCCACTTCTAAATAGCATCTCACTATGTACCTCTGGCTGCCTCGAGCTTACAGAGATCCACCCACCTCCGCCCCACTAGGGAGACACCTTCTGTCCTCTGCCCAGCTGCTTCTGTGCTGCATGCTCAGGCCCTCCCTGGCTGGGTGTTACCACCTTCAGTGTCCAGGGTCCAGGCTCACTCCTCCCAGGAAATCTGTCTGCCTAGTCAGCTCCAGGAGGCCTGCTGACCATGGCTTTTTGTCTCTCGTCCCTGAGGGTGACATTGGAGTCTAGCTCCTCTACTGCTGGGATTAAAGACACCTGCCACCACGCTGGCCCCATGTTCTCTACATTCCAGGTTCCCTTCCAGGCAATGCTCCCCAAGGAGAAGCCAGATTCTCAGGGACAAGCATGTGGTCTTGTTTTACTTATGCAGGGGTTTGTGCAGGTGTCTACGTGTGTGTGTGGGGGCATCACCTCTCAGGGGTCACCTTGGTTTTTGAGACAGGGTCTATCACTGACTTAGAACTCACCTGGAGGGGCTGGAGAGATGGCTCAGTAGTTAAGAGCACTGGCTGCTTTTCAAGAGGTCCTGATTCAATTCCCATCACCCACATGACAGCTCAAAACTGCCTGTAACTCCAGATCCAAGAGGATCTGACACGCTTACACAAACATACATGCAGGCAAAACCACCAACGCACATAAAATTTCTCAAACTCATTACATAGGCGGAGCTTGCCTTTAACTCCTCATTCTGTCGCCCCCACCTGCCAAGTGCTGGGATCATGGGCAGTGTGTCACCACGTGACAAGTTGGCTGTTTTGCGTGAGGTTATTCAAAGGCCTCACAGAGGCTTATACAGACAGGAAGAGGGGCGGGGTCATTGCAAAGGCCCTTGGGACAGGAGCAGCGGGAGGGGGGAGGAAAGAGGGGAGGGCTTCAAAACTGCATCCTGGGGCTGGGCTGCAGGCCTTACCACAGGTTTTCTGCACGTTCGTGCCCATGGCTGCCCCCACCACTCTGTTGGAACTCAAACAATCCCCGGAAAGTGAAACACTGAGTAAGAGGCTCCTGCGCTCTCCCTGCCCCCACCCCGCCAGCAAGAAACCACTTCCTCTTTTTAGTGTATTTAAGGCCCAGCCTAGGCTAGAGAGAGAAGTGGCCCTGCCAGCACCCAGCCATGGGGGACACCTTCATTCGCCACATCGCCCTCCTGGGCTTTGAGAAGCGCTTTGTCCCCAGCCAGCACTATGTGAGTAGCCTAAGAGTGCCCTGCAGGAATGCACAGAGGGGACAGTGCTGTCACCCTGGCCTGATGCTACCGAGAGGCTACCTGGACCAGGGAAGATGAGGAGGGCGACTAGGGAGAAATATTAAGGGAAGGGTGACCAGAGATGGATATGAGGGGGGGAGGAAGGGGAGAGGGATTAGAGGAGGATATGAAGGGGAGGGGTCCAGGGGAGGATATGAGGGGGAGGGCTCAGGGTAGGATATGAGGGGGAAGGGGACCAGGGGAGAGTTTGAGGAGGAGGGGAACCAGGGGAGGGTATGAGGGGGAGGGGACCTCTCAGGCACAGGGCTCTTTTCCAGGCCTCAGGTTTCTCTTGGGGGTCTGAGAAGAACTTTGCCTGGGTGGGCAGACAGCCCTGTGCATCCTTCCCAGCTGCCACCCTCTCTGTTCTCATACTGAGCCCCGTCCATGCTTGAGCCAGCACTCTCTGTCCGGAGCCAAGGACCAATGATTGCTCCTCCCAGGAAATTTCCCTGCCTAGTCAGCTCTGGGAGAGGCCTGTAGACTGTGGCTTTTTAGCTCTTCTCCTATGATGCTGGCTACATTTGAGGTCAGCTCTCCAGGGGGTGACATCACTGTGAGGGACAAAGTCTCCTCTTTGCCCTCAGGGAGGTGAGATGGAGAAGTCTCTGTCCCTGTAACTAGACTCTCCGAAAGGAGGGCCAGAGACGAGTGCCAGCTGGTGCTATGTGGCCTTCAGGTGGGACGCTCAGCAGTATGTGCTAATCCTCCAGCTGCCCCCGAGTCCCAGGGTTATACCCATCCTATGACCCCAGCTGAGCCCCAAGGCCTGCCGGAGATCCTCCGGCTTCCATCCAAGCCCAAGGTGACAGTACGGCATTCGGGGGTGCTGAGCGCTCCTCCCTGCTCTGGCACCCCTCAGGTGTACATGTTCCTGGTCAAGTGGCAGGACCTGTCGGAGAAGGTGGTCTACAGGAAGTTCACTGAGATCTACGAGTTCCATGTGAGTGTTGGGGGCGGGGCTTTCCCCAGAGGTGAGGCTCTGCCTCTGTGGGCCTCTGGCCTGGCATGTATTTGGCCTGCTCTATGTGACTTCCAGGGTCAGCCAGGGCTACATTGTGAGACTCTATTTCAAAAATAAATCAGTGAGACAGGGACACAGGGACACACACACACAATGAGAGAGAAGGGGGTAGTATTTAAAGGGGACAAGTGTTGTCTCCTGGTGAATGTTACAAATGGCTCCAACTCAGGTCTTTTGGAGCACCTTCCCCCTTTTTTCCTCATGTATCTTAGACTGGCCTCAAACTCACTACACAATGGAGACGGAGGATGTCTTCGAACTTCTGGTCCTCCTGCCTCACTGCCGGAGTGACAGGCATGCACCCTTCTCACACCTCATTCATACAATGCTCGGGGTGAAAGCCGAGACTTCGTGCTCGCTGGGCAAGCACTCTGCCAACAGCAGCAGGTCTTCTCCTTTTCTGTAGAAAATGCTGAAGGAGATGTTCCCCATCGAGGCCGGCGAGATCCACTCGGAAAACAGAATCATCCCACACCTCCCGGGTGAGCTGGGGCAGAGGGCAGCATGGTGGGGGAGGGCTCTTCTGGTCTCCAAAACCCCTTTCTACACATTTGGACTTGACGTGTGTGTGTGGTGTGTGTGTGTCTGTGTGTGTGTGTGTTCTCATGGGCCTCCGGTGTCCCTGCCCAGCACCCAGGTGGTTTGATGGGCAGCGTGCAGCTGAGAGCCGCCAGGGCACCCTCACTGAGTACTTCAACGCCCTCATGGGACTTCCAGTGAAGATCTCCCGCTGCCCACACCTGCTGGACTTCTTCAAAGTTCGGCCTGATGACCTGAAGCTACCCACTGACAGCCAGTGAGTAGCCACCTCCCGGGGGAGGGGACGGGGCACAGAATGTTGGGGGGGCGGGCGGAGAATCCAAGTTCAGAGAGGGTGAGGGACTGGCGCATAGACACACAGTACTTTAAACCTGGGCCCTGGGCCCTGGACCCCGGCCAACACTGTTTACAGACTCATGTCACCATGAGGAATTCTGCCCCTCCCCCTCCCCAAGGGACTGTCCCTGGAGCTGAAGGGAGCCCCTCCCAAGCCAGGCGTCTCTATCTGGCAGAGAAGGATTTGGCCATCTCCCTAGGGTTTGCTGTACACTGTGCTTCCTCTGTGTCCCCCTCTCCAAATTTGGCTGCATAGATAACTCCATTATTATTTTTTAAAATTTATTTATTTATTATGTATACAATGTTCTGCCTACGTGTACACCTGTACACCAGAAGAGGGCACCAAATCTCATAGACGGTTGTGAGCCACTGTGTGGTTGCTGGGCCTTGACTCAGCACCTCTTGAAGAGCATACCAGTGCTTTTAACCCCTGAGCCACAGCTCCAGCCCCAGCCCCTGTGTCCCATCCCCCATCTCCCAGGGCCGGGCCAGTGGACACCTTGTCTCTGGGGTGAGCCTCTTTTCCTTGGTTCCTTTTGCCTATGGGAAGTCCTCCTGCAGGTCTAACCTGAAGCCTTCTCCTCTGCAATGGCAAGGTGAAGGTCTGCTCCATATTGCCCGTTCTTTCTCCAGGGTGAAGAAGCCTGAGACGTACCTGATGCCCAAAGATGGCAAGAGTAACGTAACTGGTGAGAGGACTAGAGGTGCCCAGGGACCGGGTGCCCAGGGGCGGGGGTATCCACGTGCCCCTGGGTGTAGGCTGTATGGAAACGGAACACTGAGGAGGAGGAGTTTTGGGGTCACCCTACCTTGCAGATAGGGGTGTGTCCTTACTACCACAGCCCAATGCAGGCGAAGCAGGAGTTCAGAATTATCCTTGGCTACACAGTGAACCTGAAGCTATCTTGGGCTATATGAGACCATGTCTCAGAAAACAAATAGGGTCTGCACGGTGCAGACACCGACAGCCCAGAGCTTGGGCAGCAGAGGCAGGTAGATCTCTATGCGTTCCAATCCAACCTGAACTACATAGTAAGCTCCAGGCCACAGCTACACGGTGAGACCTTGCCTCAAAACAAACAATGCTAACCTCATCTGCTGAGGACACGGTTCCTAGCACTTCCCTGGTGTGAAAGGTGCTAGGTGCTCAGTACATACAGGGCCGCCATCATGAGCCGGGCTGATTCCAGTTTGCAGCATGTGACAACTCCCGTAAGCCAGGAGCTGGGCAGCTGCCGTGTTTTCCTCAGAGTCGTTCCCCACCCCCAGGGGCCTGTCCTCCCTGCTGTGCCCACTCACCCTGCCCTCCGTCTGTGCAGACATCACGGGTCCCATCATCCTTCAGACCTATCGTGCCATCGCTGACTATGAGAAGAGTTCAGGCACGGAGATGACTGTGGCCACTGGAGACGTGGTGGACGTCGTGGAGAAAAGCGAGAGCGGTCAGGCCCTTCCCGAGACTGGTCCTGGCTGGGGTCCCAGAGCCTTGGGTTCCATGCAGAGGCCCAAGCATCCTCTGGCCTCGATCTCAGTCTCTCCCATGCTTAGTTTACATTTAGGGGCGCTGTCCCCTCCATTGCAAGAAGCACTGACCTGTGCCTGGGGTGGGATCTGGGTGTGGAGTTTGGGGGACATTGCTGTGTGTGAGTAATGGGTCACTCCTTCTCTGTGTCCTCACCAGCTCTCCTGGCTGAGGAAGGCTGCCAGGCACCAGACCTCACTCACCTCTCTGTGCCTCTGATGTAGGCTGGTGGTTTTGCCAGATGAAGACAAAGCGAGGCTGGGTCCCCGCATCCTACTTGGAACCCCTTGACAGTCCCGACGAGGCAGAGGACCCGGACCCCAACTATGCAGGTGCTTCCTGCCCTCTGAGACAACATGGAGTGTGGGGTGAAGGAGGGAAGGGGTACAGGGACATGAAGAAGCCAGTAGCTCCTCCATTATTTCTTGCTTGGAGGCCTGGGTAAGATGGTGGTGGGTAAAAGTAAGAGGCAGAGCAGAGGGACAGGGAGGAGGAAACAGCCAGGACCGCATGAGTGATGTGGAGCCTGGTGTAGGGTAGCAGCAAGCTGAGCTAACAGTGGTTGGGAATGAGGGCTTCCTGGCGGTGGAGTCACCATTGACGCCCAATGGGAAAGCCGGCAGCTCCAGGTCTTGAATGGTCTGCACTGAGTTTGAAGGCAGAATTGTCCGGTCCTATTTTAAGATGGAGAAATTCCACATGGTGTAGTGGGGTGTTTCACCTCAGCAATTCAGGAGGCTCGGAAAGGAGGGGCTCAAGTCCAAGGCTGCTTAAGCAGGCTGCAGAGCCTGTCCCAGCCGGAGCAAGAGTGTGACACCCTGCTATAAAAAATGTGTGTGTGTGTGTGTGAGAGAGAGAGAGAGAGAGAGTGTGTTAGTTTGCTTTCTGTTGTGGTGATAACCACCATGATCAGAAGCAAGCTGGGGGGGGGGGGAAAGGGTTTATTTCATGTTATACTTCCAGATAATGGTCCATCACTGAGGGAAGTCAGGCAGGAACTCAAGCAGGACAGGTAGCTGGAGGCAGGGGCTCAAGTAGAGGCCACGGGGGAGGATCACTGCTCACTGGCTTGCTCCTCTTTTCTTTCTTCCTTCTTTCCTATCTTCCTTCCTTCCTTTCTTTTGACAGGGTTTCTTTGTGTAGCCTTGGCTGTCCAGAACTCACTTTGTTGACCTGGCTGGCCTTGAACTCACAGAGATCCACGTGCCTCTTCCTCCCAAAGTGCTGGGATTACAAGCGTGTGCCACCTGCCCAGGGATGGCACAGCTCACAGTGACCTGAGCCTTCTCATGTCAACCACTAATCAAGAAAATGCCCTATCCAGGCATGGTGACACAGGCCTTTAATCCCACCTCTTAGGATACAGGGGCAGGTGGACCTTTGTGAGTTTGAGGCCAGCCTGATCTACAGAGTGGAGTCCAGGACAGCCAAGGCTAAACAGAGAAACCCTGTCTTGAAAATCCAAAAAGGGAAAAAGAAAGAAAGAAAGAAAGAAAGAAAGAAAGAAAGAAAGAAAGAAAGAAAGAAAGAAAGAAAATGCCCCATAGACTTGCCTATAGTTCATTCTGATGGAGATGTTTTCTGATGAAACCACAATAGAGGTTCCCACTTTCCAGATGGCAGCTTGGGAAAAACCCACCTAACCAGTGTCCCTATATACACACAGTCACACATATGCTGAGGGTGTGGCTCAATGGTAGAGCCCCTGCCTAGATTCCCCAGTGAGGGACAGGGCCACAGTTCCATAGTAGAGCTCTTCCATTGCCTATTGTCAGCTCTTGGTCCCATCCTTACACTGTATAAAATGAAGTCTTTTAAAAACCTAGAGAGGAAAACCAAGAAGGAATGTATCTGAGGGACTGAGGAGGGTCATGTCCTTGTGATGGTGGCTGGACAGATGGAGGCTGCCTGGCATTCAGGCGGGAGGGAGCAGAGTGCTAGGATCTGAGTAGACTCCCCTCACTGGGTGCTCCCTCTGGGGACCAGGTGAGCCCTACGTAACCATCAAAGCCTACGCGGCGGTGGAAGAGGATGAGGTGTCCCTGTCTGAGGGTGAAGCCATCGAGGTCATTCACAAGCTCCTGGACGGCTGGTGGGTGGTCAGGTAGGAGAGCCCCTCCCTTGCACGGCTCTATGTGGGCGGGCATGGGGTCTTCACTCGGGTTCTGTGAGAGGCTGTGTGATTCTGCAGTCTTCTCTTCTCTTTAGCCACCGAGTCTCATCTCTAGGACCTTCAGAAATCAGACAGACAAAGCAAGCAAGAAGCAAGTTGTTTTTTGAGACAGGGTTTCTCTGTGTAGCTTTGGCTGTTTTGAAATTCACCCTGTAGATCAGGCCGGCCTCAAACTCAGAGATCCGCCTGCCTCTGCCTCCTGAGTGCTGGGATTACAGGCGTGCACCCTACCCAGCAACACTTAGGACTCTTAAAGGTGTCACAGTACACGCTGGGAAGATACACACTTAGCTTCCTCTGCCTGCTGGGACATGGAAAGGAGGGCTGGGAGCGTAGTGGGCTTGTGCTGATAGCCGAGGAAACAGGCTGGCCTTTTGGGTGTGGATGTTTGAAATCTCGTGGCCTGCACTGGTGCCTGTGGCTGAGGCACTCTGAAGGTCCAGCTGTGTGCACACACCCCTGGTGACTGCCTGAGCCTCCTGTGTGGCCCATCTTGCAGGAAAGGGGATGTCACTGGCTACTTCCCATCCATGTATCTGCAGAAGGCTGGGGAGGAGATAACCCAGGCCCAGCGGCAGATCAGAGGCCGCGGGGCGCCACCGCGCAGGTGAGGTGGGGGCGGGGGGGGGGGAGGCTGCGGTTGGGCAAGGCTGAGGGAGACTCCAGGGAGGGAGACAGGTTTCTGGCAGGGTAGGTACCCATTAGCTTTAGCGCTTTGCCTTCGCTGTTGCTTAATGTGGCAGACACAGGGACAGAAGAGAAGGCAATCAGGGCCAGAGCTAGTGAGGAGTCCGCACACGCTTAGAGTCCTTCGGGATGGTTGGTGAGGGCTGGGCAGTCCCAGAGAAAGGGGCATTTTGATGGTCAGGGCGTGTGTGGGAAACAGGCCTGTGCTCTGAGACAGGGTAGCATCCGTGACCCTCACAGCTCCTGCATGTTCCCCTGCTTGCACGACACTTGCTAAATACAGGCTTAGGAGCTGAGGGGTGCCAGTCCCTCTGCAGCCACTTGCTGAGGTCAGGCTTAGGATCTTAGGGTGCCCCAGTCTCTCCGCACCCTACTTTCTCTAGCCAGGCTTAGGGTCCCGGGGCAGGGACTCTTGGGCGCTGACATCCGCATCCTGCTGGGCCAGGTCGACCATCCGCAACGCTCAGAGCATCCACCAGCGTTCTCGGAAGCGCCTCAGCCAGGACACCTATCGCCGCAACAGCGTCCGATTCTTGCAGCAGCGGCGACGTCTTGCGCGACCCGGGCCGCAGAGCGCAGAGAGCACAGACAGTGAGCCTTGGAGAGGGCGGGGCCAGGGCTGGAGGGCGGAGCTAAGTCCTCCAGGTCCGGGAGTGCAAAGGATGAGACCGAGGGGCGGAGTCAGGACTGGAGAACACGCGCACGGTAGGACTGGGAGGCGGGCCTCTGATGGTTCGAGCTTTCCTTTGCAGACAGTCCATCCACTCAGCGTGCCAAGCCGCAGCCCGCCGTGCCCCCGCGACCCAGCGCGGACCTCATCCTGCACCGCTGCACGGAGAGCACCAAGCGGAAGCTGGCGTCCGCCGTGTAAGGAGGGCCTGGGGCCCCAGAAAGTGTCCCATCCATATCCCTGTATATACTTGTATATAGCCTGGGCTCAGAGGCTCTTCCCTTGCCTTAATAAATGTTGCTGGGATGGACTGCAGCAAAGGACAGGGCTGGGCTCCTCTCCAGGGATACTGAGAGGATGAAAGGAGGCAGTGAGCGCTGCTAGAGGAACAGGAACAGGTCTGACTGCATCCTGCCGCAGTTTCCACCAAAGACTTTTGGACCGTCCTAGGGCAGCGGTTCTCAACCTGTGGTCGCCTAAGACCATCGGAAGCCACAGATATTTAACATTAAGATTTATAACTGTAGCAAAATTAGTTATGAGGTAGCAATTAAAAAAAATTATGGTTGGAGATCACCACGACATGAGGAACTAACTGTATTAAGGGGCTGGAGAGATAGCTCAGAGGTTAAGAGCACCGGCTGCTCTTCCAGAGGTCCTGAGTTCAATTCCCAGCAACCACATGGTGGCGCCCAACCATCTATAATGAGATCTGGTGCCCTCTGCTGGCAAGCAAGCGTACAAGCAGACAGAACATTGTATACATAATAAATAAATCTTAAAAAAAAAAAAAAAGGTCGCAGCATTAGGAAGGTTGAGAAGCACTGCCCTAGGGCGCAACACTGCCCGGCTGACAGTATTTGACTAGCATGCAGGAGGGCCTGGCTTCCATCCCCGACATCCGATAAGTGGGTGTGTCAGTGCTTCAGCGTCTGGGAGGTCGACGGAGGCGCATGTCTGTGATCTCAGAGCCAAGAGGGAAGAGAACTACTGTTAGGTTCAAGGTTGGCCTGGACCATGTAGTGAGTTTGAGATCACATTTAACTACAGCGTGAGACCCTGTTTTAAACCACCCCACCCCAAAACATAATCTTGGCATAGGGGAACCTAGTGGGTTGCGAAGAGCAGCAGCTGTCATTAGTGGGCAGTGCCTGCCACTTTAATGTCCCTAAGACTTTGCTGGCAATTCCATTCCCAAACGCAAAGAAAGAAACTGTGCTGGCTGGTTTATGCCAGCTTGACAGAAGCTACAGTCATCTGAAGGGAGGGAACCTCAATTGAGGAAATGCCTCCATGAGACTGGAGAGATGGTTAAGAGCACTGGCTGCTTTTCTAGAGGACCTGGGTACAGTTTCGAGCACCCACATGGCAGGGTATCAGATCCCCTAAAACTGGAGTTTTATATGATATATATGTAATATACAACATCTATGCAGGCAAAACATCAATGCACATAAAATAATAAACATTAAAAATTTTTTTAAAAGAGAGAAAATGCCTCCATAAGACTCAGCCATAAGTCGTTTTCTTAGTGATTGATGGGGGAGACCCAGCCCATTTGAGTGGGACCATCCCTCGGCTGGTGGTCCTGGGCTCTATAAGAAAGCAGGCTGAGCGAGCCAGGAGGAGCAAGCCAGTGAGCAGCACCTCTCCGTGGTCTCCGCATCAGCTCCTGCCTCCAGGTTCCTCCCGTTTGACTTCCTGTCCTGATTTTTATTTGGTGATGAACACCAATATGGAAGCGTAAGCTGAATAAGCCCTTTCCTCCTCAACTTCCTTTCTGTCATGGTGTTTTGTCCCAGCAATAGAAATCCTAACTAAGTCAGAAACCAGGGTGCAAAATGAAGCCACACATCTCGCAAAAGACAGTTCTTGTAACACGGCCTGGTGTTGCGGCCTGTCTTCCCAGCTGCTCTGGAGAGGAATCACTTTCCTCATCTTTTTGGAAAACAGGCCTCACTATATATCCCAGGCTGTCCTTGATCCTGTCTCAGGCTTCCAAATGCTAGGATTACAAGTGTGCAACATTTTTATTTTATTGTTGTTTATTTTTCCTAAACTGAAGTCCTGATTAAATGTTGCCCCCTTTTTCGCACAGGTGTGTGTGTTGTGTGTGTGCCGATTCAGGATTGCTGTCGGTCAAGTTAGCCGAGAACTCCCTAGGTGGTGGGATAACTGAGCTCCTGGTCCCACTCTCCATCCCTGAGTGCTGGAATTCCACCTATGTATCCCCCTCCCCCAATGTTTGTTTTTCTGTACTTCTAATCTTGCTGATGTTACCTTGTACCAGCCCAGTGCCTCCTGCCATCTCCTGGTCAGGGAAGCTGCCCAAAGGTCTGTGTGTGCAGGGAAGCCTTGGAGCAAGAGCCACACCCTTGGCTGCCAGCTACTCAGGATGTCACTGTCTGCTGTCCCTGAGTGCACACACAGTCTCCAGTGTCTCTGGGCTTGAGAACCCGAGACAAGGAATCCATAGCCCAGGAACTACAGGCAATTTATTTAGGGTAAATCCATCAGGAAGGGGGCAGAGACCAGTTGGGACTGCACCAACTTTGGCTTATGGGCACATAATTGTACATGTTCGTTCTTTCTCTTTCTTTCTTCTTTATTTCTTTCTGTTTCTTTCTCCAATTTTATTTATTTATTTATTAATTTTTTGTGACAGGGGTTTTCTGTATAGCCCTGGCTGTCCTGGACTTGCTTTGTAGACCAGGCTGGCCTCAAACTCAACAGAGATATACCTGCCTCTGCTTCCCCGAGTGCTGGGCTTACAGACATGTGCCATCCCCCTTGCCAAACACACACTCTTTCACAGTGGGTTTATTGAAAGTGCACAATGTAGATGAACGACATAAGCCAGTCAAGCATGGACTGGAGAGATGGCTCTGACGTTAAGAGCACTGGCTGCTCTAACCGAAGGTCCCAAGTTCAATTCCCAGCAACCACATGGTGCCTCCCAACCATCTCTAGTGAGATCTGGTGCCCTCTTCTGGTGTGCAGGCAGGATACTGTGTAAATAATAAACAAATCTTTAAAAAGTCAGTCAAGCACAAGAGGAGCCAATGGGAATTACAACAGTTATGGGTCTGACTCAATATGGACAGATGTCAAAAGTCATATCAACAGGGGTGATATGTAAATTAGGATTCTGATTCCAAGTGGGGGAAAGGGGAGCTTTAATTTTATTAAACAGGGGTTTAACAGTCTGCTCTCATTTCACAGCCTATAAGGTCTAGAACATTCTAGGTCTCCACACAATAGGGGTAGAGGCCAATGGCCAGATTTCCCTTCTATTTCTCTTCCAGCAATTTCTCTTTATTGAAATGGGGGGTCTTGATACGTAGTTCAGGCTGACCTCGAACTCAAAACTCTGATCACCTGCCTTGACCTCCCCAGCCCTGCGATGACAGGCCCCGCCCCCTCCCCCTCACGTGGCTACTGGGAGTGGCGGGCCCCACTGTGCTTCCTTCTTGCTCAGCTTCATGATGGAGAAGAGCTGCTCACAGATGTGGGTGCTGCTGAACATGGACAGCATCCTGGCACAGTGGCTCCTGTACTTAGGGTAACTGCTCCAGAGGTGCTTGTAGAAGTCCGGGACGCCCACCTCGTCATACTTGCTCTTCAGCACCGTGTTGCACTGCAGGTCGATCACTTCCATCTGGAGCTCCTCGCGCACGCTGTCAATCTTGGTGGAAAACGGGGAGCTGAACAGGGCGAGCTCGCCCTCACACGCTTTGAAATCCGCCAGGCGATCCCGGAACTCGGCCTTCAGTTCCGCGATCTTGGGGATGTAGTTGAGGCCGTCGCTCTCACTGCGGGAGACCGATTTCAGCGTGGGGAAGTGGGCTAGGTTGTTCCTGGCCAGGTGCGCCTCCCAAAGGCACAGTTTCGCTAGGAAGGCCCGGATGAAGTCATACATCTGGGTCACTATCTGTGAATGGCCTTGGAGGGAGGCATCCAGCGCGTTGAGGTGAGTCGTCATGTCCACTAGGAAGGCCAAGTCCAGGATCCAGTCCCGGGAGCTGAGCTGGGGCACAGGTTTGCCCCGGGAAGACATGAACGAGTCTATTTCCTCCAGGGATTCGAAGAACCTCCTGAGGACCAAGCCCCGGCCCAGCCACTTAAGCGCTGTGTGGTACAGCAGGCTGCCGTACTGACTGTCCAGCTCATAGAGCAGGGTTGTGAAGTCGCCGTGGTTCAGGCCACGAGAGCAGATCCAGTTCACGGAGTCCACCACCACGTCCATGACGTGGCCCATCCTTAACTTCTGGGCGCACAGCCATTCGGGGTGAATAATGCAGCGCACAGACTTGAGGTCGGCTCCCTTGCTGCACGAGGCCGCCCTGGCCCTGAGCTTTGTCACCAGCCCGTTGCTGGCGTCCACCATGGCCGGTGTGCCCGTGGAAGCCACGCTCACCAGCTTGGACCAGTCGATACTGAACTTCTTGAGACTCTTCTCTACGCGCAGGAATATCTCGTTCCCGGATTTGGTGCCTGTCGTGGGCACAGTGTCCAGAAGCTCCTCTGCCACGTCAAAGCTGTCGTCCACACCGCGGATGAAGATGGCGAGCTGCGTGGTGTCGTTGATATCCGTAATCTCATCGATGGCGACGGAGTAGGCCACAAATGACCGGACTTTCTGTCGTAACTTCTCCCATAGGCTCCCGGCCACGTCTTCCACCGGCTGCGCCACGGTGTTGGCGGGTGGACTTGCGTTGGCGAGCGCTTGCTCGGGGCACACAGTCTCCGAGGCCCCCAGGAGATACTTCCGCAGTGCCCCTTTCAGCTCTCGGAGCTTGTCGTCCCGGGCCTGCCCCAAGTACTGGTCAAAGTGCCGGCTGTGGTTGGTCTGGTAGTGACGGCGCAGGTTGTATTCCTTGGACACCGACACGCTCTGCTTGCAGATCAAACACGTGGGGATGTTGTGCACCTCCACGAAGAAATAGGCTCGCTCCCACTTTTCTTGAAACACGCGACCCTCCTGGTCTATCTTCCGTTTTCCCACTTTATAGAGACATGGAATGGTGGCTTTCAATTCCCTATCTCTTGTCCTGTTATCTTTTATTGTATATATGTATGTATGTGTGTGTGTATATATATATATATTTTTTTTTTTTTTGAGAGAGGGTCTCCTGATAACCCAGCATAGTCAATGGTGACTTTGAACTTTTGACCTTCTCGCCTCCCGCTCCTAAGTGTGAGGTTACTGGTGTGTGCCACCTTACACCATACCCAGCTTCTCTCTGACTTTTAGCTTTGGCTTTCCTGGAACTCACTCTGTGGACCAGGGGGCCTCAAACTCACAGATCCACCGGTCTGTGCCTCCTGAGTGCTGGGACTAAAATTGTTCACCACCACACCTAGCTCTTTCTCTGGCTTTTTTGAGACTGCCCACTCTGTAGCTCAGGTTGGCTTTGAACTCCTGGTGGGAGTCTTGCTCAGTTTCCTCAGTGTTGGGTATCCAGGTGTGTGCCACCTTGCCTAACTCCCACAAGAGGCTTGAGATATTAAGGGACCAGGTGCAAGAGATACCTGACTTCCCTGCTGTTGGTCTAAAAGACCCAGGGTACACTTACACCCCCACCTAACTCACATGAGTAGTGTGACTAAGTGTGCATATGTTGTGCAGTTTACGTTTGTTTGTTTTAGCTCTTTTGAGACATAATCTTACTCTGTAGACCAGGCTAGTCTAGAACTCATGCAGTTTTCCTGGATCAGCCTCCCTAGTGCTGGGATTATCGACTAGAGCTAGCACTCCTGGCTCATGTGTTGGTGTTGGTAAGTAGAACAGTTCCTGATAGCACAAATATGAAAATTTATCTTAAGAAAATGTAGTTGGAGCTAAGCCCTATGGCACACACCTGTCATCCCAGCACTCGGGAGGCAGAGGCAAGCAGATCTCTGTGAGTTCAAGGACAGCCTGGTCTACAAAGTGAGTCCAGGACAGCCAGGGCTACACAGAGAGAAACAAACAAACAAACAAAATGTAGCTGGGGATGAGACAGAGCGCTTGCCCACGATGCACGAGGCCCCGCTGGCTTTGATCTCTAATGCCACATAAAGCAGGTATGCTGTTGTAGGACTGTCACCTGGTACTGGGGAGGTGGGAGTGGGAGGACCTCTGAGGTCTGAAGCCAGCCTGGACTACAGAACAGGTTTCTAGGCCAGTCTGGAACTGCAGGACTGAGACACTCTGAAAAGGCCAGACAGCTGGACCGTGGTGCACGCCTGTAACCCCGGCCAACAGGAAGCTGAGGCAGGTAGATTTTTGAGAGTTGCCAGGCCAACCAGAACCACATATTGAGGCCCCATTTCAAACAATAATAAAACCAAACCAAAAAAAAAAAAGGGAACTAAAATGAAATGTAAAGCAGGCCTTCGGATGTAGGTCAGACATAGAGTGCTTGCCTAGCATGTGTGAGTCCTTGGGTACCATCTCCCACCCTTTGACAAAACACAGGAGGTAAAAAACCCAAAAAAAAAACAGCACATTGAAAGGCAAGTGCTTCACTGGAAGGCTCAGTGCAGATGTGAGGGCCTGTAAACGTCCACCGTGACATGCCATGAAGCACTATGTCCTGGGATATTCTTTCTCCAAAGAGTACTCACCGTTGCTAAGTTCAAGTCCAGGAAGTGGTCTGTGGGGAGAGACAGAAGAAAGAGGGGGAGCTTGTTTTCATTTTGCCCAGCTAGCTGTGTCTCCATACTTTTGGTGGTATCAACACAACACTAGGCAAAGTCGGAGCTGAGGCTGAGGGTCACAGCCCACTCAGTTGGCCGGATGAGGTAGGTAACAATGCTCGCTGCCAACCCTGAGCCCCGAGTTCAGTCTCTGGGGACCATGTGGAAGAAAGGAAGAACTTCCACAAGTTCTCACCCTGGTGCCAGGACAAGCCCCTCGTAAGTGATGATAGTAAGAAATAACGGAAGGGACAGGACTAGAGCTTCGGAAGCAGAAGAGAGTAAACGCCTTGAACATCTTGATCTGAAATGAAGTGTGGCTCCCCCTCCCCCGCTGGTCTCCTCGCCCAGCTCCTGAGCTGCTGCCCACTAGGCAGCTGCCCATCTCCATTGTGCTCTTGTGTGGAGAGAGACGAGCTCACCTAATGACGGTGAACTTGATGAAGTCTGCAGCATCCAGGATCCTCCTCATGGAGCTGATCTCCAGGTACCCGGGGGCTTTGAAGACCACCCCCGGGGGCATGCCGTCAATCACCACACAGCCGGGGTTGAAGGTGATTTTCCTGTAGGGCACCTTCACGGGGAAGTCCACCCCGATTGCCTCCCCTGTGATGAGAGATGAGGTGGAAACAGGGTGACTCTGTGGCTTACTTTTCCAAAACTCTGATTTTTTTGTTTTTAGTCAGGGTCTAGGGTAGCCCAGGCTGGACCTGAATTCAAAGAAATCCTCCTGCCTCTGCCTCCCAAGTGCTTGGGTTACATGCCAGGCTGCCATGCTTTATCTTTAATGTCCAGATCTGAGCTGGACCCAGAGGCACACGCCTGTTGAGGAGCCAAGAGGTAGGATCACTGGAGTCTAAGTGTTTGAAGTCAGCTGGGGCAACAAAGTGACCCGCTGTCTCCAAACCCAGCAGTAACTGAGCTGGGCCTGGTGACACAGGCCAGGAAGCCCAGCTACTCAGGAGGCTAAAACAGGAGAATCGAAAGGTCAAGGACCGCCCACTTTATGGAGCCTCTTGAACTACCTGTCACGGCACTGGCCTGTGATTCCAGCACTTTCAAGGCTGGTGCAAGAATATCTTGACTGAATTCAAGACTAGCCTGTGCTGTACATCCTGTCTCAACAATAAATAAACAGAGTATTTTGGCTAGAGATTATAATAGGACTAGAGTACTGTTCAGTTCTTCACAAAGGGGTGGAGGGGGAAAAGGTTACAAATTTTGGAGGTGTGCAACTGGAGAGATGGCTCGGCAGTCAAGAGCACTTGTTGTTCTTCCAAGGACAGTTTGATTCCCATCACCCATGTACCCATGTTGGGCAGCTCACAACTACCTGTTACTTCAGCTCCAAGGGATCTGATGTCCTCTTGTGGCCTCCAAGGACAGTGTATTCATGTGCAAATACCCCCCCAACATATACATAATTTAACAAATACATACATTTTGGATGCAGATGCTTACCAAATTTTCGACTGAAGAGGTCATTCACTTGTTCTCGAAGCTGTTTGATTTTCTCAATGCCTGATAGTCTCTCCTCAGTCTCTAAAAAGAATTGGAAAAAGTAAACCAATCTCATTCATACATTTCTTTTTCTCTGAGACAGATATTAGCAGAAATGACTGTTGACACTGTCTTATCACTTAGTTACCAGAATGCAATAACTAAGCAGTTGGGAAATTCACAAAATGGAGGCCACTATGGATGATGATTTTCCAAATGACAACCCCATAGAAACATAGCCCATATTACTTTCGATTTTTTATTTGTATTTATGTGTGTACCCCATGTCTGCAAGTGCCCATGGAGATCAGATGAGGATAAGAGATTCCCTGGAGCAGTGGTTGTGAGCAGACATGGGATGGGAACAGAACCTGGGTCCTCTACAACAGCAGCAATCCACTACCATGTGTGGCTCTTATTAAAAACATTTTTTAAAGTTTGGTGTGTGGTGGTGCATACCTCTTAGCATTCGGGAGGCAGAGGCAAAAAAAAAATCTCTATAGTTAGAGGCCAGCCTGTCTACAAAGTAAGTTCCAGGACAACCAGGGATACACAGTAAACCCATGCCTCAAAAATTAAATGAATGATTTTTAAACAGAGTGAGAGCTGGGGTGTGGTAGCATACACCTTTAATCCCAGCACACGGAGGCAGAGACTGGTGAATCTCTGTGAGTTCAAGGCCAGCCTGGTTTACAAAGCAAGTCCAGGACAGCCAGGGCTGTTAACACAGAGAACCCTTGTCTCGAAAACTACAAAAACAACAGAAGAAAAGGAGGAGGACGAAGAGGAGGAGGAACAGGAGCAGGAGAAGAAGGAAGGGCTGGAGAGATGACCCAGCAGCTAAAAGCACTTGTTGCTCTTGCAGAGGACCTGGTTCTTTTCCCAGGATACAAATGGTAGCTCACAGCCATTTTACCCTCATCTGAACTCCATGGGCACTAGGCACATACATGGTGCACATACATACACACAGGCAAAACTCATACACATGAAACAAATAAATGAAGACAAATTAAAAATAAATACAGCTGGATGGTGGCAGCACATGCTTTTCATAGCAGCACTCCGGAGGCAGAAGCAGGTGGATCTCTGGGTTTGAGGCCAGCCTGGTCTACAGAGTGAGTTCTGGTACAGCTTCAAGGGACCTAGTGCCCTCTTCTGGTCTCCATAAGCACTGCACTCACATGACACATACACATACACATAAATATGGGAAAACAAGCTTTACAAAAAGAAAAATGTGAAACAAATGATGACAATAAATGGGTGTCTCTACCTGGAACTGTCACCTGTACAATCCTAAGATCTTCAACACCAGCTGCAGAATTTATGTTGGGTGGATTTGCATTTCCTTAAGAGAGAGAAAAAAAAAGTTAGAGTGCACAGAAAATCAGCATGTCTCTAAAACACACCCAAGCCTTACTTGACAAGTGACTGGACATGTCGGTGAGGATGCTTCCAGGAGTTGAGTTGAGAAGGGAGGCTTCACCCTGATGTTGGGGCTCCACCCCATGTTCTGGAAGCCCAGACTGAATAAAGAGAGCTGAGCACCAGCACCCATCTCTGCTTCCTAACTGGATAAAATGTGGCCGTCCACCTCACGCTCCAGCTCCTATGCCTCCTAACTGTGAAAGACTGTCTCCTCTCCAACTGTGAGTCACAAGAAACACTTCCTCCTTTAAGGTGCTAATTTGCTCAGAAAAATATCACTTTATTTATGTGTGTGAATGTGTGTCTATGTTGGAATTTGTGCAGAGGACACTCAGGTCCTCTGGAACATCAACGAGTACTCTTAACTGCTGAGCTATGTCTACAGTCCCTTTGTTTTTATGTTTTCTTTTTTTAAAAATTTTATTTATTTATGATTTATACAGAACTCTGCCTGCATGTGTGCCTATACACCAGAGGAGGGCAACAGATCTCACTAGATGGTTGTGAGGCACTATGTGGTTTCCTGGGAATTGAACTCAGGTCATTTGGAAGAACAGCCAGTGCTCTTAACCTCTGAGCCACCTCTCCAGCCCCTGTTTTTATCTTTTTCAAGACAGGGTTTCCCTGTGTGGCCCTGGCTGTCCTGGAACTCACTCTGTAGACCAGGCTGGCCTTGAACTAAAAGATCCACCTGCCTCTGCTTCTCAAGTGCTGGGATTACAGGCATGCTCCACCGAGGCCCGGCCTGCAGTCCCTTTGGGCAGGGATTTTGTTGTGGCACGGTGACAGTAGCTAACAAATGACATGTTAGCTGTGGCTCAACAGGATTATCAAAGACAGGGGTCAGTCCAGGCCCAGCCGGTGCTCCCCCTCCACCTGCATGTGTCTACATCAAAAGGAAAACTCCAATGAGCTAAAAGCATTACACCCGTGGAAATAAGGAGACCACAGAAAAAAAAGAAGCTGCACTCAGTCAACCTGGCTCTTGAATTGTCCTCCTTAGCAAGCTGCTATAACAAGTCAACCTCTCTTCCTGTCTTCTCTGCACAGCTGACTTGGAGGCATGTCTGCTTTTATTGCATGCACTGTTTTTTTTTCAGCTCCAGAGTGTACTTTCTTAGGTTTTAGAGGTACTCTACTTAGTCCGAATTCCCTCACTGCTGAAGGCTTCCTGCCTCTCTCCTGTGTCCCAGCTCAGCAATCCAGAGCTGGTTTGGAGACAGCCCCAGAAAAGCTGCATGTGCAGGGCTGTCCTGCATCACTTCCCTGTACAGCGCCTCCTGAGCAAGTGTCTGGCTAGCCCATTTCTGCTTAATGAGATACATGGTGACATCTTCAAAAGTCCCTGACTCCTGAGGCTCACCTGTTAGGGAGACAGCCACCATCATCAAATTTTATTCTTGTTGTAAAGGTAAAACTGTCAGAATCAAGGGCTCCGAGTGGCATTGCTGGCTTCTCATAAATGGAGGATGACACCACACAGTGGCCTCCACCAAATAAACCCTCAAGCATTAATCCTAACTGTAGTGAAAAAGAAGACTACTAATCATTTATATTTGAGGTCCAGTGAGATAGTGGGAAAAGGTACTTTTTCTGCAATGCTGGTGACCCAAGTTGGTGCCCAGAACGCACATAAAGGTGGAAGGGGTGAAGAGACTCCACAAAGTTGTCCTCTGACTCCCACATGCATTGTGACACGGGTGTCTGTCTTAGCTGCTCTTCTATCACGGCCAAGGCAACTTACAGAAGGAGGAGTTTACTGGGCTTATGGTCTCACAGGGTTAGAGTCCATGACCATCATGGCAGAAGACAGGCAGGCAGGCATGGTGTTGGAGCAGTGCCTGAGTGTTCACATCTTGAGCCACAAGCACAAGATGAAGAGTACTAGCCATAAATGGTGTGGGCTTTTGAACCTCAAAGCCCACCCCCAGTGACACACCTCCACCACCAAGGCCACACCTCTTAATCCTTCCCAAACAATTCTATCAACTTCTGATCAAGTATTCAAATATATGAGCCTATAGGGCCATTCTCATCTGTAGTGAGAATTTTGTTTCTTTAAAAACCCAGTTATGTTATGTGAATGTTTTTGTTTTAATCCCAGGCGCAGGACATGGGGCTGCTTCATGTTTATCCGTAGTTGTTAACTATGATTGTCTCATGCTCTAGGAGAGGTGTGACTTTTGCCAGCTGCAGACAGTTTAATTCTGGGGACTAGAGAGGGTATGGATGGGAGAGCCCTGAGAGGGCCTATGGCAGTGGCTGCTCCCCCTGCTGCTGGGTTTATTATTGCTGGATTGCTGGTTTTCTGGATATTCTGACAAAGAAGATTGGACTTGTCCCTAATCAGCAAGAGGCACACCTCTTTAGACTACTCTAATCTCTCCTACCTAGTGTTGGGGGGTTGGAAAGGATGGGGATGGAATAAGGGTTGGAAGGGTGGTAGATATAAGAACTCAATAAAGAGACCCCTCAAAGAACACCTACATTCATCCAAACCGCCATAGCTCCTAACACATGCATGTGAGCACACACTGGTTTCAATCACTGTCCTACAGAAACACTGAAAGCACAGAAACAGCCACCCTGATGACAAGACAATCACAAGTGTTTCGGACTCACCTTCCATTTTTACATCAGCTTCAACATCTTCATTTGTCTCTGAAGAGACCAGTGGAGTAGACTCTTGAAAAGAAAAGGTCTAAAATGACATCCATTATTAAGTAATTTCAGGTTCCTGTAACATGTTACTGTCCCTATCCACAACCCCTGACCCAAATCTATCCTCACCCTGGAGTTTTGTTTTGAGGCAAGGACCTACTTTTGTAGGTCAGACTGGGCTCCTTTTGGAGTTTTTTTTTAAAAGGTTTATTTTATGTATATGAGTGTTTGCTGGAATGTCTGTGTGTGTACTATGTGTGTGCAATTCATGCAGAGGTCATAAGAATGTCAGATCTCCCAGAACTGGAGTTACAGTTGTAAGCAGCCATGTGGATGCTGGGAACTGAACTCAGGTCCTCTGGAAGATCAGCAGATGTTTGTCACTGCTAAGTCATGTCTCCAGTCACTCGTCTTGAAAGTTTACCTGTGTTCTGTACACACTAAACACACAGTGGCTACATGGTGGGCCTCCAGCCCGGGCTACCTCGATCTTCTGTTAGCAAACAAAAGACCTAGTGTGCTGAGGCCACACAGGGCAGAACCAGTGTGACGTTCCCACCTATAGATCAGGGAACCCAAAACACATAGCCTTTCATTACTCTTCCTAAGACAGGCACGTTGGGAAGCCACTTTCTTTATTTCCCACATGTTTAAGGAGAGGAGACGCTTTATTTTCTAATCTTCAGCTGGTAATTCCATTTCTATGACATCACTTCTGGTGGGAGAATGCTGGCTTCCTGAAAGGAGAATAAGCAATCTACAGCTTGGCGAGAAACACACCCATACAGAAGTTACTGGGGACATCGAGATGGCTCAGCAGGTAGAGCCATTTGCAGCCAGGCCTGATGACCTGTGTTTTATTCACGGGATCCATATTATGAAAGGTGGGGACTGACTCTTGAAATTGTCTTTTGAGCAGTATGGCACTTCCCCTCTTTCCTTACCAATAAATAAATACAACACTTAGAATAAAACAAGCCACTGAGTGCAATGGAAACATTTCAAAGGCTGGGGTGTGGCTCAGTGTATAGAGTGCTTACTAGCACGTTGGAACTGGATCAACCCCCAGCCCCACATGAAACTGGGATTGGCACCCATCTATGATCCCAGCACACATTAGGTCGAGGATAACGACTTGAAGATCATCCTCTAGGGCACAGTAAGTTTGGGACCAGCCTGGGATACATGAGGCCCTGTCTCAAAAAAACAAAACAAAACAAAATAAAATAAAAAAGAGGAGTTAGCCAGGCAGGGCTGGTGCATGCCTGTAATTCCAGCACTTGGGAGGCAGAGGCAGAGAACTCTCTGTGAGTTTGAGGCCAGCCTGGTCTACAGAGTAAGTTCTAGGACAGCCAGGGCTACACAGAGAAACCCTGTCTTGAAACACACACGAAGTTTTATATTTACTTAACTATTACATGTGTGCAGATGTGCGGGGAGTGAAAGCCACAGCGACTGTGTGGCGGTCAGAGGTCAACTTGTAGGAATTGGTTCTTCAAGCATGTGGATGCTGGATGGAAAAAAAATTATTTTGAAATTACCTTAATTTAGATATAGAAAACATTTTAGGAAGAGGGGAAAAAAGAACCCAAGAAGCATACAGGCAAATATGTGTCATGAACTTCTCATACCCTCACTTATTACTTACTACTTCCCACCCGCAATAGTGTTAGATACAGATCAGTTTCACAAGGAAGCCAATGGGTCCCATTACAGCAATCCTGTTGCTGTGGCCATGGCAATTTTCTGGAATCATTCACTCATTTATTTCTTTATTTAATGTACATGGATGTTTTTACGCATATATACCTGCTTACCAGAAGAGGGCATCAGATCCTGTAGGACTACAGTTATAGATGGTTGTAAGCTGCGATCTAGGTGCTAGGAATTGAACCCAGGACATCTGGAAGAGTTGACCATACTCTTAACCACTGAGCTTTATCTCCAGCCCCTGGAATTCTTTGCTATGAGGTTTGGTACATCATTTACAAACTGAGTTGGGTCCTTTATAAACTGTTGACTTGGCTCAATAAACTGCATTATCATGACTGCGTTTTCTTTCTTTTTTTTCTTTCTCTCTTTCTTTTTTAGTTTTTTGTTTGCTTTTTCAAGACAGGGTTTTCCTGTGTAGCCATGGCTGTCCTGGACTTGCTTTGTGCTCCAGGCTAGCCTCAAAGTCACAGAGATCTGCCTGCTACTGCCTCCCCATGTGCTGGGATTACAGGTGTGTGCCACTGCACCTGGCTAAGAAGTTTTCTTTAATTAAAAAAAAATGATTTCATGTGTGTTGGTGTTTTGTCTGCATATATGTCTGTGTGAGGGTGTTGGTTCCCTTGGAACTGGAGTTATATATGCTTGTGAGCTGTCACTTTGGTGTGGTAATTGAACCTGGGTCCTCTGGAAGAACAGCCAGCGCTCTTGACCATGGAGCCATCTCTCTAGCCTGGTACACTCACACTGTGGGTGCAGGCATCCGTGTGCACGGGCAGAGGCCCGAGGAGGATGTCTGGTGTCCTGCTCTATCACTCTCCACCTCATCCCCTCGAGACAGGCCAGCAAGCCCAGAGGTCCTCCTGTGTCTGCTGCCCAGTGCTGATGCAGCTGTGGCCACACCATGCTTTTGCATGGATGGTGAGGATCATGTTTGCACAGCAAGGGGTCTTGCCCACTGAGCCATCCTCCTGCCCCTTTCCTCTTCATCGGCTCTCCCATGAGCGCTGATTACCATTTTGGTCCTGAGGGGCCTGGAACGACCTTACCTTGCATGGTACACTGATAGTAATTGGGATCCTCTGACTCTGTCTTGACTAACACAGCTGCTGCCTTTGGTGAGGTGCCTGTGAATGCAACAGAGATCACAGTTAGCGGTCGAGAGAGTGCAGCCAGCTAACATGTGGTTTGGTGGGGAAAGGTAGCACAAGCCTGTCGCCCTAGCACTGGGGAGGTAGAAGCAAAACAAGAGAATCAGAAGTTCTCGATCCTCTTTGGAAGCAGGGTGTGATGGTATACACCTTTAGTCCCAGTATTCCAGATGCTGAGGCAGGCTGATCTCTGTGAGTTCAAGGCCAGCCTCATCCACATGGCAAGTTCCAGGCTAGTAAGGGCCTGATTTTAAGGACTGAGTCTTAAAAATAAAGTCCTCTTTGGCTAACAGTAAATTGGAGGCCATGTCTCCATGACCTGAAGATTTCCCAGAAGCGTCTACCTGTCAAGGGTCCTACCGCCTCCCAGTGCCTCCCTGGGAAACAGGTGTTTAACACTGGCCCTGTGGGGAACATGCAAGACCAAACTCTAGTTATAGCCCTGGAGAAAAGAGGAAGAAATGAGCCAAAAGTCACAACTGAGCAGATCTGAGCTGTGGGGTGTACATCTCAAGCCCAACATGGCAGCTTTCAAGTCCCAACTGTTTCCTGGTTATCGCTGGTGATGGGTACTTCTCCAGTCTCAGCTGCCTTTGGCTTGTGTCTTGGATGCTCAGAGAATTTAAAAAACAAACACCTAAAGCTATATAGGGACTGGAGATGTGGGCAGGTGGCTAAGAGCACATATTATGCAGTTATGAAGACTAATTCAGGTTCGAGCACCCACAAAATGGCCCAGGCATCCTGCTCAGAGGATTACACTTGCAATACTAGCTCCAAATGGACTGGAGGCAGGAGGATTGCTGGGTCTTGTGGGCATCCAGAAAATGTGAGTCTCAGGGTCACGGAAAGACCCTGCATCAAGGGATGGCTGGAGAGACAGAGGAGGTCACCACATGCCTTATTCTGACCTCAGTACACGCAGAGGTGTGCACACCTGCACATGCACACTCAGTGGACATACCAAAGCTGTACTGGTGGCTCACACATGTAATCCTATTTGTTTGTCTGTTTATGTGGATGGGGGTGTGTATGTGTCTACACATCAGGAGAGGGCATCAGATCCCCTGGGCCTACTGTTACAGACAGTTGTGAGCCCCCATGTGGGTGCTGACAGTCGTGAGCCTCCATATGGGTGTTGACAGCTGTGAGCCCTGATGTGGATGCTGGGAAGCAAACCCAGGTTCCCTGAAGAACAGGAACACTCTCAATGGCTCTTGGTTTTCTCTGTGTGCACATACGTGTACACACATGCCATGGACTGAAGTGTGTGGAGGGTGGTTCTCTTCTTACAGGGTGTTGAAACTGGGCCTGAACTCAGTCCATTAGGCAAGTGTTTTTAACTGCTGGCCAAACATTTCAGATACTTACCTAGTATTCTACAAATGTGGTCCTAGTTATGGCTAAATACTTTTTTAAAGTTCTGAAATAGGGTTTCTCTGTGTAGCCCCGGCTGTCCTGGAACTTGTTTTATAGCCCAGGCTAGCCTTGAACTCAGAGATCCATTTGCCTGTGCCTCCCAAGTGCTGGGACTAATGGTGTGTGCCACCACGGCCCAGCTATGGTTAAATACTTAGTAGTCATTTTTAGAAAAGTAAATAAAAAGCTGTCAGTCAAATGATACCTGCTGAACATCTGCTTGTCAAAGCATCTGTACACCTACCAGAATCCTCCATGGGTTCAGCTTTCACACTGATGGGGCCATGGCTGTAAGGAGAACAGAACCCAGGTCAAGAGAATGAAGGTGGGGCTGAGCATGATGACCAACGCCATTAATCCCAGCACTCAGGAGGCAGAGGCAGGTGGATCTCTGAGAGTTTAAGGCCAGCCTGGTCTGTGGAGTGAGTTCCAGTACAGCCAGAGCTACACAGAGAAACCCTGTCCCGAAAAACCAAAAATAAACAAATAAATAAGAAATAAGGTCAGGAATGGTTATTTTTTTGTGTTTGTTAATGTTTTATTTGCATGTAGGTATGTATACTGTGTGTGTGTGTGTGTGTGTATGGTACCTACAGAGGTTAGAGAGGGTGTCACATGGCCTGTAACTGAGTTACAGGTAGTCATCAACTGCCTGATACAGGTGCTGAGAACCAAACTGGAGTCCAGTGAAAGAGCAGGAATTGATCTTAAATCCTGTCTGCAAGTATGTGTGTATGAGTGTGTGAAATCACCTAGAGATGGACTGCAGACAGCTGTAAACTGCCTTGTGGGTGCTGGGGATTGAACCTGAGTCCTCTGGAAGAGCAGCCAGTGTTCTTTCGTCACTGAGCCATCTCTCCAGCCTCTGCTGAGTCATTCTCTAGCCATAATCAGCACATACTCCCTTTTTCGTCGCTCACTATTCCTGGTTTATGCATTGTATGCCTTTATTAATTATTGCTCTCATTATTTATTTTTTACCTGTCATTTGGTGCTAGTGCTGGCCTCTCAGCGTCTGTCACCATCCCAAGGCCAGCTGTACAATAACAGAAAGGTACACATTAGTCTCTCTCAGCAGTGTGGAACAGGATTTGTATTCAAGGATACATCATTGAAAGCAAGCAGAGAAAAGAGAATTCTCAACTCAAGGCCATGGGGTAGCCGGGAAGGAGGCCGGTCAAAGAGAGTCCTGCCTTCTACAGCAGCTGGTGAGCAGCTGGTGGGCAGACAGTACCGGGGGCGCAGGTGTGGACCCCAGCCTGGCCACTCAGCAGCCGGGTCAGCTGAGCAAGTCACTACCCTGGCCTGTCTGCTTCTTCATGGAAACGGTGCCCTCCATATCCGCTGGTTCCCAACCCCAGGTCCCCAATGTCCTGGACGTGCAGAGGCATTCTGTGTCATCATCATTCCCTAAACAACACATTACCTTTTGGGTTTTGGGTTTTTGAGATAGGTAGCTCAGGATGGCCTGAACCCTGTGTAGCTGAGGATGACCCTGAATTCCTGATCCTCCTACTTTCACTTCCACAGTGCAGCGATTTCTTTTCTCCTTCTTGGTTCCACCTGCCCCCCCGGAACTCAATCTGCAGACCAGGCTGGCCTCAAACTCAGAGATCTGCCTGTCTGTGCCTTCTGAGTACTGGGAACCACCACTGGGTTCCTTCTTGCTTTAATTTTTTTTTAATTTGGATTATGTCTTTTTGTTTTTCTAATTTATTATTTTTATGTTTTATTTTGGTGCTGAGGCTTGAATCCAGGGCACACATGGTAGGCAAAGGCTCTATCACTGCATTCCATCTCCTTAGGCCTGTTTTGTTGGTTTGCAATGAGGTCTCAGCATGTAGTTTAGGCTGGCCTGAAACTCATTCTATGGCCCAGGCAGGCCTCAAACCTTATTCTTCTGCCTCAGCCTCCTCAGCATTGGGAAGACAGCCACTGGCCACTCTTCCCTGTTCTTGGGTATTCTAAGTGGGCTAGACTGGACTAAGTGGGCTAGACTGGACTGAGCACACAGAACCAGCACAGGCCTCACTGGAGAATCCCCCGCTATTGTATAGAAGAAATCTGACATTCAGGGACTTGGAGTTCTCATGTAGAGCCCCAGCGCTGACATCCCACACAGGCTGAGGAAAAACAGAGCACTGTCATCATGGAAGCACTGAATGTCAGCTGCTGTGTGTGTGACTGTTATTGTAGTATGAAAATAGGAATCATCCTGAGATGACAGTCACCTGCTTACTTGTCATTCGACCATCAAAGTATAGGTTTTTCTTTGGATTAAAAAAAAAGGCTTGTTTATTTTACTTCTTATGTGCATGTGCCAGTGCCTGAATGCATGTGCATCTCACAAATGCCCAGTGCCCTTGAAAGCCAAAGCAGGCATGGATCCCATGGAGCTGTAGTACCAGGCAGTTTGAGGGGCGTGTGGGTGCTGGGTCTTCTGCAGGAGTTATTAACTGCTGCAGTATCTCTCCAGTGCTTTTGTTGATTTTTTTTGTTTTGTTTTGTTTTGTTGTTTCTGAGACAGGGTTTTTCTGTGCAGTCCTGGCTGTCCTGGTGCTCTCCCTGTAGACCAGGCTGGCCTTGAATTCACAGAGATCTGCCTGCCTCTGCCTCCTGAGTGCTGGGATTAAAGGCCTGCACCTTCCCATCCCCCCACCCCCGGCACTCACTGGATTTTTTTTTTGAGACAGGGTTTTGCAATGTTGCCTAGGCTGGTCTCTTGCCTCAGCCTCTCCAGTGTGAGGAAGACAGCGTATGCCACCCTGCTGGACTCCAACTCTACTAGGAGCAAGAGGATCACAAAGACCCCACAAATAGGCGGCCTGGCAAGGGACTGTGTTGAGTTAGGTACACAGCAATGATGGGCACACAGTTCCCACCCCTGCGCCTCCTTCCTGTGCCCATGCTGTCTATCATTATGTCCCCTTTAGACATTATGTTTGTAAACCAATGGGAGCACAGAGCACCAGCTACATTTCAAAAATAACAATTTAGCCTGGCAGGATGCCATATGCCTGTAATCTCAGCACTTGGGGAGGCAGAGGCAGGCAGATCTCTGTGAGTTTGAGGCCAGCCTGGTCTACAAAATGAGTCCAGGACAGCCAAGGCTACACAGAGAAGCCATGTTTAGAAAAACTAATGAATAATAATAATAATTTTAAAAAATAAGGGGTAAAATTATTTAAGAAAATAACATGAGTGGATTTCTTCTTTTCTTTCTTGTTTACAGACAGGGTTTTATAATGTAGCTCTGGCTGGTCTAGGATTAGATGGACCAGCCTGGCTCTGAACTCAGGGATACCCTTGCCTCTGAATTCTGAGTGTTGGAAATGAAAGATACTTGATATTATGCCCAGCCATAGAAGGGTGGACTTTTAAATGCTTTTGACAAAGATATTTGTAAGTGTAGAGGGAAGAGGGTAGCTTTGCTGCTGTGAATCCAGGGCACAGGGGACATCTAGGTTCCCACAAGTCTGCAGGCATGCTGCCACTCAGCTTTGTCATCTCAAGAGAACCAAACTGGTGAGCCCCTGCTTATTTTCTTTCCTTCTTTAACTTTGGTCTCTCTGAGGCGGGGTCTTGACATGTAGTGCTATCTTGAACCTGCTGTGCAGTTCAGGTTGGCCTTACCTCCTGAAGCTCTTGCCTCAGCATCCCCAGTGCTGGGACTACAGCAGTGGGCTACCACTCCAGTGAGTCCCTGCTTATCTTGAGGGCCATGATCCTGGACAGCTTGTCAGCTAAGCTATTCTAGCCACATGCCAACCTTGGGAATGACCTTGACATTCTAGGAGCACCACTGTTTTTCCCTGGCTCTTTACTAAATAGGATTATTCCTTCTCCACCTGAGTTTCAGAGACCCCTCAAACTCAACAACCTTTTGTAGGGCTGGTACTCACAGACCAGCAGTTGAGTCCCTACATCCCACACTCCTCTGGAAGATGAGGTGGCTGTCACCAGGTTGCTTCTCCAACCTGGGCTGCGACAAGTCTCTGGCTGCTGTCTCTCCCTGAGTGAGACATCTACCTAGTCTTTCAGCATCAAAGTGCCATAAGTTTCTTTCTCTCTTTGTAGTATTGATGAGAGAACCCAGGGTCTCATGCATGTTAGACAAGCACTCTCCTATAAAAGCATGCCATGAGCCCATCACTAAAGGACTCTAGGCAGGGGCTCTACCACTGAGCCACACCCCAACCTCTCACTGGGGGATTCTAGGCAGGAGCTCTAACACTGAGTCACACTCCAGCCCCTCACTGGGGAATTCTAGGCAGGGGCCCTACCACTGAGCCACACCCCAAGCCCTTCACTAGGACAAGCTCTCTCCCACTGAGCCATGCCTCTAGACTCTCACTAGTGGATCTAGACAGTTGATCGACCACTCAGCCATGCTCCCAGCCACTTCCTGGAGGATCCCAGGCAGGTGCTGTGCTACTGACCCACAGATTAGTCCCTCACTGGGTGATCCTATAGGTGAGAGATCTACAATCAAGCCACCACCCCGCTCCCAGCTTGGGATGTGGTAAGATGGAGGAGCATCTTAAAACATGCATCATCATCGTAATAGTAGAATGGGTTTATGGCTCAGGTGGCCACCAAGGATTAGAACCGCTACTTACCTTGCTGGTTGTCTGCACCTAGGAAAGGTCTGCAAGAAAACCAACACCATTACTCAACATGAACACAGCAGAGCAGTCATACACAGTGAACAATCCACTTTATTCTGTTGTACTGCTGGGCATAGCACCCAGAGCCTGGTGCATGCTAGGGGAGTGCTCTATGACTCAGCTGTCTCAGCAGTGGCCCCAGACCATGACAAGTTTCCTTTTTTTTTTTTTTCCCCCCTTTTTTGTGAGACAGGGTTTTGGTATCTACACCAGGCTGTCCTTGAACTCACTATACCAAGCTTGCCTCAAACTTTCAGTGATTCTCCTGCCTCAGTCTCCCGGTACAGGGACTGCAGGCTTGTGTCACCACACTTGGCTCAAGCCAAGCCAGCTTATCTCTATATGAACTGCTAGAAGCTAGGGAGCAGATTACCTGTTTACAGTGAATGAGATCCCTGCTTTGTTCTCCAGAATCCACTTCAGGGTTGCAGGACTGTACTTGTCAGGGTGCTGGAAGGCCAGGCCTTCCGGGAGGCCCTGAACCACCACAGCCGCCTCATCTTGGAGCATCTGCTCATAGGGAACAGTGGCCATTGCTGTTGTCCCCAGTGCTTTCCCTGGAGGAGGAGTTGAGATGGCGAATGAAGCTTTCAGAAGTCCCCACCGCCAGCTTCATCCAGGGTAACAGACACAGGGAGGGGCATGTAGCTTGAGGGCACAAAGTACGCTCACTCTCTCTGTGCTTCCACAGTGTGGCTGTGATGAGGTCAGCCAGCTTCCTGCGCTTGCTGCCACCCATACCATGCCTGTTGCCATGCCCGTTCCTGCTGTGATGGACTCTGCCTCTCCTGTAATGGCTAATCTTGGTTGTAAATCTGACATCAGGATTCAACTAAAACCCAAGCAAGCTGGGCAAGCTGTGAAGAATTTTCTTGACTGGATCATTTGAGGTGAGATGACTTATCCTGAATCTGGGTCATTTGAGGCCAGAAGAAGACCCAACCCTAAATCTGAGCCACACCTTCAGATGGATGCCCACATGAAAGGACATGGAAAACGGAAGCTTTCTCATTTTACCTGTTTGCTTTCACTCTTGCTGGCAAATTCATTGATCCTGTTGCTGGGGCATGTCTGCACTGATATTAGTACCTAGTTCTCTGGGATTCCAACACAGATTGCAGACTAGCTAAGACATCCAGTCCTGTGGACTGAACAACAAGTAGATCCCTGACCATACCCTGTAAGCCATTCTAATAAGTCATGTATGTGTGTGTATAAGTGTATATATATATATATAGTTTGTGTGTTCATTATATTACATGTACATCTACATCTACATACGTACATACACATATATATGCATATATATATACATCCAGTACACACACAAATATATACATACAGAAGTGTAAGCCAAATAAACCCTTTCTTCTCCCACTTGCTTTTTGGTCATGGTGTTTTATCACAGCAACAGAAACCTAAACTATGACAATATATAAAAATCATATAATCATTCTATCATTCTCTTTTTTCTAGAAATCCCTGAATAATATACCTGTAAAACAACAGGCCATGGGGGCTAGAGAGATGGCTCAGCAGTTAAGAGCATTAGCTGCTCTTCCAGAGGACCCAGGTTCAAATCCCAGGACCTACATGGCAGCTCACAACAGTCTGTAACTCCAGTTCACACCAATGTACATAAAATAGTTTAATAATAAATAAAAATTTCAAAAATAGGCCAAGGGGCTAGAGAGATGGCCCAGCAGCTAAGAGCACTGTCTATTGTTCCAGAGGTCCTGCGGTCAATTCCCAGCAACCACATGGTAGCTCACAGCCATCTACACTTGGATCTGCTACCCTCTTCTGGCACACAGGTGTACGTGGAGGTAGAGCAATCATATACATTCAATAAAATAAATTGAAAAAACACACAAAAAAGAATGGGACAAAGTAAACCTTTTCTCATTTCTAAAAACGAGGGAGGAGCTAAAGAGATGGCTCAGTGGTTAAGAGCACTGGCTGTTCTTCCTGAGGACCTGGGTTCAATTCCCACCACCCACATGTGTGTAACTTCAACTCCAGAAGATCCAACATCCTCTTTTGAGCTCTGTGGGCACCAGGCACAAATGTATGTATACATGCATGCAGGCAAAACACACATGCACATATTAATTTTTTAAAAGACACAAAGTAGCTTTTTCTTCTCTACCCTAAAACATCTATGTACCTCCCAATCAAAGCTGTCAAATTTCGGCTGCTGCTGAAGGTTGGTAATATAGTGCCGGGGATTTGAACTCAGATCCTAATGTTTGTACAAAAACCATTCTTAGCACTAAGGTAGCCTCTAGTTCTTTCACTTTTGTTTCTGAGAAAGGGAGCCCACGGTGGCATGAATTCTGAGCTGGTATCCAACTTGCAGTGATCCTCCAGCCTCAGGTCTCAAGTGCTGGAATCACAAGTATGCTCCATCATATCTTGCTTTCTTGTGACATTTTCCTATATGTACATGTGTATCATTATACTTTGTTCATATCTGTACTCATTACACTCCCCTGTCTGCTATCTAATGATTTAGAGGTACTGTGTGTGTGTGTTTTCCTTTTGTGATGCTGGGGATGGAACTAGAATATACCCCCAGTGAGGGGCTGGGGTGGCTCAGTGGTAGAGCCCCTGCCTAGAATCTCCCAGTGAGGGCCTCAGGTGTGGCTCAGTGGTAGAGAACCTGCCTAGAATCCCCCAGTGAGGGGCTGGGGTATGGCTCAGCACCTGCCTAGCATTCATGAGACTCTGGGTTCCCTTCCCAGCACTGCAAAATAAACATATAAATTATTAATAAATGAGTTCATAGACTTCTAAGTTATGAAGCTGATACAATCACACAACTCCTACAAAGCTATTTAGAGTACTCAGGGGCTAGAGAGATGGTTCAGTGGGTAAAAGTAAGTTCAACCAATCTGAACCAACTTCTTGCAAGTTGTTCTGTGACCTCCATGTGTACTGTATGGCATGTATACACCTCATTCATACATATCACATACCACACATATACAGACATGTGCACACACCACATAGCAGATCACAAGCATGTACACATACCACATCAAGCACAGACACATACACCACATAGCACATCACATACACAAACCCATACCTACATATCACATCACACAGAGACAGAGACACACATAAGGGCACACACACCACACACACACAGACACACATACATACACACACATACACACATATCATATTACACACAGAGACAGACAGACGCACACACACATACGGTGCCTGTGCCCCATGGGGACTCACGGTAACAGAAGCAGAAATGGTCCTCCACTGCTTTCCTGAGCAGCTGGGCTTCTCCAGGGCAGACCTGTGTTCCATTTTCCAGACCCGGTGGTTTCTCTTCAGTGAGCCCTTCCCCCTGGCCTACAAACACAGAAGGAGATTGGGTCAGGGCACGCATTCTTTCTGTTCCCTCCCATCCGTATTTCTGGTATTGAGAGGAAAAGGAGGGGGAAAAAAAAAACAAAAAAGAAAACCATAAGATGACCCTTTTATAGAGAGGGTGTTTTTGTGTGTGTGTTTTTCTGAGGATGGAAGCCAGGGCTTCACACATGTGTGGTAACTGCGACTAGCTGGATCCCCAAGCCCCAAGAATAGAGTATGTTTTTAAGATTTATTTTTACGTGAACATGTGTATCTGTGCGACATGTGTGTGGATGCTCCCAGAGGCCAGGAAAGGGCATTGGATCTTTTGGTGCTAGAGTTACCAACGGTTCTTAGCTACCTGATGTGGGTGCTAGGAGCCAGACTTGGGTCCCTGTATGCGGAGCAAGCCCGTCAGCACTGACTGTCTCTCCAGCCCTGACAGAACAGACTCCAGCATGGTGGCCGCCCCGAGACACAGCTACTGCTACCTGTATGCCAGAGGACTCTCACGACCCCAGTGCTGGCGGCTCCGAGGAAGGAGGGCCGTTACAAGGGCAGCATTGGCGAGACTCTCTCAGTTGATCCTGCCTCAAGATGACAATAATGAGAAAATCTTCAAGTCAACACCTGAATCCTACACTATCTCAAGAAACTAGGGCTGGGTGTGGTAGTGCAGATTTGTAATCCCCGCACTCAGGAGGTACAGGCAGGAGGATTGGTAGTTGTAGGTTATTCTTGGCTAAATATTGACTTTGGGCCAGCCTGTCTCAGCAAAAGTGAAAATTACACTGTAGAGAAGAAAATCCCAGAGCTGCATGCCTGATCAACTATGATGAAAAATCCTCAACAAAATATGAGGAGGTCTACTCAGCAGTATAAAAAGAAGTGTACCCCATTGTCATTTGGGAGTTATTTATTACAAACAAAAGTGTTACAGAAACTAGAAAGAAAGCTCATTGGCTACAGTTTCAAGTGTGTGCTGCTCTTGCAAAGGACTCAGGCCATTGTCAGGAACCCACAACTGCCTGGAAATCTAGCTCCAGGGGATCTGATGCCCCCTTCTGGCCTCTTGGAGAAATTGCACTTACAAACACATACCCTAGAAATAATTTGTTTTTGTTTTTGTTTGTTTGTTTTATGTTTTGTTTTGTTTTTTTGAGACAGGGTCTCTGTGTAGCCTTGGCTGTGTGGGATTTGCTCTGTAGACCAGGCTGGCCTCGAACTCACAGAGATCCGCCTGCCTCTGCCTCCCTGAGTGCTGGGATTACAAGCATGTAATGTACTTGGCTCCCACAAACAAATTTAAAAACAAAAATAAATATTTAAGCTGCAGTGGTGGCACACACCTTCAATCCCAGCACTCAGGAGGCAGAGGCAGAGGCAGGTGGATTTCAGTGAGTTTGAGGCCAGCCTGCTTTACAGAGTAAGTTCTAGGACAGTCAAAGCTACAGAGAGAAACCCTGTCTCAAAAAACCAACCAAACAAACAAACAAAGAAAAATCCAAAACCAACCAACCAAAGAAACAAATCTTTAAGAAAATAGTGCCAGAGGCGGCAGGAATATGAGGCATCTCTCTCCAAGGGTTACGTGCTAAAGCCTTGGCCCCCATGGCGGCACTGATTTGTGAAGCTCTGGGACTGTTGGGAAGCGGGGTCTTGCTGGAGGAAGCAGGTCACTGCTCTGCCTCTGAAGGTGACTTTTGTTTCTGATCCATTCTCTGCCTGCTGTCAACTATGAGCCAAGCAGAGAGCCCTCCCCTCCACATGCTCTGCCTTACCACAGGCCACTGAGATTAGGAAACAAAACAAACTTTTATTTTTAAAGATGTATTTATTTATGTGTATGAGTGCTCTATCTGCAAGTACACCTGCATTCTAGACGAGAGCATCAGATCCCATTATAGACGAATGAGAGCCACCATGTGGTTGCTGGGAATTGAACTCAGTACTCTGGAAGTGAGTCATCTCTCCAGCCTGACCAGGTAGTACACACTTTTAACCCCAGCACTCAGAAACCCTTTCTGGGGTGAGGGGAGGCAGAAATAGGAAAAGTAGGATACAGTTCATTGGTAGATTATTTGCCCAGCATGTGTGAGGTCATAAATTCAATCCACGGTATAAAAACCAACCAAACAGACAGCACCAGGGACGACATGGTACAATGCTGGCCACTTACAGTGTCGTGCAAAGTCTTTCTGAAAGTCCTGTCTGGCGTTGACAAAGGCGCAGCCTCGCTCAGTCCCTACCACGTACACATCTGTCTCGTACACGGCAATGCAGGCCACCTCAGCCTTGGACTTGGCTAGCTCTTTACACTGAAACAGAAATGCAAACCAACAATGGTGGGTTCTACACACGCAGGTCTAGAGGTGGTTAGGTTGGTTGAGAGGAGAAAGAAAGGTTAAGTACAAGAAAGATGGCTTGCTCCTGTTAAATCAGCACTTGGGAGATGAGGGCAGGAGCATCAAAGCCTCTGCTACATAGTAACTTCCAGGTCAGACTGGGCTGGATAGGAATCTGTCAAAAAAAAAAAAGTTAAAAGGCGGGGCTCAAGTACCAAGAGACTTTTTCCAGACCACAAATTACTCACTCTTAAACATCTGAATTTAAATATCTCTTTCCATATTATGCTTTTTATTATTATGAGCAGTAGTAGTTGGTGTGTGTGTGTGTGTGTGTGTGTGTGTATGAGCACCCCGCATCACAGTACTCATTCAAAGGTCAGAGAACAACTTGTAAGGGTCAGTTCTCTCCTACTCTGTCAGTCCCAGGAATTGAACTCAGATACTCAGGTTGGTGTCAAGCTCCTTTTCCTGCTGAGCCATCTTGCAGGCCTGCTTTATGGTTTTTATATTTACCTACAGAAACACATACACACAGGATATGAGGCCTGTGAGGGGCCTGATCTGACCTCATGCCTTGTACCCCAGTGTTTATGAAAGGCCTGGATGCAGAAGCTTATTAAATACAGGAATGGATCCAGTCCCATTCCATGGTTTTGGAGATAGATATTTATGGTTTTCTTTTTATGCCAGGGAAGAGGAGGGTCTCATGTGTCCCATACTGGCTGTGAATTCACTATTTTAAGCTGGAAAGATGGCCAGTGGACAGCCTTAGGACCTGAGTTTGAACTCTAGGATCCATGTGATAGAAATGATCCTCTGACCTCCGGGAGCATTCTATGGTGTACACAGGTGCACACATTTCACATACACTAAAAACACGTACACACACACACAAAAATCAAAACCCTTACTACGCCTTGACAACCTTAAACTTCTGATCCTCCTTTCTCCACCTCCCAAAGTGCTTGGGTTTACAGGTGTGTACCACCATGCCTGCACTGACGATACCCTCATACAGACCAGGGCGGGGAGGGGGATTAAATAAAAAGTGACATTGAAATGTGTCACCCTCCTTCCGTTCAACAACCTGAGAAACGGGCAGAGCATAGTGTCTCACCATGGACTCCAGGGCAGAAACAAGGAGCGTCACCACCATCCTGCTCTCTGAGGACCCCTCTCCAATGGGCAGGGTGGACATTGCTACCTGGGCCATTGGTCCTGTATAGAAGAAACAAGGGAGTGAGTGGTGGGAACTGTGATCACATGACTACAGCTCCGTGGGTGTGGAACCAAGGGTCCATTGTGGTTTAAAGGTCAGATGTTCAGGCTCCTGCAGGATGGAGATGCCAGAGGCTTTGGGAGGCAAGATCTCCTGAGGACACGGAAGGCTTGGGTAGTCTTTGTATGATACCCAGAGCCTACCTAACCTGCAGCTCCCACAGCTGAGGAGCAAGGTGCATGGAGGTAGCAACGCATGGTTAAGGTTGGTTCCATCATGGCAGACCAGGAAGCTCTAGAGAGAAGACTGCTACTTTCCTTTTTTCTAAGACAGGTTCTCATAATATAGCCCCTGGCTGTCCTGGAACTCAATCTGTAGACTAAGAAAGGAGGCCTCAGAATCACTGAAGATCTATCTGCTTCTGCCTCCTGAATGTTGGGATCAAAGGGATGTGCCACCACACCGGGCTGTTTGGTGTTTATTTTGCAAAAGGGTCTTATGCAGCCCCGCCACCCCTGACACTGAACTCTGCAGCCAAGGATGACTTTCAATTCCTGACCTTCTGTGTCCATTTTCCAAGTACTGAGAAAATAGACACATACCACCATGCTTGGCTTAAAATTTGGCCTTTGACAAAGAAATAAATGACAGACAGAATGAGAGAGGCTAGTCCTTAGGATTACCAGCTGTCATCAATTCTCCATCAAGCAGTAACAATAACCATGTCCCCTTTATTTTCCTTACTTGTATCCCGTATATAACAACACAGGAGACCTTGTTTTTTCTTTCTTTCTTCCTTCCTTCGTCTCAAATTCATGATCTTCATGCCTCGGCTTGCTGAGGGCTGGTATTAAAGACAGGTACCACTAAACCCAATAAAACTAAACACTTTAGGCCCTACAGAGTAGAATCTCCCAGTGCCTTTTCTACTCACATGTAAAGTACCTGCAACATTCAAGGAGATCATAGATTTTATACAGTAGTTAACTTTTTCTTAACTGGAGATTTATAGGGATGGGCTGTGGCTCGGTTGGAAGAGTGCTCTTGGCTAGCATGATTGAAGTCTGGACTTCCATCTTTGACAGGAAAAACAACAGATAGTGTACTCCTGAAATTCCAGCACCCAGGAGGTGAAGGCAGGAGGATCAGAAGTGAAGGTCACAGCTGACTACACAGACTTCAATGCTACTGTGGACAATGAGATGCTGTTTCAAATTTTTTAAAAGGCAAAATAAAACAAAATAAATTTTTATTGAAACACATCTCCACCCTTCAGTTTAGTGTTCTCAACCTTCCTAATGCTTCGACCCTTTAATACAGTTCCTCATATTGTGGTGACCTCCCAACCATAAAACTATTTTGTTGCTACCTCGTAACTGTAATTTTGCTACTCTTATGAATTGTAATGTAAATGCCTCATATGTAGGATATCTGATTTGTGACCAACAAAGGGGTTGTGACCCACAGGTTAAGAACCACTAAACTTTACCTCTTGACTTCCTCTGGCTGCCTTTTTGCAATGGAAAAAGGCATGTTTGTGAGGGAGACCAAGAAAGAATCCTTTTGATCGCAGCTGGCCCCAGATACTGGATGCACAGCCAGGAGCTGGCAGGTTATTTTATGGTCTCTGATCATGTAGAACTGAGATGGGACAGATCAAGAAGCCAAATTTCTTTGGGCTATCTTTATTGCCTTTTAATATCCAACTGTATCTGTCCTAGTATCTTTGTGTCCGCTAGATAAAATTTTTGACGATTGAACAAAGCCCTTCAGCCCTCTGTCTTTACGAACCCTCCAGCTAAAACCCAATGTGATGAGATGGGCATGGTGGCCCACACCTTAATCCCAGCACTTGGGAGGCAGAGGCAGATGATTGCTGTGAGTTTGAAGCCAGCCCGGTCTAGAGAGTAAGTCCCAGTTCAGCCAAGGCTACACAGAGAAACCCTGTCTCAAAAAAACCAAAATAAATAAATAGCTAGCTAGCTAAATAAATAAAAATAAATCTATCTAAAAAATAAAACATAAATCTGGCACAGTAGCTCAGTGGTTGTGGGATTATTCCCAAGTACAAACAAACACAAATAAAATAAAACACCCACAAAGCTTGACCCAGCAATTCTATTCTTTAGTAAACACCCACAAGAATCCAAAAATAAATACCCACATCCAATGCACAGAAATAAACACAGTGGTGTCATCCACAATAGACAAGAGGTGCTCTATTTATTGATTCTCTTGCTTTTAAAAGAGTATTTAGTTATGTGTGCATATTTGTGTGTGCAGGCCAGAAAAGAACTTCAGATCCCTTGGATGTGGAGTTAGAAGGGGTCATGAGCTCCTTGATATGGAACCATACTCTAGTCCACTGGAGGGGCAGCAAGCACTCTTACCTGCTGAGTCGTCTCTCCAGCCCCTCAACTGATTTTTATAAAAAAATAAGTCTTGTTTGGAGAAAAAAAAAACTAACTGTACAAAACTTAGAGTAAAAGCCAGGTGAGGGGCTAGAGAGATGGCTCAGAGGTTAAGAGCACTGGCTGCTCTTCCAGAGGTCCTGAGTTCAATTCCCAGCAACCACATGGTAGCGCCCAGCCATCTATAATGAGATCTGGTGCCCTCTTCTGGCGAGCAGGTGCGCATGAAGATATAACACTCATAAACATAAAAATAAATAAATCTTAAAAAAAACCCAAAAGCCAGGTGAGGTGGCACTTGCCTGTAATCCTAGCACTGGGAGGCGGAGGCAGGGGCAGGTGGATCTCTGTGATTTTGAGGCCAGCCTGGTCTACAAAGCAAGTCCAGGACAGCCAGGGCTACACAGAGAAACCCTGTCTTGGAAAACCAAAAAAGAAAGAAAAAAGAAAAAGAAAAGAAAGAAAAAAAACTTCAGAGTAAAAAAATGACATTAAAAAAAAAAAAAGACCACGTCTGAAAACAGCAGCAAGAAGCAAAGGAGAACAGGATCGTAATAAGCAGAGTTACAGACTGTACTAAGAGGTCAGCTCCCTGAAAACTATGGGTCAAATTCTTAAGTATTGATTTATGCTTCATGCCTCCCCCCTGGCAGATACCCTTACTCTTCGAAGAACAAGTTGCTGCTCCTCTGCACTGAACGCAACATTTCAAAATTTGGAACTCTAGTTCACAGCACATGTGGGCTGTTGACCAAAACCAGGGTGTCTCTATTTTGCCTATGTGACTAGTGATGTTGATAGTGCATAGACAGGCTTGGAAGCAACCAATGCACTGGGCATCGTGGGGATATCAAGGAAGACTTCAGATTCTTTGGACAAATAGTTACATGCACTATGCGAAAACATCGGATAGTGTCACTGCCTCTGTTATGTTTCTTGTCACAATGAAGCCTACTCAAATGGATCCACAAAATGTCCTTTTAGGCTGTAAAGTTTTACTGAGAGTCGGCAGGGCTGTAAGTCCTCAACACAGTCTCCAAGCTTCACTTTGATTAAAAAGTCTCTCTGGAGCTGGAGAGGTGGCTCAGTGGTTTGAGCACTGGCTGCTCTCCCAGAGGTCCTGAGTTCAATTCCCAGCAACCACATGGTGGCGCCCAGCCATCTATAATGAGATCTGGTGCCCTCTTCTGGCACGAAGATGTACATGCAGGCAGAATGCTGTACACATAATAAATGAATAAATCTTTTTTAAAAAAGTTTCTCTAAAAGTCAGCTTTCAAAAAAGTCTTGTCTTTCAATAATTTCACAACAAATAGCCTTTATGGCAGCAAGCTCTGAAGAGCCCCAGCCACCAAATGGAGCAGCCACCACACCAGCAGCTAGGATGCCTGCAAGGGCTGGGAGTGCTCAGTTAAGCTCCTTCATTGAAGTGTGTGTGTGTGTGTAGCAGTGTTTTGCCTGCATGTATGGAGGAGGTTGGAAAGGGTATTGGACACCCTGAAACTGGAATTATGGGTGGTGGTGGTTGTGGGTTTCCAAATCAGTGCTTGGTCCTCTATAAGAGCAACACAAGCTCATTCGTTTATTTATATATATTTTTTTGAGATATATATATCTCTGTATAGCCCTGGCTGTGCTAGAACTGGCTCTGTAGAGCAGGCTGGCTGTGAACTCAGAGATCTGCCCTCCCCTGCCTCCTAAGCCCCGAGATAAAAGGCATGCGACCCCACACCCTACATCCAACTCCTTCTGTTGGTTTTTCAAATTTTGAGATAAGGTCTAACCTTGCCAGGCTTGCAGGCCTGCCTCAGCATCCTCAGTGCTGGGCTGACTGACATGAGTTACCACGCTGGAATTATGTTTTTCATTTTATTCTACGTTATTATTTTACTTTAGGGAGAGTTCTTTTTCTGCTTTGCATTATATTTTGAAGGGTGGATTTCCCTGGATCTCGGTGAAGCTGTATTATAGAGACAAGGTCTCACTGTGTAGCTCCACCAGGCCTGAAACTTGCTATATACAGGTTATCCTTGAACTCCAGAAAGATCCACCTGAAAGCATGTACTGCCGCTGCCGGCTCAATTCTGGTTCTTTATGTACATGACAGAATAACGTTTTGGGTGCAATAGGTTAAATACATTATTAAAGTAAATTTCAGTTTAAAAAATTTGATTTTGGTTGTTGTACTAAATGTTAGGGTCATAGGCCACCTTGTACTCTCAACCAGACTGGACACAAACCACATTTTGGAGCCTGGACTCCCCTCCGCCGTCGCTTTCTTTATACACATAAGACTGTGGCCGCCTAGAGCCCAGACCCGCCCCCCAAATCCTGGGGCCAACAGGCAAAGCAAGACATCAGAGGCGGAGCCAGAGCTCCGTTACTAGGCAACCTCGGTGGCCCCGCCTCGGGTGGCGCGTGACCTCTGCGCGCACGGGGGCATAGGCGGTCCTCGCTCCCGTCACAGCCAATCGAAGCAGAGATTTTTAGTGCGCGCCTTGCGTGCCTCGGTCGCCGGACGGCGCGTCTTCCCCACCCCGCCCCCACTCTTCTGGGCCTGTTCGAGGTACAGAAAACGAGGTTCGGAGCCGGCCTCCGGGCGCCTGAAGGGTCCGTCCCGAGCCCCGAGGTTTGGCTCATCCCCAGGGAACTTCCGGAAGCGGAAGCTATGAGGGAAGCGCCAGCGGAATACGCACCTGAGGGCCCTGCCGTGCGGGCCGCGCCGGGGGTCTGCAGCCTGGGCTGCGCGTGCGCAGCGGCCCCGGGCAGGCGGCGGGGGCGCGCAGGTCGCGGGAGCGCGGGCCGAGGGCGCCTCCTCTCCGCCGCTCGTTACGCACGCTGTCTTTTTTGTTTATTATTATTATTATTTTTTTTGCCTTTATGTTTGATTTCTGGAAGGCCCGCTTCCCGCGTGTGCCCCAAGCACCCCTGGTGAGGACGTCCACTTCCGGTGCGCTGCCGCGCTGCTTCCGCGAGGCCGCTGGCTGCGGTGCGTGGCGCGCTCCATCCCCGCGTCTTCCCCGGAATGCGCGTGGCCTTCCCTGATATATCTGAATAGATAATATTAACATTTTGACTGTGCTCGGGCGCGCGCACGTACACGAGGACACCTCGGGTGTTCCTCAGTCACCGTCAACTTTTGGTTTTGCGTTTCTCTGTTAGCCCTGCCTGTCGTGGGACTCACTCTCTAGACCAGGCTGGCCTCAGACTCCCAGAGATCCAACTGCCTCTGCCTCCCGAGTGGTGGGATTATAGGTGTGCGCCACCGCCGCCCGCCTTTACCATCCGCTTTTTAGAACGTTTCACTTCTTTTAAAAAACGTTGTGCGCCTGTGTCTGTTACATGTTCATGTGTGTGCAGATGCAGAGCTTTTCCTGAGGCATCGTTCGCTTGAAGTGTTTTGCCAGCCTGTGTGTGTGTTGTGCCCGAATCATGATTCCCCAAAAGACCACCAGGAGCTAAGTCCGTTGCAAATCACATGAGGATCTTTTTATTATAAATAATTACAAGCTACGGCTTGGGCTCTCGGCTCCAGATAGTTTAGCAAAGTATGTTGTGCCCGAATCATGATTCCCCAAAAGACCACCAGGAGCTGAGTCCGTTGCAAATTACATGAGGATCTTTTTATTATAAGTACAAGCTGCAGCTTGGGCTCACAGCCCCCACCGCCAAAGCGGTGAAGAGCCGAGAGCCCCGTGCTCAGGTTAGTTGGGTAATTTAAGGATTCTGTTCCCTCCCAGCATGCCCAAGGCAGGGGCGATTCCTACCTAGCAAGCACCTATTTGTCGAAACATTACGTTTTGAATTGATTGGCTATAGGAAGGTCCCTAAACCATTAATCCCTCCCTAGGGGGATGGGCCAGTTTCCTAGCAACTGTATCTCTAGTATGTGGGTAAAGAATGTGGTAAGGCAAGTTCTTCCACTGGACCTCCCAACCCAACTATTTTAGACCTCAAGCACTAAAAATAGCCACCTTTAATCTCTTGGTTTCTCATGTGCACCTCGGGAAGACTGGAAGAGGCCTCGGTATCCCCTGGACTTGGACAGATGGTTGTGAGGCTGTGTTATGCTGTGTCAGTGCTGAACACTGATCTTGTGACCCCTGTTAGTATTTATTTACAAATGATGCCACGCACACAACAGGTATTATATGAAAGATTTATTGGATAGAGGTAGAGAGATTGAGAGGGAGACATGATGTGGGGAGGGGTATCCCAACAGAGAGTGGGGAGAGAGCAGGAGGGGGAAAGAGCGAGAGAGTGGGAGTGGCCAACAGGTCACTATGTACCTGGCCCAGATGATGTCTTAGGATGCAGGTACTGACATAGGACGTTGTCAGGACTTTAAAGGTCCCAAAGGGAAGGCCAGTTGAATTGCTTGCACAACATAACATTTCTCCCTTTTTGTTTAATTAAAAAATGAGCTTGGGCTGCTTCTCATGTAAGGCAAGTTAAAGGGTATAAATGTAAGTTTATTGGAAGCAGCTCTTGGTTACCATGCAAGGGGATGAGAGAGAGGAAAAAGTCAGAGCTCCAAAATGCCCACATTTCATGGTGAGGAGAAGTCCCTGCCCTAAAAGGTTCATGAGAGAGGGTGGAGTTGCCAGCCATGCCCAGCAGCAGATAGGGACCGAGGAATGCTGGGAGAACCTGAAGCTCATGCTCCTGGGCCTGAAGCACACCATTTTAGCCTTTTGGTGATAAGTGGATCATGGGTGAAGAAATCAATCATCCTTAGCTACTTCCTACTGACAATAGGGCGGCGTTAGGGAGGTCAAAAGACTGAAATGTTGGCCATGCCCAGGAAGAGTAGGCTGTTTTGATGCTGTCCAAGGTCTGTGAAAAAAATCCATGGCTGGGAGTGAAAGTGAAGTCTCGCTTGACACAGTCTGGGAGGTTAGACTGGAACACCTGTGTGTAGCTGTTTTGGCCATGTCTTCAATGTAGGAAACGCCTGTGTCTGGCAGAATACTGGAACGTATATATAGGCAGAAGACAGTTACAGAGAAAATTTCTTTAGGTATATGAAACTTTTTGGGAGAGCGAACAGAGGAAGAACGTAGGAACCTCCATTTACCCAATCGCTGACAGTAATTTAAAAGATTTTGCTTTGGATCTGTCATCTAAGGGAATTGAGCCCAAGTTTGGTTGCAGAAATGTGTAAGCCTAGAGGCCCTTAAAGTGGTTGCTAGGTGTAAAATGTGAAATTATCTAGGAGGCATCCCAGAGGAGAGGACACCTCCTCTTATGGTGGAAGATGCAAGTCCTATGGGTGAAAAGAGAAAAGTCAGTTCTGCCAGTCTTTGCGGTGTCCCCACAAAGTAGAGGAGTACCAGAGATACAGGGGCACAAGCTGGCAAAGCAGGTTGTCATGAGCAGTGCCAGGGGCCACAGGGAAGACCCCTGGGGAGACATGGCTCACCTATTACTACGATTTTCCAACAGCGTCTGACACTGGAGAGGAAAGGAAAAGCCGAGCGACCATGTTGGTAAAAAGAAAACGATTATTCACCCAAGGGAAGGCATCTGTGTAAGGGTCTGCAAAAAGGGAGGGTACCACCCTTCCCCATGAAATGGAGAGATACTGGTCAGTCTTTCAGACAAAGGGGAACATTTATGCTGACCATGGAAGGGAACTCATCAGTCTGCTGGTGTTGGATGTATGGCTGTAGCTATTGGGTAGCCAGGAAAGAGGAGTCCCAAAACCAGGGAAAAGGGGGGGAGTGCACCTTTTGAGATAGACAATAGGTGTAGTACTTATCTGGAGCCTAGTTGACCTGAGAGATGGATTCAGGTGGAATTTCTACAGCGTATAAGAATCCCTTTTAAGTTTTACAAAGGAGATATGTTGGCATTAGACATATTACATTAAATACATAATGTGCACATTGTAGAAAAGGCAGTAGAATATGCCTTTGTGTTACAGAATAAATACTCGTTAAGAGCTCTGGAAAGGCTTTCATGAAGTAGAAGGAATCACTTTTAGTATGATTACACATTATGGATGGGAGGCTTAACCTATTTTTTAGTTTGTATTTACCAACCTTAAAACATCTTAGATTCTCAAACATTTTCTTATAAGTTTTGTAACTTAAACCTTTGTATCCTTTGGCCTTTGTATTTAGTTATTTACCATTAGACATAGGGAGATTGCTATGAACATTTGTTATCCTTTAGCTAAAGGGATGGTAAAGGTTATATCTGAGGTCTGTTTTTTGAGTCTGATAGCAAACTAGACTGTCTAGACCTAATAATAGCAACTCTAAGAGTGAGGCTTGGTCTCCTGCTTATGAAGAGAACTGAGAAGGCATCTGAAGCCTCCTATACAGAAGTTGGCAATATGACTATGGGACTCAAGTGTGAGGTTAAAGCAGACCTGTGATGCTACCCTGGGCTGGGCGAGGGTGGTGGAGGTCGCTGAATCTAGGAGCAATTTGTCCTCCGCCAGGTCAAAGAGCTAGAAGGCTGGAAGGGCCTGTGGTTCTTGTGCTGGTTGAGCCTCCATGGCTGGTCAGAGGACAAGCCTGCATGGGGACATTTTGACTTCCAGAGCCAGTCTGCCAGCCGGCAGTCATGGTTTGTTGAGGCAGCCATGGGACCAGCGTACTTCCTGGCTGCATTTGAAATAGTTACCTGGTGGAGTTGACTTTTAGCTATACCCTGGCGTGAGGGGGCATTGCAGACCTCTCTCTCTCTCTTTTTAAACAGGAATGCCAATACCTCAGAGCAGCAGCTAAGGTCTGGAGTACAGTTTTTGCTATAGCTGAGCCTGTCCGGAAGGCTCTTCTCTTACTTTTTATGAACTCCTGTATGGTGACTCAGGTACCATCCTCAGCCGTTCAGTTAAGATAGCAGTGAGACCATGGTTGCATCTGTAGGACTATAAATATATAAATATATTTTGGACACGTTTGAGGACTTGATCATCTAATGAGATGACTGACTTTAACCTGCATCTGTAGGACTTTAGGTCTCATCCCTGTTAAGTTGGAGCCTTAAAAGTCATAAATATAGTCCGTGAAAACGAGAGCATAACAGTTTCCTGTATGGTTTAGTATACAAAAAGTCCATAGCGTATAAAAGTCTAAGGCTATATTGTATTACCATGTTCAGAAAACAAGACCAAGCATATTTTGATAGTGAAGATACAGCACAATGACCAAGTTTTAACATAAACAAATGTCTCTAAAATTAATAGATATTAGAGTATTTGTAAAAACTCTACATATTAACCCCTGAGTTCTGAGTTTAAAAACCAACACTATAGAACAGTATAAAGCACCAAACTTATTAGCCAGAAACCCTAGTGGTGAATCCAGATCACAGGCAGCTGCTGGTGGAAAAACAACATTTATTCACTAATTCAGGAATTGATAAAGACATAGGCAGTTAACATACAGTTTAATTTAGCTTGTTAATCTGAATAAACCTTTATAACCTTGAAATATAGCATCATGTAAAAATTATGCTGAACCAGGGTTGAAACATATATATTGTAAAATATAACTTTGAATTTTTATAAAATTCATACTAATTTAAAATGAGACTTGTTGCTGTCTTAGTCTAAAAGGAGATAAAATAAACAATTATGATTAAAATTCTTCATGCCATGTGGTTACCTTAAGGTTTACAGTTTAATCTTAAGATTTTTTTTTGAGAGTATAAGAAGAAACCAGAGAGTATTTTTATTTAGTGGGGTAGCAGGCAGAGAGAAATAGACAGGACTTTGAGAAAAGAGATCTTGGAAATCGCTTTTTACTTCACAGATTGCTCTTACTGTTACTGGATATTATTGGATATTAGACATTTCAGTAGGGCAAATATAGGTGTAGAAGGCAGAGGTTTCCCAAAGAGGAGAGACTATGAGGAAGCCATTCCTGCGAATGAGAAAAGGGAAATGGACCATGCGGCTAGTGGTTCATCATCCAAATGCACGGCAGGTCAGGGGCTTAGCCGGGCTCCTTGGTGCCTGGTGCCAGGGCTTTATCAGCAGTAAGGCTGAGTTCTTGGAGAGGGGATCTCATCTGCAGGAAAGGCTAGGGGCAGATAGGCAGCTTTAGAGTGGAGGTAGGAAGGGGAGCAGTGGCCTTGTGGGGTCTACAAGAGACTGCAGTTTTGCAGCTCCGAAAACAGTGGGACAGAAACAAGGTAGTGAAAGCAGCTGGCAGCGGGAAAACCAAGATGGCCGCCAATCATGTGACTGCCCTTGATTGCCCTAAGTTGAGATGGCAGCGAAACCATGTGCTTGCCCTTAATGGAGATGGCAGTGAAGCTGTGGTTCCGCCTCCTTTATCCCAAAATCAACATGGCAGCTGGCCATGAGCAAAGCGGAGGTTGCAGGATCCAGGGCCTTGCTGACAGCATGGCGGTCCCTGCCTGGCAGCAGTTCTAAACTGTCCATGGGTGGCACAGCCGAACGGGTGTCGGTGCAATTCAAAAACCCTGCGCCACACA
>CM053766.1:94850538-94948000 GCA_028658305.1 Pachyuromys duprasi
TGGAGATGGCAGTGAAGCTGTGGTTCCGCCTCCTTTATCCCAAAATCAACATGGCAGCTGGCCATGAGCAAAGCGGAGGTTGCAGGATCCAGGGCCTTGCTGACAGCATGGCGGTCCCTGCCTGGCAGCAGTTCTAAACTGTCCATGGGTGGCACAGCCGAACGGGTGTCGGTGCAATTCAAAAACCCTGCGCCACACATACGCACACAAGTGAGGTGGGAAACTTAGAACCCGATTTCTTGGGGCCTGAGGCGGTGTCAAAATTTAAAGCCCGCTTGAGGGCAGTTTTAAAACCCCCCATGCTGTGCGGGCAGGTCCCGAGGCGTGGCTTACCTAATAGCGAAGGCCAGCGCAAGCGAGCGAGGGACCCTGAAAGACTGGAGCAGATGAGGGTGTTCTGTTGTGGCCACACACGCATCTGAGCAGCTGCCAGAAAGTGGGACAGATGTATTGGGCAGCAGGAGCAGGCCAAGCAATCATGAAAAGAGCAGGAGATGAGGGTGCCAGAGAAAGATTTGTTGTGGGCAGGCGGTTCTCGACTGTCTAAACATTACTAGAAGAGCCCTCCCAGGTTTTGACAGCAAGTGTTAGTATTTATTGAAAAATGATGCCATGCACACAACAGGTATATATGAAAGAGATTTATTGGATGGAGGAGAGATAGAGAGGAAAAGGAAAGAGAGACATGGTGGGGGGATGGGGTGCCCCAACAGAGAGAAGGGAAAGAGCAGGAAAGGAGGAGAGATCAAGAGCAAGAGAGTAAGAAAGAGTGGGAGCAGCTGACAGGTCACTATGTACCTGGCCTAGATGTCATAGGACACAGGTACTGACATAGAATGTCAGGACCCTAAAGATCCCCAAGGGAAAGCTGGTTGAACTGCCTTCACAACATAACAACCTCAGCAAAAACAAGTATTCTTGGCCACTGAGCCATCTCTCTAGCCCCACTTTACGAGGGTTTCAATTTTTTTGCTTTAAATTTGATTTGAAAGTGGGCTGGAGAGGTTGCTCAGCTGGTAAGAGCCGGCAGTGTGCTTTCAGAAGACCAGAGTTGGATTCCCAGCAGCACAGCATCAGGCAGGTCACACGTGCCTGTAATTCCCAACTCCAAAGAATCTGAAGCCTCTGGAATACTTTCAAAGATTATTGCTTGGTGTGGTGGTGCATGCCTTAATTTCCAGCATTCACAAGGCAGAAAATAGGCAAATCCTGAGTTTGAGGCCAACCTAGTCTTCAGGCCAGTGAGCTTCAGTGAGTTTCAGGACAGCCATGGCTACATAATAAGATCCTGTCTCAAAGTAAACGAGAAATAACGCTTTGTTCCTATCTAGAAAGGGTCTTCAGCCTCCATAGTTCACATACGCTGATGTCCTTTAGCTGGCTCCAATGAATTTATTCCCAGGTCACAAATTGGTCACCAGTTGCTAGATCCTGTGGTCATCTTTCAGCCTGTCAAGCTCTCACTCTCAGGATTTGTCAAAATCAAGTCACCCTTGCAACATGTGGCCTTCTAGGGCACAGTGCTTGGTGGTTGTTCTCTCTCCCACTCAAGTCCTTTCCCCCACTCTCTAAATGCTGCAACATTCCTACTTTCTGTCTCAAATCTCTTCCCTGCCTGCAGTCATTGACTCATCTTACCTTGTTTCAGGGTCGTTAAATAACATGTATGTGCTGGGTGGTGGTGGCACACGCCTTTGATCCCAACACTCTGGAGGCAGAGGCAGCTGGATCTTTGTGACTTGAGGCCAACATGGTCTATAGAGCAAGTTCCAGGACAGCTAGAGCAACACAGAGAAACCCTGTCTCAAAACAACAATAAAAGCAAACCAACCAACCAAACAAACAAAACCACAAAAAACATGAAAACATTTATATGATGTACTCTTCAGTCTAGACCTTCAGATCTGTGTAACCAGCTGCCTGTTTTGAAGTCTGCCCTTGGAAGATGATCAGCCTTCGTAGGACATGGCTCACCCTCTCCCCATTTCTTCTCTTCCTCCCTATCTCAATGTCAGGTTTCAGCTCAGGGTACTGGTCCCCATGGGCTGAGACAGGACATCTTAGCAGTAGGAACATTGCTGGAGTGTCTGCATCATTTTCTGATGGGAGGCAGAGGAAGGGAGAGAGGGGAGAGGGAGAGAAGGAGAAGGTAGAGAAAGGAAAAGAAGAAAGAAAAGAACAGAAGGGAAAGTGAAGAGGGGATAGAGAAACTGTAGGCAGACTTAAGTATACATCATCAGAGATCCAGCTAGGGTTTACCTCCTGAGACTTCTAGAATGCCCCAAATAGAGTCATCAGCTGGGGGTCAGGTTTTTAAGACATGAACTTTAGGGAAGGACACTTTACCCAAGACCATAATGACTGGTTGAATCTTCTTTTTCTTCTTTCCTTCCTTCCTCTCTCCCTCCCTCCCTCCCTCTCTCTTTTTGACCGGCCTTCTCTACTTAGCTATGGCTGTCCTGGAACTCAGAATGTAGATCAGGCTGGCCTCGAACTCACAGAGGTCCTTTGCCTCTGCCTCTGACTCCTGAGTGCTGGAATTAAAGACTTGGGCCACTTACTACACCTGGGTAAATGTATCCTAGTTTATTAAAAAAAAAAAAAAAAAGCCCGGTAGTAATGATACTCAGGAGGCAGAGGCGGGTGCATCTCTGAGTTTGAGGCCAGCCTGGTCTGGAAAGTAAGTTCCAGAACAGCCAGGGTTACACAGAGAAAATCTGTCTTGAAAAAAGAAGGAAAAAAAAAAAAAAGAAGGAAAAGAAAGGAAGGAAGCTGACACATATAAGTGGATGGTGCCATCTGGACACACATGCAAATCCCTCTCAAGAAAAACTACTTGGGGGCTGAAGAGGTTAAGAGCACTGGCTGCTCTTTCAGAGGTCCCAGCACCCGCATGGTGGCCCACAACCATCTATAATGTGATCTGGTGCCCTCTTCTGGCATGTAGGTGTACATGCAGACAGAACACTGTATACATAATAAATAAATCTTAAAAAGAAAAAGAAGAAACCCTTGGGAGCTGGAAGCAGGCAGGTCTCTGTGAGTTCAAGGCCAGCCTGGTCTATGTAGCAAGTTTCAGAGATGCATAATGAGACCCTGTCTCAAAAGTAATAAGCTACAAACTGCAGTCATAAAAATAAGTATCAACAAGAAAGGCTAAAACAAGAAGAATGAATAGCGTTTAGCAACAAGCAGAGTGCAAAATCCTCTCACCATGGAGCCTGACACTCTCACCAACACTGGTGAGTCTGCAGTCGCGAGCAGGAGGACTCAGGGCCGAATGCTGTTTGTAGCAGTGCTTCTCAGTTAGTTCATTAATATAATTCCAATAACAAAACCCAGTGGGACTTTATTAAAGCTACTTGACAAGATGAGTTTTGAATTTATATGGAAGTAAATGTCATGAATAGCAAAGTCAGTTTTGTGAGAAAAGCATAGGGAACAAAGCAGGGAGCTTTGACTAGGAATTAGAATACACGACACAGCAGCTGAATTATTTTGGGGGTGATGAGATATCCACTTGGCCTCATGTGGTGGCACATACCTTCAATCCCAGCACTTCAGAAGCATACTTGATGAGTTCCAGGCAAGTCAGGACTTGTTCAAGAAGAAGAAAAAAAAAACTATATTGTTTTTAATCGCAGGGTGGTGAGACGCTGCAGTATAGGAAGGCACTTGTCTTTGAGTCTGAAATTCTTGAGTGCATCTTTGGAAACTACACAGTGAATGGAGGAAGTGACTCCCAAAAGATGTTCTCTAATTCCACACCTGTGTTGCGGAGTGCACACATCCCCCAGTACACAGGTACGCACATGAAGTGTACCCTATTATTTTTTACATTGAGGCTGGTCTTGGTAGTGCCTACCTGTAATTCTGGCACCCAGAAAGTGGAGGCAGGAGGATCAGGAGATCAAGGAACTTAGCAAATTCAAGGTAAGCTTGGCCTATGTGAGACCCTGTTTCAAAACTCACAATGTTGGGAAGTGGTACACACGTCAGCACTCAGGAGGTAGAGCCAGTCTACTCAGATCTCTCAGTTCTAGGCCAGCCTGGTCTCCAGAGCGTGTTTCAGCACAGCCAGGGCTACACAGAGAAACCCTTTCAACAAACAACACAAATGCTTACTTCTGTGGGGCTATGGGTAAAGCACGCGCCAGCCAGCAAGCACTGAACTGTTGCGACCTGCTTCACACATGGGAACAAAATTGATGAGCGAGCACCGCCACCTAGTGGCCACCGTTCACACTGCAACGGCCTTATTTCCTTTTTCCTTTTTTTTTTTTTTTTCCCCTTTTTAGTCTCTATGTAGCCTTGACTGTCCTGAACTCACTTTGTAGACCAAAGTGGCCCTGAACTCACGGCAGTCCACCTGCTGCTGCCTCAGAGTGCCGGGCTTTATTTCTAATTTTTAAAGAATTTTTTTCTTTTTCTTTTTTTTTTAATTTATTTTGTTTTGTTTTTGTTTTTGGGGTTTTTTTGTTTGTTCATTTGTTTGTTTGAGGATTTTGCTGTGTAGCATTGGGTGTCCTGGACTTGCTTTGTAGACCAGGCTGGCTTCATACTCAGAGATCTGCCTTCCTCTGCCTCCCTGAGTGCTGGGCTTACAGGCGTGTGCAACCACTGCCTGGTTTATTTATGTATATGCATGCATGTCTGTACGAGTGATTGCCACGGTGTTTTTGAGGGCCCATGGAGACCAGGGCATTGTGTTGGATTCCCTGAAACGGTAGTTACTGCTGATTGTGAGCAGCCTGATATTGGTCCTGGGAACCAAATTTGGGTTTTTAGCAAGAGCAGCAAGCACTCTTAACAGTTGGGACATCTCTCCAGCCAGCCTTTTTCTTTTTTTTTTTTTCTCCTTTGAGATAAGCTTTCTCCATGTAGGCACAGCCCTGGCAGGTCCGGAACCCACTGTACAGACCAGGCGTCCGGAACCCACTGTACAGACCAGGCAAGCCTATATCTGCCTTCTTGTGACTCCAGAGTGCTGGGATCAAAGGTGTGTGCCAAGCTCCTTGTTCCCATTGTTACACCAAAGAGCACTTCTTTCTTTTGGCAACGTTTTTTTTTTAAGCTAAGCTTTCACTATGTCAACCTGGCTGACCTAGAACATGCTATGTAGAACTTGCCTCAGACTCACAGAGCTCTGCCTTCCTTTGTCTTTGGAGCGGTGGGGTCAAAGGTGTGCCTCACTATGCCCTGCTGTCTTTTGGCTGTCTCCTAATGTAAAGTGGTTTAGAATGTAAAAGGTTATTGAACTTTTCTTTTGTGAGATGGAGTGCCAGGTAGCCCAAGCTGCGACTACAGCCCAGATCCTGCGAGTGCGGGCATGGCGGGTGTGCATCACTGCTTGCTAAGAGCTGTTGATTTTTAAAGTTTTCTTTGTGGTGCTCAGGCTTGTGGGGAGTGGGCAGGGGCTCTACCACTGAGCCACACCCCAGCCCCTCACTGGGGGATTCTAGGCAAGGGCTCTACCACTGAGCCACACCCCAGCCCTCACTGGGGGATTCTAGGCAAGGGCTCCACCATTGAGTAATATCACCAAGTGATTCTGAATTGTGGTTTTGCTACCGACCCATGAAAGCCAGGTGCAGTTCAACTTGGGTTGAACCTGGCATGGTGGTATGGGTCTTTAACCCCATCACTTGGGGAGCAGAGGTAGGTGAATTATAGTGAGTTAGAGGCTAGCCTGGGCTACAGAGTGAGACCCTGTCTAAAAAAAAATTAATCAGAGGGCTGGAGAGAGGGCTCATCGGTTAAGAACACTGTTCACTCTTCCAGAGGACCACAGGGTGCTATCAACCATAACTACAGTTCCAGAGGATCCAACACCCTCTTCCAAGGCCTCTACAGACAAAATATACATATAGCACACAGGCATACATGCAGGCAAAACACCTACACACATGGAATAAAATTGCCTAAAATAAAATAAGTCAACCAACCAGTGCTCGGTTTGGTGTTACACTTTTAACTTCACCACTCAGGAGGGAGAGGCAGATGGATCTCTGAGTTTGACGCTAACTGTTGGTCTACATAGCATGTTCCAGGCCAATTAGTGCTAAATAATAAGACTCTGTCTCAAACAAACACAAAATATATTAATAGGTTTTCTCTCTGGTTTCCAATTTGCAGCAACATTCCTGCCTCGGCCTAGAATTGGTTATAGGTGTGAGCTACTACATCCAGCTACCTTCCCTATTTTTGCTCCCATCAGATAAGCATCTAGAATACTCCCTCTACCTCCTTTCAATATTTATAAAAAACTATTCCTGGGGTTGGGAGAGTAGTCGATGTTAGCCTATATCCTAAGTATGTGAGGTCCTGGATTCAATTCTAAGCACCACCTAAATAACTACACACCCAAAACAACACACACACACATTTTATAAAGGGCAGGAAGAGGTATAGGACACTTCACAGGCATCTTCAAATAACATTGGGACACCCATTTAGTTCCCTTGCTCAGGAATTATAACGGCGATGCAATAGACTCCCAAGTCTTTGCTTTCCTCTAGTAGTAACCTTCTGCCAATAATAAACATGGCTGCATTTCCCTTAGCGCTTCGCCTTCAGCCAATAGTCAGCATGGCCGCTTCTACTTCCGCTAGGCCAGGGGTCAAGGGTGACCCAAGATGGCGGCCCCCATAAGCGGTTGAGGCGTGACGCGAAGGATGCTGGCGGCGGCCGGGGCTCTGCTGGGGCGGCGGCTGAGGTGGCCGGTCCCGGTTCGCGAGCACTGGAGACCAGCCGGGCATTCACGGAGCCGGCGGGAGGCGGCTGAGGCCGAAGCGGACTCTCCGGTATTCCAGTACGTGGGTGAGCGCGCGGCCCGCGCGGATCGCGTCTTTGTGTGGGGCTTCAGCTTCTCGGGGGCTCTCGGAGTGCCCACCTTCGTGGTGCCGTCCTCGGGGCCCGAACCCCGCTCCGGCCTGCGGCCCCGACGCAGGATCCAACCGGTTCCCTACCGCCTGGAGTTGGACCATAAGGTGAGTGGCATTTTCCAGAGGCCTCCCTTAGGGGGCCTTCGTGGCCGGGCTTCGGGAGCATGACCTCCTAGTCCCCTGGATTTGCTGAGGAAGGCTTTAGAGATGGCAGCCAAGAAGATTGTTTATCGCCGTGCTCTGTGTTTGACTGCTGAGCTTGCTTATGTGTTCTACAGACTTTTGTGTCTTTCTCTGTGTGCAGCTTGCTTGTGGCTCGAGAAATTTTTGTGTCTTATTTTATCTTTCTTGCCCGATTGCAGAAGTTGACATCAGGTGTTCTGCACGCTTTGAATCATTTGCTCAGTACCCCAAAAGGCTGTAGTCACCTCCCAGTTACAGGGGATGATAGGGAGTTCCAAAGAGGTTAAGGAAGGCCCAGCTGGTAGGGTGTAAATGATGGTATTTGTACCCAGACTAGGGAGACTCCGTGAGTTAAATTAGGGAAGGGAAACCTTAAGGGCAGAGATGTGTTGGCTAGAACAAATGATGGACGTTGGGAAAGGAAATGTCAGTGTGGGCAGTTGGAGAGAAGGTGGGAGGTTGACCTCTCAGAGGGTCACGTTTGAAAAGGGCTCAGCAGGCCTACAGTGATGGCCCGCACCTGCAGTCCCAGGACTTGGACTATTTGGTTGAGACAAGAAGATTGCCACAAGTTGCAGGCAGGTTTGGGCTACACAATGAGACCCTGTCTCTACCTTCGGAATGCTGCGGTTGCAGCTGTGTGCTACCATTTCTGGCTTAAGTGGTGCTGGGCATGGAACCCGGGAATTTATGGGTACCATGCTAGCACTGAATCAACTGAGCTACACCCCCCAGCCCTGAGCTGTTTGTGCACAGTGTGAGAGGAGGGTCTACGGCTTTCTGCTTGTAACTACCTTGTAGTGCTAGCCTATTTAGTTGAAAAAAAAATCCTCCCTTCTTTTTGTATCAATAAAAAGTATTTAGTTTTGTTGTTTGTAGTTGTAGGAAATATATCAATAAATATCAATCTTCTACCTGTGACTTTGTTGCAGTTGTTAAAAGGTTCTATAGATTTGAAAAAAAATTATGTGTATGGCATTTTACCTACATAACTATTTGTTTCATTTGTGTGCCTTGTGTGCCCGGTGCCCATGGAGGCCAGCAGATGGTGTTAGAGCCCATAGAATTGGAAGTACAGATGGCTGTGAGCCTGCATGTAGATGCTGGGAATCCAACCCTAGTTCTTTGAAAGGACTACAAGTGCTCCACAGAGCCAGCTCTCCAGCCTTGTTGTTGTTGTTCCTCTTCTTTCCTTTTTTTTTTTTTTTTGCTTTTGGTTTTTGTTTTTCAAGATAGGGTTATGGAGCTCTGGCAGTCCTGTAGACTAGGCTGGCCTCAGAAGTCACAGAGGTCCACCCACTCTTATCTCGAGTGCTGGGATTAAAGGTGTGCACCATCAGGCGTGGTTCCAGTCCCTGCTTTTACAGATTTTTATGTATTTCTCAGTGTCTTCTATGTACAGGTTGCCTGTGAATAGGGATGGTATTTCTTTTTTTTTTTTTAAATAGATTTATTTATTTATTTTGTATACAGTGCTCTATCTGCATGTGTGCCTGCTCACCAGAAGAGGGCACCAGATCTCATTTTAGATGATTGTGAGGCACCATGTGGTTGCTGGGAATTGAACTCAGGACCTTTGGAAGAGCAGCCTGTGCTCTTAACCTCTGAGCCATCTCTCCAGCCCCTGGGATGGTATTTCTAAGTGGATGTTTATTTTTCTTTTCCTTGCTTGATTTAATGGGGTGGAACTTTTATTACTATGTTAAACTGAATTAGAATTTGTAAAAGCTGACATTTTTTTTAATTTTGTTTTTGAGACAGAGAATTCATATGTAACCAAAGTTGGCCTTAATCTCAGCGTGTAGTCCAGTCTGACTTTAAACTTGTGATCCTCCTCCTGCCTTAGCACCCTGCATGCTGAGATTGCAGGCGTGTGCCACCAGACCTGCTCTTGCCTAGCATCATTCTTGCTTATTGGAAAGGCATTCATGAACCTCTTTGTAGACTGCTGGCTGGAAGGCCCCTCCCGGCCCATCATCACATCAGGTGCACACTTCAGCTGACACTATTAGATACTGCTCAAAGCCTTTCACACATGAACAGAATAAATGGCACCATGTGCCCATCAAATATTTGTTGAGTGTTAAATAAACAGGCATCACTAAGCATGAGAATAATCTTAGTGTGCTGGGCATAATTTTTAGACCTGTAGATGGTTTTATTCTTTGTGTGGGGGGTGTGTGTTTTGCTTTAGTGTTTGTCTGTGCATAACTTGCATGCCTGGTGCCCACAGAGGCCGGAAGAAGAGGGATCATATCCTGTGGAACTGGGGCTACAGACAGTTCTAAGTAGCACCCATGTGGGTGCTGGGCCTTGAACCTGAATCTTTCCTGATCCTTCTCATGTAGTGCAGTTAGCCTCAGCCTCCCATGTAGCTCATCTCTGTAGTCATGCCAGAAGTATGGTGGCTGAGATTAAAGGCCTGCACACCACAGCTGGCTGCACTTCTGGTTTCTACCTAGAGCCAGCTTGATTTTTCTACTGACAGGCACAGTAACTACATTGTAGCACAAATCAGGTGCTACTTGTTGTAAAGGCTTTGGATGTATGAATTCATTTCTTCTTGGCAACAACCGGTGGCAGGGTCATCTCATTCTGTGTGTGTGTGTGGGGGGGTTATCTGTAGATTTGCATGCTCATGTAGAGGCTAGACTGTCTTCCTTTAGAGCTCTCTCTAAGATTTATCTATCTAAGATTTATCTATCTAAGATTTATCTATCTATCTATCTATCTATCTATCTATCTATCTATCTATCTATCTATCTATTTATTATGTATACAGTGTTCTGCCTGCATGCCAAAAGAGGACATCAGATCTCATTATAGATGGTTGTGAGCCACCCTGTGGTTGCTAGGAATTGCACTCAGGACCTTTGGAAGAGCACTCAGTGCTCTTAACCTCTGAGCCATCTCTCCAGCCCACATTTTTATCTTGATACAGGATCTCTCACTGTGCCTGGAGCCCTTGATCTTGCTGGGCTGACTGGCTGGAACTCCTGGGATTCTCCTGTTTCTGCCCTGTAACTGAGCTTACAGATAGCACAGCAGCCATGCCAGACTTCCTCCTGGGTGTTGGGGATCTGGCCTCTGGTCCTCGCGCTTACCTACTAAGCCATCTCTCCAGCCCCTCATTTCCTCAAAAGATTGTGAACATTTATTCATTTTGCATGTATATGCATGTGTATGCATATGCTTGTGTGCCATAGCACACATGTAGAGATCAGAGGTCAGCTTGCAGGGTGAGTCAGTTTTCTCCTTCCACCATATAGGTCTAAGGATTGAATTCCCATCATCAAGTTTAAGTGGTGGCAAGTACCTTTCGCTCCTGAGTCTTCTGGCTGGGTCTTGTTTTCCATTTGTTTGTTTGCTTACTATGTATTGGTTGCCTGTATGTATATCTGTGTGAAGCAGGTGGAAGCCTGCTAACTCAGAGAGGCAGAGAAAGCACCCAGCTGACCTTCATCCTCAGCTGACATCCCAGAAGGAAAAAACAACCTTCCTCACACTGTCTCTCAAACTTAATGTTCTTCCCTTCTGCTTCCTGTGTGTGTCTCTATCCATCCTCCTGACTTCCTCTTACTCTCCCTCCATTTTTTCCCATGTGTCCGCTCCCTGTTAACTGGTTGCTTGCTCCGCTTCTTGACCTATGATTGACTTTATTTAATTCAAGCAGAAAGCTTTTGGATTAAGGATATGTGTTAGGGCTGAGCTACAACACAACTAGAAAGAGGGTTCACAGTGTGTTCAAATATACTGCGACAACCTCAGATTCTGGAACTAGAGTTACAGACAGTTGTGAGCTTTTGTGGGTGTTGAGAATTGAACCCAGGTCCTTTGGAAGAACTGCCAGTGTCCTTAACCACTGAGCCATCAATCCAGGCCCTAGTTTTCCTTTTTATAGAGAGAACTATTTAGAGAGGAATAATGGTGCTCAAGCTACTATACAGCCGGTAGGTGGTGGGGCCAAGATTCACACTATGATCTTCCGTCAACTGCCATGCTGGACTGTGCTGAGGGTGAGACGAAAATGCCTGGTGCATGGTGTGTGTGTACAGAAAAAAATTAAAACATGACTTTGGCATAGCCTACATACAGGATGAACCCCAGTCTCTGTGGGACGTACATGAGTGTATATAAATGGCTTGTCACTACTTGCTGAAAGAACTGACATCACAAATCAATCCATGGTGCTTTGTGGGAACTCTTTTTCAGATTTCCTCTGCTGCCTGTGGCTATGGATTCACATTGCTATCTTCGAAGACCAAGGATATTACAAAAGTTTGGGGTATGGGACTCAACAAAGATTCTCAGCTTGGATTCCACAGGAGCCGGAAGGATAAAAGTAAGCAGGTGTCCTAGCCATAACAACAACAAATTAGGGGTGTATGCCACTAATCCCAGCAAGGGAGGGGGAGCTTGAGCCAGCCTGGGCTACATAGTAATTCCCTGTCTTAAAAACTCAAGGGCTGAGCTGGGTTCGGTGGTATACACCTGTAATCCCAACACTCAGGAGGCACAGGCAGGCAGATCTCTGTAAGTTCGAGGCCAGCTTGGTCCAGACAGCCAGGGATACACAGAGAAACCCTGTTTCAGAAAAACCAAAAACAACCAACCAACCAAAAAAACCTCAGGGGTTACAGCTGGATGTGGTGGTGTACACCTGAAATTCCAGCCCTCTCGAGGTGGAGGCAGGAGGATCGGGGGTTGAAAGTCATCCTTAGTGTTATGGTGAGTTTGAGGCAATCAGGGTTCCTTTAGACCCCTGTCTCAGAAAAAGACAGCTGCTCAAAGCAAAACTAGACAGTCTTGGGGTATATTTGCAAGTCCTAGATTAATGATTTCTCAGTCTCTGGTAACAACAGGGAACATTGCGGCAGAAAGAGACAAGTGCCTGCTATTTGCTGACTCCTAAAGAGATCCTGCTTGTCCCTTAACACTCTGAAATGCCTAGAGTATGGGCTGTCAAGATGGCTTAGCAGGGCAAGGCACTTGCTCTCAAGCAGGAAAGCCTGAGTTTGCTCCCGGGGACCCATGTGGTGGAAGCAAAGAACTGACCGCCTCAGTTGTCCGCTGAGCACTGCATGCAGACTGTGGCCATGGCTGTCTGTGTTCACACACTGAATTAAATTGTAAAAAGTTTAAAAAATTGTACGAAATCCTTAAGAAAGCTAATGCTTGAAACTTTAATTTTAATGTTAGAAAGGGAGTCTGGAGGATGGCTCAGAGGTTAAGAGCATGTACTGCTGTTCCAGAGAACCTTAGTTTGGTTTCTAGCACCTCTCTCAGATGGCCCAAAACTGCTTGTAACTCTATCCCCAGAGGACCTACCACCCTCTTCTGGTCCCCTCAGACACCACACTCATGTGCACACACACAGAGACTTGCACCTACGCAGAATTATAAATAAAACAAATCTTAAAAAAAAAATGTTAGAGGGGCTGAAGAGCTGGCTCAGAGCTGGGGTTAAGAGCACTGTTCTTCCAGAGGTCCTGAGTTCAATTCCCAGCATCCACATGGTGGCTCATAACCATCTATTGATGAGATCTGGTGCCCTCATCTGTACTGTAGGCACACATGCTGGCAGAACACGTATAAATAAATAATAAATAAATAAATCTTTAAGAAAAGGCCAGGCGTGGCATTGCACACCTTTAATCCCAGCACTTGGGAGGCAGAGGCAGGCAGATCTCTGAGTTTGAGGCCAGCCTAGATTACATAGTTCCAGGTAACCCAGGCTACAAAGTGAGACCATGTCTTAAAAACAACAACAGGGCGGGTGCGGTGGCACACGCCTGTGATCCCAGCACTCCAGGTCCGCCTGCTCTACAGAGCCAGTCCAGGACAGCCAAGGCTACATAGGGAAACCCTGTCTTAGGAAAAATAAAAAACAGCCGGTTGTGGTTGTGCACGTCTTTAATCCTGGCCCTTGGGAGGCAGAGGAATTGTTGTGAGTTCGAGGCCAGCCTGGTCTACAAAGAGAGTCCAGGACAGCCAAGGCTACACTGATAAACCCTGTTTCGAAAAACTAAACGACAACAGCAAAAAACCCAACAAAAAGTTAGCAGTAATTTAAAGTGCTTTTTTTTTTTTAATAATTTAATTTTATTTTGAGTGCATTGTGTGAGGGTGTCAGATCCATGTGGGTGCTGGGAATTGAACCCAGGTCCTCCGGAAGAACAGATAGTGCTCTTAACCACTGAGCCATCTCTCCGGCCCTTAAAGTGCATTTTAATTTAATATTTTAAAATTTTAGTTTTTTGAGACAGTGTTACTCTGTGTAACCTTGGCTGTTCTGGACTCACTCTGTAGACTAGGCTGGCCTGGAACTCAGAGATCTGCCTGCCTCTGCCTCCCTAAGTGGCACATGCCACCACGACCGGCTCTTATTTTTTTAAGACAGGGTTTTACTGTGTAGCCTTGGTTAGCTTGAACTATGTAGACCATGTTGGCCTCAAACTCAAGCATCCATCTGCCTCGGCCTCTGGAATGCTGGGTTTATCAAAGGCGTGCGCCACTGTGCCCCGTCAGTATAATGGTCAGGCACGGCCCTTTAAACACTGCCTGGGTTCTAGCCTTAGAAGAACACAACTGGGTGTGCATCCGCAATCCCACACCTTGGAAAGTGGAGGCAGGAGAATTCGCTGTGTAGATGAGGATGGCCTCTAACTCCTGATCCTTCTGCCTTTACCTGTTACTGAACCTAGATCTCAATCTAGCTCTCCTTGCTGTCTCCTGAGTCCCAGGACATCAACTCTCAGATGTCTTTTTTTTTTTTTTTTTGTCTTTTCTTTTTTAAGATGGGGTTTCCTATAGTCCAGGCTGGATTTGAGCCTTTGTTTAGCTGAGGATGATCTTGAACTTAGAATCTTTTTGTCTCAGGGATTATGTGGTACCAGGGGTGGAACCCAGGGCGTTATGTGTGCTAGGAAAGTGCTCTGAACTGCGCTTCAGTCCCAGGAGACAAGTACAGTGTTCAGGACTCCATGCTTCCTGTGGCATAGAGGCAGTCCGGGAGGGCAGGCTGGGAGTCAGGCTTCTCAGGCTGGCCTTGTCCAGACTGTGCATGCTTCTGAGTTACTGCTGCCAGGTTCCTTCCTGTGGGGTAGTCAGGCTTCTGTAAGAGTCAGTGTGACCCAATCAGCAGCCGAATTGTGATCCTGGTGCTTCTGTTCAGCCAGGGGCTATGAGTATGTTTTGGAGCCCTCACCTATCCCGCTGCCCCTGGATAGACCTCAGGAGACAAAGGTGTTACAGGTGTCCTGCGGCCGAGCACACTCCCTTATCCTGACTGACAGAGAAGGTGGTGAGTAGTCTTGCTGAGGGCATGTGAAAGCAGCCTGCTGTCTGGGCACCTCCTGATTGCTGTGATGTGGTTTCCCCCAGCAGACTGGTGGGGTGGCATCGGAGGGTAGTGTTGGGCAGACTTGCTAACCTTTATGTTCCCTGCTGTGCCCAAAAGCTGCTGCCCACTCTACCTTTGAGCTCTACCTCAGCCCTTGATGTGTTTCAAAGTTTTATCTATGTATGCATGTGTGTGTATTTGAGTGTATGCTACACAGTATGGTGCCTGCAAGACTGTATCAGATCCTCTGGAGCTGGGTGGTCATAACTGCTCATTTTGGTGCTGGGAACGGAATTCAGGTCCTCTGGAAAAGCATCCAGAGCTCCTAACTGCTGCATCATCTCTGCAGCCCTGACTTTTTTTTTTTAAGATTTGATTTTTAATTGCATGTTAATGTGTTTATGCCTGAGTATGTGTTTGTATAGGTTATAAGCATGTTAATAACGTCACAGGGCAGACACTATTAGCCTCCAATATCCAGCTGAACAGAAGACCCCTCTCTCACTGGTTTCCTCCTCCTGGGCTCACAGCACTTGATTGAGATCCTCAGTCCCTGGCGGTGGGAGCAGGTCTAGAAGAGAAGCATGCCATGCCCTGCCACCCTCACAGGCTGCTGCAGAGGCTTCGAGTGCGGGAGAGGGAAATTAGGATTGCTGAGGGTGAACAGGCCAGGAGTCCTCAAAGCTGACCTGACGGCCTGGCTGTGCTGTGTGTGCTTCAGTCTTCAGCCTGGGTAACAATTCCCACGGCCAGTGCGGACGGAGGGTGGTGGACGATGAAGTGTACAGGTGAGTCCACAGCACTGCTTTCCGCTTTGTGGGGGCAGGAAGGCTTCTGATTGCCCTGGGGCAGGACATGGTTCTCAGTGCCAGGAAGGAGCCCTCATCCCGTGGAGGCCCTGTCATTTGTAGGGTGAGAGGGGAGGGTGGAAGGGTCATGCTGTGTACATTTCTTTTAACTTTGTGTGTGTATACGTATGTGTACACATACATGTCCTCATCTCATGTACGGAGGTCAGAGAATACTTTTCAGGTGTCAGTTCTCACTTCTAACATGTGACTTCTGGGATAGACCTCAGGTTGTTGGATTTGGTGGTAAGTGCATTGACCTACGGAGCCATCTTGCCAGGCCTCTCAATTTTTCTTTCTTTTCTTTTCTTCTTGGGACAGGGTTTCTTTGTGTGCTTTGGCTGTCCTTGAACTTGCCTTGTAGATCAGGCTGGCCTCGAACTCACAGAGATCCACCTACCTTTGCCTCCTGCATGCTAGAATTAAGGTGTGTGCTACCTTTCTTTCATTTCAGGTTCTTTTTTCATTTTTCTTGAGAAAGGGTTTCACTGTATATCTTTGGTTGGCCTAGAAATTTCTGTGTCAGCAGGTTGACCTCGTTCTTTCAGTGATACATCTGCCTCTGCCTCCTGAGTGCTGGGATTAAAGTGTGTACCATTGCATCTGGATATTCTCTATTTTTGTAAATTTTTTCACTTTATCAAATTAACCTTAAAAAATTCCCTTTATTTTAGTCTTTTTAGTTTAGTGTTGGAAATATTTTCCCAAGTCAGGCATGGTAGTACATGGCTATAATCCTAGCATTTAGTAGGTATGGGCTGTAGAGCTGAAAGTTCAAGGCCTGGCTGGCCAGTTTATACAGACCTTGTCTCCAAAGATACAAATAAAAGGGTAGGGGCCAGCTGTGTGGTGCACACCTGTAATCCCAAGACTCAGGAGGCAGAGGCAGGAGGATCTCTGAGTTTGAGGCCAGACTGGCTTACAAATTGAGCTCAGGACAGCCAGGGATATTACACAGAGAAACCCTGTCTTGAAAAACCAAAAAACAAAACAAAAAAACAAAACCAAAAGAACCCAAAAAACAAAAACAGGCATGGCTCAGCTGTAGAGCAATTGCCCAAAGCTCCAAAGTTAGGAGCTAGAGTGATGCTTGCCTTGCATGCATGAAACCTGAATTCCAGCCTCAGCACCATAAAGAATCAAACAAACTGGTTTGATAGAAGCTCAGCAGTGAAGAGCACTTACTACATGTGCAGAGGACTAGAGTTCTGTTCCCAGCATCTCACCAGGTGGCTCACAACCACCCCTAACTCCAGCTCCAGGAGATATAATGTCTATGGCCTCAAGGGCACCTGTACATTTGTGCACATACCCACACACATAGTTGAAAACTTGACAGACAAGGCACCCTTAGTTGACTGCCCTACACTTGACCTTGAGAGCTGTCCTGTTTGCTTTGTGCATGTGGGAACATGACTGTGCAGGTGGGGTGCTGGATGGGGCCCATCCTGTGCTGGTGCTCATGATTGCATCTGTTGCTTCTCTTCAATCTGCTCCTGGTTGCAGCGAGAGTCACAAAGTGCACAGGATGCAGGACTTCGATGGACAGGTGGTCCAGGTAGGTTGCAAGGTGCTTGGGGTGATGTCACATTTGTCTTTGGGCTCCTCTGGATGTCCTAGGGTTACTGTTGCTGTGATGAAATACCATGACCATAAGCAACTTGGGAAAGAAAGTATTTGGCTTACACTTCCATATCACTGTTCATCATTGGAGGAAGTCAGGGCAGGAATCTGGAAGCAGGAGCTGATGCAGAGGCCATGGAGGGGTGCTGCTTACTGGCTTCCTTCTCATGGCTTGCTCAGCCTGCTTTCTTATAGAATCCAGGACCACCAGCCCAGGGATGGCACCACCCACAATGGGCTGGGCCTCTCCCATCAATCACTAATTAAGAAAATGCTCTATAAGCTTTTGTACAGCCAGATCTTATGTTGGAGGCAGTTTTTCAATAGGCATCCTCCTCTCTGATGACTCTAGCTTGTGTCAAGTTGACCTAAAACCAGCTAACATACTGGCTGATGAGATTAGTGGAAATGAACTTACCAGAGACCAGAACTGATGCTAGAGTGTAGGAGCAGGGTCGAAGTGAAGGGCACATAGCAGGACTAGCAGTAAGGTCGCAACAAAGTGGAGTTCTTCTTGAACTGGCTTCATAGTCCCGTGAATGTGAGTTCAAGTCCCTGCTCCTCCACTTACTTGCTGTGTGACCTTGGGTAGGCCACTAAACTTCAGTGGTTCTATTTGTGCTAGGGGTCTTGACTGTTCCTGCAGCTGTCCTTTGAGTTAGAAAAAGAAGTATGCTATCCTATTGTCCTATAGACAGTCAGTGATGGGGTGTGGGGCTGCAGGACAGCCTCTGGGTGGACAGTGCCTTCAAGGGAAGCATGAAGAGGGACGTGATAGCAGATTCCGGCAGGGAAAGTGGAGAGGCTGGGTGAGGTAACAGAGTGGAGGGGCACCCAGATGAGACCTCAGCATTGGAGTGGAGAAGGGGAGAACTGTTGGACTTGCTTCTTAGGATGTCTGCTTGGTTTCATCGAGTGGACAGGGTAGGCTGCATGGCATTAGAGAGAGTAAGCTGTGAATGTGAATTGGGGTAAGCCAGCCTGATCCAATGCCCTGTGCATGGGCCTGGCTGTCTGGGCTCTAACGGTACCATCTCTCTGTGTCTGCCAGGTTGTCTGTGGTCAGGACCACAGCCTGTTCCTCACAGACAAAGGTGAAGTCTATTCTTGTGGATGGGGTGCCGATGGACAGACTGGTAGGTCCTTGTTGGCCCTTCTTGGCTGGTGACCTCTGCAGCCGTTGTGGGCTGTAGGGTTCATGGTCTAAATGTGAGTTGTCTGGGGAATGCCATCTTGTGCATTCTTTCCTGTTCTTTTTGCTGCTGGTTTCCATAGAAACGAACCAAGAAGCTGTCAGAGGTTCCTGAGCACTGCTGTCAGTGGCAGAGCTTTGGGCCTCATTTCCCAGCGACAAGAGTCTGGAGGAGCAGGCCGTTGACTCCTGCTAGTACTCTCTCCCCTTGGGGGGGGGGTTAGTGACTTGGTTATGAACTTGTGTTTCATTGAGTTTAATTTGTGGGAACCTTTAGGACCTGCATTAGAGAGCATTCCTTTTGAAGGCCTGTTGCCAAGGGCTTCTGCTGCTCTGAGATACCAGTTTACCCAGGAGTCTATGCTTTGGCCAGCTGCCCAATAAGGTCTTGTGCTGTCTGGGTGGCCTCTAACTCCTTGTCTGGGTGGCCTCTTCCCTTAGCCTGCTGGGTCTGTGGGCCTACAGGTGCATGCCACTGTGCCTGACTTCCTTATCTCCTACCAAGCCCAGCAGAGTGTTAAACTGCTTCCTCCAGGGCTGGGATGTAGCTCAGAGTCAGCTCCATTCCTAGCGATGTAACCTGAAAGAATAGCCCAGGCTGTCCTGGAACTCGGGATTCTATGAATTAGATTCTTCAACTTGATTTAGATCTAAAAACTCCTAGGGTGTTAAACCATGCCAGGTGTTTTATGTATACAATATCTGCATGTGTGCTTTCACACCAGCAGAGGGCACCAGGTCTCATTACAGATGGTTGGGAGCCACCATGTGGTTGCTGGGAATTGAACTCAGGACCTCTGGAAGAGCAGCCAGTGCTCTTAACCGGCTCTCCAGCCCATGCCAGGTGTCTTTGTTTGTCCTCTTTGGGGCAATGGGCTACCCATGTGCTTGTTCCTCCCTAAGTCTCCAATGACTATGAGTTAATGCCACTGTTTCCTACTGTGCCAGGCCTGGGTCACTACAACATCACCAGCACACCCACCAAGCTGGGTGGAGACCTTGCCGGGGTGACGGTTGTCCAGGTCACGACCTATGGTGATAGCTGCTTGGCTGTGTCTGCCGATGGACGTGTCTTTGGCTGGGGAAATTCTGAGTACCTGCAGCTGGCTTCGGTCTCTGACTCCACACAGGTGTGTAGCCATGGGAGCTGAGGCTTCAATGTAGAGGCGTGCTTCAGGTGTAGCCTGGTGTCCCACTGCTCCTCCTCTGCTAGCTCCTTAGAGCCCCAAAGAATGCCACTGTGACTAGCCCAGGTTTAAGACAGTGTTGTTTTATTTTTGTGTGCTTTTCAATTTGTGTGTGTGTGCTGTGCATAATTTATGTGTGCACTCATATGCATCTGGAGGCCTGTGGTTAATGTTGGACACCATCCTTGACTATTCATTCTTCATATTGACCGAGGCAGGGACTCTTACACCCAGAGCTTATCAATATAGTTTGTCTTGCTGGCCAGCTTGTTCTGGGTATCCCCTATGTTGGCCTTCAGAGGCTAGAGGCATAGGCAGCCTACCTGGCATTTATATAGGTTCTGGGGATCCAGTGTCCAGTTCTCATGCCTGCAGGCAAGCACTTTAACTACCTAGCCACCTACCCAGCGAGTATGTGTGTGCTCCAAGACAGGGTTTTGCCGTGCAGTTCTGGCTGGCCTCAGCTTGTAAGCACTCCTCTTGCCTCTGCCTCATGAGTGCTGCATCACAAGGCAAGTGCCACCACATCCAGCTAAGACAGTGCACTATGTCTGTTTCTCCCCCACGGTGTAAGGTAGTGTACGCATGTGCCCACAATGTCATAGCGTGCCTCTGCCTCAGTGTAGCATCTATGTAGCCAGGCTTGGTGACAGGTTGGAAGTTAGCTTGGGCGCACAGTGAAACAGCACAACAAGCTGGGTGTGGAGGGGCATACCTGTGATCCTAGCACTCAAGAGATGGAGGCAGGAGGATAAGGAGTTCAGAATCATCCTGAGTTTGAGGCTTGCCTGGGCTACATGAGACCCTGGCTCAGCGAGTCAAAAGAAAAATGTAGACTCCCGACCATGCGGATTCTAAGCACAGTGCTATAACTGAGGCTAGCCTTTGGTTCAGAGTCAGTCTCCTCATCCTGGGATCACAAGTGTGTGCCGCTGTGCCCAACCAGCTTTAGCATTTTGTTAAGGACTATTTTGAACATAAACAAAAAGTAGAGATTGTTTTATGACTCACATCTTTTTTTTTTTAGTGAGTTATATGTATGCATGTTTGTGTGTGTGTAGCCCAGAGGACAACCTTAGGAGCCATCTACCTGATTTGTTGAGACAGGGTCCCTCACTGGCACTGGGGCCTCACTCATTTAGCTAGGTTGGCTGGCCAGCCAGTTCCTGGGGTCCACTTGTCTCTGCCTCCCCAGTGCTAGGCTATAGGAGCACACCCTCAAACCCAGCTTGTGTGTGTGTGTGTGTGTGTGTGTTTGGGATGGGCTAGAACTCGGGTCCTTATACTTGCATAGCAAACACTTTACCAGTTGGGCCATCTCCCCAGTCCATAACTAATATCTTTCTATTCATCATTGATACTACTTGTTAATAGCAACTTTTTAATAACGAAAGTATAATTTACACATTGTTATTCACCAGTGTGAAGTGTGTGCAGTTTAGTAGGTTTGGTTCACTCACAGAGGTTGCAGGCTGGCAGCTTGGCACAGCAGGTAGAGGCTGCTACCTGCCTAACAATCTGAGTTTGTCCTTCAGTGAAGAGAGAGCTCTGACTCTCACAAGGTGTGACCTCCATTGTGCTCTGTACATGTGTCATGTGTGCATGTATATATGCATACAATACATAGATAAAGAAATTAATAAAAACTAAACATAGCCTGGCTATGGTGGCTCATCTCACCACTTGGGAGGCAGAGGCAGGCAGATCTCTGAGTTCGAGGCCAGCCTGGTCTACAGAACAGGACAGCCAGGGCAACACAGAGACTCTATTTCAAAAACCAAAAAAACTCGACAAGACAAGCCCCTCTCCCACAGGTCGTTACTGCCAAGATATTCCCAGAGCATCTCTGTCACCGAGAGTGCACATGCTAGTGGCCAGCACTGCTACATCTCCCACACTGTTTCTCTGCCCTGGCCTGTTCTTGTTTTTGTTTTACTGGATTGCCCAGGACCTTGGGTACACTGGGCAGGTGCTGTACCACGGAGGTGCATTTCCACATAACATGCATTTTTCATGCAATGGTGGGTCAGGAACCCGTCAGGGCCTCAGCAAGTGTCTTGGCCCTGAGGCTGCTAAGCTGCAGTCATCGTGGGCTTTCACTGGAAAGGAGCTGCCTCCCGCCCTATGCTGCTGGTGGTTGTTAGGATGTTGGACTGAGGCCGAGCTGCCTCACTGGGAGTTGGCCATTTGCTAGCTGTTGGCCATGTGGGCTTGGTTCCTTGCCATATGGCACTCCATCCTAGAGCGGAGGGGCGTGCATGGTGTGGCATCTGGTTCCATTAGACCAACAGGTGGCAGAGAAAGCCAGTGAGACCAAATCCAGTGGTGGATCATCTGACCTTGGAATCAGGGGTCCCTCACTTCTTGAATTCTGCTCAGAGGAAGCAAGTCGCCAGGGTTAGCCCAAAGCTCACATGGGTGTGGACGCAGGAGGCCTAGATCCTGGGAGCCACTATGGGAGTGGCCAGCACAGTTCTCATTTCTTATTTTTGTTGTTTTGTTTTGAGGCAGGATCTCTCACTGTGTAAGATCTTGGCTGTTCTAGATTCTGCAATGCAGATCAGGCTGGCCTGACCGCCTCTGTCTCCTGAATACTGAGATCAAAAATGTACATCCTCACACCCCGCTTATTTTAACTTTTTTACACATGTTTCTTTGGACTGTGTGTGTGGTCAGAGGACAGCTTATAGGAGTTAGTTTTCTCCTTGTACCATTCTGGTTCTTGGGATTCAACTCAGCTAGTCAAGCTTGGCAACAAACAGGTTTATCTGCTGAGCTATCTCACCAGCTGTATGTATTTATGTATGTATGTATATATGTATCTACCTACCTATGTATCTGAGACAGGCTCTCACACTAGAGCTCAGGCTGGTGAGAATTTAGGGCAGTCCTCGTGACTCAGCCAAAAGCGTAGTGTGGGATACAGGTATGAGCCACCACACCCAGAGGTATGGAGTCAGGGGTCAGGCTGTAACCAACCTTCAAAGGCAAGTCCCTGCTTCTCCCAGCCAACTTCCACTTTCTAAAAGTTCCTGGCTTTCAGAGTAGCACCACTGCTTACTGCTGTAGTTGACCCAGGAGAATGTAGCCGATAAACGAGTGGGATTAAAGTCATACAATAGCCAACTTTATTCAGAGCATCAGACATTATACTCCAATGAAGAGTCACCTGAGTAAAGTATACAATCACAAGACAAGTGCACATGGCAAAAATGGTTTTTCCTCAGCGGCAGTAAACAGCAGCTGAAGCAAATTCAGCCTTATCCACTTCCTCAGGGAGGAGCACAAAAACACAGTCCAAGAACAATTCTGTGTTTTGAAGAAACTGAGGTCACAAGGCTCTTATCTTTTTTTCTTGGTATTTTCTCACAATACTCCATTCTCACACGATTCCATTCTTGGACTGTGTTCCAACACCCCACAAGCTGGGGAATAAGTTTCAGAATACAAGCTGAGCCAGGGATGAAGTTGTGCATGCCTTTAATCACAGCACTTGGGAGGCAGAGGGGATCTCTGTGAATTCAAGGCCAGTTTGGTCTACATGGTGAATTCCAGGACAACCAGAGCTATATAGAGAGACCCTGTTTCAAAACAAATAAACACATAATAAAAAACAAACAACAAACACCCCCAATATAACACATGAGCCTCTGGGGCCATTTCAGATTCATATGTAACAAGGACCATATCCATATAGTGATTTACAGTGTCCTGGGTGACCTTGTTTCCCTACTAGTTTTTTTGTTTGTTTGTTTTTTGTTTCAGATTTGTGTGTATGTGTTTTGTGTTTGTGGGTCTGTGCATGTAGGTGTGGGTGCTCAAAGGCTGGAAAAGTGTCGGATTCCCTGGAGCTAGAGTTTTAGGCAGTTATGAGCTACCAGATGTGGGTGCTGGAAAGAGAAAAAGACACTTTTAAAAACCAGTTTTCCTTTTTTTTTTCTTTTGAGACAGGGTCTCACTATGTAGCTCTAATGGGTCTGGCCTTGAATTCACAGAGATAAGCCTGCCTCTGCATCCTGAATGCAGTGCTTATATCATTCTTTCTCATTCCCGCATCCCCTCTAAAATATATGACTTCAGTTTATAACCCTGGTTACCTGGGACTCCCAGAGACCCACCTGCCCTGCCTCCTGTGCTGGACTCTTCCCTTTTTCCATTGTGCATCTCTTCCTCTTGGAGGATGTTCCCTTCTTCCCTTGCCTAGCTACCCCTACTTAACCTTGAGAGCTCTGGAAGTGATGTTCTACCCCTCCCACTGCCAGGTCAGCCTCTTAGGGACTCCTGGAAATCCCCTCCACACTTGGGTAGCAAGGAGCTGAGTCTGATTGACATCTGTCCACCAGAAGAGTGGGAACTTGGCCAATGCTCTGGCTCCCTACTGTGTCCCTAGCCCTTGGTTAGGAAGCTTTGTGAGTAAGAGATGCTGGGGAGACCTTTGTGGGGTTAGTAAGTGATCTGGGACACTAGCCAAGGAGGCTAACTGTGTCACCCTTTTCTTTGGTACAGGTTAATGTCCCCCGGTGCCTGCCTTTCTCTGAAGTAGGCAAAGTGAAGCAGGTGGCTTGTGGTGGCACGGGCTGTGCTATATTGAATGGTGAGAGCCACTTCTTGGCAGCTCTTTGGGAAGTACTAGGTAGATCAGAGAGGGAAAGGGACAGTTTGCGCACTTCAGAGTTATAGACTGTAGACGGCAGCCTGAAGAGGGTGGCTGTGGGAACTGCTGGTTGATTAACTCAGGGATTACAGGGCAAAGGTGAGATTCCCACCAGGTTAGTAGCTTAGGATGTAGGTGTCTAGATAGCCACAGCTGGAGCTGGGGGCCAGACCCAGTCCCTTTGCTTACTAGAGGGGATTCTAGGCAGATGCTTTACCCCTGAGTCACATGCCCAGTGTCTCATGTGTGAAAATCCTGCTCTGTCACTGAGTGCCACCCCTAGTAGCAGTACTGCACTTGTTATGGCCAGGGCTACAGAGTAGCTCAGTGGTAGCGCTTATGCATGTTCTTAGCACTGTACCAAAAAGAAAGAAGGAAGGAATGGGGGAAGGGTGATGAGCAGAGAAGAAAGGAAGGAAGGAAGGGAGAGGGGAAAAGGGAAGAAAAGAAAGCTGGGCATTGTGGTGCAGCCTCTGATTCTCAGTATTCAGGAGGCTGAGGTAGAGGAGTATACATTCTAGGCCAGCCTGGACTACATAGCAAGACAGTGTCTTAAAACAAAGCACCTGTTGCTGGAGGTTCAGTGGGTAAGAACACTTGTTCCTGCAGAGGACCCCGGTTCTGTCCCCGTCACCTACATGGCAGTTCCCACCATCCATAGCCGTAGTCAGGAATTTGATACCCTCTCTGACTTTTTTTAGGCATTAGGCACCCATGTGGTGCACAGATATACATCTGAGCAAAAGACTCATTCATACACATAAAATAAATCTTAATAAAAACCAAACAAGCCCCAAAACAAACTCCCCCAAAACTACCCAAAACTCCCCAAAAAGCAAGTTAAAAAGCATTTAAAAAATTTTCCTTCCTTCCTTCCCCCTTCCCTCCCTTCCTCCCTTCTTCCCTTCTTCCTGCCTTCCTTCCTTTCTTTTTTTTGAGACAGGTTTCTGTGTGTAGCTTTGGCTGTCCTAGACCCAATTTGTAGACCAGGCTGGCCTCAAACACACAGAGATCTACCTGCCTCTGTCTTCTGAGTGCTGGGATGAAAGGTGTAAGCCACCAGCACCCAGCTCATTTCTAAGAGTTTTAAGAATCTAGCCAGAATGGCTTGAGTCTGGCATGGTCTTGACACTTGGGAAAGTGTCAAGTTTTTATATGACCAGTGGGTTTTATGGATACCCTATCCCCATTGGCTTTGAAGAAGTGGGTTGTTTTTGCTCTGAGATTGGCTTCCTCCCTAGGCAGACTCCCCAGGCAAGTACTTAGTCAGGGAGAGAATAATTTCTCTCTCTTTTTTTGAGACAAAAATTTTTTGTGTAGCCTTGGCTCTCCTGGACTCATTTTGTAGACCAGGCTTCAAACTCACAAAGAACCGCCTGCCTCTGCCTCTGCCTCTCCCAAGTGCTGGGGTTACAGGCATGCAGCATTGCTCCTGGCTGGGAGAATAATTTTCGACCTGGCAGCACAGTGGGTCTCAGGTACACCAAGGTGATCTTCCTGACTCTACCTCCTGAGTCCAGGCATTCTTCCTCCATGCCTGGCTTATGCAGTCTGGGGACAGAACCAAGGGCTTCCCGAATGCTAGGCATGCATTCTACCACCTGAGTCCCCACCCCAGCCCCTGTAGTTTTCATGGCAAGGGAGGGCTCTGCTTTGCCTGACTCACAACTCCTGTTTTTGTTGTGAAACAGAAGAAGGACACGTTTTCGTCTGGGGCTATGGAATTCTTGGGAAAGGACCAAATCTCTTGGAAACGGCTCTTCCGGAAATGATTCCACCTACGCTCTTTGGCTTGACGGAGTTCAACCCTGAAGTCCGGGTTTCCCGGATCAGATGTGGGCTTAGTCACTTTGCTGCACTCACCAGTAAGTTATCCCACTGGGCAGCCAGGCCTGAATCTGTTCCTTCTCAAACTGGGACAGACCTCAGCTTCTGTCATCAAACTACAGCCATTTTTAGCTAACCATTCATCCACCCACCTTTTTGTCTGTCCTTCCCTCCATTCTGCCATCTATCCATATCTCTCCATTCCTGTTCATCCTTCTATTCATCTACTCTCTATCCTTTTTTCCCTCCCTCTCCTTTCTGTCCATCCATCTATCCATCCATCCAATAGATGGACGTTCATGTTTGTATGTTCATGGGATAAGTAAAGAGGGAGGCCATGGCAAAGGTAATCCAGTTTATATCATACAGCACACATCTTTTCATGCTGGCATTTTGGGGTTTTTGGTGTGATCAGGCTTATGCTATCATGTGATCTCATAGGAGGCATCTGTTGGGGTGAGGTGGGCAGAAGGGGTAATATGTTGGTGAAAACCAGGAGAGGTGTGGGCCATGCATAGGTGAGTGATGCAGAAATGAGTGTGCAGGGTGGCAAGTGGTCCACCTTACAGCAGTAAAGCTCAGACTCTCCAAGGTGCTGGGGTGGGATGACCACAGAGGCAGCTGCCTGGAGGCTCCTGAAAGCTGGGCAGGTTGGAGAGCCATGAAATAGCAAGTTACTCCACAAGCATCTGGACACTGGCCTTCCTCATGTACCACCACCTCGCCTCAGTTCAGATGGTTGTTCTGCAGTGCCTGGACAGCAGAGTTAGTGATCCCCAGACAGTCTGCTGCTTCCTTGCCAGTCAAAAGTCTTGAGAGAAAGGTGTAACTTTTTCTTCTCACCAGAGCTTCAGTTTGCCCTTTTTGGTACTTTTAGTCTGCCATGTAACTGACCTCCATGCTTAACTCAAATCGCATTGCTCCTTTTCACTCTCTTAAGTTCCTACTTGTGAATTTATAATGGTATCTCTCTAAAATGGAAAAAAAAAAGTCTTCATTTTTGGACTCAAGATTTGACTCAGAAGTAAAGCACCGACCTAGAATTCCCCAGTAAGGGGTTGGGGGTGTGGCTCAGTGGTAGAGCACCTGCCTAGAATCCCCCAGTGAGGGGTTGGGGGTATGGCTCAGTGGTAGGGCCTCCTTTCAACCCATTACACAAAGGCCACACATGGTGGCATGATGACCTGTCATCCCAGGTCTTGGGATTCAAAGGCAGGAGGATCAAAAGTTCAAGGTTATACTGCCTAGAATTCCCCAGTGAGGGGCTGGGAGTGTGTGGCTCAGAAGTAGAACACCTCCCTAGAATCCCCCAGTGATGGGGGAAAATATCAAATTTGTATATGCCCAGTGAGTTTTATGGATACCCTCTCTTCATTACCCTCAAGAAGTGGGTTGTTTCCACTCTGAGATTAGCTTCCTCTTTAGCCAGACTCCTCAGGCAAGTACTTAGTCAGGGGGAAGAATCATTTTTAACCTGGTAGAGCACCTGCCTAGAATCCTCCAGTGAGAGGCTAGGAACATGCATGGAGGAATGGCTTACCTAAACTTTGCCATTGAGGTGTGTGCCTCAGCAGCAAAGTACTTCCTCTAGGGTGTAATCATTGTATTTCTTAGTTTGGTCATTTGTTCATTTCTGGCTCTTCTACTAGGTCAAGTTCATGAGGTCAGGAAGTTGCTTTTGTTTGTTCAGTTGCTGTCCTATTCCCAGTGCCCAGCACACAGACATAGATCAGATGCAGTTAGGAACCCAGTTGCTCCGTGCCTCCTCACAGAACACACTCACACAATGAAATCCAAATAGAGCTGGTCACCTCGCCTCACTTGTCAGTGAGAAAGGGCAGAACTGGGTTAGATGGAACTGTGGGTGGTAGCAGATCGTGAAGGTGAACAGAGTGGGCTATGCACAGGAACCCTAGCCCTTGTTTTGCAGAAGGCCTTAGTTTCCCTGGGCTGGCTGTCAGAGGTCCTGGCCTGGGACCTGGTCTGGGGATGTGGGACATTCTGGAAGGTGCCTTTCTCGGAGAAGCACATCAGAAGCTGAGTTGAGCAGTTGGCTCTGCTTACTCTTGGCTCTGGAAGGCTGTCCTCTTGATGGCCTGCTCCTGTGTAGCTCCAGCCAAACCCTGTCTTCCTTCCTTTGTAGACAAGGGGGAGCTGTTCGTGTGGGGCAAGAACATCCGAGGGTGCTTGGGGATTGGACGCCTGGAAGACCAGTACTTCCCATGGCGGGTAAGACCATGCAAGGGTGGGTTGTGAAGTATGTGCCAAGGGATGGGCTGACTGGCAAGCAAAACCAATTATGGGACCTCGTCCAGGACTTCATGTTCGCTGCATGCCATGGTCTGGGATGGGCTCCAGGGAGGCTTGAGTGGAGGTGATAGGCGGGAGCTGCTGTAGCATCAGCCTCCATGTGTGCAGGCCTTCAGCCTTTCTGCTCTGTGCAGTCAGTGTGTCCAGCTAACTGCCACAGGCAGAGTTGGAGGGAATGGCCTGTTCAGTGCTCCTGTCCTTGTAAGGAGGTGAGCCGCAGATGTGGCTCAGTTGGTAGAGTAGTTGAAGAGCATGCACGGATACCTGGGTTCTATCTCCAGCACTACATAAACTTAGTGGGGTGGCCCTTCGATCCTAGCACTAGACTTGTGGAAGCAGAATAATCACAAGTTCAAGGTCATCCTTAGCTACATGGCAAGTTTGAGGCCAGCTTGGCCTGCATGGAATAGCTAAGTTCTTTTCAGAACAGCTTAAAGAGCTGGCTTAGGAAACATGACATGAAAAGATCACCCTTAAAAAAAGAGAGATAGCCAGTGGGTGGTGGGACCTTTAATTCCAGCACTCAGGAGGCAGAGGCAGGTGGATCTCTGAGTTCAAGGTCAGCCTGGTCTACAGAGTGAGTTCCAGGACAATCAGGGCTACACAGAGAAACCCTGTCTCGAAAAACCAAGAAAAAAAGAGAGATGGCTCAATGGGTAAGGGTGCTTGAGGACCTGGGGTGGTTCCCAGCGCCTATGTCAGATGGCTCACACCTGTCTGTAGCTCCAGGTCTTGGGGATCCTACTTCTTCTAGGTTTGTAGTTAGTGCACTCACATGACTTACATACTCTAAGATAGATACACAGACAGACACAAAGACATAAATAAAATCCTCAACACCTTAATTGAAAAACAAAAGAAACAAAGGCCTTTGCTCTTTGGCTGTGGTCGATGTAGTTAGTGGAACCTGGAGGACGGCTTGCCGAAATGGAGGCTATTTATCTGAGGTCTCGCTGTGTGGCACCAGCTGACATGGAACTTCCTATGTTGACCAAGTTCATTTTAAACTCTCAGAGATCCGCCTGCCTCAGCCGGCTTGTTTTTCATTGTGGTTTTGTGTATGCTGAGAATGGAAGCCAGAGGCTTGTGCACTGGCTATGTGTTCTGCTGCTGGGCCTACTGCTTTCTTTCAGTTCATTGTAAAACATCCTACCAGTTCCAGGCTGTAATCCCAGTACTCAGGAGGCAGAGACAGGAGAATCTCTGAGTTCGAGGCCAGCCTAGTCTAGGACAGCCAAGGCTACACAGAGAAACCCTGTCTCGAAAACCAAAAACCAAACCAAACAAATAAACCCAAACATCCCACCAGGGGAGGCCTCAGAGCACTGAGAAGTGCCTACCTCTCTGGTAGTCCTTGGTGGGTGGTGTCTGGCCTGGTGCTTGCTTTCTGATGCACCTTTGTGTCTCTGTTTCTGGGCACAGCTTCTGTTTGCTCTGTGTGGTGCTAGGAATCAAACCCAGGCATGTGTGCTAGGCAAGCACTCTACCAATGGCGCCACAACGACAGACCATTTCTTAAAATCACTTGTAAAAATTCAAAATATACATATCATTTGAATAGAGACCCACCTGTCAAAGACCCACTGCTTCCCTGGCCCTTTGCTGGGCTGGGCTTTCTTGTGGGTCTCTCTTCCTTAGACACTGGGTTTCTCTGTGTAGCCTTTACTGTCCTGGAACTTACTCCGAAGAACAGGCTGTTCTCGAACTCACAGAGATCCACCTGCCTCTGCCTCCCGAGTGTTAGGGTTGAAAGTGTGCACCACCACTGCCTAGCTCGTATGGATCTCTTTATCATGTGTGGGTGTCTTGGGCAGCGCATATGTGTACCATGCTGCATTTTTGAAGGTGAGAGAACAACTTTTTGTCGTTGGTTCTCTCCTTTAATCTTTATTGGTTCTTGTCATTGGTTCTAGGAATTGAACTCAGCTAAGTAGGCCAAGCAGCAAGTACCCTTACCAACCCTGGCATCTTGCTAATCCTGTCCTCTACATCTCTTGCACTCATTTGGCATTTTTTTTTTTTTCCAAGATAGGGTTTCTCTGTATAGCCTTGGCTGTCCTGGACTTGCTTTGTAGACCAGGCTGGCCTGGAACTCACAGAGATCCACCTGCCTCTGCCTCCCAAATGCTGGGATTAAAGGGGTGCACTACCATACCTGGCTCTTAGCTTCTTGTTACTTTGACAAAAGCAGCTTAAAAGGAGGAATGATTTATTGTGGCTCACAGTTTGAGGGTACACAGTCTGTCATGACAGAGAAGGCATGGAGGTAGGAGCATGAGGCAGCTGGTCACATGGCACCCACAGTCAGGAGTAGAGAGATGGATGCTGGGGCTCAGCTCACTTCCTCATTTTTATTAAGTCTAGGACCCAGCCATGGGATAGTGCTGCACACACTGAGGGTGGGTCTTCTCGTTTCAAGTAAACCGACCTAGGGACTCCCTTACAGACATGCCCAGAGGTCTGTCTCTTAGGTGATTCTAGAGCCTGTTAAGCTAACAGTAAAAGTTAACTATCACAGCCGGTTACCTGCTGAGGTGACCTGGCATACCTGCTGGATAAGAGTCCATGTCTAGGCAGCTGGAGCCTGATGCCTCCGTTCTCAGCTTGCACCCTCTTATTCTGACTCATGCAGCCAGAGGAATGGTACTCTGCTGGCCGTGGGCTTCCTGATATGCTTTCCTCTTGAGGAGTGAGCCTGTGTGCCCTAGTTGACTACTGTGCTGGCAGGACCCCATCGTCTACCCTCTCACACATATGCTGAGACCAAGGGGCTCCTGCCAGGCAACTACATTGTCTCTTACCACCTTTTGACTGGATGAAGAAGGTTTGACAGGTTCATTAGTTTTCATTCTTGTAACAAAATACTTAAACAGAGACAATGTTTAATTTGGTTCCTGGTTTTAGAATTTTTGCTGGAGTCAGCTGATCCTGTTGCTTAGAGCCTCTGGCAGGACAGTACAACTTAGGCAGGACATGTGACCTTAAAGCAGCTCACGTAACCAAAGCTGGAAATTAGAGGAATAGAAAGGGGTTGAGGTCCCATCGTTACCTTCAAAGGCATGTTCCCTATGCTGGATAGGTTGTTTTTTTATTCTAGTTTTTTGTTTTGTTTTTATTTTTTTTAACTTGACAAAGCTAGAATCATCAGAGAGAACCTCGCTTGAGACACTGCCTCCATAAGAGTGTTGGCAAGCCTATAGGGCATTTTTTAAATAGTGATTGACGTGGGAGAGCCCAGCACACTGTTGGTGATGCTACACTTGGGCTGGTGGTCCTGGGTACTCAGAAGAAGGATGAATAAGCCACAAGGCACAAGCCAGCAAACAGGATCTTCCACAGCCTCTGCATAAGCTTCTGTCTCCAGGTTCCAGCCTTATTTCCCTCAATGATGGACTGTGACCTGGGAAGCACGAGCCAAGTGAACCATTTCCTCCCCAAGTTGCTTGTGGCCATGGTGTTTTATCTGAGCAGTGGAAAGTCTAAGACATCCCTGGGGCCTCTCCTCTTCTCAGGAGGCCCTGTCCCTGCCATTTCCCACCGAGCTTTCAACACATGGACCTTTAGAGCACACTTGAGATCCCAAACCGCAGCCACAGGGTGGGGTGGGGTTCTCATACCATAATTCTTTTTGCAGTGTGAGCTCTGAGGCCTGAGGCAGATCCCATAAGGTCACATATAAGTCACAGGTGACGCAAGATTCACATGCATATCACCTTTTCGCTTGATGGGCATGGCAGTGCACTTTGCAATCCTAGCCACTAGGAAGGCTGAGGCAGGAGGATTCAGGTCAGCCTGTGCTATATAGTGAGATCCATTCATTCTCTGTCTCAGAATGAAAGCTCTGGGTTCAATCTCTAGCACCACATAAACTGGATGTGGTGGGGCACACCTGTAATTCCAGGACTTGGGAGCAACATGTGGAGGCCGGAGGATCAGAAGGTCAAGGTCATCCTCAGATACATAGGGTGCTTGAGCCCAGCTTGGGCTACCTGAGACCCAGAGACCAAAATCCCCAGGGACAGGCTTGCTGTAGAGTCATGGCAGACACCTGAGAGACCCGCCACAGGGGGCTGGAGTGTCAGGAGCTACCCCTGTCCCCAAAGGTCCTTGCTGGCTGCAGGTCCTGGCCATCAGTGAGAGACTGGTGAGCTGCTCGTGCATTGGGCGGTCATGGCCAGAGCATCTGGGGGAACATCACGTGTGCTTCAGGCCACTGGGCTGGCTGCAGAGGAGCAGGGCAGGGCGCTTTCCCAGAGAAGGCAAACAGATGATCTCCTAGGAGGCTGCTAGGAGCCCACCTGCCTAGGTCACCATGGGGCAGCCGGTCACTGCTATTTGGGGGCCAGCCTGGGGCCCATTTCTGTTTGCTCAGTGATCTGTGTGGCAGCTTTTGCCGAGGCGTTTTTGTTTGGGGAGGCAGTGAGACAGCGTGGCGCGGTTCCTGCCTCTGTTGTCACCAGCAGCCCCTAATGGAGATGAAGCTCCTCAGTCAGCACACTGGTGCTTTTAGGTCAGGCCACCTGTTGCAGGCATTCATTTCGGTCCTAAACTCAGGAAATTGCCCAGGCACTCGGCCTCTCTGCAGCTGCCAGCATGGAAGGGTGGTTGAATAGGGATCTGGCCAGCTGATCCTGTATCCACAGCTGGTCTGAAGGCCAGGTCATGCAGGCTGTGCCTAGGGAGGCCGAGGGCTGGCACTGAGAGCCTGAGAAGGCACAAGATTGATTTAGGTAGTTCTCAGTGGAGAATAGGGTGTAGGGAGATGGGGGTTATTAAGAGGTACGGAAGTTGGGCAGTGGTGGCACACACTTTAATCCCAGTACTTGGAGGCAGAGGCAGGCAGATCTCTGAGTTAAAGGTTCTTACCACCTGGCTATTTGGCTATTTATTTGTTTATTTGACAGGGAATCAGGTAGCCCATTCTAGCCCTTTTGCTTCTACCTCCGGAGTGTTAGGATGAGAGGGGTGACTCACCATGCCTGATTTATAGGGGCTAGATATTGAACCTGGACCTCAGGCCCGCTAGGCAAGTGCTCTATCCAGGGGCCTACATCCTGGTCATAGTTTTCCATTGAGTGTCATTTTATAGCATAGTGTTGCCTGTTCGTGATAATAGTAACCCTGAGAAAAAGAGAAGAGTGGGCATAGTGCTGTGCACCCAGCTCACAGGGAGCAGAGGCAGGAGAATGCCTCAAGGGCCAGGCCGGTCTGTGCTATGTTGAGACCCTGTCTGAAAAGCTAAAATGATGCAGAGTGTGGTGACACCTTTAATCCCAACACTCAGGAAGCAGGCGCAGCTGACTTTGTAAGTTCGAGGCCAGCCCAGTTTACAAAGCAAGTTCCAGGCCAGACAAGGCTATGTAGTGAAATCCTGTTCTCTGAAACAAGTAACCAAACCAAGGGGCAGGGAAGGTGGCTCAGTGGGTAAAGTGCTTGCTGTGTAAGCATGGCTTTGGAGCTCCGGCATCCACTCAGCGGTGCAGTTTGTAGCCCAATGCCTGCAGGAGTGGAGACAGTGTGGTCTGTAACTCAGCGCTGCACAGGAGCGCAAGCAGCCAGCTCTCTGATGGGTGTAGGCTAGCTAGGCCAGCCTAAACTCACAACCTCTAGATTCAGTGAGAGGCCTTGTCTCAGAGGAAGGTGCAGAGTGCTAGAAGGAGACTCCTGACATCAGTCACTGCTTTCCACACACACCACACTCAACACACACATTACACAGCACATAGCATATAGACTGCATACTACATTCCACATATACACCACATAACACATGTACATACCACATAGACATATGCACAGCACATACACTACACTCCCCCCACATACCATAGACATGTGCATACTACACGTACCCCCAGTAACCACATACATACCACACACACAACACTGTACATATACCGTGTACACTGAATACATACATATATACATACCACATTTACACATACACATCACACATACTACACCCTCAGATATATTACACAGACATACACATATTACATTATACACATGCATACCACACACACCACGCATACTACATTTCACACACTGTCCTAGGGTTATTATTGCTGTCATAAAACTCCATGAACAAAGCAACCTGGGGAGGAAAGGGTTTATTTGGCTTATACTTCCATGTTACTTCATCATTGAAGGAAGTCAGGGCGGGAACCTGGAGGCAGGAGCTGATGCGGAGGCCTTGGAGGGGTGCTGCGTAGGGCTTCCTTCTCATGGCTTGCTCAGCCTGCTTACCTACAGAAGCCAGGACCGCCAGCCCAGGGATGGCACCACCCACAATGGGCTGGGCCTCCCCCATCAATCACTAGTTAGGAAAATGCCCTACAGGCTTTTCTACAGCCTGATATTATGGAAGCATTCTCTCTGTTGAGGCTTCCTCCTCTCTAATGACTCTAGTTTGTGCCAAGTTGACATAAAACTCCTACATATACCATATGCAATACATTCCATACATACCACACTTCATTCCATATATATCATACATACTACATTACACACGCCATACACAATTTACACACATATGCCACATATACAACAAAATGAGAAAGAAAAGTAAAATTAAAAAATAACTTTAGAGCCTGTGAGGCCCACTGGGTGGAGGACTTGACACCAAACCTGTCACCTGAGTTTAATATCCAGTATCCACAAGGTGGAGGGGGAAGCCAACTCCTGACAGTTGTCCTCCAACCTCAAGGGCACCGTGGCATGTGTGTGCATATGAGTGCACGCACACACATGTACACACACACACACAAATAAGTAGTGTAATATTTAAAGGGCCAAAGGTACTGGGAGGCCTAGTGCAGCTCTGAGGCTTGAGTATACCTGGGACAGTCTAGGGCATCCATGGCAGGGAAAACTCTAAGCAGTGAGTGTCCCCTGGAAGCCACCGTTCTCCTGAATGAGGGCTAGGTCTTCCTGGGAGAAAGATCGGCTCAGCCAAGCAGCATGGCTAGCCAATCTGTGGGGAGGCCCTAAAGCCTTTGGAAACTGCCTGTTGCATGGCCATGGTGGGGACATACAGGATCCAGCCAGTGTCCTATTCCACACTAGACTCAGCAGGAAAAAGCTTTCCTTGAGCTCTAAGGAAGTACTTGGTGGCCCCCACCCCAGGGAAGATCACAGAACACTCAGCTCCAGGCAGGGAATCTGGAAGCCTTGCTTACAGACAGTGGTTCCAGGAGCATCTTTGTCCTTCCCCAGGGCTACCTGTCTAGGATGGCTACTAGAGGTGATGCCACTGATAGGCATAGAGGAAGGGCAGCCTTGCCTGACACTAGTGAACTGTGGATTAGAGTGGACATCCTGTCTGGGGCCTATCCCAGTACCACATAAACTAGGTGGTAAACCCACCACTTGGGAGGTAGAGGCAGGAGGATCAGAAGTTCATTGTCAGCCTTAGTACAGAGGGAGTTAAAGGCTAGCCTGGGCTACCTAAGTCTTCCCTGCTCACTTCCACCTCCCTGCAGGGCTTCAGAGCCTGCCTGTCCTTCCCTTCACTGTGTCCTGGGGCTTGTTTTCCAGGTGACGATACCCGGAGAGCCAGTGGACATGGCATGTGGTGTGGATCACATGGTGACCCTGGCCAAGTCATTCATCTGAACCTCTTTCCGGGCCCATCCCAGGCTGGCCCCAGCCTCCGAGCTATACTGACAAAAGCTTGGCAGAGGCAGCGGAGCTTCTGAGGGTACTGGAGAGGGCCAGGGGCTTCGTGGAGCAGGATGCAAGCGTCTGTGTCCTCAGTGGGGACTTTATACTAGCAGTGTGGGGACAAGGCCCTTCCCCTGCTGAGCCTCCTGCCTGCTGAACTAAGCGCAGGATGGCTACCACTGGCTTGGCATGCTTCTGAGGAGTACCAGGGCATGAGGACCTTGGATGGCCAGGCCAGTTCTCTTTCCAGGTAACACATGGTGGCATCTGGGCACTGAGACTCTATTATTAGGGGAAGTTCACTCTTCATGACACATTTGATATTAAGAGCTTGGAGACATGACAAGGCGCTCAGAAGAACTTTCAGTGCCTTGTCACAACAGCACACACTTGGGCCTCTCTCTGGCCCCAGCTCAGCAAGAGAGCCAGCTGACTTCAGCGAGGGCCTCTCTGATCAGCTGTTACCCTATAAAGACAGTCCAGGAGCCCAGAAGGCCTTGGCTGGAGACCCTTCCTGTAGCGGCTGCTGTGAGCCAGCCTTCTCCCAGGAGTCTACAGTACCCTAGCTTTGGAACCGCCTCACTGCCTGGTTTAACAGTCCCGAAGCCCCTGAAGAAAGAAGCTGCAGGCCAAATGCTTGTGGGCTGAGGGCTGTGGAATCTTGGCTGGAGGGCCAGCCTTGGAGTAGGAAGCCTCAGGAACTGGGAAAAATATTTGTTTTTAAGAAAACTTGTCTTTTGCTTTCAGAACAGTGTTTGAAAAGGTCTTTTGGAATAAAGTCTATTTTCTGCTTTTTTAAAGAATGGAGGTCTTGTAAAGTTTTACTCGATAATTTTGAGACCATAAAAGAAGCAAATAGAAGCCAGTGGAAAACATTTTAGAAGGCAGTCCTACCTGGGACATGTGTTCTCTCTCTCTCTCTCTCTCTCTCTCTCTCTCTCTCTCTCTGTGTGTGTGTGTGTGTATGCACAAGCATTTATGTGCAGGACACAGGACAGTATAAAAAGTATCATTGTTCCTCAGGAGCAGTCCATCTTATTAGTGAGATGGGTTATCATTCTGTAGACCAGGCTGGCCTTGAACTCACAGAAGTCTGCTTGCCTTTGCTTCCAGAGTGCTGGGACTGAATGTGTGCTTCAGCACACAAGCTCTGCCATGTTTGGACACAGGCTCTCTCCCAACCCGGAAGGGTGTGCTGGCTAGGCGCCCTTGTGCCGGGATTTTTATTTTTTCAAGACAGGGTTTCTCTGTGTAGCCTCGACTGTCCTGGACTCGCTTTATAGACCAGGCTGACCTCAAATTCACAAAGATGCACCCGCCCCTGCCTCCCAGTGTGCTGGGATCGCAGTTGTACGCCACCAGGCCTGCTCTTGCCTTTTTGCTTTGGGGCCTGAACTCGGGTTGTCCTCCTGTCAGATGCGACACTTTGCCCACTGAGTCAGCTCCCTAGCCCTTTGAAAGTATGTTCTGAACAGATACTCTCTGGCTGGGAAGATAGCTGGCACCTGAGTCACTAATTATCTCCCACACTACCTGCTCCACTCCACTCCTGTTACTTGTTCACTCTGCTAGGGACTTGTGAGCCCCTTCAGTTCCGGTAGAGGACACGCTGAGTCACGTGGGTAGAAGAATCCCCGCTTTGTGTAGCTTATCCTTGGGATGGAAATGGACAAGAAAGAGAATACAGATTGTGGTAGCTGCTTGTGTGGGCGGTAGAGGAAAGCGAAGTTTTGCCCAAATGCCTGACAGCTTAAAAGCAGAAGGGCTTATTTTGTGCTCACAGAGGGCTCCAGTCCCGGTATGGCAGGGAAAGGCATGGCAGAGTGCATGGAGGCAGGCGCCTGAGGGAGATGCCTCTCACATTGGTGGCAGATCAGGAAGTGGCATGCAGCAGGAGTTTGGGGCTGGAGTTCCACCACGAAAGGACACCCCTAGCGGCCAGCTTCTCTTTTCCAGGCCCCACTTCCTTAAGAAATTCTAGTGACCCAGAACAGGGCCACCTGTTTAGTTCATGAGCCTGTGGGGGACATTTCAAATTCAACCCTAACATGGACAGAGGAAATGATATGTGTTGGAAGGCTGGGGGTAGTGTAAAGGTGAGGGGTCAACAAGTAGGCAATCACTGGAACCAGTTGGCTGGTGTTGGACGGCGTTGGACAGAATGGCTGCTTTGGCAGCTACAGGGCCCCTCACCCAGGCAGATGCTGACCCTGACTCTATAAGGGCTAGTCTTAGGCTTACAGTAGGAAATTGTGCTGTGACCTTGAACTAGAAGAAGGGCTGAGGACCCGGAGAGAGTGCTTAATGGTTAAAAACAGTTAATGCTCTTCCAGAGGACCTGTGTTCAATTCCTACAGAAGGGAGTTTATGCGTGTCTGGAACTGCAGCTCCAGGGAAGCTGGAGCGATGGCTTAGTAAGAGCAGTGGCTGCTCCTCCTGAGGATCCAGGTTCAATTCCCAGCCCTCACACGGCAGCGCACAAGTGGAACTCCAGCTCCAGGGGATCTGTCCCCTTGTACAGGCTTCCCAATGCATCCTCCCATCGCCATATGCATAGAAGTAAAAATGTTTTTAATTTAAAAAGTTCTTAGAAAAAGAAAGGGGCCGAGAATGTAGCTCTGGTAGAGCCCTTGGTTAGCAGCCACGAAGCCCAAACCCAGAGCCCTGGGTCTGATTCGTAGCACTTCATATACAGAATGTGGCTCAATTCAGTAACTCTCGCAGTGGTATGGAAGCAGGAGGATCAGAAGCTCAAGGTCATCCCTGGCCACAGCTCAGAGTTTTAGGCCAGCCTAGGGGTACATGAGACTGTCTCAATGAACTAAAGAGCCAAACGAAGCACCTTGACCTTAGTCATCTGTGTACAAAAAGGGGTATCCTTATCCTTGAGTTTTCCTTGAAGCCTGTTTTACCTGTTGCTCAGCCTGGCCACGCAGCTCAGCTGCGCCCTTCACATGTGACCAGGGCCTCTGTACAGCCACCTGTAGTTGGGTGTGTTCGTGTCTTTGGTCCTTAGCACCCCCACTCCCAGTATTAGATACCTGGAAACCCTGCTGAGCCATTACCTCAGTTGCTCATTTGGTTCCAGTGAAGGCTTTGTGTATGAGCTCTGCACTGCTTTAGTGAGCATGTGAAGCCAGCCTGGGCAAGGCGACTCACCTGCCTCCTCCTAGGTGTCCTCTTGTCATCCTTTGTCTTAAGGATTTTTTTTTTTTATGTGTATATGTGTTTTGCATGTCCATATGTCTGTGCACCATCTGTGCGTAATGGCCACTGAAGCCAGAAGGTGGCATAAGATCTCCCGGAACCAGAGTTAGAGCAAGCTGTGAGCCACCATTAAGTGTTAGGAACTGAACCTATCTCATCTGCAAGAAAAGCAAGGGCTCCTTTTTTTTTTTTTAAAGCTTTATTTATTATTTATACAACATTCTGCCTGTACACCAGATCTTACTATAGATGGTTGTGAGCCACCATGTGGTTGCTGGGAATGGAACTCAGGACATTTGGAAGAACAGCAAGTGTTCTTAACCTCTGAGACATCTCTCCAGCCCCAAAGCAAGGGCGATTTAACCACTAAAATATCTTTCTAGTCCCATCTTAATTAAAAAAAAAATTAAGATTTTATGTGTATGAGAATTGTCTGCATGCTTGTGTGCAGTACCTACAGAGGCCAGAAGAGGGCATCAGATCTCAGAACAGGAGTTACAGATGGTCCTGGGCCACACATGGGGGTGGGGAGCAGGGGTCTGACCGGACTGAGAGATGTCAGGGTTTGCAAACACATTCCTGGCTGTGTCTAGGATGGTGTGTACAGAAGCATTGAGATCATGAAGGCTTTGATCTAGTCAGTGGATCTATGACTTGATGGACTGATTCATCCTTTGATGGCATTATAGGGAGGTGGGGAAAGGTGACAGGCACCTGATTTAAGGGAGCAGGTCACTAAAGATTTTGCTTTGGTCTCTTCCCGTGTTCTTGTCTCTTCTTCTTGGATGCCATGAACAGCCTCTTTTCTACAAATTCTTGTAATGTTCTGTCTCACTCAGGTTCATGATCATAAGCTGAACCCCTGGAATTTTGAGCTAGGACAAATCATTCTTCCTTTTAGCTTTTATTTATTTTACGAGTATGGCTGTTTTGCTACATGTATATCTGTATACCACATGGGGACACAGAAGAGGCCAGAAGAAGTCGTCAGATTCCCTGGGGCTGGAGTTACAGATGGTTGTGAGTCACCATGTGTGTGCTGGGAATTGAACCCAGGTGTTTTGGAGAACCTGGTTAAGATCCAGTGTTCTTCACTGCTGAGTCACCTCACAAGCCCTTTCTTTTTATTTGAGGTCTCACTGTGTAGCTGAGGCTAGCCTGGAACCCTCCATCACCCTGCCCAAGCCTCCTGAGTGCTGGGATGCAGATAGGGGTCATTTTAAGCCACTGTTTTGGGGCAACTTATTACACAGCCTCAGTAGCTGGTATAATCCTTCTCACTCTTGGCAGTTTCTGAGACTCAAGATGTTACACCTGTAGGTCATCCTGCTTCCACTAGCCCATGACCTACGTTCTCTCGAACAGAATGTGGGAAGTGGGGAAAACCACGAGACATGATCCTGGATAAATCGACACAGAAATCAGACAGCTATCCGTCAACATCATTTTTTTCCCCTTCATTTAATGAACACTTTACAAAGTACAAAATATACTGTCTTTTTTTAGGGGGAACATTAGGTACTTTTTTTCCCTCTCCATCATACAGTACACAACTCTCAAGGGTTTTGTTTCTTTGACAAGGAAAATGAACACATGGGGGCCCTGGAGGTGGAGCAGACAACAGTCCTCCTGTTCACCCAAGCTGCAGGACTGATGAAGTACCACTGTTGCTGGTGACCTGGGCACGCCATGCCAGGTGAGGGTCAGCTGGGGCCCTGGGCAGGCACCCATACCTGGCCCCCTGCCTCAGGATAACGGAAATGATTTTGGCATACGAAAGGAGGGCTGGGAGAACTATGCTGCACTTTCATCTCCCTATTGTTTCGGGGCTGACCCTGCTCTAACTTCCTGTGATACAGGTAGACAGAGGCAGTAGGAAGGAAAGCCGTGCTAGACTCAGCCCACAGAGACCTGACTTTTGCCCACTGCTGGAGTCTCTAGCTTTGTGGGCCCTTTCCCAAGAAGAGTTCCTGGTAAGCTAGGAGCATCTCTTGTCCCCAGCTCCTCTCCCTTCAAATACTATCTTTAGAACTGAGCGGGCTGAAGAGTTCCATGGGTGGGCCTGGGCCAGCTCAGGCTGCCTGCATGGACTCTCCGGGCCTCTGAGGGGCAGAGTCTTGGGGATGCAGAGAGTGAGGGAAGGCGCCTATCCCACCAGGGCAACCCCACATTCCACCCCGGAGCCGGGGCCTGCATCCCTTTCTGGTTAACTCTGTCTGGCCATGGGTTAGGCTAAGGGCCAAACACTGCACGAAACAGCTCGCAGCTCTGAGACAGGCTCTGCACATGTGTTGCATACACACTCATGCCTAATATACATGTATACACACATACACACGTAAATAAACAGTATCCTGACACACGGATGGGGCCACCCTGCACTTCTGACTTTCCCAGCTTCCTCTTCTACCAAGTGCCACAAACCACCACCACCAAACTGATGTCCAGGAGCTCCACGGCCTAGGCCTCGGGCCTCTACCGGTGCCTTCAGCAACAGCCCAGCATCTCCCAACATCTCCCTTCCCCCATCAAGTAGCCTTGGGGGGAGGGTGGAGTTCAAGCTAGGGTCATCCTGGGGTCAGTTAAATGTGTCCTTTTGCTGCTTCTAATTAGAAAATGGATACGAAAAAGGTAGCTGGGATGAACCATGAAATGTAAGAGAAGGTTAGGACTAAGTTAGCCCCACCCCTCCATGGCAGCCCCACACAGCAGAGCAAGGCTGACCGGCTCTGGGCCATCTTGGCCTCAGTTCCCTCTGGATGTCAGAAGGGAGGTCTGCCACCCTCCTAGGCTATACGTCAACCCCCAGCACAATACTCATCACTTGAAAACCCAAAGCTGTATCCCGTCCCTGTTAAGAGAGCTCAGTCTCCCCATCCAGGGCCCCCCCCCCCACCAAGCCAAGTGCTGACATCATCTCTCGTTCCCCAGTTCCGCTCCCAGAAAAGAAACAGGCTGGCGAGGGGTGTCCTGTGTTGGTTACCAGGGCCCTCCACAGGATCTAGAACCACCTGGAAGGCAAACCTCTGAGTTAGTCTGTCAGAGACTGGATTAGTTGAGGTGCGTAGGCCTACCGTGAGCTAAGCTCTTGTCCTGAATAAGGAGAAAAGCCAACCGAACATCAGCATTCATCTCTCTCTGCTTCCCGACAATACAACCATCTGCCTCAGGCTCCTACTGCCATGCCTTCCCTGTCCTGGTGGACTGTGTCCCGCCAAACTCAAGAGTCAAGACGAACCCTTTCCCCCTTCAGCTCCCTTTGTCAGTTGCCTCACCCCCACTGTCCTCACACCCAATCCAGAGGCTCAGACTGGCGGCCCAGAGGTGGCTGGGGACTTTGAAAGGCCAGCCTGGGAAATGTGCCTGGAAGGGGCTTGGTGGCAGGTGGCTCAGACCTTCTTTGAAGATCATGTACCAGACAAAAGGTGGCAGCGGCTTCGGGGGTGGAGGGGAGGGGAGGGTGTGTGTGTGTGTGTGTGCTGCTTGTGCTTAGGGGCTAGCTCCCTTCCACCTGCCTGAGTAGCTTTCCACGTCCCTAGTTCCTTGCATCATGGGGTCCACCTCACCAGCTTAAGCAGGCTGTCCCAACACACCAGGAACCCGTCACCTGCAGGGACAGGGTGACTGCTGATGCCGGGAGGCTCAGGGAAGGGGTTTTCATGGAGGCAGGTGTGTGGGTCTTTAAAGACCCAGCAGAGAAAATATACAGTTGCCAATACTTCTGGGGCATGGGGGAGAAGTAATTTCTTAGGAAGCAGGTATGCCTCAGGTTGTGGGGCTGAGCCAAAGGGGTGGGGGTCAGGGTAGGGTGGGATTTGTTAATGAGGACACTGGGTGGTCTTTTTAGTCTGTGCAGTTGATAGTTAACCTTTTTTTTTTTTTTGAGACACTTCTCATGTAGCTCAGGCTAGCCTTAACTTATGATCTGACTGCTACCATCTCCTGAGTGCTGGGAACTGAACCCAGGGCTTCATGAATGGGAGGCGAGCACACTATCTGCTGAGCCGCAGCCCAGGGTGCGCTTTTCTGATTAGGGTGCCTTTCAGGCAGACACACAAGCCTCTCGAGTTCATGACCTGCCCTGCCCGGGCATGCTGGGGGTCGGGGGTGCTAAGTTTCCAAAAACTTTACCTTCTTAACAGCCCATTCTCCTATCTTCCCCATGAGCCAAGAGCTCCTCTGTGCTGCTAGGAGCTCAGTAGCACACCAACCTTGCATGGAGGAGGCCCTGCCTACCTCCTTCAGCACTGCAGAAAAGTAACGTTCCCTGGAGAACCCTGACTGATGACCAGCATGCCATTAGAGGCTGGGTCAGCCGGAGGGTGTGTGTGTGTGAGAAGTGACCTCTACACTCACAAAACCAGGAGTTGGGAGAGGGCAGTAAAACACCAAGTAGAGGGCCTGGGAGCTGTCACGTCCTGCAGAGCTGTGGAGACCATGTCATGCCAGTGCTACCCAGGACCCACTATAGCTAAACAGTGGGTCCCTTGAAGGCTGGCAGGCAGAACCCAGGCCCCAGCTTCTCTCTGAACACACAGTTGGGGGAATATGAAAAGTGTTCCGGGTCCTGTGGGGTCAGTCCTAGGAAGAGAACAAGGAAGAGAACCTGAGATTCCTAAGCTTGCAGGAATAAAATAAAAAATAAATCAGCCGGTGTGACCGCACACACCTTTAATCCCAGTACGTGGGAGGCAGAGGCAGGCAGATCTCTAGAAGTTCAAAGCTGGCCTGGTCTACATAGGGAATTCCAGGACAGCCAGAGCTATGCAAAGAGGTCCTGCCTTAAGAGAACAAATAACACAATAACAACAGCAGCAAAAGTCAGCTAAGTGCCAGCAAGGTCTACAGCTTTCTATGGCGACGGGACTCTGGGAGGGAGGCTGAAACACATGGGCTTACCAACAAAGTTTGCAGAGTGACCCTGAGGGAGAGAACCACTGTTAAAATGCAAGCGAAAACATCCCTAGCCCCTCGAAATAAAGTAAGAGCATCCAGAGCTCTAGGCTGTGGAAATGGGGGTACGGTAGCTACGAAGCAGACCACACTGGCCCTCTCGAGCTGCCCCACAAGCAGTAGGCTGTTGGTTCTGTCCCCCCTCCGGGCTGGCCTCAGGGAGCCCAAGGCTTTTCCAATCGCCGTATTGCCTACATGTTTGAATTAAAAATATAAGGTGGCTCAAAATGTCCCAGTGTGTGCGCACATGAGGTGGGGGGGGGGGCTTGCCTGTGTCCTGCGCACACAGAATATATTAACATATATATTGCTCAAGTATATATGCTATTTACAGAATATATCTCTATCAACATAAAACACGTATTTATAGGTGTGTACAATACAGTCTTATCCTAGCAAGTCTAGGGGCCACATAACTATGGGCAGGGGTCATGGCGCCAGCACACTTACACAGTGGGGAGGGGTAACTGGAAATCGAGACAGAAAGGGTTATGAAGAGGTACGCCCTGGACAATCAAGGCCTTCCAGGGAGAGAAAAAGGGGACTTGGGGGCCTCACTATGGCCCTGCCCACTTGGCCATTTCCCTTTTGGGACCAGAAAACAATTGATAAGGTTTGGTTGTTGTAAGGATTTTGTGCAAAAGGAATTAACCCGCCCCCCAAACCCAAACCAAAGCCACCAAAATCAACCAGACGTGATTTTGATTAGCATGCTGGGTTTTCGAATCCTTCCTCCACCTGAGTGTACTTCTTCGGCCCAGAGAGGAAAGGAGCACAGCTCGTACAAGACCTGTGCAGGGGTGAGTGAACATTCCCTCCTCTGACCTTGTTGGAAACAGTGCAATACAGGCCTGAGAAGACACCCCAAGAGCAAAAAGTCTGATGGAGTCCCAGGTAGTAGTGCCACTCTCAGTGGTGATATGCTGGGATGCCTTGTAGGGGTACTAATGGGGTCCTGGTGTCTTGTGCCAGAGCTCTGCTCCCCAGAACCCTCCTCAGAAGGCAAGGCCAAGATCCTTATGATCCATGTTTGCCTTTGTGTCTGTCCCCAGAGATACAGTGCCAAGAGCCACTGAACCCCTGCGCACCCTGCTAAGACTCAAGCAGGCTCCACCTCCCCCAAACACAATTGCCCCTTCCCCAGCTGCCTGTACGAACAAACGAGTAAGAAAACCGCAACCGGGATTTTTCTCTACAGATGCCTGGGACAGCAGCCTCCCAGGTATCACCATGGCCACAAACTGCTGGCTGTTATTTCGAGCAGGTATTTGAACTGGGGCCTCTTCGTCCCCCGAAAGTGGGGAAGAGAAAAAATGAAGGGGGGACAACTCTAGGCTGGTCTAAGTGACAGCTGGGGAGGTGGACACAGCCCAAGGCACGCTAGGCCTGGGCTGGTGGGGGTGCCCACTGCCGGAAGAAAACTGAGTCTTTGTTTGCCCACGTTGGGTCCAGGGAGAGCGAAAAGAGAACAGATAGAAGCTGGTGCTCTAGGCTGGTAGGAGAGGAGGTGTCCTGGGATTCCTTCCTCCTCCAGGGACAAGTGCTGGGTGGGAGGTTGGCCCAGGACCCCTCTTGGCAGTCGTAGTGGGAATCAGAACAGGCCCTGTGTAGTCAGCAGGTAGGATTCTAGGGTATTGGTTATTTCCCCCCAGCTTGGGGGTAGGGAGCCCACTGCTCCTATCTGAGAATCACTGGCCATTATGACCTGAGGGCAGCCTGCTGGCCTCCATTCTGAGGGAACCAGCCCTGGAGCCTCAGAAACTAGAGCAGCCACCACACCATTAATCCTGGGGGCGGGGCCTCATGGGGGTTTCCCCAGCTCTGCATACCCAATCTTGCGCCAGCAACATCCTAAGATGTCCCGAGGTCTCGTGGGAGGTGACAGCTTCCTTTGGTGTTTGCTGTGGGCTGTATGTGAGGCCTTGGGCTGTTCCCAAGCCTCCTGGGCCTCAGAGACCACTTTCTGGGGTGGAACTTTGGGGAGGACGATGGGCATGTCTCCACTGGGGGGAAACAGAGTCATTATTGAAAAGGCTAGGGACTCTGGAAGGCAGGAGGTGGATGAGGGGTGGCCTTGGTTTAGGCCCCGGCCTGAAGGAGTCAGGAATCGGGGAGTGTCCCAGAGGCCCTTTCCTTAGGGTCCCAGGGCCGACCTTTCAAGTCCTTAGGGAAATACTGCAAGAATAACCTTCGTTAGGGAAAGGCCCAGGTGGGCCGTGGCAGGGAGGAGCCCAGAGACGAGCCTTTTCTAATGCTTCCCTCCTTGACTGACCTTCAGGGCATGGATAACCCCACTGATATTCTCTTCTGGAACCTGCAAGGCAGGAAACAAAGGGAAAAACAAGTGCATTAGACCAGGTACCAGTTCCCTACTCACACACCCTGCCTCTTCCCAGGGGCCACTTACCAATGCATGATCGAACTTGAAAGTACTGATGTAGTATGCTGGGATGTCTGCAGCTGCCAAGGGCTCGGAGATCTGGGCTACAATCCCACACTCATCTAGGGAAATATGGGTGCTTAGAGTCTAGGCAGGGGCTCTACCACTGAGCCACACCCCAGCCCCTCACTGGGGTATTCTAGGCAGGGGCTCTACCACTGAGCCACACCCCCATTCCCCACTGAGGGATTCAAGACAAACACTGTACTGTTAAATCCCACTCCCAGCCCACTGCATTAACTTCTCAGTGGTGGGGAAAATAAAGGCCTTCTGGTGAAGTCCACTCATTGGTCTCCTGGGGCCTTCCTATACTTGTCACAGGCAAGGGATCTGCCAGAATGGGGGCCTTGGGCTCCTTTACCATCGATCTCCTTGTTTAGACCACTATGGAGGGTGGAGCTGGCCAGGTACCCTGGACCCATGCATGGACCCCTGCATTCACAGGCTGGACCCCACGGGCTCACCAAATCCCAAGGGCTGTCCTCCTATCCGCACCATCTTCCAGAGCTCTCCAGACGCACTCGTGAATAGCAGATGACTCGGGAACCTTTAGAGGGAGTAAGAAGGATCTGAGGCTGCTGCTGACTGGTGCTCCCTCAGCTCCGGGGAGCCGTCTCTGCTTTATGGGAGCATTACAGGGCCAGAGTGACTGAATGGCTATCTCTCAGGAGGGACAGAGCACAGGATCCAAGGACATGTCAGTGTCACTGGGGGCAGGGAGGGAAGCCAATGCTGGGGTGAGCCCCTGGGGGCAGATGCACTGGGACTGGGGCTCCAGTCCCCACTTTGGCCCCTCTTGCCCTGGACCTTGGATGACCCCTGCACCTGTAGGAACGTCTCCAATGAAGGAAATAGGGCAGACTGATCAGGAAGAAAGTGTGTGCTCTCACCCAGCCCCCCATTAATATCCACACAGGACCCTACCTACCTCTGCTGGGTTTGCACATCCATCACCAGTGAGATGTAGCCCTCAATAAGAGAGAAGGAGAAGAAGCGGATATGGCCACAGTCATCACTGGCGGCCATGGGGTCCTTCATTCTGGGGATCAAGATGGAGCTGTGAGGATGGGGCTCCGGCCACACCCTTCATGCTACCCGCCACCCACCAGCCTTCAAGAGCCTATCCAGCCCAAGGGGCTCAGGAAGTCTTAGACCCTCAATGCCACAATACCGACTTGCTAGGCAAGATGTAACCACTGGTGCCATGGTGGCATGATGGTTACTGGTGTAACCAACCACTTCCTGCTTAAATCTAGGACCTGCTTCACAAGAGGGAATTCATGTCTGGGATTGTAAACCTGGTCAAAATCCATGGCTTGGGAGGTCACAGCCCCTAGGGAAGAACCTCTTGTTACTTGGCCTTCTAAATATTTCTGTCATACTCACGCATTAGTGCTACTCTCAAGTGTGGACAGAGAAGCATCTCTCTGCACCAGGCAGCACTTAATTCAGACACTCACCTGGACAAAGCCCTGAGAGTGATGCTTGAGTTCTCAGCCCTAAGTGAGAACTTGTATCAACCCCCAACCCTACCCCCAACACTACCACCAACGCTAGAAAAACATGAAGGCGTAGAAAGAATGTAAGAGTTGATAGGCACATTACGGCTCCCCCTTCAGACTGGGTTCTTAAGTAGAACAGTCTGTCCCTCTCTACGTAGACTGGATTCCTGGGTGGAGCCATGGCTCTTCCCTTAGACTTGCTTCTTAGGCAGGTCTGTGTGTCTCCCTTTCACATTAGGCTCCTGGGCAGAATGTGCCTCCTCCCTCAGACTGGTTTTTACGGGAAGAGTCAGGTCTCCTGGGTAAAGCAGGATCTCCATGTCCATCCCCCACCCCACCACCCCACCCCAGGGACCTACCCATTGGAGTAGAACATCACATCCATGAGGAGGGTGGCGACAGCTGGCAGCGTGTCAGGGTCCAGGCTTGTGACACAGAACCTGTTGCTTGGGCTGGATAGTGGGTGGATAACTGGTCTCTGGACTGAAAGAGCATAGGACACAAGATTTAAGGCCAGAATAGAGCTTCTTGTGCGAAGGACATGCTTCAGCCCTAGACCTTGTTCAAAGCAGCCCATGCGGCTCTCCCACCCCACAGCACACAAACTGCACCGACTCCTAAGTTTCCCTTCAGGACTTGAGGCCTCTGTACAGTGGCCCTGGAAGCTGACAATGCCCTTCCCAACAGCCACCACTGGCTTAGCTCCTTTGCTCTAAGCTTCTACTCCCTGCCATAGGAACACCAACACCATGAGCTGGGCTGAGTCAGGAGCCACTTTTGGCCAGTTGCTGCCCACTCCACCTGGAATCCAGTGAACACCGGGTGGACTCTGAGAGCAGGGCCTTCTGCTGAGGACCCTCCCCTCAATCCCAGCTCACCCATCTTGGGCTTCACGAAGCCATTGGTGATGCTGAGATTCTCAGCCGCCACCGTCTCCCCATTGACAACTCGAAGGATGGTGAACTCCGAGGACAAGGTGTGAGTGACAAAGGGCAGGTCACGCTCACGCACCTGAGGATGGAAAGCAGAGTCTCTGAGTCCCAGCTCATCCTGCCTCTGGCTTTAGTGCACAGGGCTGAGGTGAGGAGCAGAGCGGCAGATGGGACAGGGTAACGAGTCTGCTAGAAGCAGTATGCGTGTGTGTGACACAGAGAAGCCAGTTGCCACAGCCATGACTCACCAAGATGAAGTCGGTCTGATAGGTGGACAACATAAACACGGAGATGTTCTGGTCAGCCAGTGGAGCGATGACAGACTTGGCGATCTTTGTGACACCGATGGGCTGGGAGCTGGAGAAGCTGCCACCACCAGACACCACATTCAGAGCCAGCCAGGTGGCATCGGCCACGCTCAGGTGCTCGGAGGAGGGCAGCTCTGCAAGGGGTGGGCGATAGGATGATGGTTTAGGTGACTTGAGTGGGCCTGGGTGTTCCCAGGCCAGACCAGGCCATGCTGGACAGGTAGGCAGAGGTGTAAGGATGGCTGACACCTTAGAGACTGTCTCGTCTGCCTCTGGGCCTCAGTTTCCTCACTTTTATTTATGTGCATGTGTGTGCCTTTGTGTGGGTATATGTGCGTAAATGTAACTGCCCACAAGAGGGCATTGGATGGCCCCTGGAACAGGAGTTACAAATGTTTGTGAGCCACCAGACCCCGGTGCTGGGGACCAAATGCAAGTCCTCTGGAAAGCAGCAACTCTCTCCAGCCTCCAGTGTCCTCATTTAGTTAACAGGATGGCTCAAAGGTGCCTTCTAGGGAAGGCTGAGTAGGTGACATCCTGGACAGCTTACAGTTTGCTGGGTAACTCAATGGGGCCTGAAGCACCTGCCAAGTTGTTTTATCCATGTCTAGCCTCAGTTTCCTCCACTGAAAAGCAGAGTTGGTAATGTCTTAGTGAACTCTTAAGTTTTTAAAAAAATATATTTTATTACTCTATTTTATATGCATGTTGTCTCCTTTTTGGTCTGTGTGCCACACGTGTGCCTGGTGCCTGTACAGGCCAGAAGAGGGCATTAGATCCAGTGGAACTGGCGTCAGAGATGGTTGTAAACCACCATGTGGGTGCCAGGATTAATCCCAGAGTCCTCTTAACTACTGAACCACCTCTTCAGCCCTGAATTCCTAAGTCTTGTATTTTGGTGTTTTTTTTTTTTAATAAAAATTTTAAAAACGTTCCTTTTTAAATTCTTTGTGTATATGCGTAATTTGCCTGCATTTATTCTATATCCCACACACTCCTAATGCCCTTGGAGGCTCTGGAGTTAGTTAGAGATGGGTATGAGCCACCATGTGGGTGCTGAGAATGGAGCCCAGGTCTTCTGTAAGAACAGCCAGTGCTCTCAACTGCCGAGTAATCTCTCCAGCCCCCAGATTTATTCTCATGCATTCTCTCTCTCTCTCTCTGTGTGTGTGTGTGCACATGTAATTGCAGTTGTGTTGTGGATATAAACCTGTTTTGGTTTTAATCCCAGGTGGGATTAAACTGGGATGTGGGATTGGATCAGATAGTCCACAGCAGCAAATGATTTGCTTTGTGTGGGCTGAGAGGAGCTCTTTGCAAGCTACAGAGAGTTTAAATCTTAGGGCCCTGGAGAGAGAATAAGCACCAGAGCGCAGAGAGTGTGGAGGAGCTCTGAGAAGGACAAAGCGGCGGCTGCTGCTTTCCCCCTGGGGCTCCTGGTTGCTGCGGATGCAGTGAGACAAGAAGTTGGAGAACTCCTGAAACGAGGATTGGACTGGTTCTGAGGAACCGAACAACCCTAACCAGCAGGAAGCAGCTAAGAGAACTGTGGCCCCCTCTATTAACTAACCCTTTCTCTCTCCTACCTGGTGTTGGGGTGTTGGAAGGGACTGTGGTGGAGCAAGGAGAAAAATATATAAGAAATGTAAATAAAAGTCTTTAAAAAAAAAAGTATGCCAACACAGTTGCCCTTGGAGGCCAGAAGAACGCATCTGATTCCCTGGAACTGGAACCATAAAATAGTTGTGAGCCACATGCTGGGAACCAAAGTTGGGTCATTTGCAACAACAGCAAGCACCCTTAAGTACGGAGCCATCTTTCCTGCCCTTATTTATTATTATTACATGTATGTATGTGTACATGATGCATTTGAGTGCAGGGTGTGGATGTAGAGGTCAGAGGATAACTGCATGGAGTTGGTTTTCTCCTTCTATCTTGATGTGAATGAACTCAGGTCACTAGTCCTGCATAGAAAGCGAAACTACCCACTGAGCTCACCACCCCACTTTTTATTTGAGGCAAGCTTTCATGTATCTCAGGCTGGCCTTACATTAGCTACGTAGCAGAGGATCCCTGTCTCCACCCCCTGATCATTGGGATCACAGGCATTGGACCACAGGCATCAGGTTTATGCAGTGCTGGGTGTGGAACCCAGGGCTCTATGCATGCCAGGCTAGGATCTACCAACTGAGCTCCACCCCATAAGTTCCTATTTCTCTCAACCTTTGTCCCATCCATGAGAGGCAGTTTCCAAGGAAACCTGGGCATGAGATACAGGCACCCAAAAGTCAGGTAGCTATGTTTTTAAACAGAAACATTCCCTCTTAGAGGTAGGCTCTGGAACCCCAGGAAGTCAACAAAACTTACAAGGCTCTGGGCATGGTGACACCAACCTTTAATCCCAGCACTCAGGAGGCAGAGGCAGGTTGGATCTCTGTGAGCGCAAGTCCAGCCTCATCTACGTAGTGAACTGCAGGCCAGCCAATACTTAGTGAGACCATGTCTCACCAAACCAAATCAAACAAATAGAGTAACCAAACCCCTAATCTCATAGGGCTCAGGAAGATCCTGAAGCTTACAAGACTCACAAAGCCCCTGATACAGCTGCTGGGGAAAGGAGACTCTGGTGGAGCTGTCTTCAGGTTGTGCAGGGAGCTGCAGGGATGCAGGTTTCGTGAGTCATCACCCATGCTGGTGAGGAATTTTGGTGATGCTGCTGCTTTTGACTCTTTCATGTTCCTGTAAGTAAACTTACAGGTCCCCAATAAACTTACAGGCTCAATAAGCTAGACTTGGGTTGAATCATTTCTTGGGCCTGCTGTTGGTACCCTATTGGGGTGAAGAGATGTTTATGTCTCCCCAGGAAATGTCACACAGTACCATGTATATGGTACCTCCATGGATATAAGCCCAGAGATTCATATAAGATTCTTCATAAAATCTCATGTTCCTGCTAAGACCCTCTGGCCCCATTCCTGGCACATACTAGGGCAGAGATATGGGAAGAAGTGGACTATGATGCTATGCACACCACAGGGACCCTGTAGAGGAAGCACAGCTGTCTATTCCACACAGATGCTTGGAAGGGACTAGCAATTTAGCCGATATCTCTAGATTGGGAGCAACCAAACCAAGACTCAAAGACAAAAGCAGGTATGGTGTGGTGGTGCATACCTGTACTAGCAGCTCCTTGGGAGTCTGAGGCAAAAGAAGCTTGAATTCCAAGCTAGCCTGGGCTACATGGTGAGCTTGCATTCCAACCCCTTCCCCCCCCAAACAAACAAACATCGTCAAAAATGGGCTGAGGACATGCACTGCTTGGCAGATGCCTCTAGCATCCACATCCAGCCCCAGTACCATATAAAACCAGATGTGGTGGTGTAAGCCTGTGGTCCTAGCACTTGGTAAGTGGAGGCAGAAGGATCAGCAGTTTAAGGCCATCCTTGATGCTACTAGATTGAGATATATGGGATAATGCTTCAAAAAAATTTAAACCAAATAAGAAAGAAGATTCAAAATATCTAGAGTCTCCAAAGAGATGGGGTTGGGAGCAGTGTTAAGAGACTAGGACAGGGACACAGCTGGGCCAGCCTCCAAAAAGGATGGCTTGGGAGGAGGGGATGCTGAGTGAAGTCCATCAGAATCCTATCTGCTTAGCTCAGTCGCCATGGTGACCACAGCCTGGGGAAGCCCATTGGTCCTGCTGACTCAGAAGGGCCTGTGGTCAGCCAGCCAGTAATGGAGAAGCAGGCTGCTTCATAGGAAAGAGAAGAGAAGAAACCAGTGCAGGGCTAATCCCCGGTCTTGAGCTTCGTGGACCACCTATTGCCCAGGTGGCAGGCTTTGTCTTTTCTACCTGTCTCTTCAGGGACACCTTGCCTTGTCTCAGTTCTGTGTGTACCTGTGTGTATCCATGTGTGTCAGAGGTCTAGTCGGTCTTTCTTAATTGCTCACATCTTTTTTTTTTAAGTTCTCATGGTGTGTATATGTACTTATGCAGGCCTGTGTGCCACGATATACACATGTGGATCAGAGAACAACCCGTGGGAGTCAGTCCTCTCCTTCCACCTATAGTTGTGGGGATAAAACTCAGGCTGTTAGGCGGGCGTCCTTACCCACTGAGCAATCTTACCAGTCCTTGTGTTTTTGAGGCAGGGTTTCTCACTGAACCAGGCTGGCTGGACAGTGAGCATCACCAATCCTTCTGCCTCTGTAAACTCTAGTTTTGGTTACAAGCACATAACATGCCCATTTCTTTTTTCTTTCCTTCCTTTCCCTCCCTTCCTTCCTTCCTTCCTTCCTTTCCTTCCCATGGGTTCAGGTAATATGAATGTAGTTCTTCCTACTTGCTTGGCAAACACTTTACCAACTGGTCCATTTCCTAGCCTCTTGTTTTTAGGATTCTAAGGATCCCAAACTTCTTAACAGAAAGGACTTCTTAGGGGGTGCCATTTGAAGCCCTTATTGTCTCCCAGGAGCCTGGGAATCCTGAATTACAGCTTTGTGAAGTGGTCACCCTTAATTTCTGGTGTCAACTCCACCTCCTGATGGTGGAAGCTCAGGCAACAAGTTACTGCGCAGTCTCACAATGATGAAATAGATTATGCCTGGAGCACAACTTAAGACATTTTTCTGGATGATTCTGCTAGGGTCAGAAGCACACATGTTCAGTGGTTAATGCTCTTTCTCTGTATCAGAGTGACAATGTCATCAGACCTATTTATATGTTTTTATTTTTAAAAAGTATGTATTGCTGGGCCTTTAATCCCAGCACTTAGGGAGACAGAGGAAGGCAGATCTCTATGAGTTTGAGGCCAGCCTGTCCCACAAAGTGAGTTTAGGACAGCCAAGGCTACACAGAGAAACCCTGCTTCGAAAAACCCAACCCCAACCCCAACCCAATCAACCAAACCAAACAAAACACAAACAAAACCCCAATAAAACTGAATAAATGAAGTATGTGTGTGTGTGTATGTATGTATGTATGTATGTATGTATGTATGTATGTTTGTATGTATGTATGCATGTGTTTGTTCATGTGTGTGCAAGTGCCTATGGAGGCCAGAAGAGGGAGTCAGATCCTCGGGAGCTAGAGTTACTATGAGCTACCTGACATGGATACTGAAAACTGACCTCAGGTCGATTCTGCAATAGCAAGTGTTCTTAAATCCTGAGGCACTTTTCTAGTGTAAAGACAAAGTCTTATGTAGCCTTGAATATTACTTTGTTGATTTACAGCTGGTTCTTCCTCTGTAAAATGTATACTTAACTTTAAGCCTGTGGAGCACTAGAATTAGATTTCAAGGTTCCTGCTGCAGCTGTTGGTCTGGTGAGGAGACCCTCCTGCCTTAGTGGCAGGTGTCACTTCTATCAAGGCACACAAGTTGGCTGTTTTTGGTTTTGGAATTTCAGATATCACTAGAGTATGTTTTTTTCATTGAGGAAGCTCAGGTGAAGCAATTCCAAGATCCAAGTCATGATTTTATACTCTTGTTGAGGATGGAACCCACTAGGCAAGTGCTCTACCCTTGAGCCACACCCCAGCCCTTTGAGCTTGAATACAAGGTCTTCCAATGTAACTCAGGTGAACTCTGAATTACTGATCCTCTAGTTCAGTCTCTTAGATACTGAGGTACCTGTGCCTGCCCTCCTATATCTCTCCACAGACTTCTGAAGACTGTCACTTAAAAGTTTCCCCAACTACCAACACCTGTGAGGACATTCAATGGCTCCCTCTGCAGGCAAGACAAGATAAGTGCATTTCCATTTGCAGACAAATGCTCTGGGAAAGCATTGTAAAGCTGGAAGTGTGGCTCAGCAGGACAGCACATACCTACCACGGGCTAGACACTATCATCTCTAGAACTGCAAAACTAAATGACTAAATAAGTCCAATATTGTTATTCTTGAGACAGGGTCTCATTCTATAGCCTTGGCTGCCTTAGAACTCACTATGTAGATCAGGCTGGCCTTGAACTCAGAGATCCGCTTGCCTCTGCCTTTTGCGTACTGGGATTAAAGGTGTGTGCCACCACCACCTGGCTTAAAAACCTTCTCTAACAAACAAAAGTAGGCATCAGATTTTGGTGAGGACAAGTGATAACTGCTATTAGGTACAGGGCTTCATTTTGAGGTGACTGAACATTCTCGAAAGCTCACTGAGGGTCGAGGAAGAGTGCTGGCCTAGAATGCAAGACACCCAGTGTTTTGCCTGAAGAGTGGCATAAACCAGATGTGTAATGTCAGCACTTGAAGAGAGTCAGGGAAATCAGAAGTTCAGGGTCATCTTCAGCTAAGTAGAGCGTCTGAGGCCAGTCTAGGATACTTGAGACTATCTCAAACGCAAATAAAACTTGCTACACCTACATATCAAAAAATGGTGGTTAAATTTTTTTTTGTTTTTTGAGGTTTTCTTGTGTAGCCCTGGCTGTCCTGGAAATCCCTCTGTAGACCAGGCTGGCCTTGAACTCAGAGATCCATCTTCCTCTGCCTCCAAATTGTTTGGATTATGTGCCACCACTGCTTGGCAAATGGTGATTAAGTTTTGAAAAAATTATTGTTTTATTATTTTATGCGCATGGGTGTTTGCCTGAATGTTGTCTGTGTACCATGTGTGTGCCTGAAGCTCACAGATATTAGAAGAAGGCATTAGATCTTCTGGGACTGGAATTACAGATGGTTTTAAGACACCATGTAGTGCTGGGAATTGAGCCCAGGTCCTCTGGAAGTTCAGCTTGTGCTCTATGCACTGAGCCACCTTTCAGTCCTCAAAAGGATGAATTTTAGGATAATTGAATGATATTTAAATGAAGAAATGAAAAAAGTAAGGCTAGAGAGATGGCTCAGTGGTTAAGAGCACCAAATGCTCTTGCAAAGGACCTGGTTTTGGTTCTCAGCACCCCCATGGTAACTCATAATGGCCTGTAACTCTAGTTCCAGAGGAGCTGATGCCTTCTTCTGACCTCTCCAGTCTTCAGCACGCACATCATGCAATTCGTACACCCAGGCATAGACACATACACATTAACAAAATAAAAATGTCTTTGTATTAAAAACATTAAAAAAATGGACAAAAGATAGTCATGGGGTCACATTCCTATCATCCCAGCTGCTGGGAGGCTGCAGTAGGAAGAACATAAGTTTGAGGTTAGCCTGGGCTATGCTGGGAGACCTTACCTCAACAAACAAACAAAGACCAGTGAGATGGCCCAGGAGGTAGACATGTTTGTACCAAGGTTGATGAGCAACTACAATCCCAGCAACCCATATGGTAGAAGATAGAACTGACTTCCACAGGTTGCCCTCTGACCTCCACACCCATGCTCTGGCATGTGTGTATACATATAAAAAATAAATCAATAAGTGTAAAAAGTAAAAAAGTCATCACCAACAAAAAACTCCAAATCTTCAAACAAACAAAGGCACACACACACACAAAAAAATCCCCAAACAGCTGCCTTTCAAACTTTTTTTAACAACAACAACAACAACAACAACAACAAAAAAAAAAAAAAAAAGAAAAAAGAAAAAGAAATTAGGAGACAGGGAAGGGGAAGTAGCTCGACTTGGGCTGAGAAATACTTACCAAGGAAGCCTTCCTCATCTACGATGATGGTGTAGTCCTCAGGGGTCTCTGTCAGACTGAAAAACTTGCACCTAAGTAGAAAGACACAGGAATATCTGGTCAGTCTGGGAAGGACCCTTGCTGAGCCAACCCCCCAACCTCTCACTGGGAGATATTAGACAGGTGTTCTCCCACTGAGCCACACCCCAGCCCCTCACTGGGGGATTCTAGGCAGGTGCTCTGCCACTAAGCTACATGGTCAAGTCCCTTGTGTACTCTCTGGTATGTGGTGGTGGCTGCAAAATCCAACCTGTGTATTAAACCTGAAGAACTATCAACTAAAAAGAGTGACTTTTTTTTTGAGGCAGTTTCTTGTAGCTCAGGCTGACCCCCATCTCATTCATCACTCATGTTAGCAATGCTGTCCTGCAACTGTCCCAATCCTTTACCTACGAAGGGCTGTGATTACAGATGTGCACTGCAACTGGCTAGAAAAGCAACTTTTGCTCTGTGTTAACTTATACACCACACACCTGATCTTCGAGGGGCTGAAGGGATGGCTCTAACAGCGCCCACTGCTCTTGTGGGGACTTGGGCCGTGTCAAGTGGCTCACAACTACCCTCTAACTTCGGTTCCGGCACACCAATGCCCTCTCACCTCCACGAGGCACACATAAACTCGCAGAGGCACACTCATACACACACTAAACCCACATGTCCTGAACCCAAACAACTGACCAACAAAGAAAATGCCTGTTTGGGGCCGGGTGGCACCAATCTGTCTCCTTGACTTTCTGCTTCGTCACTGGCATACACGCTGCTCCCCTTCAGCGTCCTCCCTTTTCATTTATTTGTGTCCGTGCACACCTGAGCAGGCTGTGGTGCACATGTGGCTGCCAGAGGGCTTGTGGGAGTCGGTTCTGTGTCTTGAACTCAGGTTGTGAGACTTGGTGGCAATCCCTTTCAGACAATGAGCCATCTCGCCAGCCCTCCTTGGTTTCTCAGGGACATCTCTGCCCATGTCTGCCCGGTTGCCAACTTGTAACTAATTTTCCCCCTTGAAACAGGGTTTCTCTGTGTAGCCTTGGCTGTCCTGGCACTCTGTAGACCAGGCTGGCCTTGAACTCAGAGATCCACCTACCTCTGCCTCCCAGAGTGCTGGGAGTAAAGGTGTACGCCACTATTGTCCGGTCAACTGCCAACTCTAACCTACACAATATGTAACTGCCTCAAAGGACGGCAGTAAACTATCCTTTGTAGGTGGCCATCAGTACGGTTGTGGGGTTCCTTATAGGGGCCCTAGATCCTCAGAGAGCCTTGAAGCTCTCAGGTTCCGGAGGGCTGAAGCAGGTGCATGCTGGCAGGGATAGGGCCTCCCAGCTGCCCGAGAACCTGGTATACAGGACAGGGCATGACACTCCAGCCACCCTCAGGGCTGTAGGGACACTCTAGAAATAGATCAGACACACTGGTCAGGAGGGCATAAATACCAGCAGAGGGCAACTAGGGCTTCTGTGGACATGAGGTATAAATAAAAAAGTTGTTGAAGTGACATGTCCCAGGGGGCCAGCCAGCTGTTGGACATCCATCTCAATTCAGTGTGCACACAGGCTGAGAGAGGATCTTTAGGACAGAGGGGACAGAGGGACCTGCTGCTCTCACTGGTCGCCAAGTGCTCTGTATCTGGGAGCTTCCTCAAGGGCAGCATTCCTAACCTATGGGCCTGTGGGTCACAACCTCTACAGGGGTCGCACATCAGCCCTCCTGCATACCAGACATTTACATCATGACTCACCACGGGAACAAATTGTGGTTCTGAAGTAGCAATGACATGGTTTTAATGGTCGGGGGTCACCACAGCATGAGGAACTGTGTGAGAGGGACGCAGCACTATGCAGGCTGAGAGCCACTGCCTAACATGCAGACCAGTCTCCTTCCCTTCACTGTTTCTCTTTGTGTGAGTGTGCTGACACATGTGCCCATATGTATGAGAGGCCAGCATCCTCCTCTATCATTCTCATTCTCTGTGGCAGGGTCTCCCTGTAGCTTGGAGCTCACATTATTTTGGTTAGCCTGGCAGTCAGCAAACCTCAGGAATCTCCGCCTCTGTATCTGCAACTCCCACCACATGGCATTTCAGACAAGGGTCATACCATACCTGGGCTCAGGGGCTCGGATCTAAGCCCAGCTCCTCATGGTTGCACATAGACCTAGGATGGCTTGGAAGTTGCAGTGATTCCCCTGCTTCAACTCCTGATCCTTCTGCTTCAGCCTCCACAGTGACGGGATAACAGGTATGCTTGATAACACCTATTTTTTAGGTACCAGGGTTGAAACCAGGGCCTTGCATGCTAAGCCACAACCCCCAACCCCTTGCAGGGAAATTCTAGGCAGGGGCTCTACTACTGAGCCACACCCCTGCCCCTCACTGGGGGATTCTAGGCAGGTGCTCTACCACTGAGCCACATTACAGCCCCTCACTGAAGGACTAATGTTCAGCTCTAGTGCTGAGCCATACCCCAGCTTACATCTGTTTGTTTGTCTTGTCCTCACTAAGTTAGGACAAAGGAGCTCACATTCTCCTTCCCTCTCCTAATGGGACTGGAGACCCAATGGATTTCCTACATTCCTTGCTCTGCACAACAGTCCAGTCATCTCCTAAGGATGCCCAACTTTCTGTCAACACAGGAAGGTAAGAACACTGGAAGTCAAACCCTTGCGTTAAGCAATTTGTGGTCCTGTGGCCATCTCTCCACATCCCAGACACTATTAATTGCAAATGACACTCCCTGGAGGGCCCAGCTCGGGTGTTGCCTGAGGCTGTTGACCAGTTGCTTAGTAACTGAAGTGCCTTGCTCTCTGGGTCAATGCCACTCAAACTCCCTGTTGATGGCTGGTTCTTCTGGCTCTTTTAGCTGTTTGCTGTGCCCGGTGTCCGACTCCATCTTTAGATGGCCTTTATTACTCTAGTGTAGACATCTCCCTGATACTTGATCCCACCTCCCATCCTTCCAGGCATCACCTATTTTTCCCCCTCTGGCCCTTTAAGCATTCCCATTTCCCAAGACAGGGTTTTTCTCTGTAGCCCTGGCTGTCCTGGAACTCACTCTGTAGGCCAGGCTGGCCTTGAACTCACGGAGATCCACCTACCTCTGCCACTTGAGTGCTGGGATTAAAGCCATGAGCCACTATACCTAGTTTCCAGCTAAGCATTCTTAATTTTTATTATATAGGTATGTACTGAGGGTCCCTCTCAAAACCTCACAACTGTGCACAGCTTGGCCTTTAAGAATCACTTCCTTCACAAACTCTCACTCATTTTGTGTTCTTCACCCCTGGCCTCTTCCCCTCCCAGGGCTCAAGTTTTCTCCAATTAAAATAATTTTATTCACAGACTTGTTTATTTGATGTGTTTGAGTGTTTTGTGGGCATGTGTATGTGTAGCCCCTGCATGCCCAGAACCCAAAGAAATCAGACGAGAGCATCGGCTCTCTTGGAGCTGGAGTTATGCATGGCTGTGAACTGCTGTGTGGGTTCTGGAGGCAGAGCCTGTGTCCTTTCAAAGAGCAGCAAGCCTCCCCATTAAAAAAAGAAAGAAAAAGATTTTGTTTTTAATTTTGTGTTTGTGTGGGGTGTGTGCCTGCTGAATGCAGGTGACCTCAGTTACCAGAGGAGGGTGTTGGATCCCCTAAATCTGAGTTACAGGCAGTTGTGAGCTGCCCAACCCGGGTGCCGCAAAAGCGAGGTCCTCTGCCACAGCAGGCAGCACTCAGCCACCTTCCAGGCTCCGCTTTTCTCCATTCTAAAAAAGGTTTGTCCTTCATCCATATCTTTTCCTTGGGTCACAAGCCTACAGCCACTGCCAGCTGGATGGCACTTGGCTTTTCTCCACCCACTTAATCTTACCAGTGACCTCCACACTCCACAGCGGATGGCGGGCGCCCTACTATCCTGCCCCTGACCTGTGATTGGGCCCCTAGCTAGCTGGCCAGAGCCTTTCCAGAAACCTTGAGTTTCCCACAGTCTTCAGTCTTCTTAGGGATGGCAACTGTCTTCTGTTCTCTGCCCAGTACCCAAGGAAATCAGACGAGAGCATCAGCTCCTGGAGCTGGAGTTACGGATGGCTGTGAACTGTGGGTGCTGGAAGCAGAGCCTGAGTCTGCGGGTGGCCGCACTGGAGCAGCCTCCGTGCCCCCGGGGGTGGACTTGCCAGCCTTGGACTATTTACTCTCTCTCTCTTCCGTCCCCAGCTCCTCCCGGCGCAGCTGTTCTCATCACAACTCTCCCTGCCTGGTTACTGCTGTCAACTATCTGAAATGCACTAACCCCCTCCCACCTCCCTCTCTCCTTTCTTCTTCTATCCTTCTCCTTCAGCTTCCCTCTCCCTTCATACCCCTTCCCTTTCTCCTTTATCTTCTCTCCCTTCTTCCTTTCTTCCTGCGTAGCTGATGCTGGTTTGCAACTAGAGATCCTCCTGCCTCAGCCTTCAGGCCAGGCTCTTAAACAAAGTCTACTATCCAGTCTCTCACATGAATACCACGGTTGCCTGCTTCTCACTGAACCTGGAAGATCACTGAGCCTGCAGCAGGCCCCACTGATGGCATGTGTTCCCTCACCCTTACGGGACTGACATGCAGTCGCACAAGCCTGTCTTCAAAATTCTACAGCAATTCTGTTTGGGCCTGGCTGGAGCCAACTACCCAGGCAAAGCCAAGGCCTAGTGCTGCCTGAATCAGGGGCCCAGGCGCTGAGTCACCTCTGAGAACATTCCTATCTTCAATCACTGTGGTGGCCTGGGTGGCTAGCCTGGCTGCCTCTGGAAATCCGATCTGTTTACTCTCTGCTTCTTCACCCAGCAGAAAGAGGCCCTCATTTAGGGCCTCTCCCCAGGGCATCCTGGGCCACAAGTCCCCAAGCCTGGGCTAGGCCACTCCCTGTTCCAGAAACACACTAGCAGCCAAAAAGGCAGATAGGGAGGGAAAATGGGAAGCAGTATCTGATGGACAGCCTTCTCAGAGATGGATGTAGAGGACAGGATGTTGCGGAAGGAAAAGATGTGTAAGTGCTCATTTAATTAGTGGCACAGTTTATCACAAGGTCCCTGTTGAAAGCACAGAAGGCTAAGGAGATGGCTTAGTGGGTTAAAAAACCTGCACCCATGGCTGTGTGTGCCTGTAATGCTGGCATAGGGGGACAGAGGCTGGCGGATCCCAGGAGCTCTTCAGTGGGAGACCCTAAAGATGGAAACTGACAGGGGAAAATACTCTATGTCCTAAGATGCCTTCTGTACCACTGCAAGGGTGTAGCGCCCTCACATTCATGTGCGTGCAGTACACACCACTCACTTTTAGAGACATCACAGAAGGCTGAAGTGCTGATATACACTCAGAACCTCAGCACTCAGGAGGCTGGGGTGGGAGGGTCTCCAGCGGAAGGCCAGTCTGAGCCGCACTGCAAGACCCGGTCTCAGAAAAGGAAAAGGACTTCCTGGCCTCACCCTGACAGAGGGCAGAAAGTGACCGAGGAAAGGGGAAGGATGGCACGAGGCCGCTCTGGGTAGCCTTCCTTTACTCCTGGGGACAGGAGGCTCGCTATCCTGGCTTTTAGAAATCCTACGCAGTCAGTCTTGTTTTAGATTTAAATTCTACTTCAAGCTCTCTACCTGACTGTACCTGGTAAGATCTAAACTCAACTGGTGTCAGGACGGGGATAAAGGGCTTCCCTTGTTAAGTTCAAGGACCCGAGTTTGATCCCGGAACCTGTGTGAAAAGGCGCGGTGTGGTCATTCTGACCCTAATCTCAGCAGAGGCAGGGAAGCCTGGGGCTTGCCGGCTAGCCAGTCAGCCTAGGTTGTTCGGTAAAGTTCAAAATGGTGAGAAATTCCATCTCAAAAACCAAGATGGACAGTGCTGTGGAACGGCAACCAGTTACCATGGAGGCAGGCTGGGGGGTGGGGATAGCACCCCTTCCTGAAGCCCGGGCCCTTTTTGTCACTGGAGGGCCCCAGTGAGTCGCCCAGTGAGTCGTTATAGGTTGGTGGGAATCCACAGCCATGCCCAGTATCCCCCACATCCCTGGGAGTGAGTGCCTTGCTTCAGAGAACTGTGTTAATTTAGGGAGTGTGAGGCTGGGTGAGGCCTGGTGCAGGTCCACAATTCCAGTGTCTTAACGGTTCACTGAGCCACCACCCTGTGTGACAGCTACACTTCACTAGGGAGGGTGAGATGCTTCCCAGGAAGAAGGTGTGGTTCCACATTCTTTTCTGTAGAGACTTTTTAAAAAAAAAATGTATGTATGTGTGCCTATGCACAAGAGTGCAAGTACAGACGGAGGCCAGAAGGGGGTACTGGATCTCTCAGAGCCAGAGTTACAAGAGGCCATGGGTCATCTGACATGGCTCTTGAGAACTAAATTAAGGTGCTTTGAAAGAGCAGCAAGTGTGTTTAACTGCTGAGCTATGTCTCCAGTTCCCTGGAGTTCTCAGCTCTTTCTCTTGGACCTTCTCTGGGTGGCTACTGGTCCTCTTTGCTGTGGGCAAAAAGTATTTTCTCTTTTTTTCTCTCCCTCTCCCCTTCTCTTTCTTTATGGCATGGGTCCCCATACCTAGCTTTTCTAATTATTAACCCTAACCCCCCTCACTCCCCAGAGGCAGGGTCTCACCATGTAGCCCTGGCTGTCTTGGAACTCAGAGATCCACCTATTTCTGACTTGCAAGTGCTGGGATCAAAGGTGTGTGCCACCAACCCCAGCTACAGTTAAGTATATTCTTAATTGCTGAGCCATCTCTCCTACCCCTCTCTCATTATTTTTGAGGCAGGGTCTTATGTAGCCCAGGCTGGTCTCAAACTTACTATGTAGCTAAGGATGGCCTTCATTCAACTCCTGATCCTCCTACCTTCACCTCACAAGTGCTGCCTTATCTGCTTCTATAACCTGAACTGCTCTGAAGTGATACAAGCTGCTCTGCCCCCACACCACACGGGCTTCTGTCTTTCAGCACAATGTTCTAAAGGCTCATCCAGGCTGCAGGAACTGTCAGCACATCCTTCTTGAAGGGTGGCTAGTATTTCCTCCTACGCGTGTAGGACATGTTTATGCATTCACCTGTTGAGGAATCCTTGGGTATCAACCTTATTTTGGCTTTTGTGAGTCACATCACCAGGAACGTAAATGCATGAGTCGCACACGATTCTCCTTCCAATTCTTCAGGGTGTATCCCGAAAAGCACAGAAGTGATTTTTTTTTTTATTTTTTCCCCTCTCAGATAAACAACAACAAACAAAACGAAACAAAACAAAAAACCCCTATGTTTAGTTATCTGTATGTGTGCATGTGTATGTGCACATGTGTGTGGAGGTTGGATGTGCCCTCAGATCCCTGGGAGCCACAGTTGTGAGCTGCTGTGTGGATGCTGGCACAGAACTCAGGTCCTTGCAAGAGCAGCAAGCGCTTGGAACTCTGGCACCATCTCTTCAGGCTCCTCTCCTTGATTTTTTTTTTGAGTCAGGGTCTCATTATATAGCCCAAGCTGGCTTCCACTCATTCTGTAGGCTGGTCTGAAATTTCTGCCTTAGTCTTCTGAGTGCCAGGTGATGACTGTGTTCCACTATGCTTAGCTCTTTATTAAAAAAAAAAATCTTTAAAAAAGATTTTTTATTTATTGGGGGCTGGAGAGATGACTCAGCAGTTAAGAGCACGGGCTGCTCTTCCAAAGGTCCTGAGTTCAATTCCCAGCAACCACATGGTGGCTCCCAACCATTTGCAATATGATTCGATGCCTTCTTCTGGTGTGCATGAAGACCGCATACTCCTATATATACAACAAATTTAAAAAGTGGACTGAAAAAAGCCAACAACACAAGTTATTTATTTATATTGTGTGTGTCCATCTGAATGTGTGGAGGTCAGAGGACACCCTGTGGGAAAGGTTTCTCTGCTTCCAACTATGTGGACCCTAGAGACCAAACCCACATCGTCAGGCCTGACAGCAAGTACTTTTACTCTTGAAGCCATCCTGCCAATTCCACTTCTAAGCTTTTGGAGAAAGTGTCCCACTACTAACAATTATTTTACACACCCGTGAACGTGTAAGGAATCTCTGCTTCTTCACCAATACTCTATTCATTTAATGTTTGCTGTTTGAGTTATTTAAAAAAAAATCTGTGTACTTGTGTGTCTGTGTGTGAGCACCCCCCAAAGTTGACACAGTTGCCCAGCATGGGTGCTGGGAATTGAACTTGGGATTCTCTGGAGGAGTTGCAAGTGTTTTAACCACTAAACTCTCTCCAGCTCTGTGTTTTGATTTGTTTTGGTTTTGGAGACAGGGTTTCTCTTGACTGTCCTGGATTTGATTTGTAGACCAGGCTAGCCTCAAACTTGCTGAATGCCGAGATTACAGGCGTGCAGCCCCATGCTCCACATTTCATATTCTCAATAGTTGCCACCCCATCCAGGCGGTGTTCCTCTTTGGCCCGTGTCTTTTGGGTTTTTTTTTTTTCTAAGAAAGAATATTATGTAGTCCATGCTGGCTTTTTATTCTGTGTTATCAACAATGACCTTGAACTCCTGATCCTCCTGACTCCACTTCCTGAATGATGAGATATGCCGTGTTGGGGACAGAATGTAGGGCTTCGGGCACGCTAGATAAGCATGTGGGAACTGAGCCGCAGATCCTGCCCCCATGTGGGTCTTATATCTGTTGACAACAGCAGGTCCCAAGATGCTCCGCCAAAGAGCAAAAGAAAATGCTATTACTTCCTGTCAGGGAGGAAGGCAAGAGAAACCAAGTCACCTGGGGCCTTTCAGCAGTGACGAAGAGGCAACAGTCTTCAGAGAGCTGGGAAATGTCAGAACAAACTGTGTTCCACAGAGATTCGGAGTTGAAAAACAAATTATTTGCTCTCGTTTCCCGTCTTCTCGGAGACACAGTCTTGCTGCAGAGCCCAGGCTGGCCTCGCCCTTGTGATCCCTACTGCCTCCACCTCCTGAGGACTGAGTGTCCTTACAACATGGCGGCTGGCTTCCTACCAAGCAAAGACTACCAAGGGTGGTGAGCACTAGGCAGACCTTACTCTTCATAACCAAACACAAGAGTGCCTGGAGGGTGAGCGAGGAAGGGGAGTTGTTGCTTTTGCATGAAGAGTGTGGGAGCCATTAAGAGATTTTAACACTATCTCAGAAACTGGGTATGGTGCCTGAGTGTAGGTAAGTTCAGTCCTTTGGAGACAGAGGCGGAAGGATGACAAATTCAAGGCCAGCTTCAGTACACAGCTAGTTTGCAGCCAGCCCAGGATACTACATGAGACCCTGTCTCAGAACAAAACAAGATGTTTTCAAACAGGCTATGTAGTAGACAGGCGTGACCAAGGAACAGTTAAAATGCCAAGTGTGATAGCCAATCCTCATGGATTGAACCCAGAGGCACTGGGTGAAGTGCGTTCTAGTAGGCATGTGTGTGAGGGGATATGGGGTAGAGGGCACTAGGGCATACTGGAAACAAGTAAGTTATGAGGGCTCTAACCTTATCAATGATGTAATTCACTGCTGGACTGAAATCCTAATCGAGGGACCACTGATATGGCTTAGCATGTAAAGGCGTTTGCTATCAGGCCCTGTCATCTGAATATGATCCTGGGAGCTACATGGTGGAAGGAAAGAACTGACTTCCACATGCATGCTCTGGTGTACGCATAATACACACACACAAATCTAAACAGATGATTGGGAAGTGACAGAGCTGCAGAAGGTGGGGCCTGGGTGGAGAAAGCAAATGGGGGTCGTGTCCCTGGGAGCTGTTACTTGCTTTAGTCCCTTCCTGTTCTAGCTCCACTCTTCTGGTCCACCTTGAGGTGAACAGCCTCACCACATGCCCCTACCACTATAAAAGGAGCAGTTTCGCCATGCCCTCTCGACCATGATGGACCAAACCTCTGAAACGACAAGCAAAATAATAAACCTTTCCTCTCTTAGACTGCTCATGTAAGGCATTTGACGTTACTGTGAATTAAACAACCAGGCCGGGTAAAGGAATGTGAGTCTGAAGCAAAAGGCCAGGCCAAGAGTCTAAGAACAATGATAATTCCTCTAAGTACATGTGTGTTGCCTGTGTTTGTGTGCATGTAGGTGCATGGCTGCCTGCATGCATGTTGACTAGAATAGGAATAGCCTCCACAGGTTCATATATTTGAATGCTTGGTCGTTAGGGAGTGGCACTATTTGACAAGGATTAGGAGGTGTGGCCTTGTTGGAGGAAATGTGTCACTGGGGGTGGACTTTGGGGTCTCAGATGCTCAAGCCAGACCCAGTGGCCTTCTCTTCCTGCTGCCTGCTGGTCCGGATGTAGAACTTGCAGCTGCCTCTCTAGTACCCTGCCGCCATGCTTCCCGACACGATGACAATGGACTAAACCTCTGAAAAATGTAAGCCAGCCCCAATTAAATGCCTTCCTCTGTAAGAGCCTTGGTTATGGTGTCTCTTCACAGCAATAGAACACTGACTAAGGTAACATGTGTACATGAGCAAGTATGCACGTGTGTTCCATGCAGCATGGAAGCTGTCATTCTTTAGGTGTTGCCTCCTTGGTTTTTGGAGGCAGGATCCCTCATTTGCCTGGTCTCTCACTGAATAGGCCAGGCTGGCCAGCCAGTCCCAGGAGCCCACCTGTCTCTGCCTCCCTAGCACTGGGATTTCACATACACTACCATGCCCGGCTAGTTTTGTAAAATTTGGACTCTAGGGATCAAACCCAGGATCCCCTGTCTGAGCTCTCTCTACAAAGACCCTAGCACAGCAGAGACATGGCCAGGGACTTGGACTAAACATCTGACATCAGCCTTGTAGTCACCTCTGGGTGGGCGTTTCAGCCTCCACTTGGACCTCCCTTCTCAGGGGTCCCCTGACAAGCCTGTGGGGTGTCACCTTCTGCCATAGGCAGAGACCACTGTTCTTTTGTTTTCATGGACAGTGTGTTAATGTGTGTGTGCAGATGTATATGGTGTAAGCACATGGCATAGACATGTGCATACATGTGTATGGTGTGTGCATGTTGTGTACATGGTACATGCATGTGGTCATGTGTGTGTGTGTGCGTGTGACATGTGTGAATGTGTATATGGGGCTTCAAGCTTGCTGTCTTATGTGTTGTCTTGCTCTTCTACCTTGCTCATTGAGTGTTGGTGTAAACTGTGTGAAAGCGTGTCTCTGTATATTCGAATTGTTGACTGCTAAATTGAACAGAGCAAAGTGCTAGCCTACCAGCCGGATCTTGGATCTTGGTATTGTTATTTCTATGGCCCATCACAGGGCTCATATTTTACAAACATTTGTCCTACTTCACTTGTCTCTTGGATATAATAAAGAGCTGATGACCAGTAGCTGGGCAGAATGTGGAGAGCGGGGCTTCCAGGAGAAAGAGGGACTCTGGGAGAAGAGAGCACAGCGGGGCACGGAGGCAGACAGATGTGAACAGGAGCAAAGAGGTGGACCTGGCCATGTGGTGGGACATAGTGCCAGGCTTAGTCGGGTTAAGCTAGAAAGCTGGCTGGGAATCTGCCCAGCTAAAATGCCTAAGCTTTAAGATACTAAAAAGAAGGAAAGAAAGAAAGAAAGAAAGAAAGAAAGAAAGAAAGAAAGAAAGAAAGTTTAAAAAAGATATTAAAAAGCCTTCATGTCATCATTTGTACTGCTAGTGGGTCTGAGAAAGTCCGTTATAACTGAGGCAGGGTTTCTCAATCAAACCCAAAGCTTGTTAATATGGTTAGTTCAGCTGCTGGCTTTTTCTAGGGACCCTGTTTCTGACTTCAAAGCTGGAATTACAGGCAGGCTATCACATATCCAGCCTGGGTTCTGGGGACATGAACTCCTGTCATCATGTTTGCATGGCCAGCAAGTTCACTGCTGAGTCATCTCCCCAGCCCTCCATTTCCATTCTGCCCAGTAATGGGATTCCTTTTACATTTCTGTGCAGGGCCTAGAATACAGCTCGTGTATGCTGGTGGCTTTGTGCATGAATAGCATGTAGGGAGTCGTACCAACCCAGGCTGTGACCACACCAGGTGCAATTGGCTGTCTGCACCTTGAAGACCAGATCTCTAGCCTTTAAGCCTTTGCCACTGTATTTCCCATCAAGCACTTCGGTGCGCCTGTGCTGTGCCGGAGGCAGCCAGCCTCCTTGGGGGCTCCTCCTGGGCAACCCTCTCCTGCTCTATCCATGCCCACCCACTCCTGCTCCCTATCCAGCCCTGATGGACCTTCCTCCGCCCCTAGCCCCTCCTGACAGCTTCCCATCCTGAGTGAGGAGTTGCCCCCTCCAGCAAGCTTGACCTCTTTGCAGCTCTTTAAGCTCCAGGAAATTGCAGATGTCTCTCTGTAGACCCTACACTTTGAGGACCAGTGACTTCCAAGGGCAGAGGCAGGATCTACACTTAGCATTTCCTCCAATCCGAACAGGATGGGAAGCAGGGCTTGGTGGTACACGCCTTTAATCCCAGAGGCAGAGATAAATGAAGACAGATCTCTGTGAGTTTGAGGACCTGGGGATTGAACTCAGGTCCTTATGCTTACACGGCAAGCACTTTATCCACTCCATGAGCCATCTCTCTAGCGCCTTGTTTTAAGTCATGAAGTTCTAACTGCAACCTAGGCTACAGGCAGGTTCCCAGGCTCTACATCCCCAGTGTACAGTTAAGAAAGTGATAGTAGGACAGGGCAGGTGAATGACTTGCCAGGGTGTGGCTGCCCTCAGTCTCCTCTGGAGGCCTCCTGGGTACTCAGACAGTGGCCTCAGCCCAGTGCACTGAGGAAAGTGATAGCCATCTACACACTTTGTGTAGTTTTAAGCTTTTCTCCTGAAACGTCTGCCCTCTCCCCAAACAGGGGTTCTTTCGGCTATCCTGGAACTCACTCTGTAGAGAGGCTGGCCTTGAGCTCACATGAGATCCATCTGCTTCTGCCTCCTGGGTGCTAGGATTAAAGGCCACCACCACCCAGCAACCTAAATACTTCTTTAGTCAACGGTTTTCACTACAGTTGTTGGCAAGACCTTAATATATCATGTTGGCATAATGTTCTTGTGGAAGGTATACAATTTACCCTTGTTTATTGAAATGCTGATTTCTCTTCCCCACTATCTGGTTTCAATCAGGACATTACACTGTGATGTTTTTTTTAAGCATTGCCTGTCTCAAGTCTTTGTAAACATGCCACCATTTGTTCTCTGTATTGTCAATAAAACAGCCAGCCAATGCTGAGCAATGGAGAGAGTAGGGTGGGACATCCTGGTCTGGAGGGGAGGAGAAAGAAGTGAGTGGGAGGAGTCAGGAAAGGACCTGGAACCACGTGGAGGGATGAACCAGACCTAAAATATGACTAAAAGCAAGTATAATGGGTAAATCTGAATGGGAGGAAACTATGTGGGCTTGGAGGTTTAGGATGGCGGAACTATTGCCCAGCATTGTGCTCTAGGCTAATTAAATAAATCCTAGTCTCTGTGTGGTGATTTGTGTATATAGCTGGTTTAGGAATAACCATTGTTTAGCTAAAAGATAATTAATAATCAACAAGAATATCATAATTATAATGCAAGGATCCAGCACAGGGCAGGGACCTTAAGAGTATACCCAATCCAGGTGGCACGTACGGGGGTTCCTATAGCTATGGGCCAATCAAATGAAATGGGCTTTTGTTTTGCTTTCGTGGCCCAGGTTAGACTCAAGTTCGTTTTTCTTGCTTCATTTTAACAATCTCTGGAATTATAGGCCCATGTCACCATACCTGATAAGAAATGTGCTTTCTAAGGTGGCACTTAATTAATAACAGACTGGGGTTGGGGTGTGTGTGGCTTGGTTTGTAAAGTGCTTGCCATGCAAACATGAGTTCAAATACTCAGCACACAGGTGAAAAGGCAAACGTGGCAGTGCATGCCTGTGAGCTCAGATCTGGAGAGGTGGAGACAGGATCCTTGGGGCTCACTAGTCCAGTAAGACTAGTAGAATTGGGGAACTCCAGGTCCAGCGAGAGACCATGCCTCAAAAATAAGGTAGGGAGCAATAGAGAAAGGCACCAGATGTTAACCTCTGGCTTCCAACCACTGGGACAATAGGCATGTGGCATGATGGGAAAGCACCTGTTTAGACTCCTCTAGTGAGGGCTGAGGGAGTACCTTAGGGATACAGGTCTGCCTTCAATACCCCAGCGAAGGTTTGAAGATTCCTCTGTGCTACCAGGGCTGCCCAGAATCCTCAGTATGGCTCTGGTATAACACCTGTACACATATACACATATATCAGACACAGACAGAAACAAAATAACAGCATGTTCCTTGCCTTACACTTGTGGCATTGGCTATCAAGAGGCTCCCAGTGACAAGAGCCCAGGCCTGCTTGGGCACCCGGCTGGGTGGTTGGAATAACAAGAAGTTCTCTTAATTCAACTTCTTGGGTTCCAACCATAGCTCCCTCCCGCTTTGGGTATCCTGGGTCCTTCCCGTTTTGTTCCTTATCGTTAGGTTATAATGGCTGGTCTACCAAGCTTGGCAGAAGCTAGCTACTCTATAGAGGGTGCTTGAAGCAAGTAAGGCAGATGGGCTGTAGTGTGACCTGCCTTGGTGAGGTGGCTCACATGTTGTGTGTGTTTTCAAACCTTCCCACACTATGGTCACCCTTCATCACCTGGATTTGCTCACCAGCCAAAGAACCCTCCCACTTCTAGGCTAGAAACTTTCATGTAGTCTGGCCCACCTTAAAGGGATGAGTCTTGATTGGTCCATGGTGGTGCTGGCTCTAGCTGGGTCAGCACTGCCCACAGTGAAGCTCACCCGGCTACTCCACAGGCTACCCCACACTGTGCTAAGGATGGCCAGTTGGCAAGGTAAGAAAAAAGTTCTTGATGACATCATCACACCTTTAAGTTAAATGATACCAAACAGCCCAGCTCCTAGCATTTTTGATAGTACTGGGGGTATAACTCTTCCAGAGTGAGTGTTCTACCTGCTAAGCCATGCCCTCAGCCCCTCATTGGGGGAGTCTAGGCAAGAGCTCAACCACTGAGCCATGCCCTTACCTGTTGCTGGTAGATTTAGATATGAGGTACACTGCTGAGCTACATCACCAATCTGTTTTTTTTTTTTCTTTTTTTAATTTTCAGACAGGGTTATACTCAGTTGGCCAGGCTGCCTCTGAATTCATTCTGTAGCTCAGACAGGCCCTGAACTTGTGATCCTCCTGCTTCTACCTCCTTGTATTTGGATGACAGGCCTATACCATCAGGCCCAGCATGAAACTTTCCCTTTAGTTTATTCTTTTGACAATTTCATATATGTATTTAATGTGCTGTTGTCATTGTCAACCCCCTTATTTCCTCTTATCATCCTCCTCGGACTGAGCCTTTTCTTTCTACAGGCAGCTTATCCCTCATCAACTCCACCGAAATTCCTTACTTCCTTTGGACCTGTCTCAAATGTTCCTTCATTGCAGTGGTTCTCAAGCTATGGATTGTGATGCCATTGTGGAATTATACATCAGATATTCTGCATATCATATATTTACATCATGACTCATATCATTAGTAAAATTACAGTTATGAAGTAGCAATAAAATAATTTTATGGTTAGGGTCACCATACCATGAGGAACTGTATTAAAGGGTGGCAACATTGGCTCAGGAAGGTTGAGAACCCACTGTATCACTGCTTCTCAATTCTGCCCATACTCTGCATACTGTCTTGTAAGTTATAAACTTCTACGCCAAGAACAATTTTTGAATGGTTTACATTTTTAAAATTAGGTTTAGGTTTAAAAAATGGGTATGCACATGTGAGTGCAGTGCCTACAGAGGCCAGTAGAGGGCATCAGATCTCCAAGGTCTGGAGTTACAGGTGGTTGTGAGCCACCTAATGAGGACTGAACTTGAGTCCCCTAAAAGAACAGAATGTGCTCATAACCAACTAAACCTTCTTTCCAGTCCTTCACCCCAGAGTACTCTCATGACACCACTATCTGTTAAGATATAGTTGTAAGATGTCCTCTGTTGGTTTGAACACTTGGCCCTTGAACAGAGCTTCTGATGCTGTTCTGGGAGGAGGTTGAAGAACCTTTAAGGTACAAAGACCCACTGGAAGAAGTGAGTCATTGTGGGCAGGCCTAGAACCTTACACAGCTGGGCTCCTACTTCCTGTTTATCCTCTGCTGGGCTTCCACTTCCTGTTTGCTCTCTGCTTCCTGGTCTACCAGGATGTGAACAGTATTAGCATTGTTACTGGTTATGATTGCTACCTTGTTCTTCCCTGCTGTGAAGAGACTGTTACGTTGTGAGTCAAAGTGAACTTTTCCTTCCAGTTCTTTCTGTCAGGCATTTTATCATAGCTCTGAGAAAAGTTAACTGACACACCTCTCCTTCCCACACCATACTGGACACGACAGAAGTTACTCTTTTATGTGTGCATGTGGGTGCATGTATATGCGCATGCACATATGTGCGCATGTTCACATAGAGACCAATGGCTGACACCGTTATCTTCTCCATTGTTCTCTGCCCTCTTTTTCTTCCCTACTCCCCTCTTTGCTGACAGTCTCTTCTAACCCTGAAGTTCATTGCCCTCCTCTTTTGAAATTTTATTTTTTATTATGCAGGTGTGTATACATCATTGCAGGCCAGAAGAAGGCATTAGATCCTCTAGAGCTACTGGTGGTTGTGAACCGCTTAATGTGGGTGCTGGGAACTGAACTCGGGTCCTCTGCAGGAGCAGCATGTGTTTTTACCACTGAGCCCTCTCTCTAGCCTCCAGCCTCCCCTCCCCCTTTTAATGTTAAGTGCTAGAGATCCCAACTCAGTCATGTTTGCATGCAGGTGCTTGACCAACTGAGACATCTCCCCATCTCCGAAAGCTACACTTGACTTAGCCATATCTAGTGAAGAGGTGAAGAAACTGAGCTGTGAAGAGTAAGATGAAACATACCTAAGTGTATCATACAGCTTAAGCCAGTGTGGAAGCTTGCTCCCGGCACTTAAAGGTTGGAGAAGGGCAGTTGTCCTAAGTTTGAGGTCAGCCTAGGCTATGCAGTAAGTTCCAGGAAATGAGAAAGAGAGACAGATACACACACAGAGTGGGGACAGGCAGAGAGACATACAGAGGAGGAATGGAGGGAGAGGAGGAGGAAAGAGACGGGACGTGAATGAGAATGAATGAACCTAAGTGGACAGAAGGCAGAGGTTCTTGACCCAGGCTGTTCCCTGCCTCTGCCTTGAACATGCTGTTTTGCAGGTGCTTAGGGACTGTGTGATGGATTTCAGAGCCAAATAAAGCTAGAAATTTGACAGTATCTGAGGAGGAACCTGGGAGCTGGATGACATGAGGCAACCTTGCAGAACTGTGCCTGGCTACCTTGCTCCAGCTTTCCCTCAGGAAAGATATATCTGAGGGTTAAGGAATCAGAAAAATACTGAAGTTGGATGTAGTATCCCAGGCTTGTCTTCCTGGTTACTTAGGAGGCTGAGGCAGAAAAATCCTGAGTTCAAGGCTTGACTTGGCTACAGAGTGAATTCAAGGTCAGCCTAGGCAATTTAGTAATGCTCTATTAAAAGAAAAACTACTGAGGTGTGGCTCTGTAGCAGAGTACCAGCTTAGAATCCCCAATGAGGGACTAGGGATTGTGGCTCAGTGGTAGAGCACCTGCCTAGAATCCCCCAGTGAGGGACTAGGGGTTGTGGCTCAGTGGTAGAGCACCTGCCTAGAATCCCCCAGTGAGGGGCTGGGGTGTGGCTCAGTGGTAGAGCACCTGTCTAGAATTCTCCAGTAAGGGACTGGGGTGTGGCTCAGTGGTGGAGTGTGCTTGCCTTGTATACAGAAGGTCCTGAGTCCTCAGTGCTGTAAAAAAGAAAGAGGGCACAAGGGAACATATGAAGGTCAGTGGTTTGATCCTGTGCTTTTGAATCTTTCTGAGCAGCACACTGCAAACGATGGGCTGGTGGCACTATTGAATATGAGCCTCCTTTGTAGCCTGTGCTACAGGACAAAACAGAGCTTAATCTACAGAGATATAGACTCAAATCTTGGGCTCTATCACTGATCTCATGTCCTTGAGCAAGTTAATCCCTAAGCTCCAAGTTCCTTCTTTGTAAAAGCTATGTCACTGAGTTATCATTTCCTATATACACTAAGATATATGTCATTTATCCATAGAATAGATTACCCCTTCCTGCCTAATTCCTACTAAGATCTTGCACATAATCTAAAGCCTCCTCCTTCAGGTAGGCTCCCAGGCTGCCCTAGCCAGTCTTCAGTTTCCTTTCTTTTCTTTATTCAACACTGTGTGTAAATGTTTATAGCTATGTGTGGCGACATGCATGTGAGTGCAGTTACCTACGGAGGCCAGAAGGTGGCAGGAGATCTCTTGGAGCTGGAGTTACTGGAGGTTGTAAGGCACCTGGCATGGGTGCTGGGAAATGAACTGAGTCCTCTGCAGGAGCTGTGAGCAGTCCCAACTTCTGGGCCGTCTCTCCAGGCCTCCTTTCTTCTGCCCTGATCTACCGTGTTTTATACTTCAGCTTTCCAACTATGTCTCTTTCTTTCCCTGGACCGGGTACTTAGCTCTGCAGAGGAAGGAGCAGCCTCTTTACTTCCCTTAGGCTCTGCTGCACCCGGGCACAAGTAAGTGTCTTCCAGTGTTCTTCTGCTCCCCATGTTCTCTCTACCCGCTCCACCACAAGGCGACACCTGAAGTGGGGTGGGGGGAAGTGACTAAGTATGCAAGGAGGTGGAGGCAAAGGAGAGCTTGGGGAGGTTTCAGGGTGACGTCACTAATCTTGAGGACTGAAGTGGAACTGACAGGCGTGGAGGGAATATTCCAGGAAGAGATGAATGATGTGTGGGTGGGAAGAGGGAAGAGAAAGCAGGCAAGTGGGTGTTACTAGTATATGTGCTTGGGGGGAGGTGGCTAAAGACAAGGATTCTGGATCCAGATTCCCCAAAAGGCCTTGAATGCCACAGCAAGGACCTGGCCCTTTTGAAACATTTTAAACGGGCAGTGAGATGTTCTGGGCTCACTGTTGTGGGGAGTGGGTGCTAATGGGAATCTGGATCACTGTGAAGGAGGAGAAGAGTCAAGAATTCCTACCTGTGTGGCTCAAGGCTGTGAATATCTTAATATCCACATGTCACTATTCCTTTTGAGACAGCTGTTCTTACCTGGATTGAATGACCCATTCCCCAGCAAGCAGCTCCTTGGGCCTGGCTGTGCTATGTCCATTTCACGGAGGGACAAAGAGAGAGGCGGAAAAGGACAGTGACCTGGCCTGGGCCTCTGGGGCCCGATTCCAACACCAAGCCACGCCTGAGCTCAGAGTGCATAAGGGCGGCAGCTTGTCAGTCCTCAGACCAACTATACTCAGCGGTTTCTAGAGTCAGAGCCTGGAGACAAGGAGGTGACCTTTGACCTCTGAGTCATCTTGCAACTGGACCGGTTACTTGGGCCTATCCTGGAAGGGAGGAGGGGTTCCCACCCTACAAGGGGACAAGGTGTCCCTGTGGTCAGGTGGGCCCCTGTTCGAGACCTTCAACTTGGACCCTGGAATTGTCACATGAGGGAGACCATAATGAAGGCCAGTCCCTTCACTAAGGCACAGGGAACGGACAGAGCCAGTGTTTCTCTTGTCTTTCTAAAAAACAAAACAATACAAACAAAAAACTCTGCCCCAAAGCCTCTTTTCTCCAGTCTGAGAAAGAAAGTAGGAAGCAGGGGGCTGTCAGGGGCTGAGGCCAGAGGCTGGGAATCTGCTTCCCCTGAGTCCTGGGGATTGCCCGGGGATGGCAGAGGGTAAGTGGATGTAAGAATAGACAGTGTTGACAGAGAAGGGCTTTTGCACTTTGTGTGTGTGTTAGTTTATTGAGAATCTGAGCTGTTAGCTTTGTTTTCAAATGATCTGTTTAATGATTTACCTGGGTCATCCAAGGAGCAAGGGAGGTAAGGATCAGAACCTCTGGTCCCCACAGATATAACAGCCCTCAGAGAAGAAAGTAAACAGGGGCAGAGCTACCTAGGAGGCTTCATCTTGTAAACAACAGCCCTGACCAACACTGAAGTCAGGTTCCTCAGCAAGAACTTTTAACAGGTCCTTTCCTCCCCCTGAGCCCAACCCGGTAGGAGCCAAGACAGCACGGGAAGAGAAGAAGGGAGGGGGTGTGTTTGCTGTCAGTTTAACTTCATCTTGACCTATAATGTATTCATTCCTTTGGCAACGAGGTAGGAGAATCGTCTTAAATCCCCCTCCAAACCAGAGCCATCATAGTGGTAAGCGCACAAGAGGTTGGAGTTAACAGTAGCCTGGCTCTAGTTTCCACTCCACAGGGGGAAATGAGCAATTAAAAGAAAAGGTAAGCCAACGCTAATACAACAGTTTATGAAGTCAAACACATAGCTAGCGATGGGGAAAATCCAAGATTAATTTTTTTTCTTTTTCTTACTTCCCAAGGCCTTCCACTGTTTTTTCCCTCCTGCAACACCCAAGCCCGGCCTCCAGGCAGATCCATAAACACGCCAGCTCCTCCCCTTCTATGGTTCAGAATCTCCCCCCCCCCCGCCCTTCTCTAGACCCCCAAAGAGAAAAGAAACCAGCGACCCTGGCCCTGCAGCCCCTCCCCTGCTGCTTGCCCCTCCGCAACCCTCGTAGGCACCTGGAGACAAACATCTAATGATTTTATGATCTTTCTGTTCTAGGGTAGAAGCTCAGCGCCATCCTTCCCCGCTTGCCAGTGGCTACAGGGGGGCCGGCCCAACCGGGAGGAGGGGAGTGGTGGTGGTGGTGGATGGGGGTTTGGGGCGTGTTTAGTTTGTTAATTTCCACCTCCGGGTCCCCACACCTGTTTTTCATTCATTCATTCGTTCATTCATTCATTCACGGATGCATCACAGAGGCCATTTGGGGAGGTTACTCGGGATCTCAGGGAAGGAACTGAGATGGGGGTGGGGGGAGGTTGGGTGTTGGTGGCATCAGTTGGAGGCGCAGTGTGGTGGGGTATCTGGGTGGAGGGGACCCCCTAGCTAGAGAGCACAGGGGTGGCTTTGTCCGATGCAGGAGGATGGCAGAGATCCCGGGGGTGGGTGGTGGGGGGATGAAGTTGTTTTGCACTGCGTCCCCCCGGGGTGCGCCTCTTTGTCTGTCCCGGGGCGGGTATCAAGCGCCCCCCCCCATCTCCTCGCCCCACACTCTTTCTCTCACCTGGTCTTGGAAGACAGGAAGGCAAGTTTGATGAGGCCGTAGGTGAAGAGCGGGATACTCTCCTTGGCGACGCTGGCAACTTGCAGCCGGTGTTCCAAAATGTGCAGTTCCATCGTCCGCCCAGGGGTCCTCCACGGCGGATCATCCGCGGTGGCCCGAGTTGGGGGGACGGGGACGGGGACGAGCCGCGGCCCCCGCCCCCTGCACGCCCCAAGCCGTGGGGCAACCGGCCCAGGGAAGGGGGCCCGGAGCTCGGTGCTGGACTGATTCGTATTCGATCCAGAAAAAGGAAGCTTGGCAAGTTGCAAAAAAGAAAAAAAAAAAGGAGGCCTGGAGAGAACCTGCGGGGTGCAGCGAGCTACAGGGTGGACAAGCAAACAGCGCCCGGCGGAGCGCGGCGCCCGGCGCAGCAGCAGCTGGTGTTCGCTGTAACAAACAACTTGCCACTCAAACGCCGGGCCGGTGCTGCGCAGGCGTCGGCCGCAGGGCCACGCGATGCCTTTCGGGATTTGTAGTTCACGCCCGCGCTTTTACGCAGCCCTTCCCCCTGGACTACTCCAGTTTGCTGATGTCAAGCCAGGGGGGCTGGGCTGCTGAGCCACGGTGCACCCGGAATGCAAGATTTCGGGTTTCCCCAGGGACACAGAGGAATCCAATGGGGAATTTGGGGCCGACTTACGCGCAAATGCATGCTTTGTTATCGCTCAAACTCAGGATTAGGAGCTTTCTTTGGGGTGTCAAGCACAAGCCCCTTTCCTCCACAAACAACTCCAGCGTTGGAGAAGGCCCGAGCCTGCCAGAGGAGAGATTTAGAGGAATCGGTGATTGTCGTGCAGGGAGGCCAAAGCAAAAGAAGGGTTGGGTTAGACAGAGTAGGGTGCTGGGTTCCTTGGGGAAAGGTGCTGAGGGCTGAATGAAGAGCATACAGGCTGGGGGAGGGGGCCGCTCAGAGGGAGAGCTGTGCGGCCTTCCAGGCAGAAGGAACACCGTGTCCAAACGCACGGGAGCGTGAAAGCCCCCACGGTACTGTGTTTGGCTTTGTTGCTGCGGAAAATGTGAGGGAGGAGAGAGATAAGGCACGCGAGCCAGGACCCGGGTCTCCGGGATCATGAGTGCAGAGCTGCTGAAGTAACTGTGGATCTCCGGGAGGAAAGAGGGTGCGGGGGAGGGGAGAGAGCGGACCCGAATCCGAGTGAGAATCATCCCTAGTGTTTCTAACCCCAGGCTTGCATGCTGTATGGAGACCTGTTCAGCAAATACTGCCCCCGCCCCCCCCCCGACCCACCCCAACCCCCGCTTCATGGTTGACTAGGTTTTGAAATCCTCTAGGTTAAAGTTACTGACTGGTGCTTTTGCCCTTTGGCAGAGTGCTTTGGAGATGTGGTTCAAGTCTACCTGATGAGGGAGACAGGGAACTGTTTTGGGGGAGAAACTCCTGCAGGTCAATCTGAACGTACTCAGCCCACTCTGTCAGATAGGGCTTCTTATGCCGCCTCATTACCTCGAGGGGAGGCGACACCCAGAATCTTGAGTATGTCTTATAACCTGACCTTCCCTCTAGTTCTTTGATTTCACGAAAGACTGGGCCTTCGAGATGGCTTGGTGGGTAATGACGCTTGTTGCCAAGCCTGAGGACCCGAGTTCAATCTCCTGGCCCAGACCTTGGAAGGAGAGACCCGAATCCTGTAGCTTGTCCTCTGATTTGCACATGGCAGTGTATGTGCACACACACACACAGACACACACACACGGAATTTAAATATATAATAGATCGTTCAATTTTTCTGTTTTTGAAACAGTCTTATTTATCTAGTGTTATCCTTCATTTCTTTACGTCGTTGAGAATGACCCTGAACTTCTTGCTTCCCTCTCCTGAGATTACAGATGGTCAGTGCCACATCTGTTTTATACCTTGGTGGGGACGGAACTCACGGCTTCATGACACAGTATGCAAACACTCTTAACAACTGAGGCACTCCCAGCCTTTACTTTTAACCAAAACAAAACAAAACAAACTTTAAACACTCTTTATTTTTATTTTTTTTAGTATATAGGTGTTTTGCCTGTATATGGCACAAACATGTTTGGTGCCAGGGAGTTCAGAAGAGAGTTTCTGGCCACCTGGAACTGGGGTTACAGATAGTTGTGAGCTGCTCTGTGGGTGCTGGGAACAGAACCCCAGAATCTCTGGAAGAGCAGCCAGTGTTCTTTACCACTGAGCCCCCTCTCCAGATCCTTATTTATTTACTTTAGAAAAAAAATTGTTTTATTTTTATTTATCTATCTGTGTTTCTGTGTGTTAATGTGGTGTCTGTGTTGGGGTTCTATGTGTGCCCTAGAAGACCAGAAGAAGGTGTTGGATTCCATGGATCTGGAATTATAGGTGGCCATGAGTTACCCGACATGACTGCTGAGAACCAAATTCAGGTCCTCTCTTGGCCACCATGGCATCCCTCCAGTCCTTATTTTTGTTTCCTGAATTTTTGGAGACTGGGTTTCCTGTAGTCCAGGTTAGACCAGAACTCTCTTGTTCTTGGATTGAGCATGCACCATACCTGACAGATCATGCAGAAACTATGTCTCTAGCTGGGGAGGTAGCCAGTGCTTGGTACAGTGCTTTCCAGCACTATAGATAAATAAAATATTGGGCATGATGGCACACATTTGAATTTCAGTGCTCAGAGGTTGCGGCAGGAGGATTGTTATCTGTGGGAGACCAGTCTGGGCTGTGTAATAAATTCAAGGTGAACTTGTAATGAGGCTAAATGTAATGAGAATTTATCTCAAAACAAAACAAAAAAACTAACTTAACAAAAGGAATAAAATAAAGGCTTGTCTAACAATCTCTAAAATCTCTGTTTCATAAAAGCAATTATTTGGGGGTTTGATGAGATGGCTCAGCAGGTAAAGGGGCTTGTTGCCAAGCTTGATCTGAATTCAATCCCCATGACCCACTTGGTGGAAGGAAAGAACCAACTCTGTGAAGTTGTCTTTTTGTGCATGCACACACACACACATACACACGCTATCTTTAAGTAAGTGTAATGCTCTTGTCTGTTCTCTGCTGTATCCTCACTGTTAACACTGAAGATTCTCATTCACTATCTAGAGAACACATACATGCATATATGTTTATGTCTTTGCAATGGACTCTGCAGTTCTAGAAAGGCCAGGTAGGAATGTATCCAGGAGGCCAGTTTTGTGGTCCATATTTATAACCCCAGCACTCAGGAGGCAGAGGATCAGGAGTTCAAGGTCATCCTCAGCTACCTAAAGCATCCAAGGGCCGGGGAAATGGCTCAGTGGTTAAGAGTACTGGCTGCTCTTTCAGAGGACCCGGGTTCAATTCCTAGCACCCACACGGCAGCTCATAACAGTTTGTAGCTACAGCTGCAAGGGCTCTGACACCTTTGCACAGACATGCATGCAGGCAAAACATCAATTCACATAAAATAAAAACAAATCATTAAAAAAGGAAAAATTAAGAAAAAGAGTTCAAAGCCAACCTGGACTACATTGTGAAACACCTCTTTTTCTCTACCAAAATGTATTCAGGACCCCGAAAGGCAACACAGCTATGGTTAGAGTGAGGGTTAGTGTAGCTGGGTATCAGCCAGTCAGAACTGCACATGGCGAAAAATATTGGGCATGATGGCACACATTTGAATTTCAGTGCTCAGAGGTCGAGGCAGGAGGGCCAGAGGCACAGCATCACAAAACAACCAGGGCTCTAGTCAGGATTTGGCTGGTTTGCTCACTTCTGTTCCCAGTGGATGAAATCAGTATTTTCCAAACTGCAGGCGTTGACCTGCAAGTGGATGGTGAAATCAGTTTTTGCAGGACATGACTAGCATAAAAACCAACTGAGAATCCAGAAGGGCATAGAGAATTACACATGGTAAGGAGAGGTCACACTGTGGCCAGAATTTATGATTTAATCACGGGGGTATGATGTGTGCACAATCAGACACTGGATCTTGATATAAAGGTTTCTTTTCTTTTTTTTTTTTTTTTGGTGCCTGGGATTGGTTGGGGAGAGGGGCTGGAGATAGAGTTCTACTGTTGAGCCGTGTTTCTAGGCTTTCCCTAGATGATTCTAAGCAAGCTCTTTACAGTTAAGACATCCTCAGGCCCCATCACTGGGGAATTCTAGGCAGGTGCTCTACCACTGAGCCACACTTCCAGACCCTCACACTGGAAGAATCATGACATCCACTCTTATCACTGAGCTACATCCCCAACTCCTGACTTTGAGACAGGATCTCTCTCATAGCTTACTGCCATGACCACAGACATTATAACTCAGCAGTATTTTGTTTTGTTTTATTGAGACAGGGTTTCTCTGTGTAACAAGCCCTGGCTGTCCTGGACTTGCTTTGTAGACAAGGCTGGTCTCGAACTCACAGGGATCCTCTTGCTTCAGGCTCCTGAGTTCTGGGATTAAACAGGCACCGCCAAGCCTGACTCACTCAGCATTATTTTAAGTTTACATTTAAAAGCTGATATGCCATTGAGGCACTGGAAAATATCCTAGTATTGACAGACATTGGCCAATTGTTGTTTTGCCTGAGAGGAAGATAGTTTTGAGGTGGGTGACTTTCAGTTGAACAAGCACAGGGCATTCTCTGTTCAGCCAAGATAAAGTGGCCACATCACTTGGAAGCAATTTAGTTATGCAAAGCCGTCAAATCTACATTCAACTCTGGTAGAGTGGACCAAAGCTGAGATGCTCTGTGGGAGTTCAAAGACTCCCTATGGGAAAACAATGTCAGGTATTTCACAAATACTTTTTAAAAATATATTTTGATTTCCTGTTGAAATAATACTTGAGGTATTGGATTAAATAAACTACATTGTCAAAATTAATAATATTGCCTCTTCATTTTTTAAAAGATTTTATTTTTATTTGTCATTTATGGATATGTGTGTATGTCTGTGGGCTGGAATGTTCACTCACATGCAAGAGCCTGTACAGACCAGAAAAAGGCATCAGGTCCGCTAGAGCTGAAGGTACTGGCAGTTGTGAGTGCCTTACCTGGCTCTTAAGCATTGAGCCCTTCTCCTGCCCCATCAGTATTTTAATGTTTTTTTTTCAATGTGCATGTTTGTGTGGTATGTATGCACGTATGTATACCTGTGCTTCTGTGTGAGTCTGTGGAAGCCCGAGGTTGGTGTCAAAAAACTTCCTTGCTCACTTTTCATCTTATTCACAGAAGCAACATCTCTCAATTGGAGCCAGAACCCACTACTGCAGTCTGACTGACCTAGCTAGCCAGCGTGCTCCGGGGAATGCCCTATCTGTACTTTTGGAGTGAGCACTGGAATTATAGGTAAAAGTAATGGTAACAGCTCAGGACCCCCAAGACCAGGTTCTCAGCACAAAGGAGATTTATTTGCTCCAGAGGGACAGAGGGCAGGAGAATAAGAGACAAAGCCAGGACATAGAGGATGAGGGAGAGGGGAGGGAAGAAGGGAGAGGGGGAAGGGTTGTTTGTCCTGAAATGGGACAAAGGACTGCCTCTGGAGAGAGAGGAGACAGCTGATGTCGCCCATAGGCAAATGGAGGTTTATAAAGGTAAAAGGGGAGACTTTGTGTTAGGTGTTTAATTTTGATTGGATAGGTTAATTAGGTGAGCCAAAGGGGTTTTTGATTGCTGCACTTCAATACTTTGACAGCTGGACCCTGGTAGTCAGCCTCAGGAGGAGGAAGTGGCCAAATCAGAGTGGCTGGCTTTAGGAGTATACTGGAACGGTCTTTAGCGAGGTGCCTGCCGTACCCTGACTGGCTAGAGTCCCTTCAATAGGGGGGCTGCCACACCCACAAGTTTGTTTTCCTTTTTTGAAACAAGGTCTCTGTTAAATAGCTCTGGTTGACGTCAAACTCATGAGACCCACCTGCCTGTGCCTCATGAGTGCCGGGATTAAAGGCATGTGCCACCACACCCAGCCGAAAATTGGGTGTGTTTTGTGGTAGTATGAAGACTGAACCCAGGGTCTTGCTCATGCTGGGCAAAGGCTCTACCTCTAAACTACATCTTCAAACTTCCCACAAGGGATTTATATGCATCCTGGAGACCTGAACTTTGCTCCTCATACTTGCTGCTTGTGTGAAATGTCTTAACCACTGAGCTATATTCCCTAGACGAAGTCTCATGTAGCCCAGGCTAGTCTCAGAATGGCTGAGAATGACCTTTGACTCCTAATTTTCCTGAATTCAGCTCCCCAAAGGGCTAAGAGAACAGAACACTGTGATACACATATCATTTTTTGTAGTCAAAATTACATGTGGCTGGCAATATAATTTTAAACTGCATAGCTCTTTTTCATAGGGGTTTTCAAATTGTGACTCACATCAGCAACACTTGAGGACTGTTTATAAAAAATAAATAAAAATTAAAAAAAATCACTAACAATATGGTTATGGTTTGCATCCCAGGGCTCCTGTGTTGGAAAGTTTGGCCTTCATTGTGGTATGTTGATTGGTGGCTAGAGCTTTAAGAGGCTGGCCTTAGTGGGAAGTCTTTAGGGTTGGGTGACTGTGTCTGTGTCTGTAGGGAGTTTGCACACCAGTGCAGTGTGTTAAGAGGCTGTTGTAGATCCACCCACCCCCAAAGCTGGAGTCCCAAACAGTTAAGAGCTGCCTGATGAGGGTGACGGGAACGGAACTTAGGTCCTCTGCAAGAGTAGGGCATGCTCATAGCCACCATCCCTAAGTTCTTTCCATCCCTAAGTCCTGATAACTTACAGACGTGTGGGGGGAGGAGGGGAAAGGAGGGACTAGAGTACAATAATGGGTCAATGATGGGTGAACCTTACCTTGATTAGGCTTGCTTAGTTATGAAAACCTCCTACTCAGTGCAGTGCAGGTACTCAAGGAGACCAGAAAGAGTCAGATCCTCTGGAGCTAGAGTGACAGGTGGTTGTGGGCCACCTAATGTGGACTTGGGAACTAAATCCAGCTCCTCCGCAAGCCTTGCTCTCCAGCCTATCTTGAAGAAGGGAGAAAAATGCTGTAAGAACTCTGTTTTCGGTGTTAAGGACTTATTTATTTACTTAAGCACTCTATTTGCGTGTCTGCGGGAAGGGAGCGGGCAGAAGAGGGCATCAGATCCTGTTACAGGTGGTTGTGAGCCGCCATGTGGTTGCCGGGAACTGAGCGATCTCTCCAGCCCCTTCTGGGTCCTTCTTTAGTCCTGGCTTTGATTCTCCCTCCTTGTGTCTGACATACTGTTGAAGGCCATGGGGATCCTTGAGGAGGGGAGGAGGAGAGAAGGGGAAGAGAAGGAGCTCACCACTGAACGGGGGATTCGGAGGGAGCCTGACCGCAGGCAGCAGCCTTTCTCAGTCTTTGAAAGTGTCAGGAAGCTGATATGGCCCTGGTTTACTGGAGGCACCCCTGTCCTCAGACCCCACCCACCTGGAGACACCACCCAGGCAGAGATCACTCGGTCCCTAGCACTGTGGATTCGATCGTTGTAAACAGCTGTACTCCTTGGTTTTTGTAACTTTGAGACAAACCGAGATACCTGGGAGCGGGGAATCTCCACTGAGGAGCTGCCTCCTCCATATTGGCCTGTAGACAATTCTGTAGGGCATTTTCTTGATTAATGATTGATGGGAGAGGGAACAGCCCACTGTGGGCGGTGCCATCCCTGGACGGGTAGTCCTTGGTCCTATAAGAAAACAAGAGTAAACCAGTAAGTAGCAAAGAGTGTTCCTCCATGGCCTCGCCTTCAATTCCTGCCTCCCGGTTCCTGTCCTGCGTGAGTTTCTGTCCTGAGTTTTCTCCGTGACATAAGCTGAAATAAATCCTTTTCTCCGCAGGTTGCTTTTGATTGTGATGTTCATTGCAGCAAAAGAAACCTAACAAAGCAGCAACATTACTTCTTTCATCCGGGCCATTATTTCCATCCCAGGGGCAGACCTCTTGTGATATCTCGAATATCAAGTGTCCCACCCAAGACATTGGTACCCCACCTGATGGATTCAATCACTGAGAAGTGATTGGCTCTGGTGGGCTGTAACGTCACCGATGAATTAACACAGCGACAGATCCACAATTTAATGGCATTATTAGGATGTGGTAATTACGCCCCATGTCCTCCCTGGAGGAATCTAGGGAGGTGCTCTATTTCCAGGCTACCCTACCTCTCTTTTTTACCTTTTATTCTTGACACAGAGTTTCACTAAATTGCCTAGAATGGCCTTCTGCTTTGATCCTCTTCCCTTCATCTCCCGAGTAGCTGGAATGACAGGCCTGAAGCCACCAGGAGGTCCGCCATGAATCATCAGGCAGACCTTAAATGGATATCCTGAGAGGAGAGACTACCGCGTTGCTGTTAATACACTTTGTTCCCACCAAATTCATCGAGCGCCCAAGGCACTGTGTTACTCAGCTTCCTGTCACTGTGACAAAATAGCTATAGAAATGACTTCAAGAAATAAAGACTGAGCCTATTCACAGTCTTAGACCTTTCAGTCCTTGGTTGCTTGCCCCATGGGTTTGGGCTTGTATGGAGGCAGAACATGATGGCAGGGAGATATGGTAGCTTAAAGTTGTTTACCTCACAGTGAGTGAGAAGCAAAGAGAGAGAGATTGAGAGACACGGGGGCCAGGTCAAGATACACAGTTTAAATAGGCACCACCAGTGTCCTGCTTCCTTCCGCCAGGCTCTGCCTTGGAGCACCTGACCAGGGAACGGTTAGAGTTCCTGCCTAGAATCCAGAATCCCTCAGTGATGGGTATCAACCTCGTTTCCCCTGGGTTTCTGCTGCTAGCACACCTACTGGTGCTCTGGGGTGGGAGGAAGGCTCTTTTCATCGAGGGCCCGTGGAGCCGTGTGAAGGAGCCCTGGGTCCATGGGATGGGAGTTGAAGCTCCAGTTCACGCTTGGGTCTGCCTTCAGGCTACCTCCTTCTGAAGCTCTGGCTGCTAGGTCTTGCTGAGATGACATTCCTGTGGTAAAATCATCACAGTGCAGTCCCTTGACAGTGGTTATGTGTGACACCTAAGTGACCACTTCCCACCTATATTGCTTCTCAGGCTCCTGGGGGTGCGAATTGGTGAGTCCATACCAAAGGGTTGTCTCGGATAGTATCATGACCCTTGACCCCACGTCCCAGCCCTTAGAAGAGGAGCTATTCTGGAGTTACAGCTATCTGTCCTGGATCTCAAATGAGCAAACTGGTTCACATCTCCAAGGGTTGATGAGTACTTTCTTGGGCAACACTCAGCTCCAGCTTTCTGCCTATTTTTGGGGGGAGGGGGTGGACAACACAGAGCATACCACCGAAGTTGCATTACTCTGAGTGTATCACTGAGTTTTCTGGACAGAACAGCATGACCCAACCAGCAGGAATACGGGAGCCCGTGGGAGCCTGAGAAGCAGTCTGCTTTTCTCCAGCTGGGTCAGCTGTACCACAAGCCCCGGGCTTGCCACAAACCAAGAAAGGACCTCCGAGGCAGTGCCGTTGGTAGAGTGCTTGTCTGCACATGGAAAGCCCTGGGTTCTGTCCCCAGCACCACATAAAGCTGGGCACAGTGGTGTGCGCCTGTAATCCCAGCACTCAGGAGGCAAAGGCAAGAAGGTGAGGTGTTCAAGATTATTCTGGGCTGTGGGGGATCTTGAGGCTACATGAGACTGCCTGAAAACAGACAGACAGACAGACAGACCAAGAACCTTGGAAACTAGCTCCAAATGGCTAGGCTTTCTGTGAGGGCCAAGTAGGGCTCAGAAGCTGCCATTTTAAGATCTCAAGAGTGTCCTGTCAACCTTGACTGCTCTGTGTTCCCCAGTGCTTATCTGTTTTCTATTACTATCACAGAAGAGCGGTTGCTGGAAAACGTATAAAGAAGTTTATTTGATTTAAGAGTCTAGTGGCTGAAAAGTCTAAACAACATGGTGTCTGTTAAGAACCCTGTTACTACATGGTAGATAGCACTTGGGAGAGGAAGAAACCCCTGAACTTGTAAGTAGAGTCCTGTGAGACGTAAGTCCTTCCAGGAGCCCAGTATTATACTTTGTAAAGATCTCAATCTTCCAAAGCTATTGCCTTCCAAAATCACAGAAGTTGAGCTCAAGAGATGGCTCAGTGGTTAAGAGTACTGACTACTCTTCCAGAGGTCCTGAGTTCAATTTCCACCAAGCACATACATGGTGGCTCATGGCCATCTATAATGAGATCTGGTGCCCTCTTCTGGCCTGCAGGTGTACAAGCAGGCAGAACACTGTATACATAATAAATAAATCCTAAAAAACTGTAGAAGTCATGTTGCATGATTATTTTTAAAGTTTTATTCTTTTAAAGAGTGTTTATTTTCTTTGTGTGTGTGTGTAAACTGTAGAAGTCATGTTGCATGATTATTTTTTAATTTTTATTCTTTTAAAGAGTGTTTATTTTCTTTGTGTGTGTGTGTGTGTGTGTATGTGCGCGTGCGCGTGCAAGCACATGTATGTGTGGACTTACATGGAGGCCAGTAGAAGGCATCCGGTCTTCTGACACCCTCCACCTATTCCCCTGAGGTTCGGTCTCTTTCTAATCCTGAAGCTCAGGGTTTTTCAGCCGTACTAGGAGCCTGAAAGCTTCATCAGCGCTCCTGTCCCCAGGCCCCTCAGCCTGGGGCTGTGGGAGAGACAGCTGCCTTGTTACCCGGACCCTGGTATCGAGGCTCCTGTCCTGTGATCTCTCCGGCCTCTGTCTAATTATCGTCTAGACTGCTGGACTTGATTCGCCAATATGTACGTATTTGTTATTGTTGTCGTTGTTATTAATATTCTGTGTATGTGCACTGCACGTGTGAGGAGGTCGGGGGACAGCTGTGTGGAGTCAGTTCCCTGCTGCCAATTTTGCTTGTTTGGACGTGAGGGTGCCAGGCTTGCACGGCTCCATCCACTGAATATTTCACTGGCCCCACGATTCGCCGGCTCTTTGTTGAGGGTTAGTTTTACCTCTGTGTTCATGAAAAAATACTGGTCTGTAGCTTGCTTTCCTTATATTAGCCAAGTTGTGGTTTTTTTTTTTTTTTTTTTTTTTTGTTATTGGAGTAGCGCTGGTCTCATAAAAACTTTACTCAGTATTCTCTTTGCTCCTCCTTTTGGGAGAGATTGTTGTGAATTGGCATCCTTTCTTTCTTTCTTAAAATTGATTAATTAATTACAATTTATTCACTTTGTATCCCTGCTGTAGACCTCTCCCTTGTCTCCTCCTATGCCCTTTCCCTAGTCCACTGATAGGGGAGGTCCTCCTCCCCTTCCATCTGACCCTAGCCTATCAGGTCTCATCAGGACTGGCTGCATCATCTTCCTCTGTGGCCTGGAAAGGCTGCTCCCCCCACCCCCTGGTGGGGGGAGGTGATCAAAGAGCTCCCCGCTGAGTTCATGTCAGAGACAGCCTCTGCCTCCCTTACTAGAAACCCACTTGGAGACTGAGCAGCTTAAGGGCTTCCTCTGAGCAGGGGGTCTAGGTTATCTCCATCCATGGTCCTTGGTTGGGTCTCTGCAGGCCCCCTCGGCCCAGGTGTTTTGGCTCTGTTAGTCTCCTGTGGAGTTCCTGTCCCCTCCAGGCATTTCTGTCTCCTTCTTCTTCCATAAGGTTTCGGCACTCTGCCCAAGTTTGGCTATGAGTTTCAGTATCTCCTTTGATACCCTGGTGGGTAGAATCTTTCAAAGGTCCCTGTGGAAGGCTCCTGTTCTGTTCCCTGTCTTCTCCTACTTCAGATTTCTATCCTGTTTGCCCTTCTGAGTGAGGTTTCAGCCTCTTCCCTAGGGTCCTCATTGTTTAGCTTCTTTAGGACTATAGATTTTAGTATGCTTATCTTACATTCACCTATATCCACTTATAAGTGGGTATATACTGTGTGTGTCTTTCTGCTTCTGGGTTACCTCACTCAGGATGATCTTTTCTAGTTCCTACCATTTCCTTGTTTTTAATTGCTGAGAAGTATTCCATTGTGTAAATGTACCACACTTTCTGTATCCATTCCTCCGTTGAGGGACATCTAGGTTGTTTCCAGATTCTGGCTATTACAAATAAAACTGCTATGAACATAGTTGAGCAAATGTCCTTATTGAATGATGGGGTATCTTTTGGGTATATTCCCAGGAGTGATATAGCTAGATCTTGAGGAAGCACTATTCCTGATTTTCTGGGAAAGCACCAGATTGATTTGGTTGTATAAATTTACATTCCCACCAGCAATGGAGGAGGGTTCCCCTTTCTCCACAACCTCTCCAGCATGTGTTGTCCCTTGAGTTTTTGATCTTAGCCATTCTGATGGGTGTGAGGTAGAATCTCAGGGTCATTTTGATTTGCATTTCTCAGATGACTAAGAACATTGATTATTTCTTTAAGTGTTTTTCTGCCATTTGATATTCCTCTGTTGAGAATTCTCTGTTCCCCATTTTTTAATTGGATTACTTAATTTGTTGCTGTTTAACTTCTTGAGTTTTTTGGATAGTTTGGATATTAGCCCTCTGTCAGATATAGGGTTGGTGAAGATCTTTTCCCAGTCTGTAGGCTGTCATTTTGATCTGATGACAGTGTCCTTTGCTTTACAGAAGCTTTTCAGTTTCATGAGGTCCCCTTTATTAATTGTTGATCTTAGAGCCTGTGCTGTTGGTGTTCTGTTCAGGAAGTTGTCTCCTGTGCCAATGAGTTCAAGGCTCTCTTCCTCACTTTTTCTTCTAACAGATTTAGTGTATCTGGTTTTGTGTTGAGTTATTTGATCCACTTAGACTTTAGTTTTGTGCAGGGTGATAAATATGGATCTTTTTGCATTTTTCTGCATGTAGACATCCAGTTAGACCAGCACCATTTGTTGAAGATGCTTTTTTTCCATTGTATAGTTTTGGGTTTTTTTTGTCAAAAAATAAGTTTCTGTAGATGTGTGGGTTTATTTCTTTGATTTGATTCCATTGATCCACCAATCTGTTTCTATGCCAGTACCATGCAGTTTTTATTACTGTAGCTCTATAGTAGAGCTTGAGATCTGGGATGGAGATACCTCCAGAAGATCATTTACTGTACAGGATCGTTTTAGCAATTCTGTTTTTTTTTCTCATGTGAAATTGAGAATTGTTCTTTCAAGGTCTGTAAAAAATTATGTTGGTATTTTGATGGGAATTGCATTAAATCTATAGATTGCTTTTGGCAGGATGGCCATTTTCACTATGTTAATTCTCCCAAGCCATGAGATGGGAGATATTTCCATCTTCTGATATATTCTTCAATTTCTTTTATCAGAGACTTGAAGTGTTTTTCAAACTGATCTTTCACTTTCTTGGTTAGAGTCACCCCAAGGTACTTTATGGTATTAGTGGCTATGGGAAGGGTGTTGTTTCCCTAATTTCTTTCTCAGCCCTTTTGTCTTTCATATACAGGAGGGCTACTGCTTTTTTTGAGTAAATTTTGTATCCAGCCACTTTGCTAAAGGTGTTTACCAGATGAAGGAGTTTTCTGGTAGAAGTTTTGGGGTCACTCATGTATTCTATCATATCATCTCCGAATAGTGATACTTTGGCTTCTTCCTTTCCGATTTGTATCCCCTTGATCTCCTTTAGATGTCTTATTGCTCTAGGTAGGACTTCAAGTACTATGTTGAAGAGATATGGAGACAATGGGCAGCCTTGTCGTGTCCCTAATTTCAGTGGGATTGATTTAAGTTTCTCTCCATTTAGTTTGATCTTAGATATAGGCTTGCTGTATATTGTTTTTACTAGATTTAGGTAGTTTCCTTGTATGCTGTTCATTCCAAAACTTTAAACATGAATGTGTGTTGAATTTTGTCAAATGCTTTTTAGGCATCCAAGAAGATGATCATGTGTTTTTTTTCTTTCAGTTTGTTTATATGGTGTATTTCATTGATGGATTTGCACATAAATTGAACCACTCCTGCATGCCTGGGATAAAGCCTACTTGGTCGTGGCGGATGATATCTTTAATGTGTTCTTGGATTCAGTTTGTGAGGATTTTATTGAGTATTTTTGCATCAATATTCATAAGCAAGATTGATGTGAAGTTCTCTTTCTTTGCTGGGTCTTTGTGAGGTTTAGGCATCAAGGTGACTGTGGCCTCATAGAATGAGTTTTGTAATGTTCCTTCTGTTTCTATTTTGTGGAATAGTTTAAAGAGTATTGGGGTTAGTGTTTCTTTGAAGTTCTGGTAGAATTCTGCATTGAAACCATCTCGTCCTGGGCTTTTTTTGGATGGGAGACTTTTGATGACAACTTCTATTTCCTTAGGGGATATAGGACTGTTTGATCTATTTAACTCATCTTGATTCAGCTTGGGTAAATGGAATCTATCAAGAAAATTGTTCATTTCATTTACATTTTCAAATTTTGTTGCATATAGGCGTTTGAAGTAGGACCTAATGATTCTTTGGAATTCCTCAGTGTCTGTTATGTCCCCCTTTTCATTTCTGTTTTTGTTGATTTGGACAGTGTCCCTCTGCCTTTTAGTTAGTTTGGCTAAGGGTTTGTCTATCTTGTTGATTTTCTAAAAGAATTAGCTCTTGTTTTCATTGATTCTTTAAATTGTTCTCTTTGTTTCTAATTGATTGATTTCAACCCTGAGTTTGATTATTTCTAGCCATCTACTCCTCTTTGGTGTGTCTACTTCTTTTTTCTAGTTCTTCAGGTGAGCCATTAAGTTGCTTGTATGAGATGCCTCTAATTTCCTTATGAAGGCATTTAGTGCTCTTAACTTTCCTCTTAGCACTGTTTTCTTTGTGCCCCATGAGTTAAGTTGTACCTTCATTTTCACTGAATTCCAGGAAGTCTTTAATTTCTTTCTTTATTTCCTCCCTGACCCAATTGTCATTAAGTAGAGAGTTGTCCAGTTTCCATGTGTGTGTAGGCCTTTTGCTATTTCTGTTATTGCGGATGTCTAGTTTTAGACCATAGTGGTCTGACAGGATACAAGGGATCATTTCAATTCTTTTGTATCTGTTGAGGCTTGCTTTGTGCCCAATTATATGGTCTATTTTGGAGAAGGTTCCATGAGGTGCTGAGAGTCTCTCTTCCATCTCTTGTATTCTATTGGTGATGCTTACCTTTGTGGTTCCTGATCTTTACTCTAAGTTCTCCAACTCCAGGATTTTCTCAGTTTGTGTTTTCTTTACTGATTCTAATTCTGTTTTCATGTCTTGCACCATTTCCTTCATCAGTCTGAATGTGGATTCCTGTCTTTCCATGATGGCCTCTATTTTTTGTTCATTTCCTCTTTATGTGCCTCTAATAACTGGATAAGCATAGATTTAAAATCATTTTCCTGTGTTTCCAATCTAGGTGGTCTAGGCTGCTTGGGAGCAGGCAGAAAGATCTCCCAGCCTAGAGCTTCTCCAGTACCGGAGAGGCTTCCCTTAGATGGCAGGGGATGGAATCTGGGACTCAAGCCTCACTCAGCATTGCTGTGTTCACTGTGCTGTGTTGGCTGATTCTGACCCGGGTGAGCCAGGCAGGTGGGGAGCAGGCAGAATGGAGCCTCACCTTCCCCACAGTATCCCCTCCACAGGGCGGTGAGAGTGAGAACCACTAGCCGCTGTGACCCAGAAGGTGTCCTCAGGATGTGGAGTGTGGTCCTGCAGGTTTGGAACCCGGATCCGCTAGTACACAGAAGGTGTCCACAAGACTGTGAGAGTGGGCGCCCAGATTTGGAGCCTCACCCTCAGTACAGGGCAGTGAGAATGAGCGCCCAAGGCCTGAGCCGCCAGGTGCTGGTCCCAGGAAGGTACCCACAGATGGAGGGTTCCTACTGATGGCCTAAGGCTGCAGGGTCGGAGCCATGTGTGCCACCACTGCCTGTCCTAGGATGGTAGCCACAAATGGTGGGTTTGGTGGGTGGCTTAGGGTTGTGGCCATGCCGGGCAGGAGCCTTGGAATTTTTTCCGGTATTAGCTGGGTGGCCTGAAGATGGATTCTCCTCTTACCTGAGAAATACAGATGTCAGAGTTTTGGGGTCCACAGTACAGGCTGCTGGTCCGCTGTCCTCACTGCTGAGCTGCTGTTCAGGTACCCTGCATGGTCGGTGCTGTCCTCTTGGATCGCATCATTTTTTTCTTAAATGTTTGTGAACCCATCTGGGCTTGGTGCTTTCTGTTTTGGAACATTATTAGTTGTTGACTCAATGCTTTTAGTAAGCAGACACGCATGAAGAGTCTCTGTTTCTATTCCTGTGAGTTTGGTAGACAGTGCTTCAGGCAATTTATTCACTCCATCACCAGCTATCATGTTTATAGGTATGAAGCAGGACATAGCATCCATAGTGTCCTTTTATTTATTTATTTATTCCATCTTCTTTGTGGCATTGGGGACTGAGCTCACAGCCTTTTACATGCCAGTCAATTGCTTTACTACAAAACTACATTCCCAGTCTCTTACTGGGGGGATCCTAGGAAAAATGATCATTGAACTACATCTCCAGCCTTTAAAAAAGAACAGGTTTGTTGGATGACTACGGCGCACACCTTTAATCCCAACACTTGAGAGGCAGAGGCAAGTGCATCTCTGTGAGTTCGAGGCCAGCCTGGTCTACAGAGTGAGTTCCAGGACAGCTAGGGCTACACAGAGAGACCCTCTCTAATGAGAAAAACAACAAAGACAAAAACCCAAACCAACCAACCAACCAAACAAACAAAAAACCCCCCAAACAGAAACAGAACGCCTCCCTCAGACTGGCCTCCAACTTATGTCAGGACTGTTGTCTCAGCCTCCTAGGTTTAGGATTACAGACCAGAGATACCATACGGCTCAATCTAGCCGTGCTGCACTTGGAGCTGGAGAGCTGGTTCAGGAATAAAGAGAGTGTCCCGCGCCTGCAGAGGACCTGGCTTCAGTTCCCAGCACCCACGTCAGGTGGCTCAAAAACACCTGCAGCTCCAGGGGATCTGGCACCCTCTTCTGGACACTGCAGTCACCTGACCTACCTGGTTCCCACTCTCACACAGGCACAGGCATATAGCAAAGTTAAAAATACAACAATAAATCTTTAACCATAATCCACCTGATTTCTACTTGCCTTATTTGTCAGTTATGGTGGCAACATGCTAAGAAATTCAGCTGCAGTGGTGACTTACGCTTTTTCTCCCTGGACTTCCACTGCTTTTTCGCCTATGTAGTCTGATTCTCTACTGTTACACGCCTATATACAGAGTATGACAATAGTTGCTTGGAGAACTGATCTTCTCATCATATGTCTGTCAACTTCGCCAGGTCTGGTATCCACTAAGAGATGTCTTTTGGGAAATCTGTGAGGGCAGTTCCAACCAAGAGGGGAGGAGTCGGTGCTGAGAGCCCTGAGGTCTGGGGGCAAAGCAGTGCTGCTCTGCCTGCTTGCCTTTGCTGATTGCTTGTGAGTGCATCTACTGTGTTGCTGCTGCTGTTCATCAACGCCATCCTTCTCAGCTTTCCAATGGGCATTGATGACCAGTGCCTCTCCAGGAAACCTCCAGGCCTCCAGTGCCAGATTGAAATTGCTGAGGAGAGAGAGAGAGAGAGAGAGAGAGAGAGAGTACTGTGCTCTCAGTATCTCCGTTTTCAGTTCTCAGTTTTCATTATCGGACTGCTCAGCCCTTGTCTTGTAGGGTCAACCCTATGAATCCTCTTTGATATATATAATATATATATAATATATGTTGTTTCTCTGTTACTGTGATAAAACACCATGGCCAAAGGCAATCTAAAGGAAAGGTTTATTTTAGCTTATAGCTCAAGAGGGACAAAAGGCCATCATAGTGGGAAGGCAAGGCAGCAAGGGCTGAGAGATCACATCTTCAGCTGCAAACAAGAAGCAGAGAGAGCAAACAGAGGTGGGGTGATGCTATAAACTCTCAAGCTCAACCCATGGACGTACGTCCCCAGGCAAGGCTGTATTACCTCATCAAATAGCGGCACCCTCTGGGGACCAAGTGTCCCTACACCAGAGCCTATGAGGCATTTCTCATTCAAACTCCCACATCATATATATTTGTATGTGATTCTTCTCCTCATTGATTTTATCTTTAAAAATTATACTAATTTTCTATTGCTTTTGTGTGCGTGTTGCATGTGTGTGTGCGCACGCTATTGTGCATGTGTGGAACCCAGAGGAGAGCTTATGGGAGTTGATTTCTCCTCTTCAACTACGTCGGGATTTCAGGGATTGAACTCATGTGGGTCTCAGGGAGTAAACTCAGGTCATCAGGCTTGTGACAAGCATCTTTACCCACCGAGCCAACTTGCGGCTTTATTTTATTTTACTTCGAGACAGAATTTCACTCTGTAGCCTATCCTGGCCTGGAATTTATGGTTCTCCTGCCTCAGCTATCTGGAGTTCTGGGGTTACAGACATGAGCCGCCATGCCTGATTTATTGTTCCCATTGTAGAGATGGGTACACAGAGGCTGGAGCAGTAAGGCTTGTTCAACACCACACAAATTTTAAATGTCTAAATCAGATTCTAACTAGAGACTGGAAATATTCTCAACCCCTCTAATTTTCAATAAAGTCTAAGGAATGATCAGTTTTTAGTTTTAAATCATAAATTTCCCTGGGCTGTGGTGGTGCACACCTCTAATCTCAGCATTTGGGAATCAGAGGCAGGTGGATCTCTGAGTTTGAGGCCAGCCTGGGTATACAGAGTGCCAGGGCTACACAGAGAAACCATGTCTTGGAAAACCAAAGCCAAAGCCTGTATGTGTGTACACATGTCAGGGTGCACATGTGGAGGTCAGAGAACAGCTTGTGTGAGTCAGTTCTCTCTCTCACCATGTGGGTTCCGGAGAGCGAATTCAGGTTGTCAGACTTGGGGGCAAGTCTGACCCACTGAGCCACCTTGCCAGCCCAAGTATTGACTTTTAAGAAGCAAAATACCATACAGCCTGGGTGATATGATGTTTGCTGATTCTTCTTAATGTCCTTGTGCTCAGATCCCGTCAGCTGTCACCCAGGTCTGCTCCCAGTTGGCTTGAGACCAGGCACCAATGGCTTCTTCCCAGGCAGATGGTGCCCGATTCTTAGCTAGTATTGGGGTCCCTGGACCTGAGGAGCTCCTCAGTGGCCTGGTCTGTGCCTAGTGTCTGCGGAGCTGGCCTGAAGGTGTTGGTAGAGTGTGCAGTCACCTGGGTAGAGGTAAAGGTGTAGCAGATGGAGAGAGAGGGGGAGAGAGGGGGAAGATCTCTCTGGATGGCTGCCCCCAGTAGTCAGATGCCCTTGGTGGGCGAAGTTCTGAGATCTCACAGGGTCAGGACAGGGTGGATGTATTGCTGGCCAGAACTATCTTTATTTAATTTCAGTCTTCATTTATTTAGCGTGTGTGTGTTGCCACATGCTTGTCATGGTGCATATGTGGAGGTGAGCAAGCCCGATTTATCCAGTCTCCATGAAGCCAGGCATGGTGGCAAACATCTGTAACCTCAGACTGCAAGTTGGCTGAGGCAGGACAGTCATGAGTTCCAGGCCAGGCTAGACTACAGAGTGAGATTCTATCTCAAATTAAATTAGATTAGAAAACAAAGTAAAGTAAAAGAATGAAGCTGGGGAGCTGACTTAGTGAGTAAAGGCGCTTGCTGCCAAGCCTGGTGATTGGAGTTCAATCTCCAAGACCCACAAGCAGAAGGCGAGAACAGGCAGGTGTGTGCCACTGTATCTTGCTGAACAA